>CM051274.1:33843267-34550767 GCA_027921565.1 Artemia sinica | reverse complement strand
TTGTCCTCTGATTACCTTTGATTCTTCAAAATTTATCTCGAACTTTCAGTTTCCAATCGAATGAGCCCCCTTTAAAGTTTTTACGACCATCCGTTTTTAAAAACCTTAAACTTTAACAATTGGTAGCTTGCAATAACAAACAGATTGCAGATACAGGTGTATCAGCAATTTTTTTGGAACGGCTTAGCGTATCAAGATGAAACTTCTGGGGCATTTACCTGCTACTACTGCTGATCATTTTGGGTTTGAATTATTATATGAATTTATTTATGCTAGTCTTTGGTTTAAAATGGCTCTTTACTTTTCTTTGAAAAATTGCTTTTCGAAAGGATCTTTTTAATTGGTTTAAAGAAAGCGCAACAAAAAGCGACTATTTTGTTATCTAAATTCTCAAAGTTCCGATATTTTCAACACAGACTTTTATTACTCAACGTTCAGAAGAGGTCTTATTTATCTAAGAAAAAAGATTCAAATTATAAGTTTCCAAACACAGAGAGAAAATAGCTTTCGTGTCGGCTCCACCAACGCAGGTAATTAACCTTTTTCAAACCAAACAATAACCTGCTACGAGTGTGGAAAATATCACAAAATGAAAACCACAAAATAAGCAAAGTGGTAAAAAAGATTACAGTGTGTAGACGGTGGGAGCCGCCTTTCACCCCCCCCCCCACGAAAAACATCCCCGGGAAACTACCCCACGGAAAATACCCCCTCCCCCTGAAAAAACTAACACGTTGAAAATCACCTCCCAAATAATACCCCTTGCGGTTCGTCAGTCTCCAATCACTTTTGGCTTCTAAAATAAAAGACTAGAAATGCCTGGGGATTATCAAACAATTTCTACCTCCATCCTTCTTTCGTCTTTCCCTTAGAGTTAATTCTGCATTTATTTGAAGGCTCAGTCAGAGCTGAGATGTTTTGGCATCAAAATGCACCCTTTGAGGTATCCCCCTCTGTTCCTAGCTACAAAACAATCAGATAACTCCGTTGCAGAAGTTTCAGTTCCTTTTTAAGTTTTGTAATCTGTCTATTGCTTACAGATAGTATGTGTCATTGGGAAACATACGGACATTTTTTGCGTGGGGGTTTTCTGGATGATTTTCCATGAGAAGAAAGCTTTTCCACGAAGGTGGGGGGGGGGGGTCAAGACTTACATATAAATTCCTCTTTTCCACTTTCCTTAGCACTTCTCAATTAAACTAAAAATAACACAACTAAAATAAGATTTTCAAATTTTGAAATCGCAATTTTCACGAGGGGGGTATCTTCCAGGTGAGGGGTTTCTGTGGGTGTGTTGGGGATGTTTTCTGTGGGGGAGGGGGTAAACACTTAGACCCGTAGAAAGTGACAGGGCGAAGGGAACCCCCATTAACAGACATAAAAAAGGAGAAATAAATCTGGCTTAAAGAGTTAATGACGTCCGATTTTTCTTTGTTTTTGCGACAACAAAACAGAGCTTTTTTATTAATTAATTAAAAAAAAACTTCCGAAAAATAAGTTTTTCAAAGAAAAGTAAAGGTCATTTTAAACTTAAACTCAGCAGATACAAATACCTGTTAAAATTCAAACTCAAACCGACCAGAAATTACCATTAAAGAGTAAATGAAACCAAAAACGAACAGAAATTAAATAAACAATCATAGTAAAAAACATACAACAAGTTATAATATAAATGAATAAATAAATCTTAAAGCAAGTAATGTTTAGATTGAATATGAAAATCAAGCTTAAGACGAAAAAAAATATTTTGCTATTGAAGTATAAATGAAACTTAAAACGAACAGAACTTAAATAAACAATCATAGTAAAAAACATACAACAAGTTATAATATAAATGAATAAATAAATCTTAAAGCAAGTAATGTTTAGATTGAATATGAAAATCAAGCTTAAGACGAAAAAAAATATTTTGCTATTGAAGTATAAATGAAACTTAAAACGAACAGAACTTAAATAAACACTCAGTGCTATCAAACATACAATAGACATTAATGTAAATAAATCTTAAAACGAGTGAAACTTAAATTGAATATGCAAATCAAGCTTGAAATGAACAAAAATCACTACAAACAAGAGTTTGGGTATCGGGTCCTTCTCTCACTCTAAAAGTCTAAAACCTACTGCATTATTCACTCGTTTTAAGATTTATTTATTCATTTACATTACTATATATTGTATGTTTGTTTGCATTGATTGTTTGTTTAATTTCTGTTCGTTTTAAGTTTCATTTGTACTTCAATAGCAAATTACTTTTTTTCGTTTTAAGCTTGATTTTCATATTCAATCTAAGCATTGCTCGCTTTAAGATCTATTTATTCATTTATATTATTACTTGTTGTATGTTTTTGCTATGATTTTGTATTTAATTTTTGTTCGTTTTGGGTTTCATTTATCCTTTAATAGTAATTTTTAAATTAATTTTTGTTCTTTTTTTATTCCAAAAAGTTTCAAGTTTTCAAAAATTCCTTATTTCAAAATCAAACTTTGAAAAAAAAAATCAAATGTTCATCAAACTATCAAAACTGGTATCAAAGTAGCAATATCAAAGTGAAAAAAATAGGCTTGTGTCAGAACTAGAACTTTCAATTTCCAATCAAATGAGCCATCTATGAAGTTTATACGAGCATCCCTTTCATGAGAACAATATGTGTCTTTAGGGCGTAACTTAGAACACCTTCCCCCGGGCCCTAGAGGGTTGTATTGACACCGGAGTTTTTCTTATCTGACCTTTGAACTATTTTTTTTTTTTAACAAAATGTTCACTTTTGTTAACATAAAAGGTTCAACTTTCAATTTCCAATCAAATGAGCCCTCTCTGAAGTTTATGCGAGCATCTCTTTCATAAGAACCATATATGCCCCAGGGCATAACTTACAAAGCCTCCCACCGGGCCCTGGGGGGTTGCTTCGACATCTGAATTTTTTTTTTTATCTGACTTTTTAACAATTTTAAACTTGATGGCTATCTCAAAATTTTAATTGGATGCATTTAGGAAAAAAGGGGCGTGGAGGGGGGGGGGTTGCCCTCCAATCTCTTTTGACTCTCAAAAAGTGAGCTAGAACTTCCAATTTCCAATCAAATGAGCCCTCTTTGAAGTTTATACAAGCATCTCTTCCATAAGAACCGTATATGCCCCCAGGGCATAACTTATAACCCTTGCCCAGAAGACTGTGGGGGGAGTGTCCTGTTCAACGATGTAATTTCCAGAACGTTCAACTACGTTAAACAAAATAGCTATCTCAAAATTGTGATTGGATGTGTTTGGGGAATGGTGGGCGTGGAAGGGGTGTTAGTTGCCTTCCAATCACTTTCGACTATTAAAAAGGACACTAGCCATTTAAATTTCCAATCGAATGATCCCTTTTTGAAGTTTCTACGGCAATGCTTTCTATAAATACCTTATATGCCCCTAGGACATAATTCACAACCCTTGCCTTGAAGGCTGTGGGGGGGGGGGGGTGTCATCCTCAAAGACCTAATTTCCAGAATTTTCAACTACATTGAATAAAATGGCTATATCAAAATTTTGATTGTATTTGTTTGGGGAAAAGGTGGGCGTGTGAGGGGGTTAGTTGCCCTCTAATCACTTTCGACTATTAAAAAGGGCACTAACCCTTTGAATTTCCAATCGAATGAGCCTTTTTTGAGGTTTCTACGACAAAGCTTTCTATAAGAATCTTAAATACCCCCAGGCATAACTTACAACCCTTGCCCTGAGGGCTGATGGGGGGAGTGTCTTCCTCAAAAAACATAATTTCTATTTGGAAATCAACTACGTAGAACAAAATGGCTATCTCACAATGTTGATTGGATGTGTTTGGAGAAATGGTGGGCGTGGAAGGGGTGTTAGTTGCCTTTCAATCACTTTTGACCCTGAAAAAGGGCACTAGAACTGTCAATTTCCAATCAAATGAGCCCCCTTTGAAGTTTCTACGACGACCCCTTCCATATGAAGTGCCTCTGGAAAAAAATAAAATAATGGTAAAACATTGGAGCCGTATGGCCTTTACTATATGCAACGCTATAAGGCTCTGATGCTCTTGATAGTCATTTATATCAAGACTTTAAAATGCAAACGATTTCCCAAAGGTTGAACATGTAAAGATTCTAACTTGTCTTTTACCCAATGTAAGTACAGTGGTTGAGTTGCACGAGGGTTCAGTTGCACGGTGGTTCAGTTGCATGGTGGTTCAGTTGCACGGTGGTTCAGTTGCACGGTGGTTCAGTTGCTTGGGGTTCAGTTACACGGGGGTTTAGTTAAATTGGGTTGAGTTGCACGGGGGTTGAGTTGCACGAGGGTTCAGTTATAGGGTGTTCAGTTGCACGAGGGTTCAATTACACGAGGGTTCAGTTGCACGGGGGTTCAGTTGCACGGTGGTTCAGTTGCACGGGGGTTCAGTTACACGGGGGTTTAGTTAAATTGGGTTTGAGTTGCACGAGGGTTCAGTTATAGGGTGTTCAGTTGCACGAGGGTTCAGTTGTACGGGGGTTCAGTTACATGGTGGTTCAGTTGCACGTTAGTTCAGTTAAACGGTGGTTCAGTTGCTTGGGGTTCAGTTACACGGTGGTTCAGTTGCAATGGATCCTTTTTAAATATTGTTACACAGAATAACGAGTGATTGAAAATTCTAAATATTTTCGTCTCTAATTGTTTCATTTAGTAAATACCAAATATAAACCATAATTAACAGTTTAAAAATAAAATGCAGTTGTTCCTACTATTATTACGCAATAAAAGTCTCTGAGTTAAAATTCTTTAAAAAACAAAGAAGAAAAGAAGATCAAGTAGCATTACATACTAAAAAAAATACCAATGCAGTAAATCAAACTTAAAGCGTACATGAATTAACTGTGAATAAATAAATTGAACCTAAGACTATCAGTAATTAAAATGCTTAGTATGGTAAAAATAAAAAAAAAAAATAAAAAAAATACTGCAAATAAGAGTTGGGTTACTGCATCCTTCAGATTTCTTAGAAATCAAAATAGACTGAAAGTTGTGTTTTATTGAACACGGAATGCTTCAAAAATTTGCAATTAACCTCTTAAAAGTTTTATTTAGCTATCAATTAGAATTAGAAGAAGAAATAGTAACGAGTGCAAATGATTTTTCAAGATATTGAAGCTTTGTTGATTGTCAGAAATGTAGTTGTTAGTCACAAAATGTGATGGCGTGACCTTGTGAATATTGTAATCACAAATGTGATCTTCTTAAACTTTAAGACAAAAAACAACACAAGTGTTCTAAACATTTATCGTTTCGATTAAAGTACCAATGATACTCTAGCCTTTAGGGGGAGGGGATAGAAAAAGGGGACAGAATGTAACCAACTCTTATTTTTGGCGATTCATGGTTGTTATAACTTTGACTTTGCTGGTTCATTTCAAATTGTGTCTTTTCGCTCCGGCTGGCACACAAACAGACAACTGTGCATCTCTCCACGACGGCCTCTCAAGTGCTGTTTAAAAAAAAAGCTTTAAGGATGACCAATTGAGTGCCACGCCCTCTTTGAGACAAAGTCCAAATATGTTTTTGTCTATCATCTCACACAATGAGGGAGGAGGGCCTTGCAATTTGCAGTATGTGACTCCAACAAAAACACTGATTAATTGTAATGTTGTCGGTATAAGCCTAGAGTTCTAGCTGTACATAAGAAAACATGAAGAAAACAATTCTTACTTCATAATATGCAGAATAATCATAGTTAAAACATTTTGCAGGGGGAGAGCCTTTATCTTGACTTCTTTCACTGCTGTATACTTTTTTTAATAAAATTCTGAAAAATAAACATGGATTCGACTGCATTTGTCCCTTTTCAAATAATCTATAAATGTAAATAAACACCATCAGTGCCAAATAATTATTTCTCAGAAAAACTTATCAATAGACATGTAGTGATAAAGTTAGGTTAGATGAGATTAGATAGCGATTGGGTGTTTGTTTATAAACGATTTTCAAGACTTATAGAATATACACAAATATTTAAAATGTTATAGAAAAACTGGAAATACAAGGAAAGAAAAGAAGATAAAGGTTCTCCCCCAGTGTCTACTTCCAGAAGTCAGGAAGATGATTTTAAATAGCATTAAACTTTTAGTCTGAGAGCTCTGTTTTCGTGATACGACTCGAAAATCACAAATTAGCAGCTTTGGACCCAGCAATATTTCCAGAATGACAGACATTTTCAAAAAGACAGGTCAAAAATTCTTCTCTGCTATGACTGTCCAATATAGATGATTATTTATTATCATTGTCCACAAATTTACAACCTATGCTATCTGTTAGAAAACAGCTTTATGAGGAAAATCCGTCGAGTCCAGCGCCTTATTAGCTGGATGTATAACCCCCTTGGCACTATTCTAATATCAACTATGTCACAAACTGTAACATCTGTGACGGAAATATCCATCAGAATACTATGTGGTTATCAATCAGGGTGATTACTCATCAGGGTGCCATATTTATGGATTAGTTAGCTTTCAATCTTTAATAATTTAATTTGTGTTTTGAACCAATAATGGCAAATATGTACTCCTTTGGCCATGGTGATATTTGCACATTTAAAAGACAGGTTGAATCGTCCTATTTTATTTGAAAAGCTAAAGAACATGCGGCACGAAGATCCACAGACATGCTCGTCCCTTCACCTGGTCAGTGTCTAACACCCCCCCCCCTCCTGACTCAAATATAAGAAAAATCAAAGTAAAGTTTTTACCAAAGTGGACAACCCCCCAGCCACGGCACCGTCCCAGCTACAGCACCCGAGAGAGCTGATCCCGTCGCCCCCTGATCCCCCCTCGAACGGCTTTGACGTCTAGTATTTTTTCGCTCTTGCTATTCATCCCTGTACCTTAAATTAAATCAATTCAAAATATCTCCTTTATATTAAGATCCTATAAGGTTTTTTTTGTGAATAAACTTTGAATAATCTGCTAAAAATAGGTTGAACTATTCCAACAAAATACATGATCATCGTCCCCCTGAAAACAATGAAAAAATCATGGTAAAATCTTACTTTTGTCAACTTCCACTGCTCACCAGCCACCAAAATAATTCGACAATATACATCCCTACAACCAGGTAATTCTCCTATTTGTAGCTCGCCTCTTACTTTCAGAGTAAATCTTAACAGCTTTTTTTCTGTAGGATGTTTCTTCTTAGGCATTTGACGGTAATGAGGCTTCTCAACAAACATTTTCGTTTTTATTTGTTACTATGGTGATAGATGACGCAAGGCAAAACATCCTCGCAACAATTTTCCATGGTTACGAAATAGATACTTGAAATAATTTTTGTTTAATGGGTAGTAGCGTGACAAGCTGAAGCATCAATCCATGATACGCTGTTCAATATATTTAATTAAGGCTACAAATGTTTTAGTAATACAACGAATATAACTGACAAAGGTGTATGACGTTTCAGTTGCACCCCATTCAGAAACACATATCATAGCATAATACATATAATACTATAATGCTACTACTACTACTACTAACAACAACACAACACAGCACTGGTCACCTGAGGCTAATACAGTTACGCACACTCCTACTCCATCCCAATTATATTCCCCAAAAAGCCGTGAGATCACGAGGAGATCTAATACATGAAATTCAAATTACTGAGGACCCACAGAGATTTCCAGTTCTTTTCCAAAAATATAAAATTTCGGATTTTTCAAGAGGAAGATGGTCCCAGATGGAAGTTCACCTGTTTCAACCCCTTCATCCCCCTAAGGGGTGATCGTACCAAGTCACTGGTCATGCAATCATGGTTGCAGCGGCAGCTGCAACCATGATTCAAAAGTTGAAAAACTTGTTTTCAAAAAACTGTCTAGGGAGAAAAAATTGCCATTTGACACTGAATCAGAAATGGTAACTATTTTTTCGGGTAATCCTAGAAGTAAAAGTTTATTGCGAAAAGAAATTTATGGTGATTTTGAAAAAGAGCCAGAAACCCCTTGAAAACGGCGTCAAATCAAAATAAAAAGTGCAGCATTGGAATCAGCATGGTCAAAAACCTTTTAAAGGATAGTTACAGTCCCCCACCTTGAACATCAAGGAAAATGATGGGTAGCATCATTTTCATGCATGTCTTACTGATCTGTCTCCCCTTTTTTTTTTTTTTCTAGAAGGGCTAAGGGGTGGCCAGAGCATCATAGAGAGGTGTGTAATAGCTCATTCGAAAGGGAATTAAATTTGTAAGTGCCCTTTTTAAGTGACGAAAAAGATTGGAGGGCAAATAGCCCCCCCCCTCCTTACAGGCCCCCTCCCCCCAACTAGTCCTATAAAAATTTTAAGACAGCCATTTTGTTTAACATAGCTCAAAGGTCCAATAAATATGGTTTTGATGATGATATGACCCTCCATAGTCCCTGGGGAAGGGCTGTATGTGGTATCGGGCGTATCGATATCGCACGTATCGGTATCATGCGTATTGGCATCGCATGTATCGTTTCGGTATCCGCTATTGTTTTTTTTTCAGTCATTTTCTAGGCTCATTTTTCTAAAGCGTGTCCGGCAAGGTATCATGGTTGCAGCGGCCGCTGCAACCTAGTAAAGAGCGAACCACAGCCCATAGTAACCAAAAGTTAAAAAACGCATTTTGAAAAAAAAACTGCCTAGTGAAAACAAATTCCCATCTGACACTGACTCAGGAACGTTAGCTATTATTTCGGTTCGTCTTAAAAGTAAAAGTTTATTGCGAAAAGAAATTTATGTTGATTTCGAAAAAAAAAGCCTCACACCCCTCGAAAATGGCGTCATATCAAAATGAAAAGCGTACCATTGGAATCAACATGGTCAAAACCTTGTAAAGGGAAATTGCAGTCTCTCTCCCTGAACAACAAGGAAAATCATCGGTATTTTTTGCATCGGTAGCACTGATCTGTCTCCCATTTTTTTTTCTTTCTTTTTTTTTTTTTTTTTTTTCAACAGGTCTAGCAGGCTACCAGAATATCATAAAGAGATTCTTAGTGGCTCATTCAAAAACTATTTCTCATATCTACGTGCTTTTTATAAATTCTGCCATCTACAAGTACCATATGGCAGTAAAATGGCACTTTTTGTGCTATTTCTCAAAGGGCGGCACTAGCAGGCTACCAGAACATCGTTGGTAGATCTTTTATAGCTCATATAAAAGATATTGCACATATCTAAGTCTTTCATATAAATTCCGCCACCATCAAGTTCAAATAGCACTAAAAACGGCACTTTGGGGTCGTATCTCAAGTGGAAAAGCTGCACTGAAAAAAAAAAAAAAATTGATTTCCAACAAAATGTTTTGCTCGAATTCAAACAAGTCAAAAAAAAAAAATCCAATTTTTCTGTTGGAATTGTGACTTGCTTATTTAATTCAAACAAGTCACAAAAAAATCCAATTTTTCTGTTGGAATTGTGACTTGCTTAATGAATTCCAACAAATTACTGAAATTATTAAGATTTATGTACTTTTCAGTAGAAAAAATGTAATTTTCACCATGAATAGGCTATATCAATCAACACGGTTTGAACTTCAACAGTAGTTTGAAGTTTCTTGAATATCATTTTAAATTTGACTATAGGATCATTGAAAGTAATATGTTCAGTATAAGTTCAATTCAAGTATTCGAATTATAGCAGAAAAAGGGGAATGCTAATTAAATTTCGGGTATAAAAAGATAGTTATAAAAATAAGGAAATATATTTTTACTTTGAAATAAGTTGAGCTTTCTTGTCTGCAAAATGAACACGCAAAAATTTATGTACAAATATTATCTTTTAACTTTTACAATCGCTTTTTTTAAATACATTTTTTGTGAGTTTCTGTAGGTAGAAAATTTCTTAAGACACTACCCTAACCTTAACAGTACTAACGGTGAAAATATATTGCTTTCTGAATTCAATTTTTCATACGCAGCGCGCTAGCGCTGCCTAAGTAAAGAACGATGGGGGCACAATGTGCTTTTTTTTGGTTTTTCTCCATACCCGGGCACTTCATATCGAAGAAGTTGTCGTAGAAACTTCGAAAAGTGCTCATTCGATTGGAAATTGGAGTGGCTAGTGCCCTTTTTAACGGTCGAAAGTGATTGGAGGGCAACTAGCCCCCCCCCCCCGCGCCCATCATTCCCCCAAACATATCCAATCAAAATTTTGAGATAGCCATTTTTTCAGCGTAGTTGATTTCAAGGTAGAAAATATCCTTTTGAGGAGGACACTCCCCCACAACCCTAGAAGCAAGGGTTTTAAGTTATGCCCTGTGGGCATATAAGGCTTTTATAGAAGGCGTTGTCTTAGAAACTTCAAAACAGACTCATTTGATTGGAAATTCAAAGGGCTAGTGCCCTTTTTAATAGTCGAAAGTGATTGAAGGGCACCTAGCCCCCCTTGCCCATCTTTCCCCCAAACGCATCCAATCAAAATTTTGAGATAGCCATTTTGTTCAGCGTAGTTGATTTACAGATAGAAAATATGTTTCTGAGGAGGATATTCCGCCACAGCCCTCAGGGCAAGGGTTATAAGTTATGCCTTGGGGGCATATAAGGTTTTTATAGAAGACGTTGTCGTAGAAACTTCAGAAAAGGGCTCATTCGATTTGAAATTCAAAGTGCTAGTGTCCTATTTAATAGTCGAAAGTGATTAGTGATATTTTTTGTTGTTGTTGTTGTTTAGACCAGGGCACTTCGTATCGAAGGAATTGTCGTGGGAACTTCGAAAGGGGCTCATTCAATTGAAAATAGAAAGGGATGATGCCCTTTTTAATAGTCGAAAGTGATTGGAGGGCAACTAATCCCCCTTCCACTCCCACCCTCCAATTTGCCCATTATGTTTAAAAACTAAATGTTGCCTTAAGATTAAATCAAAATGCACTGTGATAATGCTAATTCCCAATAAGACATCTCAGCAGTATCCCAAGAACGACTGAGGGTATTATGTTCAAACTTTCGAGGCTACTTCTGCTCTTAAAATTTAACCAAATCAAAAAAGTGTAAGTGTATCAAAGCTATCAAACAAAGTAAGCCGATTTTTTTGCGGATGGTATCAAGTTTTCCATTTCAGGTCAACTAGAGGAGGTGTGAAACTAAGTTAAACAGTACTATTTGTGTCCAGATTTTTAAAATGGTGTATGTTGTTAAAAATTGCAGGAAAATGTTCTCCAGCATACAAATAGCAGGCCAAACTATAAATTCTAAAACAACGAAAAGATTTAAAGTGTTATTTTCTTTTTCCCTGAAAAGACTTTGTCAATATAAAACGAACAGAAATTAATTTAAAAAACTTTTTCCACAAAATAAGTTTTTCAAAGAAAAGTAAAGAACTCCATTAAACAAAAAATTAGCAATAATAAAATCAAATAATCTACCAAGCGTGAAACTACCACAAATCAGCATCGATAAATAAATGAAACCCAAAACGAACAAAAACTACAATAATTAACCGAGTCAAACTCAAAACGAGCAGAAATTAACATAAGTTGGGCGCAAAACCCCTATGCCTTCCCAAGACCAGAACAAAATTTGCACTTTACTGAAAAAATACAAATGGTTTTACTTTTACACCTTTAATAAATCAAATGATATTAACATTTTGATTACTAAATATCAGTATATGTATATTAAACTGACAATGCATATTCACTTGTATTTTTCAGTAAAGTGCAAATTTTGTTCTGGCCTTGGGAAGGCATAGGGGTTTTGCGCCCAACTTATGTTAATTTCTGCTCGTTTTGAGTTTGACTCGGTTAATTATTGTAATTTCTGTTCATTTTGGGTTTCATTTATTTATCGATACTGATTTGTGGCAGTTTCACGATTGGTAGATTATTTGATGTTATTTTTGCTAATTTTTTGTTTAATGGAGTTCTTTACTTTTCTTTGAAAAACATATTTTGTGGAAAGTGTTTTTTTTAATTTTTTCTAATTAAGAACGAAAATCCTTTTGTGGGAACAACTTATGTTTTTGCGAGGAACGTCATTTTTGAAATGAGACCCAGAAAGCGTTTCAAAAAAAAAATTCTTCCTTGGATTTGCCATAAATTCGCTGCTTACGCTGAATAACCAAGTAAGCAAATATATCGAAGAAAAGAAGACGCCTGTAAGGGTATTTCAGTCCTTTACGTACACGTAAAGGAACCAAAAGCTTCCCTCAGAAAGGGAATTTTCTAAAATGGTGCACATTTCAACTGGACTCAGAAATACTAAGCTTTAATAGCGTGAATCGTGCTTCAAAAACTCCGGTTTGTTACAGGATTAATTAAAAATAGGACGTTAGCCCAATAAGTTTTATCAAATAGTTCATAGTGTTAAATTGTAATGAAGGAGCGACTTAGCTCAATTGTAACCGAAACTCAAAAATGGAATTTTGATAACAATTGACAAGAATTGGGTTTTTATGCAGATTGCAAATATATAAATTTCATTACGTTTAATATCTACCCACCAAATGCTCCAAGCCTCAGAAGAAAAAGGGATTTTGAAAACAGGGAGCCTGATTTTCGAAAAAGGAAGAAACACCCCCCAAAAATTCAATAAATCTTAATGTAAATCAGACCTTCAGATTCAGTGTATCAGAAAATGTTATTGTGGGGGTTATGATCTCCTATCTGCACAAATGTGGAATTTATTTTTTTTTTGCCAGAAGACTGATCACGGATGCGTTTCTATTTGTTGTTTTTTTGTTCTAGTGTCCTTTTTAAGAGACCGTAAAGACTGGAGGGCAACTAAACCTCCTCCCAAGACCTAATTTATTTCTTATTTTGTTTTCGAATGTGATGATTTAAGATCAATTTGACAAAAAAAAAACATCTCCTCCAACTACCTACATATACAGAATAATACAGAAGTAGACCTAATGTTAAGACCTTCAAACGACGAAGCGACAATTTTACCTGGGGGGCATTCAGATCAGAAAGAGAAGACATTCTGATTGTGATGGTAAGTATTCACTTTAGTTAATTAATATTGATAACTTGCGTCTTATGTTTCCCAAAATTATTAAGATAGTACATTTTTATAAATAAAAAAAAGTTTAGTAAAATTCTACGGTACTGTTCTATTAGCTGTAAACCATACAAGAAGTAAAGTTTCGGTTAATGCTAATGAAATAAAACAAAATAGGATAAAAATGTAATAGTTTAGAAACAAAATACAGTTATTGCAAAAAAAAAAAAAATAAATATCGGAATGCTATATTTTTTTTTTTTTTTTATTAACAAATGGGTCACAAAAAAAACAACATACAAATCTCCATATAATGCTAACAAAATAAAACTGCATATAATACCAACAATATCAAATTAGGTCCCGACGCATATTAGCGTGTTTGGGATGACCCAAAAAAAAGGGATCACTTCAACTACTTATACACTAATACACTACCTCGGGGAAATAATACTCTCTGACTCCTCCTCTCCTCCCCCGCCCCTACTAAACAATTAATCAACATTCTAAGGATAATGCATTTTTTTATTTTACAGGGAACTTAAAGGAATTCAACACTCATATTCTATGATTAATCATGCTTCGTTTCATATACCGACAATCACCTCAATCAACACACAGGAAAATTTTTCTCTTTTAACACTCACAAACATATACTCACTCCCAGATCAATCACCTTATCCGTGTCTACAATACTGGTTAAAACAAATACATCGCAAAGAAGCACGAAATTCCTCAAGAACCTTCTTACCTTTTAGTTCCGCCGGAAGCCTGTTCCATACTTCAGGACCAATATACCTAATAGAAAATTTAGATCTGGTAGTAACTGGAACCGGCGTTCTTCAAACGACGAAGCGACAATTTTACCTGGGGGGCATTCAGATCAGAAAGAGAAGACATTCTGATTGTGATGGTAAGTATTCACTTTAGTTAATTAATATTGATAACTTGCGTCTTATGTTTCCCAAAATTATTAAGATAGTACATTTTTATAAATAAAAAAAAGTTTAGTAAAATTCTACGGTACTGTTCTATTAGCTGTAAACCATACAAGAAGTAAAGTTTCGGTTAATGCTAATGAAATAAAACAAAATAGGATAAAAATGTAATAGTTTAGAAACAAAATACAGTTATTGCAAAAAAAAAAAAAAAAATAAATATCGGAATGCTATATGATTCATTTGTCAGTTATATTAAAATCTGCAAAATGGCAACTAGTTAAAAAGATAAAAACTGGTAAAACTGAAATAAATAATATATACATTAACAAATGTTTAAAAAACAACATAAAAAGGGGATAGGGGAAAAAAAAGAAAAAAAAGAAAGAAAAACGAGCTGTTTCCTTTATCACATAAGAGATAAGACAAAATTTATGTACAAATTAAAAACTATTTATTATATCAGTAAAAAAAAAAAGGGATAAAAGATTTCTTATAAAAAACGGTACCTCTTTTCCCCCTAAACCCCAAAAAACTAAAGTTTAAATATTGTAAACGCAGTTAGAAACCACTGTTTGCAATCCATTTCTCCGTTGAGAGGACCTGTTTGACTAGTTTCTTTTATCATCTATCTTGCGTGGCTTACAGCTGATAGAACATTACCAATTCTACTTTAGCTACTTTTGGCTATCTTGGAAAGGGGGTTAGGTTAGGAAAATGAGACTTTCAGGAATGGGTCTACAGGCTAAAGTATGGGTACTTATGTTCTATCTGCAACACACGCGAAAAATGAAGTTTGGTTGATGCTAATGAAGTAAAACAAAATAGGATAAAAATATAGTAGTTTAGAAACAAATTTCAGCTATATATTTACACATTAGGGGGGGGATGGGGGTAAAGCTTAGCATATATTAAATAGCTAACCTAACCAAACCTAGGCACCTTTTCCCCCCCCCCCTAAACCCCATAAAACAATAGTTTAAATATTGTAAACCCAATAACAAACCACGCTTTACAATCCATTTTTCTATTGACAGAAACCCGTTTCGAAAGAAACCCGCATCTTCCCTATATAATAAAGCGCATGTGTTCCAGATAGTATATAAGTATCAAAGTATGTCCCGGGAAGGTATTTTGAAGTACCTACCCCCACTCCTTCTCCCTCTAGAGGGTCCTTAAATTTGCCTACACGACAGGTCTATACTTATTGAAATTTTGCCAAAACAACATTTTACCTTAATTTTCAGTTTCTTTTTCTCAAGGTTTAATTCCAAAAATGCAATTCCTGTTATTTGAGTAGAATTTTAAGCCATATCGATGTTTTTTTTTTCTTCAGATTTAGGAAATGTATTTGCATATCTATAAAACCTTATAAATTTGGATTGAGCAAAGTTGCGAAGCTGAAAACAATTTTGTTGTACTTCATCTAAGCAGAAGATTTATTTTGCAGGGTTTCAATTTTATAACACACAGATTTTATGAGGCAGCGAACAAGAGATTTGATGAGTGAGTCAAAGGTATTCAGAAAAGACAGGATTCGTGGCATTATTATTGCAACCGTTCACCTCTAGAGGTAGATAAAAGGGGGGAAGTAATAATTTATGTCCAAAGCCCTTAACTGGAGGCTTATAAGATCCCCTCACATATAATCCCCATCCAGACCCTCTTAATAAGTTTCATAAATCAACTAGTCATATTAAAAGTAAAAGATTATTGCGAAAGCAAATTAACTAAAATTAAAAACTTTTCAACTAAACATCTACCAAAAATTAAGCTTGATTGATCAACAGTTTTGAATTGAACCTTCAAGCATAGGGAAACATAATTAGTTGGTTTATTTGTACTACTTATATTAATATATATTAGATAGGCTGTGAAGTAATAATTTTTGTCCGTTTTAACTTTCAACTTCGCTCTTTACTTCCCTCGGAAAAACTTTGTTTTTTTTTAATTAATATCGGTCAAGGACTATTTCAAACGCAAATTGAAGCGCCCTTTTTAAGCAACAAAAGAGATTGCATACTACTTAAATGGTGATTTATGCCCTTCTGTGGCGTAAATAAAACAATTTTAGCACAGAAAAAGGCCAAAATATGATTAAGGGAGGAACTTGAGATAGTCAATCGGTTTAGAATTACAGAAAATCTATTTTCAGGGTCCCAAAGCTTCGGATACGGTAATGGCAGACTAGCATCCATTCGTCCAACAAAACTTCCCAAAATTGATGATTAAAACTATAGTCTCAACAAAATTGATGGTCATTACAGATTGTTTATACAGTAACACCCATGATTATACTGTACTACATTATTTTTGTGTAAGAGCATTCATTCTTGAACTCTACAGGAAAAATGTCAAACTATTGCGCAAAAAGTAGGGGAATGGGAGGATCTGCAGTCCTTCTCATATAAAGGTTTGGAGGTATAGGCAAAGGATGCGGGGCTAAATTTCACAGTCCAAACCAGCAGCACTAATCTAAGTTTCACGGTCCTTCAGCAAGGAAGAGCAACGGGGGTTGCAAAGGGTAACTTCTCTTCGTTTTAAGTTTCAATGTTGCTCATTACTTTCGTTTGAAAAAAAGGCTTATTTTGTGATTTAACACAAAGACAGGGAGGAATCGATTCCTTAGTAAGTTTCTTACCCCCTTAGCTCGACCCCTCCTTCCCCGTGAGAAATATCATATGATTCCCCCTAAAGTTCTGGGCGAGAAATTTAATCTCTATTATGATCACAATCAAGTTGATGATAAACGAATCGCTATATCTAGAAAAATAAAAACTTCCGAGGCTATCCACACATCTATTTATGCTTCAAAAAAGAGAAAAAAAGGAATAAAACAAGATGTCGAACGGTGGGGAAGGATATAATATTTGTGCAAAACTTAAGGGTTCCACCAAAAACAGAGAGAGACCCCCATACTCTATTATCTTAGTGATCCAGCCGAACAATTTGGGAGAAATGATGAAAATATTTAAGAAAATCGCATTCAAGTCTAAAAATACAGTTTTTAAAAGCAACCCTTCTTCGGAATTTTGTTTCCCGTATACTAATGGTTCACTGAGCCCTGGGTAAATAGGTTTAGTAAAAAACACCTAAGAACCGAAGAAAAAGAGACCGAGGGTCACATTATTTTAAGCATTTAGCCACAAGCCACAAAAGAACTTTAACTGAAATTTTTTTCAGCATTCAGACCAACGATCTGCATAGCGCAGAGAATCTGTTGGTTCTTTGCTTTCTGCTAGGAGAGCTATGCAACGTTGGGGAGAAATCATCTTTTGCTTCCCTTGTTTTCCCTCCAGAATTCTCCACGTAGCCATTGGAGCTGGGTTGACTCTGGCTGAGCTTACCGAATCACACCGCTGACCCCATCCCAAACCAAATTATAAGCAACACCAGGACTCAAACACCTGCCCCAAAGAACATCGAATTGCAATTCCCGCGTGTTACAGGTCGGCTTAGACGAAAAAAAGAAGAAAAAAGATCGAGGACGTTAAATCCTTAAACAGGCTACTATCTTCATTAACATTAATTTGAACTTCAGTTATTTGATTTAAAATTTAAAATAATTTGATTTTCAGTGACATAATCAGCTTATTTGTACAGAAAGTAATAGGACCTCTCCCCCCATAAGATATAACTGCAAACAAACCATTTCAAACAGTTCGTGCTAACGAACTGTAAGTAAGGAGCGACCCGGCTCAATAGTAATCGAAACTCTAAAAAATGGGATTTTGATACCAATAGATACATCAAAATAATCAGATTTTCATACTGATTTCAAATATATAAGTTTCATCAAGTTACCCATCAAAAGTTACGCGCCTGAGAAAACTTGGCTGATTTTCGAAAAAAGGGAGAAAGACCCCCTAAAAGCTATAGAACCTAAATGAAAATCACACCATCAGATTCAGCGTATCAGAGAACCCTACTGTAGAGGTTTCAAGCTCCTATCGGCAAAAATATGGAATTTTGTATTTTTTGCCAGAAGAAAGATCACGGATGCGTGTTTATTTGTTTTTCCAAGGGATGATCGTATCGACCCAGTGGTCCTAGAATATCGTAGGAGGGCTCATTCAAACGAAAATTAAAAGTTCTAGTGCCCTTTTTAAGGGACCAAAAAAATGGAGGGCAAATAGGCCCCCTCCCACGCTCATTTTTTTCTCAAAGTCACCCGATCAAAATTTTGAGATAGCCATTTTGTTCAGCATGGTCGAAAATATTGTAAATATGTCTTTTAGGATGACTTAATCCCCCAAAGTCCCCGGGGGAGGGCTGAAAGTTATGAAATTTACCCAATGTTTACATATAGTGTTGGTTATTGGGAAGTATACAGACGTTTTCAAGGGGGATTTTTTTCTGGTAGTAGGGGGGGGGGGGTCGGGGTTTATGCGGGAGAATCTTTCCATGGAGGAAGTTTTCATGGGGGAAGGGACATTTCTATGAAGGGGGCTCCGGATTTCCGAGCATTATTTAAAAAAACGATCAGAAATTAAATAAAAAAATAAACAAGTTTTTCAACTGAAAGTAAGGAGCAACATCAAAACTTAAAACGAACAGAAATTATTAATTATATGATTGGGTTCACCCCTTAGTCAATACCTCGCTCTTTAAGCCAAAGATTTTTTAGTACTTTCATAAGAGCTATGCTTAAGGATTGTTCTGGGTACCCGGCTGACTGACCGTATTTCAAACAATAGGCTATACGAAAAATGTGGTTCAATACCACTTTCTAGGTCTATAATGAAAGAAAGGTTGAGGTGGTTAGGGCATGTTGTTCGGATGAAGGATGACAGATTGCCGAAGATTGTTCTTTTCGGCCAACCATCTAGGGCTAAACGGAAAGCAGGTCGTCCCCGTCTGGGTTGGGAGGACGTCATAAAGAAAGATTTAAAGGAAATGGGAACTTCGTGGGCGGGTGTAAAAAGGGAGGCTTTGAATAGATTGGGGTGGAGGAGGAGCGTGCGTAGCTGTGTTGGCCTCAGGCGGCTTGGTGCTGCGATGAGTTGTTAGTAGTAGTAGTAGTATTCTAATTAACGGCCATTGTGATTAAGGGGTCATTTTTAAAGAATTGGTACAAAATTCGAACTTTAGCGTAAAGAGCGAGGTATTGACTAGGGGGCGAACCCCCTAATATACGTATTAAAAATATATGGATATAGAAGTTCGTTACGTAAGTTAATTCGTAAGCTACGTATATTTATTACTAATAAAAACGTTCGTAAATAAAATTAAACAACTTTCGAGAAAGCCATTTAACCAAATAAAAGTAAAATTAATATGCAATTTTTTTTAAATTATTCATGTACGGTGAGCCAAAATCAAAACCTCCATTAATTCAATAACGTTCAAAAATTAAATAAAAAAAAAACAAGTTTTTTTAACTGAAAGTAAGGAGCAACATTAAAACTTAAAACAAACAGAAATTATTCCGTATATGAAAGGGGCTGTCCCCTCCTCAACACCTTGCTCTTTACTCTAAAGTTTTTTATTGTTTTGAAAAATAGAGTTATGAGAAATAGTCTTACTTTAGCGTAAAGAGCGATGCGTTGAGGAGGGGACAGCCCCTTTCATATACGGAATAATTTCTGTTCGTTTTAAGTTTTAATGTTGCTCCTTACTTTCAGTTTAAAAAAACTTGTTTTTTTTATTAATTTTATACAAGAGCTACATTGAAAGGAATACACGAAAAAAGAAGGCAAAATATAAAACTATTTTTTCAGAAAGATTTTGTTAAATACAAAGTCTTTGTCAACAAGCACTACCATTCGAATTATAACATAAATAAAACATTTACATTTTTTTTTTATTTGCAGTCTAAAAAATGGTATCCAAATCTAACTAAGCAATCAAAATGTCCTACTTATCGTTAAAAATATTCACCTGAATTTTTATAGTTGTCAGAGAAATTGCGCCTCTTTGCTAAATTCCGTTCAGACTACAGTGGAAGTGCTAGTAGGTCATATGCAGCGCATGCCGCATGGGCCATGTCGTACAGACCTGCTGCGATACGAAACCTTGAGGTAAACTTGTTTTTCTCTTATATCATACTATACATGGTTTCATTCGTTTTAAAAGCAGACACGCATTTATTTACAAACGAACATTAGAGTGATATTTAAACAACTTAAGCTAATATGACAACTTTCGCAAAGTCTCGGTGACATCTTTCCGAATTGAAAATCCTGCATCTAGCACAGCGTCGACACTTTCCCAATCTGGAACCCCACCTGAAAATATATAAATACACATATTTTTGATGTTGATAAATTAGAAATAACACTAACACAAAACATACAGGGTAATTGAAAAGATACTCACTATTCTAAAAAAAAACTTGCAATGTATTTATGAATCCATGCTTTGGCAAAAAATGAATAAAAAAAGGATACATAGCATGTAGTTTTATTATCAAATCAACTGACTTTCTCAGTTCTCATAAATTATATTGGCATGGAGGCTGAAGTAGTACTTCACACTGCTGGGTTTGCGAGTCCTTAACAACTGTCGTTACTAGACAGATATGATCCTGTTTAAATTAACTTATGGCAAAAGTAAGGTATGGAGTAATTTCAGATAGAAATGTCAAACCAAAAGAGTTTTTACCGTGGTTGCAACGGTAGCTACAACCTAGTAAAGGACAAACATAACCTATAGTAACCAAAAAACAACCCCAAAACTCTGAAAATGGCACAAACAGTCCTCTGTTTTTTCCTTCTCCGCAGCAAACGAGGCACTGGAACATCATAGAGAGCTGTTTAAGGCCTCATGCTAATTACGAATAAAAAGGTAGTATAATGGCTAGTCTAGAATCACAATTTAGCAACACGAAATCACAAGTCAATATTGACACATTTGCAACCAAAAAGGTGTATAGTCTCTTTGTTGGCAATACAGGCGAGGGAAAAAACTGTTTAGGATCAAGGCAGTATCGGAGGCTTCAGGGTTTGAACGCCACCAAAAGTTTTGTCTGACATGTAAAAACGAAATAAAAATACATATAAACGAATTTTTGACGCGTTTTTTTAAGTTGGTACGCTCGATACCCTGGATTATACCCTGGACACACTCTTGTTTAGGATGAATTATTAGCTCGGAAAAGATCCAAACAATTGGACCTGGTCAAGTATTGTTGTGTTCTTGAATAAATGAATAAGTCTGACATAGATACAAAAATCACATTTCACCAGCAAATATGAAAATCTTGTTATAATAAGCTTGCCTAGCGAATAATGGAAGTTTTTCTAAGTTAATTCTTCTTCCTTTTGTTATCATAGGTAAGGCGACGATCCAAAAGGTTGTCAACTATGACTATACATAAGTATAAATAAAGGGGGGAAAACATGATGCAGCCTTCCACCCCGAGTTATCGCGATCTTAATAAATATTCCAGGATATTCTTTTAGGTATTCTTAAATATCCTATAATCTTGGTGTAATTCGCTTGTTCTTATGATCCCCTGACAAAAATGAACACCTTCGAAAATAAATTTTTACTTATTGGGGTAACAAGCATTACCCCTATATAAGCATTGTTATGCTTATATAGGGGTAATAAAACAAGCATTAATAAGCATTAATGCTGTAAATAAATAAAAATAAGCATTTTTTTTTGTTCTGTATTAAATTCGCCTCATTTTTATACCCAAATAATTATTTCCTTATAAGGAAAAGAAAGGGTTTGAAAAATATGAACCAAGGGCTCTAGTTAAGTTTTCTCAGACAACGGTTGGGGCTTCAATTCTTTTATAAGGGAGCGGAGGCCTGGAAAACAGGTTGAAGGTTTATTTTGTAATGAGTTTTGTGAGATCGGCCAAACGGAGACTTAAATTCCAACCCCTCTGCCTCCAGAGGAAGTAGGTATGGGTGCCCCCCTCCCCAAAAAATCTGTGTCAATGGCAACATCCCCTGTAAAAAGTCAAGTGTATCCGCATAAATATGGGCTGGAAAGGATGAGACCAAATTTTAAGGAAACAAGAAAAATGACCATTTTGCATTTAAAGTAGTTCGATATATAACAAAAAAAAAAAAAAAAATCATATTATAAACTAATGCAAAGAATTAGAATATGTTACTACAGTAACGAAATAAGTAAGAATTCACAAAATAAATCCATATGTCAATGAATAAATAATTACTTGCCCTGTAAAAGATATAACCAATCAAACATGGCCAAATGTTATTCTGTTTCTGAATGCAGAAATAAAACCAAGAAAGCTACAACGTCAAACTAATTCTTTTATGGTAAAAAAATCACCAATTATCACCAATAGTACTTTATCTTTAGCGAAAATCGCCAGTTTTACCAGGGTGTTTCCTCGATCCTTTTGTTATCATAACAAATACCACGATTTCCAAGAAGTGATCATAGATGACAGTGCGGAGGTAATTATATAGGAGAAGGGCACAGAATGTAGCCGTCAACGATTTATCATCATTTGTACAAATGTTTAGATAAGCTCCAAAAATTATCATGTATTTTATCTGTCTTGACGGTCGTAGCCCCCCTCCTAAATGTTATCCCCCACTTGACAAATTTTCACTTATTGGGCTAAAAAAAAAACCTCGTGCGTATCTTTTATTCTGTTATGTTCACCACCTATTCCTACCATTTAAATTTATTTCAATAAGACGTCGTCCACAAAAACATGAAATTAATATACCCCCTCCCCAACCTCATAAAAGATCTGCGGTTGTTGAATGTTTAGATACAATATAAGATTACATCTTGTTCTTATTGAACTACCATTATTTGACCATGTCATATGATAATTATTTTTTCCTTTTTTTCTCACACCAAGGGCTCATATACTCTTTTCAGCAACAACAACGTCAGCAACAACAAAAATAAAATTTCGAAAAAAACTTCCGATCATTCAATACATAAAGACTATTCTAAAATTAAAGCCAGTTTTTTACGCTTTCAATTTAACTCCCTCATTTAATCAACATGGCGTGCCATTTCATCTCTACTTGATTCCTTTTTAGTTAGATTTTTCATTTTTCACAATATCTTGAATGCCAAAAGATGCTTCTTGATTCTGAGAGATAAAATCTGGCCGGTTGTCTGTACCTGAGGGAATACTGGAGAAATACCTGGGAAGACGCAAGATGGAGCTCCTCCCCATTTTGATATTGTTACTCGTGATTGACTGGGTCAAAATCCTCCAATGGGACGGCTAGGTGGACTTGGTCCGATAGAAGATAATTTCTTAAACCACATTGGCCTGCCATAATATAAGAAAAGGAAACGATCAAAAATGCGATTTTTAAGGCCAAACGAGCTTACTGCATAAACAAACAAAGCGAATATTATGAGAGGACAACCACTTTTCTTCTTCAAATATTCGCTTTGTTTGTTTATTCAGTATTCTCGTTTTGCCTTAAGAACCCCATTTTTAATCGTTTCCTTTTCTTTTATTTTGGTCCAATAGAGTGGTAACCCAGAAGCCCTAATTTAAGACATTGTAAAATTTGCATCAGAGACTAATTAGAGGAGCAAACTTACGAAGCCAAAGACCTCATAGATAGATAGATAGACTTTATTTCATACAAATATAAACAACACAAATAATTAAATAAAGCCAACAGAGAGCTAAGCTCGTAAGGAAGGCTAAAAATTATTACAATGAGTTCAAGTACACCAAAAATAAAGATAAAAAAGATAAACCAAAAAACACCATAACATATTGAAGGAGAAGGACAAAGGATAAGAACCAGAAGAATGACTACAAAAAGTCAGTTCTGTGACCCTACAACAGTTTTTGAACTCAGTTCATACGATTCCTGTCAGGCTTGAGAAGCCACAGACAAAAACCAGGTGCATGTATCGAATTTTAAATTGAACCTTATAATACAAGTATTTTTTTCATCTTTTGTAACTACATTATCAGATTTTTAACATATTTGACCTTATTCCAACTAAAAGTTACATGTTTCCGCTTTATAGCACCACAATTATCTCAGCCAAAGCAACAATTTATATGAGCACATTCAATATTTCCCCAATAGACTTTTCGAGAAAAAAATTTCAATCATTTGGTTTTTTATCTTCAATTCCAAAAAGTGTATTTCTGGAACATCTTACTAAATTTATTTTTGATGTGTGTCGAGGAGGCCCTAGCTCCACACTAAAATATTAAAGAAGTCGTTGTCTTTTTTTAATCTAGCTGCACACTAAAAATGTGAAGCCCTAGCTCCACACTAAAATATTAAAGAAGTCATTGTCTTTTCTAATCTAGCTGCACACTAACAAATGTGAAGCCCTAGCTCCACACTAAAATATTAAAGAAGTCGTTGTCTTTTCTAATCTAGCTGCACGCTAACAAATGTGAAGCCCTAGCTCCACACTAAAATATTAAAGAAGTCGTTGTCTTTTCTAATCTAGCTGCACGCTAACAAATGTGGAGCCCTAGCTCCACACTAAAATATTAAAGAAGTCATTGTCTCTTCTAATCTAGCTGCACACTAACAAATGTGGAGCCCTAGCTCCACACTAAAATATTAAAGAAGTTGTTTTTTTTTCTAATCTAGCTGCACGCTAACAAATGTGGAGCCCTAGCTCCACACTAAAATATTAAAGAAGTCATTGTCTTTTCTAATCTAGCTGCACACTAACAAATGTGGAGTCCTAGCTCCACACTAAAATATTAAAGAAGTCATTGTCTTTTCTAATCTTGAGACCTTCCTTAATCTAAAAATATTTTATCCCGAGAATGTGAACTGTATACCTTTTCAGAACAACTAAATTACGGTTATCACAGCTGATAATCTAATCTTTCATTAAGCAGGCTAAGCATAAAATTCTTAGTCTTAAAAAAAAAAGAAAATACAGCACAAACATTTCCTTAGGCTTGGCTGACTCAAAATAGATAACCTTGTAATTTAATCTTCTGTAATCTTCTAATTT
The DNA here is from genome assembly GCA_027921565.1 of Artemia sinica. Lineage (NCBI taxonomy): Eukaryota > Metazoa > Arthropoda > Branchiopoda > Anostraca > Artemiidae > Artemia > Artemia sinica. The sequence goes on along the minus strand of CM051274.1, from coordinate 34,526,007 downwards.
TCTGTATAATCTAACTGTTGATCAGAATAGAGGGGAGGGAGGGGTATCTTTAGCATCCTCTACTTTCCAAAATAATAGTTGAAAAACAAGTCTTAACAGTAAGAATAATTACAAAATCCTTTTTATATATTTCCCTGTCACTTTCTCTTTATATTTCCCTATCACTTTATCTCATTATCACTTTGCTTCTTACACTTTATAATTCACTTTCTAAATTGTCACTTTTGAGCATTTTCTACTTTTAAAAGAAAGGTAGAGTTCCTAACAAATACGTCCCTTCTAAATTCTCCCTTCTAAAAGTTAATGATAACAAATTTTTACCTGAAGGTTCCAAATTAAAACTAAAATCTGTATCGTCTTTCTTGTTTAGAGTTGTGTCTTCTTTACGCAACTTAGAAATAGCGGCGAAAGCTGATTGAGGAACTGAAGGATATGAGCCATTCCAGGTGGGAAGTAAGGGTTCAAAGTCTCTAACACACTGCAAAGGATGGATATCACTTGGGGTTATTTCATAGCATTCATATGCCATACGGGCAAGATGACCTGGGTCAGTAAACGTAGAAGGAGACTCAAGAAATTTCTGAAAGTATGGATTTGCATTAAAGTGCTAGGCTCATATAAGGTATTAAAACTACTATTTTGCCTAAAAATCAATAAAATAGCATGGTAGTTTGGTAATAACTTGGGAATCTTTTGTCTTCACTAATAGCAACAAAAAATAATAATTTAATGCAAAAAACAGGCCTCTTACAACCCTCACATGAAACGAGAAACTAGAAGACATATCAAATCCATGAAAACGACGTCCAGGGAGTCCATGAAATCTTCCACTGTCCTTGAAGAAGCGTCTACCCTGCAGCTTAAACTGATGGCCCTGTAGACTCGATGCACTGAACTGTGGGATGTCAATATTAGTTAAACGTCAGATAATAGACCAACTGATTTTGCAAGGCCTAATGTATTGCAAATCTTCGATCTGGATTCATTGGCACCCACACAAAATTTTACAGAGGGGGGGGGGGGAGACACCAGAATAGTAGTGGTGGATGGAATAGGGGAATATATTCTAGGAAATATTTTCTAAGAAATGAGTTTTTTAAATATATTTAGAAAAATAAATCTCAAATAAAAAGAGTAACTAATTTTACATGCAAAATGAAACAAAACTCAGCAAAATTTTACGGCGAGGATTCCTGGCAAAGGAATCAATCCATTTAATCTCTTATATGTTTAAGTAATATGCATTTATTATCCATTAGTTTAGAGCAAACGAAAATCAGACTTAAATGGCAATTACAGAAAATTAATTGCTTCCCAAGATTAAAACAAGTGTAGACTTGTCTTTATGTAGTTTCCTAAGCCTTAGGATAGGCTACAGAAGGAGTAGAGATAGACTTTATAAACGCTTCCAAGAGGATACTTTAGGCTCTAATTTCATTCCCAGAAGCTTCATTTACATGTCCTAAATCAACAGCTTTCTAAGATTTCAAATGCCCCTAAAGTGGGAATTCGCCAAGATCTTCACATTTTAGAGGCCCATACTCAAGAATCGCCCACTCTGCATAGATATCACGCTTTGATTTCATAACGCCATGTAAAATATGTCTTTTCCATAATAGGACATTCCCCGACATCGAACTGAAATTTCTTATATCATCGGATATTAAAAAAAAGTACAGATTATTAAAAGAAAACTAAATTTAGACTTACAATCCAGCTGTTAAAATGACCTTCTTTCTTTAAACGCTCAAATTCAATTGAAAAAAAACGATCAGGTTCAAATAAAATTGATTATCACAAAAACATATCACATAATATCTGGTAGCAAACTGTAAATAAGGAGCTAGTCAGTCCAATATTAACTGAAACTCTAGAAATGGGATTTTGATAACGATTGATGAATCAACAGAATTGGCTTTTTATGCTGGTTCTAAACATATAAAATTTATTCAGTTTGTTATAACCCACCTAAAGCTACAAGCCGGAGAAAAATTATCTGATTTACGAAAAAAGGGGGAAACACTTACAAAAAAGCAAGTGATTTTAATGAAAATCACACAGTTAGGTTCATCGTATCAGAGAATCATACCGTAGAGGTTTCAAAATTCTATCTACAAAAACGTGTAATTTTGCATTTTCTCCAGAAGAAAGATTGTGGATGCATGTTTACTCGTTTTGTTTCTTTTCCAGGCGTGATTGCGTCAAACCAAACGGTCCTAAAAAAAAGTTCTAGGACCCTTTTAAGTGACCATAGGGATTGTGTCAGGGGAAAGAACTTTCTCTACCACTTTATGGCACCAAATTGCGATTTCGTCAAAAAGAGGACCTTGTTGCTATCGACTGAAAATTCTGAGACAGTCAATCGATTTAAAATTATCAAAAAACAGTGTTTTATGCTTCACCGTTGCAGGAGAAGTAATACCACATGGTGGCGCGTTTGTACGTAGTCTATATAAGATAAATGCTTAATATTATCTTAATGCTTGATTTAACAAAGTTGATTCGCTGTATTTTTAAAAAAAATATGTTTAGTGATGTATAATTGCACATCAGTCATTATGAAGAAGGGGCACTTTCTTTAAGCCTCTCGACAAATATAGAATAGTTTGTTTTTTTTGTTTGGGTGGGGGGTGGTGGGTGATGGGGGTGGAAACTGATATATTATTCCTCTTGGTTCTCGTGGTAAATTTTGGTCTACGCCTGTATTATTAATGTGTGTATGGGGGGGGGGTAATAATGCCCCTTACATTGCTTCAATACTTCTCTATGTACCATACAATATTACACTCACATGCTTACCAGTACAGAGGTAGAGAATTTTTTTTTTTTGGGGGGGGGGAGGCAAATGCTATTAGGAAATTTTAAATGACGAAATTTCTCTTTTTCTAATTATTAATTAAAAAAAAAACTTTTTCCTCAAAATAAGTTTTTCAAAGAAAAGTAAAGAACTCCATTAAACAAAAAATGAGCAAAAATAAAATCAAATAATCTACCAAGCGTGAAACTACCACAAATCAGCATCGATAAATAAATGACATCCAAAACGAACAGTAATTACAAAAAATAACCGAGTCAAACTCAAAACAAGCAGAAATTAACATGAGTAAGGCTCAAAACACCTATGACTTCCCGAGGCCAGAACAAAATTTGCACTTTACTGAAAAAAATATAATTTTTTTTACTTTTATAACTTTAATAAATCAAATAATATTAACATTTTTATTACTAAATATCAGTATATGTATATTAAACTGACAATCACCTTCATTTGCCAATAAAATGGAAAATGAAGGTGCAATTTAGCCAATAAAATGGCTAAATTTGGATTGGATGTTTTTGGGGAAAAGGTGGGCGTGAGAGGGGGGTTAGTTGCCCTTCAATCATTTTCGACTATTAAAAAGGGCACTAGCCCTTTGAATTTCCAATCGAATGAGCCTTTTTTGAAGTTTCTACGACAACGCGTTCTATAAAAACCTTACATGCCCCCAGGGCATAGCTTACAACCTTTGCCCTGAGGGCTCTGGGGGAGTGTTTTCCTCAAAAACATAATTTCTATCTGGATATCAACTACGCTGAACAAAATGTCTATCTCAAAATTTTGATTGGATGTATTTCGGGAAATGGTGGGCGTGGAAGGGGTGTTTGTCACCTTCCAATCACTTTCGACTATGAAAAAGGGCACAAGCCACTCCAATTTCCAATTGAATGAGCCCTTTTCGAAGTTTCTACGAGAGCTTCTTCGATACGAAGCGCTCTAAAGGAAAAAAATAATAAATAATAAATTGTGCCAACATCGTTCTTATATGCCCCCAGGGAATAACTTAAAACCCCTGCCCTGAGGATTGTGAAGAGTGTCCTCCTCAAAAACATATTTTATATCTGGAAATCAACTACGCTGAAATGGCTATCTAAAATTTTGATTGGATATGTCTGGGGGAATGGTGGGCGTGGGGGGGGGTTAGTTGCCCTCCAATCACTTTTGACTATTAAAAGGACACTATCCACTCCAATTTCCAATCGAATTAGCCCTTTTAGAAGTTTTTTACGACAACTCCTTCGATACGAAGTGCCCTGGTATGGAAAAAAAAAAAAATAATAATACTTTGTGTTAACATCGTTCTTTACTTAGGCAGCGCGATTGCGCTGCCTATGATATGGGCTACACTATTTCAACGTATATAAAGATCAGAGAATCCTATTGTGCAGATTGTGATGGCTTCAGCCACGTAGAAGATCAGAAGTAAAACGAAATTTCCATCCACATCAACAGTAATACGCCCCTTCGTCCTCCCAAGATTCTAAAGTAAAAATATTATTAAGGATTTATTCAACAAAACTACTGTTCATCGCAAATACTGACAATATATTCAAATTTTGTCTCAAATCTTAATTGCAATATAACATTTTAGTTCTTAAGCAGAAAAACTAAAAGAGGTGGAGGGGTAAGATTATTAATTTATACAATTTAACAGAGGGGCTTAGGAGCACTGGAGTTTAAGGGACCAGTGCCTCACATCATATCTTGGTTAGGTCTGGGCATGATCTAAAAAACCGACAGAAATTAAATAAATAATAATAATAAAAAAAAAACAAGTTTTGTCAACTGAAAGTAAGGAGCAACTTTTAAACTTAAAACAAACTAGAATTACACCTTATATTAGGGGGGCTTTCCCTTCCTCAACTCACCGCTCTTTAATCTAAAGTTTGACATTTTGTCAATTTTTTTTTTTTTTTTTAATTTGCTGAAATACAAAGGCCATTGGATTAGAAAAAGAAACTTTTTAAAGCACTAAAAAACTTTAGCTTAACGAGCAAGGAATTGAAGAAGGGACACTTCCCATTATATAGTGAATAACTTTAATTTTAAATTGCCCCTTACTATCGGTTGAAAAAACTTACTCATTTTTATTTAATCATATTTCATAGAACAGTAAAGTTTCATGAACATAATAATTTTGCTAAAGAATACAAAACAGTCAATATTTCAACGCTCTCTGTACTCACAAATAAAGAAAAAAAAAAAAAATCCAATGCCACTACATCCATGACAAAAAAGAAAACAAATTTGACAAAAGATACATTACTTAATAGGTTTAAAACTAGCCTGTCATCCCGCAAAAAAGGAAAAAAAAACGGATTTTTTGGTTTATTTATGTATTTCAGTACATAAAATATGTCAAATTCCATTTTAATACGAAGTTAGCAAAACTGGCTTTAAGTAATCAATTACAATGAACTAGGGGGTATTTCTCAGAATTCACTGCCGAAACTTGATGGATTTAAGCCATTAATCACTGCCAAAATCTTGACTGGGGGGGGGGGGGGTCAATCCCCCTGAATACATAAAACACCAACCATGGCACAAGAAAATATTCCTTGAGGAGTAATACGAGGTGGGAGGAAGATGTCCTTTTGCTATAGTACTGGTTCTGAAGATCAAGTGCCATTTGTCGCTGACGGCTTGCGAGTGGTGGATGACTCCCCCCCCCCTTTTGGGGGACGAATGTTGCCTACCTCAGCCGGTATGAAGCTGGCGGGTGGGCTTCTGATAATGAGAAAAACAATGGGCACCTTGACACTACCAAACAAGGCTCTTCGACAAAAGGAAAAAAAGGAGATACGCAAGGACAATCTCAAAATACCACTCTCGAGGGGGCAACCATATCCCAATGTATATTAATGCTCTATTATTAATATAACTGGTTAACTTGGTAATTATGGCGTCCTTGTCACATTCCCCCCCCCACGTTTTGATCTAGATCCAATTTTGTTCGATTCGAGTTTAGAACTAATTTATAACAAACTTACAATACGAATATTTACATACCTGTAATGAAAAACGATCTGTCATTTGGAGAATTTTCTTCTGATGGATTCGAAAGTAGGCAATAGGAAGCAGAAGGATAAAAGACGGATGGTTCGCTATAACAACATCCATAATATCAAGCCATTTGGATGGTTCAATAACCTAAAAGACGAAAAGTCAACTAAATTTATCGATTTGCTGCAGAACCAGGTCGTGGAAAGGCCGATTACTAGCCAGATATTTTTTAACTTTTTCGTGGAAGGGAAGCGAAGTTTCCTTTGTTGTATATTACTGCACGCCATCGCTGGTTAGATATACTTAATGTATAAAAATAAACTAATACAAAAAATAATTCTGTAGTAGTTTAAAATATCATCTTATTCTTACCAATTTACATTTCCTCCAAATTGTAAATATCAGAAATTTTTTTAGAAATTTAATGTATTCGTCCCAAAACTAGTTTTACGTGAATTCTCAAAACTGAAGGAATGTCTGTGCATATTAATGAAATATTGTTTTCTTTTTAATAGGTTTTAAAGATAAAATCCTCAAACGGACTTGTGTAAGGGTATTAGAGATGATTTTAAAACTGTTTAAATTTAAAAAAGAATTTACCCTTGAACGTTTTTTATGAGACCCAAAAAGCTTAGAAGCTCGTATTTAAAAGAGTATCCTAAAATCAGTGGTGCCCAGATACATCACCGTATTCAAATCTTCGGGAATTGTACAAAAACAAACGAGATAAAAACTGTACAATATATGATGATAAAAAAAAATATTTTGTTTTAAAGTAGATTGAATGTCTCGTTCCGATCCTTTCATGCTTCGTTATCATTCGGTGTTTTACGGAAGAAAGGGCCCCAAAAAATTGCCCAAAAAATCACTAATTTTCAATTAATTTATTGAAAACCAGTTTTCTTATAGTTTATTTGTCTGATTTTCTTTCAGTTTTTACCAATAAACACCAGATGACAGCCTAAACTTTTGTCTACATATTCTGAAGCGCCTTCTGCCTATATACATATATTTTAGGTTAGAAAAATATAAATGCTTTTTTTGAGTAGAAGAATATCTAAATAAGGGAGCTTGTTAGAACGCAGTTTCTCTTCATATAAATCATAATGCAAAAAATGCGAAACTTTACTCGAAAAAAAATTACTTGATGATCCTTACATTGAAGATGAATCAACGTTGTCTGGGGATGTTTTTTTTAGTTTGGTAGAAATGGTTACCGGATTTTCCAACAATTTCAAATTTCAAATTTCCAACGTGAGAAATTCTCAAACCACTACTGACGAATTTATCTTTAGAGATAAATTAAAATAAAAACAGTCCTGTATTTTTCTTCATTGGTATTTGTTTTTAAGTCCTATCTAAATCACCATTTCTTAAACAATAGCTTAATAAGAAGTTTCCTGGAGTTACGCCGTTTGCCTTCCAATACAAGCCTTGGATCTAGATCCCCACTCTATTCCAAGCACTGGCTAGGCCACCAGTAATTCTTCTTCATTTACCCGTTTCACTAAAAAAGGTGATCTCACTGCCGACAAAATAAAAGCAGTACTGCAAAACAAGAACAATTTGATGATCTAGATATAAAAACAAGCAATTGGTCATTTGGTTGTGTCACATTTCTATAGAGCTATAAACACTTAAGCAGCGTCACTTAAGAAAAAATGCAAAAGAATAAGGTCGAAAATCGAAGCACAAAAAACTGTAAAGAAGGCAAGAAACAGAAAACAACGGAATTAAAAATATATAGATAAAATCAGAAAAACTCAAACGTTAACATAAATCAATTAAAAATATGCACTAATTTGCTTTCAGTCTAGTATATCCCTGCACGGGAGGTTCTACAAGGGTGGAGCTCTGTCATAAAGATGATCTCATTGGTCCTTTCCTTGTGATTACGCAGTCCTAGTCCACTTGTAATATTTTTATTTTGTAATGATTCCTTAAAACTATCTCTTCTAAGCTCAAATTTACATAGAAAATCCACCATCCGTAGAACAATTTCTTAGACAATAGCTTAATAAGAAGTTTCCTGGAGTTACGCCGTTTGCCTTCCAATACAAGCCTTGGATCTAGATCAGAGGCGGACTGGGCCGGGGGGCAAGGGGGCAATTGCCCCCTGGGCTGGTCGGTTTTGAGCCGCTTCGGGCCGGTCGTTTTTTTTTCTACGTACAAAAGGGCAGTCGACATAATGTTCAACAAAAAATTCAGCTTGACAATTTTTCGGCTCTGTTATTATAGGCCTACTTACAGATTTAGCGTAGATACCAGCATCGTGCCCTAGGAAGGGACGGATGCTGCTGTCAAACAGGTTCGTTCATGGGCTGAAATGTGATAAATACAACCCGGAGGTTATCACTTGACCCTAGGTTCACACAGATGCGATTTCACGCAAAAATGCGCATTTTTGCTCGACCCGGCAAGTTCCATGCGTTGTCCGATGCCCATTTCTGCGTTGTGACGGCTCGACGCATGCATTGAAATATTTCAACTCATCCGGCAGAACACATGCGTCATAGCGTTTAGAGTTGGTGGTTAGCGCTTTGACGGATGTACTGGACCGGTTTGGTATGAACAATTTTGCATTTTAGCTGCATCCGTTATGATTTTTGTTGGATTTTTGTGAGTCATTCTGTCTGTGCCCGATTCCGTTACAAGCTAGTAGAAGAGTCAGTACATACTGGAGCGTCAAGGTGTTCTGCTGGGAAGTGTTAAATTATAAATTTGTCTCGTTTTCCTAAGTAAAAGGATTTTCGCTTAGAAAAAGTGTAGCATTTTGACTATAACGCTCATCAGTTTTAAACTTGTGACAAGATGGACGGGGTAACTGATGGAAAAGTTAAGGGAGGCACGGAAAAACTGAGACTGAAGCGAAGAAAAGAACTTTCTGAGGCTGGAAAAGACCCAAAACAGAGAAAGTCATCATTTATACGGAGAACTAAGGTCAGTAAAACTTTTTGCCGCTTTTTTTTCAACTTATGGGCTAGGATTCGAAGTTTTTTCTAAGTTGGTCTTAGATTCTAAGTATTTTTTTGCATGACTGTCACTTTTGATTACTTAAAGGCAGATCTTGATATCAAAAAGGCTGTCAGTCTATTGAGGCTGCTTCCGTTATACCATTTCTATTGGCACGATTATTGATCAAATTAGGTACTTAGGCCACCACAGCTCGGACAGAGCCCCACCCATTCGAGGTCCGTTGAGTCGACCCTATGAGTTATTGTTGCCTCGGTTTAACTTTTTTGTTTTTATGGCTTTTTTCTTCCAGTTTTGGGAGATTAGGCCTGGCCACACGTCGCCTAAAAAGGCAGCTTTTTTTCAGCCGTTTTTTCAGATTTCGCTTTCATAAAATCAAAGTTCAATGATCGGATCGGATTTTTTCACAGTCTTTGGACTTGGACTGTGGAAAAATCCTATCCGATCATTGAATCTTGATAAAACCTGGTTTTTATTGGCGGATGGTCGAAAAGTGAATTTGAACCAAGATTCAGTGTCCTGGCTTCAGTGCCTGCGACATTTTACAGAAGTCTTGAGAACTTCACCCTACCTTGACTGCTTGTGTGCCTGGGTGTTCTTATTCCTTATATTCTATTTTTAGAACCACATCGAAGAAGCACACGACATCGACCCAGTTTCAACGGAGGGTGAGCCAACATCGTCAAATACTGTGACGCCTTCCAGACCAGTGGAGCCAGTAGCAGAGGAATCTACACCGTATCAGAACCAAACTGGAAGTGGTGACTCGGACGCGAAGCTAGCTGATGGTGAACCACCTTTGCCAGTAAGCTTGTCTATTTCCTACTCTTTACCGCCAAATTCAACACTAGCTCAGAAATTAAATTTCATGAGGTCACATCCGTTCCAGCCGACACCACCTCAAATAGAAAAGCCTAGCTTTGACTTGGCTTCAATTTACTACCGGAAACTTACCACTCGTTCCGTCTCACGATCCTGGGTTACTCTTGAAACTAGAGAGATGACAGTAAAATCAATTATTTGCAGCATATGAATCGCGTTTTCCGACGGAAAATCGCAGTTTGTTTCTGGGTTCACCAATTTTAGGCATGCCCATGAGAAAATCCAGGCACATGAAAAGTCGAAAGGTCATATTGCTGCGGCTCAAGCATACGCTCAAGCTGAAAACTGCCGAGACATTGGATGGTACATAAACAGTGCTTTGGCCAGTAAACGGAAAGAACAGATCTTGCAAAACATTCAAGTACTGAATTGCGTTTTCGAGGTCGTGAAGCTGTTGGGGAAACAAGGATTACCTTTTAGAGCACATGGTGACCAGGAGAGGCTTGAGCTTCTAACAAAGCCGGGAATAAACCACGGAAACTTCCTTGGGGTCATACTATTGCTTTCGAAATATGACGCCCCTCTTAAGGAACATCTGGAAAAAGCAATAGAGGATAGCAGAAAAAGGAAATCGAACATGGATGCGAGCGGAAAATCCGGAGACGCAGCTAAGGGTCGTGGCTCACTCGTCACTTTTCTTTCCAAGACGACGGTCCGGAAAGTGATAAGGAGCATTTTGAAACACATGCGGAGAGCTATAGTGAACGAAATCGGTGAAAAAAGGTACAGCATCCAAATGGACACAACTCAAGACGCTGGGGTTGTGGACCAGGCTTCTATCGTGTTAAGATATGTGAAAGACGATGAAATTCACGAACGGCTCTTTGCTGTCGTACCTGTCCAAGATTCCAGCGGCAAGGGTATGAACGAACTTCTACAAGCCAAGATCGAAGAGCATGGACTTAAGTACGAAAAGATAGCTGGGGAATCGTTTGACGGTGCTTCTAACATGAGGGGCGAATTTAACGGACTTCGTTCTCACATTAAAAACCGCGTTCCAGATTCTGTTTATATCTGGTGCTACAGTCACGTTCTAAACCTTTGCGTCGTTGATTGTTGCACTGCAACAGAGGCGAGGAATCTCTTCGGCACCATGAACAGAATTTCATGTTTCTTTGCTGAGTCGCACAAACGAATGGGCCTGTGGCGACAACAAGTAGAGAACACAAAAGAAGGACCGTCGAAGTTGAAAAGGTTACAGAAAATCGGTGAAACTCGTTGGTGGGCAAAAGAGAAGCCACTTGTTTGGATGTTTTCCGGTGACGATTGCCTGTACTTAGATGCAGTGCACGTTTTGTCCTCAGTGGAAAACAGCAGTTCTTTCGACTCAAAAACTTCACCTGAAGCCGACTCACTGCTGAGTAAGCTTACGGAGTACAAAACAATCTTAACCGCTCACTTGTTTCTTGCTGTATTTGAAGTCATTTGCCCTATTTCAAGGTATCTCCAGACAAAAGGATTGGACACTCTGATGGCCTGGAACATGGTTGATAAAGCAAGAAAGGATCTAGAGAGCATTTCCTTCGAAAGCGTCAAAGAAAACGCCTCCAAGTTCGTGTCAAAGATCCAAGGCCTTCTCGAGACCACTTCATTGGACCTTGAAATTAGCTCAGAGCTACCAGCTTGTCGCGTTGCCAAGAAAAACTGCATGCCGGGAGAAATGGCAAAAGATTCTCGACCTGAAGATCCAGAGCAGCGATTTCGAGTCGAAGTCTTCAGGTTAGTAATTGAGCAAATAACAATTAGCCTGAAAGAGAGATTTTCTGACAACAAACAGCTTATTTCCGACGTATATTTCTTGCAGCCCACTACGTTCAGCCTTGTCTGTCGAAGTGAAATGCCAGAGTCGGCCCTTCGAAACGTTGCAGAGATGGCGAAGGTTTCTCATAACGAGCTGAGGTCAGAGCTGAAAAGCTTTGCCTCAGTTTACGACGAAATTATGAGCACGGGTCGTAAAAATAGCCGGGATAGACCTGGTGCAGAATATGAGGCTGGACTTGAACTTGGAGCTGAATGTGGAGGGGCTGGTGTGCAAGATTCAAGTTCCTGCAGTTCGTGCAACAACTGCATAATTTGCGTGTATCGACTGCTATTAAGGCTCAATCTGTGCTCATCAGCTTACACTTCAGTTTTTATGGCCTACGAATATCTGCTGACACTTTCGTTTTCGCAAGTCAGCTGTGAAAGATCCTTCAGCAAACTGAAGCTCATTAAGACAAGATTAAGAACTACAATATCAGATGATCTCTTCGAAGCATTCATGTTGATGTCATGTGAGCGGGAGCTGCTTGATTCAGTGCAGTTTGAAGATGTTTTAGAAGACGTGAAAAGAGATTCGAAGACTTTAACATCGCTTTTGTCAGTGCAGTAGTTTTTTCCCCTTTTAGTCCAGTTAATTTTTTCTGTATCTGATCAAAATATATATTTTGTTTTCTGATGGAAAGTCGAAAAACTCTCAGTGGTGTTAAACATCCTTCTGAAGAGGACAAATACCGTGAATGTTCTTTGGCCCAGATTTCCATGATGCAGGACGAAAGCTGAAAATTTTATACAGCTGAAAATACGATGCCACTCTCCCTTTGTGTGGAAACCTGAGCAACACCGAGTCCAACCAAGCATCAGGGAGATCTGGCACAAAAAATGATTAGCGATGTCTGTCCTCTTCCTACTGTAAGCCTACTTCTTACTTAGCGGGTAGTAGCCTACTAATTTGCCTGGTGGCGCAAATTTCGGCGGGAATGACGCGGAGCGCAATTTACACTCATTGTTCAAGGCCCTTTCTGATTAAACACGAACAAATTCCTTGTATAAGGAGGGCCATAGGTAGGGCCGCTTAACCCAAATGCTCCCTTAGCTTTTCGCTCCCAGTCCGCCTCTGATCTAGATCCCCACTCTATTCCAAGCACTGGATAGGCCACCAGTAATTCTTCTTCATTTACCCGTTTCACTAAAAAAGGTGATCTCACTGCCGACAAAATAAAAGCAGTACTGCAAAACAAGAACAATTTGATGATCTAGATATAAAAACAAGCAATTTATTTAGTCAAAGCAAGGTCAGGAACAGGTCGTCAGGTTTCCCATTACAATAATACTGCTATGAACAATGATGACCACCAGACTCTTAAAAATCTATTCATAACAAAGAGAACTGCATTACTGCACCAAAATCATCACTAAAAAACATTATTTGGGGAAAAGGGCGAAAATTATTTGGCATTAAAAGGCATAAAAGTTGGGGATATGGTTGGATTTTCGCTCAGACGAAACGGAACTTGGTGAAGAAAGAAAATAATAAGTAATGAAAAACAGATATATTCATAGCCAGGGGCAGCAAAATCACTCTTTAGCTAGAGGAAGCAATGTAGACCTCCTTTCATACGATTTCTGACTAGGTTAGCCGAATCCTTAGACAAACGCAATACGTCTCCAGGTACATATCTGCGAAAGGAGAGAAAGAGGAATTCTTTCCTGTAAAATTTATAGAACTGTAGCAATTTTTTTATGTGTCCATAAAAGTGAGTCCCATGTCTTAAAGTTAAACAATCCGAATATTATATTGTTTCCAGTGAATATTTTGGGACTTTTGTAAACAAGACAGGATTTGGCATTAAAATCGGAGATGCAGTTATAGATGGTGTTAAAGTCTGGTGCTAAAGACGATTCATTAAAATCAGAAATGCAAAATACACCTCCCTGCTGATTTTTTCCACAAACAATAGTCCCCTAAATTTTTCGTCAGCTTTTTACTAGCATATGATATACAAAAATGAATGAAGTGGCAACTACATGTTTAAATTACCATCGATGGATAATTGTTGTGGATCAATTTCATCAAGGAATTTCTGCAGCGCGGAACTTAGTAATATTGGAACAAAACCATTCCATTCTTTTTATGAGGACGTCGTTATTCTCCAGAATTTCCAGCGTTTTTTTAGCTTCAAAATTTAGAAATAGGTGTTGCATTAGAAGTTCCATGAGGCTAAGAACATAAACCTCAACCAAACCTCTGTTCCAACACCAAACTCTTGCAAATGAGGTCTTCTCTAACTAGTTGACAAAACCGGCCTTCTCAATTTCAATTAACATTGACCATAGATATAGCAAAAAGAATGAAAAATTATTCAAATATTTTTGTGGTGTTTTCTAATAAGATCTCAGTGTTTTTAATTCTTCAAATTGTCACGTTCATTGTATTTGTTCCAGATCACACTAGGAAGATTTCATCAAGGTTAAACTTAAAGTCAGACATAAGTAACTTGTGAATATCAATCTACCAACAAAGAAACATAAAAGATTATTCTGTGAAATTATTAAATTGTTGAGGTTCAATAATTTAGTTTAATATGGTCGACTAATCCTAATACCTCTCTTCACTTTGGTTAATTCTCCCTGGGCTGAAGAAGGTGAAAAGCAAATAATTCATTCCAACCAAGCAATAATAAACCAAGAGGAATCAACATTCCAATCTTCTTCCATCTTTGGTTAATGGGACCCACTGACCTTATCGAACCACTTAGTACACGCTAGCACTAGTCCAGGTGCTACTTTTTTAACTGTTTTTCAATCTAATTAAAAAAAAAAATGAGAACTTTAACACCAGACGAACACGGGTAAGTCATTGTTGTCAAATATTTACTATGAACTTTGTCGCAATCGTGCCGACAGGCGTAACTTTCCCGAACAGCCCAATAAGTCTTTTTGAAATTCCATGAAAATCTTTATCTGGGAAAATTGTGAGATAGTAGAAGCATTGACTTGACTGACTGCTAAAACAACTAATGAAAACAATAAATAATGAGGGGAAGTTTTCACTTCCTGTCTGTTTTTCAGAGTTGTACTCACCCAAGAAAAACAAAGGAAAGCCTTCAAGGACTATTATATTATATTTTGAAAGCTATTTAAAATCCTGAAGATAGCCAATGCTTACAAAAAGAAAATGTTGGAGCTAAGTCCATTTAATTTTCATAGTAAACAATTAAATTTCATTGACTAATTTCATATGTAACCAATCAGAACTAGAACGGTAAAACTTGCCTTTTTTGAACAAATGGTGCTGTAGTTTTCAACAATAAGGAATCAACAATGAGGACAACAATATCAAGGAAAAGAAATTCTTTTCCACCAAAGTCATTGGGGGGACGGGGGTGCTTCACCTTGATTTTTCCACCCTCCCCATATTTTAAATAGAAAACTTTTTGGGATAAAAAAAACGACAACTTCCTCCCCCTAGATATTGAAAAATATCATTTGACCACCTTCCCCTTAAATATGTCGAATTGAGGTCACCAAAAATAATTACAAAAAAAAGATAGCAACAGTATTTTTGATTAGAGGATTTAGCATATACCACCCACGAAACAAATACACACCCATTTTAGCCTCACCCCTCTGTATAGTTAAAGTCATGAAAGGTAAAAGGAAAGAAAATTGGGAATATGTTATTGCAAACATTAAAAAAAATGTACCTTTGAAAAAAATGTGGAAAGCAGAAGCCAAGAGGACTCTTCAGCTTTGATATGTGCCATGTGCTGAAAAACTTTTGGAATATGATACTTCATTAGAGCTGAACAAAAAGCTAGTGAAGGGAATGGTATATTTGGAAACATAAGAACCCATTCTTTACACCAATTATCTGAAAAACAAACTTACTCAAGTTAACACACATTAAAATTGGCTCAAAGGTTGAAACTAACTAAATTAGGCAACCCAAAATTAGTTCTACATTGCTCTGAGCCGTGATCAGACATTTTTAGAATAGCAAACCTACTACTGCTTCTTGAGAAAGATTAGGTTAATATAAACATAACATAATATAAACATAATATAATATAAACATAACATAAACGTATTTGCTTGAAAATGAAGTTTTCTTGCTGAATCGCAAATCAAGAAACCATTCAATTACGCATCCCTGGTCCAAGTGGAACCTGTTTGCAAGTGTCATTTGAGCTTTTATGCCTTTTCACTCTTTGATTAGGATACCACCAGATGGCTAATTTGACAGTTTATGTATATACAAGTCTTTAAATTAGCCAACCGGCCAACCAGTATTTTAAGCCTATGAGTCCAGCTGGAGAAAAGGAAACAATTCTTGCTCCATAATATGTAGAATAATCCTAGTTAACACATTTTGCAAGGGGAGAGCCTTTATCTTCACTTCTTTCCTTGTTTTTCCAGTTTTTCTAAGAAATTCATGAATTTATTAAAGCCTATATATTCACAGAATAAATACCCCCACCCCCCTAATGTGCAAATATATGCCTAGAATTGCATCCTCAATCTAAATATAGCATCCATTTGCATCACAAATGAACTTTACTCCCATATTAGCCATGTGGTGGATGTCCTTGATTAAGATGTGTCTTCACATCCGTAGACAAACCACACACAGTCCATAGCCAAAAAAAATGGTCCAAGAGCGTCGCTCAAATAATCTGAATACAAACTGTGTGGATACACATATCTGTAAAAACGATCTTTTAAAATGTTCATTAATAGTTGTTTTGTGCACAGAAAACCTGTTTTTAGGGTTGCATAATTCTAGGGCAAACTACAGACATGAAATTGAATATATGTTCTTCCCTTTAAGACATTGTCACTATTGTGACTTGGTAACATCTGCTACAACGCTACGCAATGCTATGACATTGCAAGTTTGAACGCTCGAGCTTTTAACTTTAGCATTTTCAATACAAACCTGTATTGAAAATGCCCTTAAAGGCCAACGAACTGATTTTTGGATCCGTTTAATTTTAGACTGAAAAGCTTTTATTTTATTTATCATGTAGGCTACTTATCGTCACACAAAGTTTCAGCCTCACATAGTTTATATCATTCAATTTCAACACCAATTTACTGCAAGGCTTGAAGGCTCAGAGTTCTTGATTAGTGAGCCCGTCTCCTCCCAAAGTATATAGAAACTCACTTCAATTTCCGTGCAGATTCTAAATCTGTGGAAGTGATGTGAGTCGTCATTTGAAAAATTAAATAAAACTAAGAACCCCTCGAGGGGGACATGAACCACCTGAATTCCTACAATTTTCTTTTACCAAATGGCTAAGAAACGCTAACCTTAAAGTTTCTCTATCAAATACCAATTTTTCATACATTTAACATAACCTGGAGTGTAAAAACTAAAATGTAAACAAGCTAAATTCAATGAACAAAGAAAAAAGGACTTACCAACGATCGTCCTTACAGTTTCATATATGAGCAGCTCTCTTTCTTCAAGAGAAGCAAACAAAGATGTAATCAAACACTCAACAAAAGGTAGGCACATACCAAAATCATGTTGTATGTTTTCTTTTACCCTAAAAAACCGATAAATATACACCGTTAGGTAGCACCACGCTCAAAACAAAAGGGCACACCTAATATTTTTAAAATTAATCGGGAACGTAAGTAAAGAAATTCTTTTAGCTTGACGCGAGAGAACTTTCCGTTTGATTATCCAAATGAAAACAAAATGTAATTTCAATGTGAGAGCCAATTCCTGAAATTATGTTTGACAGCCTTTGAGATAAAACAATTTTTGAAACAAAACTCACCGTCTCCCTCCTTCTAATAGAAAAGATGTCGGCAATAACAACTGGTGGAAAAGAACCCACTAAAGTAGCATTTTGCACCTCATTAAAAAAAAGGAAATAGCATTCGAATATGTTGAGGGTCTCCACCTAGCACCGTATCGGAAGGAAAGGGGTTGAAGTGTGTTAAGTCGAGTGGAAGCTAAACCGAGGAGAAATACCTCTCTTCATGTCCGACTCGGAAACCTCATAATTCTCCCAATAGGGAAATTCCTAATATCAGAGGTATTTTTCCCTAAATCTTATACTGTCGCATCGACATACACTATCATTTCCCCTACATATCTGAGGAAAAGTGTTCACATAAATTATATGGAAAGGCTCAAGTTTTAATGAACGACCAAACTACACAAAGCCAACTAGAGAACTAAATGAACACCATTCAAGGTAACAGAAAGATTCTGAGTATATTGAAACACGTGTTGAAAAAAAAAAAAATACTGTCGTAACTACTAACCCCCAATTACGGATTGAGTCAGTAGAGAACTATGACGATTCCTTCCATTCCTTTCTTAAAAAAAAAAAAAAAAAAATTAAGTTACCTTTTGCTTTCTTTTAATCTCTGCGAACTTCTTATTGCTCATTATCATTCTAACTTTCCATGCTAAAATTCACTCTGTTAGTACGATGTAAGTTAAATATTAGATAGTAATTTTTGGAAGCAAGCTAATTATGTAATAAAAACCCCTAGTCTCCAGGCGATAAAAGAAAATTATTTAACGCCACCTAAGATGACAAACAGTTTTTTCTTTTCTTTTTTTTTAAATAAGCTCATTCTGTTTTGGTAAGAAAAATTGAATAATATTACCAACTTGACTTCATGATCATGTAGATCAAAAATGGTACATACAATGGTGTGTAATTTTTTTCTTTATAAAGAATTAAAATAGGTAGGACTACTAACGAGACTTTAGTTTTCGAAATATTCTAAGAGACTTCACAATTTAAAAAAAGAAGCAAAACCCAGAAAGAATAATAAGAAACCTTGCAAAAACACTCAAGAACATAATCTTCGCTATCGAATGGTGTCACCATCTTCATCTTCCGGTAAAGTACAAAGATGGGGAACAAAAACCTTAACGACAAGGGCGTGGTTTATCCTATCAGAGCTATCGTTGAGCAGTTGACTGAAAACAAGGAATAGATGCAACATTTCACTTATCCACGACGAAGTTGCATATACCTGATCAGTAGGTTTAACTTAAAGTTAGACTAATGGTACTCGTCGTATTACATCCATAGGTGTTCAGACGGTTCGCGACAAAACTATTTTACCATCATTTTTTGTTTCATAGATTTTTAAGTCAATGCCAGATGTGTCATTGCAAAAAATAATTTTGATTTTTTTTATGTAACCGGACAAAGTCCCATTTTTCCTGTTATAAATAACAAGTATAATATCAAGAATAAGCTGACTTGTGATATTTGCCTATATTTGTAAAATTCAGAAACACTAGCGCTTTACTGAAAACTGAGCTTGCTTCAGTTTTTAGGGAATTTAAATTGTATGCTAGAATTTATCGACATCATGGCCAGTGAAGGTGAAATACTACTGAGAGCCTTGTAAATTAATCTTTTATTTTGTGCAGGCTGCTTAAGAACTTTTCTGTTCCTAACAGAAAATCCACTTTTTGCATTGGTTTTGCGTTTTCAGTAAAGTAACAGTCTTTTAGAATTCGACAAATATAGCAAAATAATACGGGTCAGTTTATTTGAGGTAGTTTTGCAGTTATATGCTGTGTAAACTACGAAGCAACAATCTTTGTTCGTTTTAAGTTTCAATATTATAATTTTCCTCTATCAGAAAAACTTTGTTTTATAGTAAAATAAGATGGCGTTCATGTTTCCCTCGAAAAAACTTTCAAAACTATACATATCATCGGGAAACTGTTTAATCAGCATTGAAGAATATGTTAAAATATTTTTAAAATGTTTCTTCAGAATCGAAGCATTTATTTATCCGTTCTCAAATTGCTACATTTCATTAAGCTATTTTGAACATAGAGGGTCAGTACATTTCGGCAATTGAAGCCATAAAAGTATTCAATGAACTTCTCGATAATTTAGTCTTTAAAGAAAAGGATGTAATATGAATGAAGATTCTATTGAGGCCACATTTGTTAAATTTTTATAAAACTAGTAAAGAATATTTACACCTTGTATTTTTTTTTCTTCTTTTTTTTTCTTTTTTGCAAGGCTAGAAATGGTCTGAAATCCAAAGAGTGAAAGATATTTTATTTTGAATGGTCCTTTTAAATGCTACTAAATATGGAAAAATATTTTATGAGTCTACATTTTTTGTGAATATAATAAGTATAATTAATTAATAACAAATAATTAATTAAACAATGATTAATTAATTAAAATTAATTAATGTAAATATAATTAAACAAAAGTGGAAGACTCGAACGAATTAAACATTTCAGAAAAATATACTGGGGTAGAATCGTTTAAATATCTCAAGAAAAATAATCTAATGCACGTAAGCTTTCTATTAATTTCATGATCCGCATTATATTTGGCACAATCAAAACAAGCGCCAAAGGAAACTGGAAGGTAACTTTTACAAAATTTTATTTCTTTTTCAGATTATTCCCCACAAGTGTTGAAACTAACATTGAAACTAACAGTTCACCTGAAGAATATACAACTCAAAATTGTTTTACTGTTTTTTTTTTTTAATCACTCTTTAATTTCATGTTTATTTCAATGAAAATGTAGCGTTCATGAGACACTAGTTCGAAATTCCATCTTCTAACAAACTTTAAAAATCCGATTTCCTTCAAAATCCGTTTTTTCATTGTCCCTTGTTTTGAAAGTTTGTTTCCCATCTTAAGGCTAAAAATAAATAGTCATGTCGGAGATAACGGGAAATTTTTAGAATCGCTGAATAAACAATAAGAAAAATAACGTACCTCTCAACACCAGTTTGACAAATACCTCTATTTGAGGACATCTCAATATACGCAGATTTCAACTTTGGGAGATTCAATATCTTTGCCCAAATTACAGCTCGTTTTCCTAGTGGTAATGTATGGCCATGTCGAAGCATTTCAGATATACTATGGCGATCTAGAAAAAAAAAATTCTTGACTTGACTTTAACCAATAGCTTTAACCTTCTTGACTATAAATTGGACTAAACAACTAAAGAAAATCCACTAATAAAGGCTACAAAAGTCCGAGTTATTTTCTTAGTTTTGTATTTATTTATTTTAGCCGTATCGTTATTATTTCATTTCAATAATTAGTGGGATTTTACCACTTTCTTATTCTTACGTCACTTTAAATAATGATAGTCCCGGTAATGTACTTCTAGCAAAGAAGATTTGTCTGATAATAGCCATAATTTAAAAGTTAGAGTCGATGAAAAATATATAAAAAAAGATTCCACATGAAGCTTAATAAAATCTTCATTTACACACAACAGAAAATAAATAAATAAAATTGTTTTCATTAGGGAGCTTTTTTTCCAAGAGACGTTTTTCAGTTTTCGCTTACTATGAAGGTCGGAAGGAAGAGTATACAAGAAGAGGGATTGCATCTCTCCGGCAAAGGGTTCTCGATCATGGAAACTATAATAGTATCCTTGTTATGCTTCCGCTCCAGAGTAACTCACTTCGTGAGTCCGAGAAGCTTACGGTTAAACAAATTCGCACACATCATCTGAATTTCAGATACCATGTGAGGTGGAAAAGCTTCTGGTCCAAGTACTCCAAAATGACGCTAAAGAGTGCCAAGCCTGCTATAAAAGAACATTTATGATGGAGTAATGCTACCAATGGAAAAAAAGTGATTTCCCTTTGAGTTTAAGGTGAGAGACTAAGTCTTCAGTTCTGAGTTTTTGATAAAGGTAATTCCTATTCCATCTCGATCTACCACCATTTTTGAGGGGTTTCAAGCTATATTCAAATTCTTTCACAATTCTTTACACAATAAACTCATACAATTAACTTAAACCTATATTAGTTATACTTTCTAAATAATCACCAAATGTGATTTTTCTCACTAGATACTTTTTTTTTATTCAAAAGAGGTAGTAACAAAATAGGGTCGAAAACTCACAAAAAAAAACATGAGGTGCAATCTAGATAGGGGATGTCGACAATGCCGTTCGCTGGCCATGAGTTCCACGGTGTATCAAGAAGAAGCTTCCGGCTCTGGTTTGCTCTTAGTTAGGTTTCATTTTAAGATAGACAGAGTTATTTGTTTTAATCGTTTCAGAGTTCTGTAATTATTAAATTTTTTTCATCTATTCATTCATAGAACTTTCTGTTAATTTTTAATTTGGTTTATTATATGTCTTTGTTGCTGCTCGTTCGGTCATTCTATACTTCTCCTTGAAACACTTTTGTGACAAAACAATTTTTTATGCCAAGAAAGTAAACGAGAATGAACCGCAAATTTTGCAAATTTGCGTTTTTAGTAATGGGAGGTAGGGGGTTGGAGCTTGGAAGAGTCACATACTATTTTTATGGCCTCAGTCATAGATCCCAATCATAAAAGAGAACGAGTGGCCAGGCTCAACAAGGGCTACCAAGGGATAGTTTTGGGTTGATGTGGGAGGCAGCAAAGCTGTAGACTAAAGCACTGGATGTAAAAATTGAGACTTGAAAGGTTTTTGATTTATTTCCCGGAATTACTAGCCGTCGTGGGAACTTGTCATAAAAGTTACCGAAAAACCAAAAGTGCTGAGATGTGCTTGAAATTTGGTAAAGAAATGCTTGCACCCTAGAAACTTCCACCAAGAAATATTATATCATGGGTACATCCAGTTTTATGACGAACTAGGTGCTTTTCTGCGGAAAGTAGATTGTCTCGAAAGTAGCATACGCCTATGAATATCCCTCTCGTTGCTCCACAAAATTGAAGAAGAACAGAGCCCTTTCGTACAAAGGTCAGTGGAGGGGCTTAAGCATCCGTAAATCATAATTCTCAAGTTACTTGTTCCGTAAGCTTTAAGTCGACCAGAGTAATCGTACCAACGTTGACTAAGGTTATTAGATCGGGAACTGAAAGTTGCAGTGTAATGGCCAAAAATGGTTGGACGGCAGATAAAACCCCTGCCGTGCCCTGTTTTACTCCAAGGAACCCCCCGTAAAGTGCCATCCACATGGCACGGAATTAAAATTTTAAGAAAGCCGTTCCACTAAACACAATCAAAAGCCCCAAAAGAATTTCCAGGGGGAGGGATATTCTCCGTGTAGTCCTAAGGAAAAAGGTTTAGTAGAGAAGTTGAGCAGGCCCAACTGCTTAAAGCCGGGATCATGCAAGGAATTTCAAGATAGATAGCTGGAAAAATAAACTGAGCCAAACTCCCTCCAAAAATAAATGCCCCAAGTGTTTCCGGGTCCCTTATACCCCAGTAGCACTGGACCTTAAATTAGGCAAACCACTCAATTATTCAAAGATTGTCATGGCGGCAGCGTTAGACGCAACCATTATATTTTTTTTGGTCTTAGACCAGGGCCCTTCGTATCCAAAAAGTTGTCGTAGAAACTTCAAAAAGGGCCCATTCGATTGGAAATTGAAACGGCTAGTGCCCTTTTTAATAGCCGAAAGTGATTGGATGGCAACTACCCCCCCCCCCCCCCCCCCACCCCACGCTCAACTTTTCCCCAGACACATCCAATCAAAATTTTGAGATGACCATTTTGTTCAGCGTAGTTGAAAGGTCCGGATATTTTGTCTTTGAGGATGAAAACCCTTCCAGAAGCCTCAGGGCGAAGGTTGTAAGTTATGTCCTGGGGGCATATAAGTTTTTTATAGAAAGCGCTGTCGTTGAAACTTCAAAATGGGCTCATCCGAGTGGAAACTGAGAGGGCTAGTGCCTCTTTTGATAGTCGAAAACAATCGGAGGGAGAATGCCCCCCCCCATCATTTCTCCTAACACTTCCGATCACAATTCTGATATAGCTATTTTGTTCAACGTAGTTGAAAAGTGTGGAAATTATGTCTTTGAAGATGACACCCCCCCCCTCACTGCCCTCAGGACAAGGGTTGTAAGTTATGCCCTTGGGGCATATAAGGTTTTTATTAGTTTAGTTTATTAATAAAAAATAGAACTTGACAAAATACATATATATATATATATATATATATATATATATATATATATATATATATATATATATATAATATATATATATATATATATATATATATATATATATATATTATATATATATATATATATATATATATATATATATAAAACATAAAAAAACAAGTCTTTTAACTAAATCTTCTAGCCTGCCCATGAACTTGCAAAGGCAAGTTTTCCTAGGGGCGTGCCATGAATAAAAAAAAGAGGAAATTATTGAGAGCGTTGTCGTAGAAACTTAAAAAAGGCCTCATTCGATTGGAAATTGAGAGGACTAGTACCTTTTGTCTTAGTCGAAAGTGATTGGAGGGCAAATGTCTCCCCCCGCACTCCCATCATTACCTAAAACATTTCCAATCAGAATTTTGAGATAGCCATTTTGTTCAACGTAGTTCAAAGTTCCGGAAAGTATGTCTTTGAGGACGACAAATTCCCCCCCCCCCCCAGCCCTGGGTAAGGGTTCTAAGTTATGCCCTGGGGACACATAAGGGTTTTATAGAAAACGTGGTCATATAAACTTCGGAGGGGGGCCACTGAATTGATAATCAGAAGCTCTAGTTTCCTTTTTAAGAGTCAAAGTGATCGGTGGGGAGCTACCCCCCCCCCCCCCCCCCCAAATGCACACACAAAGGTCGTATTGCCCCAAAATGTATCTAAATGAAATTTTGAGATAGCATTTTGTTCAAAATAGTCTAAACATCATACAACAAGGCTTTTGAGGTTGAAACAAACCCCTAGGGCCTGGGGCAAGGGTTTTTAGTTATACCCTAGGGCATTTAAGGTTTTATGGAAGGGATGGTTCTATAAACTTTAAAGGAGGCTTATTTGGTAGAAAATTGGAAGTCCTAGTTCCCTTTTCAGAGTCAAAAGTGATGGAGGCCAACAAGCCTCCCCCCCCCCAACTAACCCTCTTCACCAAACGAACCTGATTAAAATGGAGGATAGTACAAAAACATATAACAATGCCTCTAGGGTTGACACAGCCCCCCCCCCCCCATTGCCCTGGGAATAAGACTGTAAGTCATGCCCTGGGGGCATATAAGGTTTTTATAAAATGGATGGTTGCATAAACTTCAGATGGGCTCATTTGATTTGAAATTGGAAGTTATAGTGCCCTCGTTAAGAGTCAAAAGTGATTTGAGAGCAACTAGCCCCCCCCCCTCCACTCATCATTTCCCCAAAGAAGTCCAATCAAAATTTGGAAATAGCAAATTTGTTTATTGTAGTCGAAGGGTCCGGAAATTACGTCTTTGAGAAAGACAATCCCGCCCCCATAGCTTTCGCCAAGGGTTGTAAGTTATGCCCCAGGGGCTTATAAGTTTCTTATAGAAAGGGTGGTCGTATATACTTCAGAGGGGACTCATCGGATTGGTAATCTGAATTTCTAGCGCCCTTTTTAAAAGTCAAAGTGATCTGAGGGCAGCTATCCCCCCTGACACGTCGTGTTTTCCAAAACTACATTGAATAAAAAATCGTTAGACGTCATTTTATTCAGAATAGTCCAAAGATCATATAACAAGGCTCTTGGGGTTGGTAAAAACCACCAAAGCCTGGGGGTGAGGGTTGTAAGTTATGCCACGGGCATTTAAGATTTTTATGGAAGGGATGGTTTTTTAACTTTAGAAGAGGCTCATTTGGTTGAAAATTGGAAGTTCTAGCTCCTTTTTAGCGTCAAAAGTGAAGGGGGGGCATTTAGCCCCCCTCCTCTCCAACAACCCATATTTTCACCAAACGCATCTGATTGAAATTATAAGATAGTGGTTTCATTCCAAATAGTTCAAAGAACATATAATAATGCCTCTAGGATTGACACAACCCCCCAGCGCCCTGGGGATAGGGTTGTAAATTATACCATGAAGGCATGTAGTTTTTATGGAAATAGGCGGTCGTATAAACTTTAGATGGGCTCACTTGATTTGAAATTGAAAGTTATAGTGCGCTTTTTAAGAGTTAAAGTGATTTGAGAGCAACCAGCCCCCCCCTCCACGCTCGTCATTTCCTTAACACCTTCAATCAAAATTTGGAGATAACAATTTTGTTCATCGTAGTTGAAGGGTCCGGAAATTATGTTTGTGAGGAAGAGCACCCCCCCCCTAAAGCTCTCAGGACAAGGGTTGTAAATTATGCCCTAGGGGCATATAAGGTTCTTATAGAAAGGGTAGTCGTATATGCTTTGGAGGGGACTCATTGGATTGGTAATCAGAAGTTCTAGTGCCAAAGTGATCAGAGCTGAGCTACCCTACCCCCCCCCCCCCCCCCCCCCACACACACACACACACACACACAAACACGTCGTGTTTTCCCGACATGCATCCAATAAATATTTTGAGACAGGCCTTTTATTCAAAATAGTCCAAAGATCATATATCAAGGCTTTTGAGGTTGATACAAACCACCAGAGCCTAAGGGCGAGGGTTGTAAGTTATGATCCTGGGGCATTTAAGACTCTTATGGAAGGGATGTTTGTATGAACTTTAGAGGTGGCTCATTTGGTTAAAATTGGAAGTTCTAGTTCCCTTTTAAGAGTCAATCGTGATGGAGTTCAGCTAGCCCCCTCCCCTAACTACCCCTCTTTTAACCAAATGTATCTGATTGAAATTGTGCGATGGTAATTTTCTTTAAAATAGTCCAAAGATCATATAACAATGCCTCCAGGGTAGGAACAATGCCCCAGAGCCCCGGGGCAACGGCTTTAAATTGTGCCCTGGGGGCTTATAAGGTTCATATGGAATGGGTGGTCCTATTCAGGTGAATCTCATTTGATTTTAAATTGGAAGTTATAATGCCCTTCTTAAGAGTCAAAGTAATTTTGAGAGACCCCCCCCCACCCCCACGGCCATCATCTTTGACCAATTGACCAATTGGGAGATGATCAATTGACCAAAAAGGCAATATTTGCATGCTACTACTACTACAGCTTCTACTGTTACCACAAGTACTAATACTATTACCGCTACTTGACTTACTTACTTTTGACTTAAGGCTCCTACTGGTGATACAGCGTAGAGAGGGATGTGACTCTTTGTCTCCATTCCGAACGGTCCTACGCAAGCGTGACTGTTTCTTGGAGATCAGTACCGATTATGGAAAAGTACTGGGTAAGACTTCCCTCCATCTGTACCGGGGTCTTCCACGGGGGCGCTTCCAGCCATGTTGGGGGGGATCAAAATTGAAAAGTATGCTGGCGGGTGCTTCTTCTGGCATGCGAATTAAGTGGCCAAACCACCGTAGAGTTCTTATGGCGAGCTGACGAGAGTTGGGGGTCTGATCCGTTAGTGTCAGCAGTCAGGTGTTTGAGATGAAGTCGTACCATTTGATCCCTTCCATTCGTCTTAGGAAGTTTGTTTGGGCCAAATCTATGGCATCACGAACAGAAGCAGCTGCCGGCCAAGTTTCAGTACCGTAGAGACGGACTTGCGTTACGGTCGTGTTGTAGATCCGCATTTTTGTTTTTCAGCTAATGTTGGGCTTTGACCACAAGGAACGGCATAATCGAGCCATAATAGACGCAGCTTTTGCGATGCGCGATTGGACTTCCATTTCAATTGAGCCGTTACCCGAGACGACAGATCCAAGAAAAGTAAAAGACTTGACAACTTCAATAGTGTGCCCAATACGTTGAATGATGGTGAGTTGGCGGAATTTCCTGACCGGTCGATGATCATTATTTTTGTTTTCTGCCAGCTAATATGTAGTCCTACTTTCAGGGCTTCTTCTAACAGTGTATTGAGAGCTGCCTCGAGTTCAACTGCAGAAGTGCATATCAGGGCAATATCATCTGCGAAGTCGCAATCGGATAGGACTCTACCGCCATATTTAAGTCCAAATTGGAGCCGATTCATAGTTTGATCCATGACATAATCAATCACCGCGTTGAAGAGTTCAGGAGCAGCAACACAGCCTTGCCTTACACCAGTATCTATCTCAAATAGTGGGCTTCGGCGACCATTAGCCTGGACGGAGCTTTTTGTACCAGTGTAGAGCGCCTTGAACAGGCGACAATATTTATCTGGGTCCCGTTCGTTTTAGTATCAGCCAAAGGGACTCACGGTCGATCGAGTCGAAAGCTGCTTTAAAGTCAACAAATGCAATGTTAGCTTTACGCTGGAACTCGCGGGCTTTCTCGATGACCTGTCGAATAGTGTATATATGCTCGGTCGTGGATTTGTTGGGCATGAAACCTGCTTGCTGAATCCAGCGGCAATTACGAATGAACTGGATACTCTTATCAAGTAACGTCATGGTGAATAGTTTGCCAGGCACTGACTGGAGGGGGATTCCTCTGTAATTCGAGCAATCGCTACGGCTAACTTTCCGCTTCCATAGAGGAAGGATTATTCCTTCCTTCCATTCTTCAGGTATCAATTCGGTTGACCAGACGAGGGAGAACAGCATCTGCAGCCAAAGTAGCATTGCCAGTCCTCCGAACTTTAGCAGCTCGACGGTGATCCCGCAGGTTCCTGGTGCCTTGTTGTTCTTCATTCTCCGCAGGGCATTTTGTATCTCTTCTACCGAGGGAGCATCAGGCTCTGGTAGATTTTTGTATGTTGTTTTCTGAGTGGATGTAGTTAGGTTGGGGTCAACGATGATTCTTTCGGCGTTTAATAGCTTTGCGAAGTGCTCCCTCCATCGATCAAGTTGCGCGTTTTCATCTTCTAGCATTTCGTCAGAGACGGTTTTAACTGCGCCTATCTTTGTGGTTTCCTATCGCTAAGATCTCTGACAAGCTTGAAAAGCGACATGACGTCCACCTTTTCGTGCCGCATCTTCTAGTTCTTCAGCTTTTTTTATCAACAAATTGTTGTTTATCACGGTGAATAATATTGTTTCTAATCCCGTTTAGCCGTCTGTAGTAGGGCATATCTCCGGCCAACCGCGCTTTCCGGCACTGTTCAATGATTTGCAGTGCTTCTTGCGATAGTCCGGGCTTCTTTGAATACATCATACGACCGACGGTATTAGTGGCAACCTCTAGTACACCCTTTTTATAAGTCTGCCAGGACGTTTCCGGGTCAACAAGTGTATTCAGGCATTCAAACCTATTCTGAATTTCAACTGAGTACTTTTAGTGGAATGCCTCAATTTTTAGTTTCTGGGTGTCTAGTTTTGTCTGGCGCCGTTCTGAAGGCTGGGCTTTAAGATGCAGGCGGAGGTTCGCAGCAACTAATCGATGGTCTGTATTCCCTATCTCAGCGCCACGATATGTTCTACAATTCGTAAGTGATGAGCGCCATCTTTGGTTGACTTTGATATAGTCAATAATCTTCCGCGTTCGCCCATCGTTGCTATAACATGTTGGCTCATAGATTTCTTTCCTGTGAAACAGTGTGTTGGCAATGACCAATTCGTGCATAGCGCAGAGCTAGAAGAGTCGGGTCCCATTTTCATTCAACGAGTCAGGTGTAACCGGTCCAACTACAGATTTAAAAGCTCCGCTGGGGTTTGATAGAGTTGCATTGAAATCGCCCACCACGGCCAAAACATCGTGAGGGGAAATCCGGGATAGACCAGATGTACTGAGTAGAAATTGTCTTTTTCGACCTCTGGGGACATTCGTTGGTGCGTTGCACACAATAACCGACATCTTCCCATGCTTGTGGTTGAAGCGAGCAGTGAGTAGTCTATCCGATATTGGGTTGTGGAATATGAGGCATTTCTTTGGCTTCTTGTTTAGGAGCAGGCCTACACTGATGCTTCTACTGGAGGTTTGCCCTGACCAAATCATCCTGTGACCTGTACTGGTGATTTCTTCATTGCCTGTTCCCGTCAAATGTGTTTCTGTCATTCCAAGTATGTCAATCCAACATCTTTATATCTCCAGCCCTAGAAGGTCTTTGGATCCCGGCTTATTCATGGTTAAAACATTCCAGGTGGCTATTTTCAACCCACCTTGGTCAGCAAGGTTCAAAGGATGTCCAGGGGCGTGCCGAGGTCGTAATAAATTAAAACCAATAAGATCCGAGGCTTGAGTTTCATTTCTTTTCATTGCAATTATTTTCAGGTCGCAAGCCCAACCGTCCCTAGGCCTGGGTTCTGATTAAGAAACCCTGGGGTGGGCTCCATCCGCACCCATGAGGTTGGGGTGGCCCTATTCGGAGCGATTAGTTAGGACTTAAGCCCCATATCCAGTGGCACATGGTCAGCAAACAAAGTTTGCATCCCTCCGGCCTAGCTCCATTCACCACCAGACTATCACTACTATCACTAAAACTAGTACTTCTGTAGCGAGTACTACTAAGGCTGAGGATATTGAAAAAAATATCTGAGGAAACGTTGAGGGGAAATTTGAACTAAATCAAAACATACTATGTGTATAAAGATTGCTGATAAGGGCGTATCAGTAATATTTTTGGAACGGCTTATCATACCAAGAGGAAACTTCAGGGACATCATGAGTGGGATGTTCAGTTGACCAAAAGGCAAAATGTACTTGTTACTACTTCTATTAATACTGCTGCTACTACTGTTACTATCAATAATTATAGACTATTACTACTACTACTGTTACTACTACTACCACTACTATTATGATACTGATACAATTAAGGCTACATGTATGAAGGTGAAGATTTGACAGCATATTGAGGGGGGATTTGAATTAAATCAAAACACACTTTGCGCGTGCAGATTGTCAAAAGGGCTTATCTCAAGAATCGATTTGGGTATTAAGTTGAATCTTTCGGAGAATACTTAAAGGGGAAGGTCAATTGACAAAAAGGTAATCACTCTAGCCAAAAAACTAGAAAATGAGGGAAAATTGTCATTTGACATGGAATGTGTAATTGCACATTCCATTAATTTTAATGATAGAAGTTCGTTGCGAAAACCAATTCATGGGAATTTCAAAAAATAGCCTGAAATCCTCGACTATGCTAGGTGCTTGAGATATATATTGGAGGTACATTTTGAGTTAAGTGAATTTATTCCTTGATATGTTGAGTTTCTTAGTGTGTTTACATTCTTTATTGGATTTCCCAGGGTTTTGTTGCCTTTATTTAATTATAATCTTTTACAGGGAAACACATTACGCACAGGAAAAAGCCTTTGACTTTTTTTTACACTGCAACCTAGTAAAGAATAAACCACAGGGAACCAGGCAACAGAGTTACAGATATGCGACATCAAACTCAAGAAAAGCAGCTTTTTTAAAATAAACATGCCGTATATGTCGGCAAAAGATACCTATGTTAGATCATCTTGTACATGAAGATGCAGTTTTTGGCAAAAAACTAAATTCTACTTTGTTCTGTACTAGGTTGCATCAGGGTTGTGTTCTATCCCCCTTTATATGAATTATTTTGATGGATTTTGTCTTAAGATGCACAGGAAAGGCAATGGGAGACCACAAAATCAAATGGAGAGGAAAAAGTCTCCTGGACTTAGATTATGCTGATGATTTAAGCATCCTAGCTGAAAGTGGGAGCAAAATGAATGAAGTTTAGAGGTTTTGCGAGTTCAGGGTGGTAGAATAGGTTTGAAAATTAATGTTAAGAAGACTAAGTCACTAAGGCTAGGAATAAGTGAAGATGAAAAGATGACGTTGGGTAATGAAAAGATTGATCAGGTGGACAGCTTCACTTACCTTGGTAGTATTATTAGTAAAGATGGTGGGAGCAGTGAAGATGTTAAAAGTAGAATAGCCAAGGCTCAGGGTGTTTTTTCACAGTTAAAAAAAGTTTGGAAGAATAGGAAGATAAGTCTGCAAACCAAGATTAGAATAATAGAAGCTACAGCGATGATGGTGGTCAAACATGGCTCTGAAGCATGGACACTCTGAAAAGCAGATGAAGATTTGCTAGATGTTTTCCAGAGAAATTGCATAAGGATTGTTCTGGGTACCCGGCTGACTGACCGTATTTCAAACAATAGGCTATACGAAAAATGTGGTTCAATACCGCTCTCCGGGGATATAATGAAAGAAGGGTTGAGGTGGCTAGGGTACGTTGTGCGGATGAAGGATGACAGATTGCCTAAGATTGTTCTTTCGACCAACCATCTAGGTTAAACGGAAAGCAGGTCGTCCTCGTCTGGGGTGGGAGGACGTCATAAAGAAAGATTTAAAGGAAATGGGAACTTCGTGGGCGGGTGTAAAAAGGGAGGTTTTGAATAGATTGGGATGGAGGAGGAGCGTGTGTAGCTGTGTTGGCCTCAGGTGGCTTGGCGCTGCGGTGAGTTGTTAGTAGTACTAGTAGTAGTAGTATGTTGTATCTGATGCTGCAACAATGACAAAGAACGCACAAAGTGGTTCTTTTGTCTGGTAATAAGGAAATAGCCCTTAGAACACACACGATTCTTTCATAAGTCAATAATTTTGCATTGACTTTGATCGTACGTTTGCTGTCAAGCAAACAAACTAATTTGCACTTCTTCTTAAAAAACAAGAAGAAATACTCAACTATTGATTTTCAAGTAAACAAAAGCTCATCTTTGTTTTTCCTCCCACAGAGCGTAATTGTTAACTAAGTCTGTCATCCAAATAATTAATTAAAGAAACAAAAAATTCCAAAAAAACAAATTTTCAGCTTAAAATAAAAGGTATGTTAAAACTCAAAACGAGCAGAAATAAAGTTATGAAATAATTTAGACTCAAAACGAACAAAATAAATACTATTGAAAGCAAACGAAAACCTAAAACCTAAAACCTAAAAATCAATACCCAAGGCAAACTTGAAACGGACAGAAATTACCTCAAACAGGAGTCAGGCTCACACCCTCTATCACATCATAATATATGTTTGTTACAGAATTCTATGCTTAAATCTGGAGCTACTCTTTGGAAAAAATTTCCTTTACATATTTCACATTCATATGGTTTTTCATCATTGCCAGTCCTCACTTGCTGAGTCGAATTAGTCGTCTAACGGAATTTTTTCTGTAAAATTCACATTCATTTCGCTTACCACCATGACCGATTTCGTGGGTTCTCATGTGCATAGTCACATTTCTTTTGGAAGAACATTTCTGTTTGCATACTTCGCATTCATCTGTTTTCACCCTTGTGGGTTCTCATATGAGAACCGCGGCACTATACACCTTAAGTCCAAACCGCCGATGCTGATCCCTGCGTCAAGGCCATTCAGCCAGGAAGTGCGACGGGGGGTTGGGGGCCAGCCATCTAGCAATCATAGCTTTGCCTACATTTTTGTTCAAATTCAAGTTTTACCCTTTTTCGATTGTCTTGCAAGAAAAGGAGAGACAATAAGGAGAAAAATAATAAAGGGAAAAATAATAAAGACACGAGAGGCGATTTAGGAGGCTAAGAAGAGACGGGTATGACTATGGACAAATCATCTTATACATTAATTAAGACAAGGCGGGATCTGTTCTCCGAAATTTGTGTAGAAGCTGCTTTAAGATAGCCACTTTAAGATACTGACGACCTTAAGCTTCTAAGATATAAACGACCTAAATCTGTATATTGAAATTAAGGTTCAAAGGTTAAGGCGAATCGGTGAATTGGCCATACAATATGCAGAGCTAGTAGAAATTTAAGCCTGTGCACGTTCTGATAACCATGCTCACTCATCTGCTTTAATGACTTCTGGGTTTTCCATCGATCTAATCCAGTGCAATACTCTATCATTTATTAGACCATAATTTTTTCGGGATGCGTCACTTCTTTGGATCACTTTCCAGCGCTGTTTGCAGTCACGGCTCTGATTAGACAAAGTCGTGTTAGGGTCCACCTTAACCCCACTATGAGGCCGCCAAACCAGGTCCAGGGTCCAAGACCAGGGACAGTTTACCTCTACCTCAAAGATTTCTCAACAGTTTGATGCAACGTGTATCAAGTCGAAGGCACAGTATTAAGTGCAAATACATTTTTCTATTTTTATCCTTTGAACAAAAGACTATTCCTAACGAAAGCTTAAAGTCTTATTTTTGTTCCCCTTAATCCTTATGCAAAACGAAATACGCTCTTTCCTTTTGATTGCTGCAAAATAAAACATGATTAGATTTAGACACGCGTGAGGCTACACAGAATAGTAAATTTATTAGAGAGTTCCCATTTTAAAACCCTTGGAACTTTTGTTTAATATCCTGCTAGTAAATCAAGATTTGTATAATAATCTGAAATTACAATTCAGTATTAGAGCAACATAAATATGCATTGAAATGCTAAAATACATATATATATTCAGAACCTTCCCGGCCCTTTTGCGGATTCAAGTTTGAGGAACTGGTTAGCTGATTTTTTAAAACTGAAAAAATAAAAATAGTAACAATTCCACAAATATGACAGAGTGCTCTAAATGTAATGGCTTCAAACATCGATTTCTAATGACAGAAACATAAATTTGAAAATTCTCTCTTATGTTTGCAAGCATACGAACAGAAAAGTCAAGGATATACAAATAACAATGTAAACATTATTAACAAATGAGAAATAAAAATATGGAAAGAATTAAAAAGCTGATCAATGCTGGAAACACAAATGAACATAAGATAAAACGGAAAAATCATCAAAGAGAAGAACCTCACGGGAACAGAACAAAAAAGAGACCAACTTTAAAAAAGCTCGTAACATCCAGTGGCACAGAGGAACTACATGATATTGAAATGCTTGAAAGTAAGGACGATTCACAAGCATTTAATGATAAATACTTTTTAACCGAAAACATACTTGGAGAGGGTGCTTTTGGAAATGTTACAGTAGGCATAAGGAGATCAGACAATGCAACAGTTGCAATTAAATTTGCTAAATTTAGGAGAATTTCTCGTTTCTACTCTAGAAAACACAAAATACCTCTTGAAGTCAAAATATTATGCCTGGTTCGGCATATACCGACGTGTATCAATATTCTACTCCCCTTTTACACGACACCGAGTGGAATTTACATTATCATGGAGTATATACAAGGATCAATAGACCTAAAAAGCTATATAGAGAAACACAAAGTAATGCCAGAGAATTTGACTGCACATGTTATGCTTCAATTACTTCAGACAAGGGAGGATTTGAAAAAGATTGGGATTGTACACAATGACTATTCACTTAAAAACATTCTCCTACTGCCAACCGGAAAAATTAAAGTAATAAATTTCGGGCTAGCACATCTTGCATCCTTTTTGGAGCAAGTGGATGAAAGACCAAGTGAAACTCGAGTGTTTTTGCCAAGCGATTATCTGACATGTGATTATGAAAAAAAGGAAAAATTGGGCCTTTGGGGTTATTCTTGGATTTCTTCTTGCTGGCAACGCTATACTGAAAGGGCCAAAGTCAAGTGACTCAGAACAAAGTTTTATCCAGCCAGAAGATTTGAGGATAAATATTTTTTTGAATATTATAAATAGAAAAGACATTTCCTGTTCTTCGATCCCTATTTTGAAACTACTTTTAAGTGGTAACTATGAAGTTGTTCCGTTATCTATGCTATGGCAATGGGTTAATGATATTATAATTACTAAAGGCATGTGGCACCAAGTGCCCGCATTGGTGCATAATATAAATAATACACACCCTCGGGACATGGTAAGGCTAGGCAACTATTTTGCAAATCAAGGTCCAACAAATCATTGGTGTTGTGCAGGTAACTCAACCCCCTTTCAATTAACTCCTGTAGCTCAACCTTCGTTCAACTTTACCCCCCTTAATTTCAATCTTCATTCAATTCAACCGTATACAAGCCAACCCCCGTTTAACTCGACCAATTCTGAACTCGACCCTGTGATATTCGATCCCATTCAAGTCGATGCCATTCAGCTCAACCCAACACAATTTAGCCCCGTTCCACTCCACCCTTCTCATTTCAACCCTCATTCAACTCAACCCCCGTAGAATTAAAACCCATGCAACTCAACTCCCATGCAATTCAACCCTTATTAGATTCAATCCCTATTCAACTCAACTACCATTTCAAATAAACTCCACGCAACACATCTCCCATTCAAGTTAACCTTACATATAGATAATAATGGTAAAACAAATAATTTGGTGTCAGACAGAATATTTTCTATTACACTCGAGCACCTAAAAGTACAAAATAATATATGTAAAACGATATCAGTTTTCCTTCAGAGTTCAATGGGGTACCACCAAAATTGTATTGGTTATTATTGCCTGTCTCCATTTATTTCGGTGAGGTCATAATTTATTCCAAGTGAGTTTGTTTACCTGGGTTAACTTTAAGAGGATTATAAATTGGAATCTCGCTCGCTTTTAATTTGAACTAGATTTTGATATTCATTAATTCAGTGTTTTTTCTTGAATTAATACAGTGACTTTTTAATTTGTGTGGCGATTGCGATAGCCATGAAAAGCACTGACGAAACGCCTGAACTTGTATATTCTCCGGTGCTGAATTTTATTCAAAGCAATTTGCTAAGCGGAATTGAGGAGGATATTATAAGAAGAGATGGTATGGAGTTTTTTGACGTGAACATAGTCAAAGAAGCTAAAACTTTACTGTGGCAAATAAGTGCACCTGAATCGGATTGCCCAGTACGTAAGGGGAACAATGCACTTTCTAGTCATTTTAGTGACATTGTTTCTCTGTTAAGATATCTTGACAGTAGCGACACTTTTGTACCTATGTTTGTGATAAAGCGACCTACTGAGGTGCCATGTCTCCCTGCCAATTTTTATACTTCTTTACTCTCTAAGTTTATTGAGTTACATCAAGTGGTTGTTGAAATGTCAGAGAAACTTGACAATTATCAGTTGAATTTTCCTCAACAACCCAAACCTACCCCAGCAATTGACACTTATACGACAGTTATTGTCTCTAAAGTGCCTTCAGATCTGTCTGATCCGATTAAACGCAAATCTGTTCTCGATCAAATAGCTGGGCATGAATTAGTTTGTAGCGTGAAACCTGTTAATGACAGATGGTATGTCAATATTGATAAATCTGCAACTGAAGATTTTTGTACATCAGTTCAGAACTTTATTACCAGAGCAACAGTTAAAGTACGATCCAAGCGCTTTTTGGGATTCTCAGAGGTTTCCCAGTTGATGTCGACCTTTCAGTTATTAATAGACTGAAAGGTATAAAAAGTGCAAATCGACTGGGACAGACTATGTCTGTCAAGCTTGAATTTGAAGACTCCTTCACTCAGTCCGCTTATTTCAAAGAAGGAATTAAAGTTGGATATGAATGTTTTCGAATTCACGAATTTAAGGAAATACCTAAATGCTGCTTCAAATGCCGATCATACAATCACTTTCAAAATGCTTGCACCAGTAGTGTCCCAAAATGTGCCAGATGTGCTGGGCCACATCTTTCTACTAAGGATAGTCCTTGTAGCGCTGTTCCCAAGTGTGCTAACTGTGGTAAAAATCATGCTTCTTACAGTCTGTACTGCCCAGTACACAAGGAACTAATGTTGCGCTCCCCCATTTTGCAATGCCTTTGGAGTTTTCAATAATATCGTTTAATATTAATGGTACAAAGGATGAGGACTTCGTTATTGATGAGCTCTACAATGATTTTGATTTGGTCTGTCTACAGGGAGCATCTTCTTACAGATTTTAGCATTAACGTTTTGCTCGGATCCCTCATCATGATGTGTTTTTTACTACTGCCAGATCCACAAGAGGCCGCCCATCCGGTGGGCTAGCTTGTCTTTTTAAGCGCAATCCGAATTTGGTTTCGCCGGTGATTTTTTACTCGGATGAGTTTTTTTGGCTGTTCGTATGGGCACTAGATTTTTCATTAATTCTTATCTGCCTTGTGATGATCGTTCTGCCAGATCAATGACTAGATATGCTAAAGCTTGCAACACATTGAAGTTTTTGGTGGAAAAAATTCTTTCTATTTCTCTAGATTATATGATCATTGGTGACCTCAATAAGGATATAAACTATTCGTCAGTGAGAAGTAATTTGTTGCTATATTGCCTTCCATCTTATCATATTATACCCAAAACTCATCCGTTTTCTTACATTCACCATTTAGGCAGTAAGAGCAATATTGATCACATTTTTGCTCACCTAGTATTACTACATCAATAGTGTTTGTACATGTTGAAGAACAAGACTTAGATCATCTCCCTATTTCACTTACTCTTACGCTTAATATAAACCTTGCAAGTATATATAAAGTACCCCGGTCTTCAAAATGGTTTGAAAAAAGTAATTGGGAGAGAGCTGATGTCCCTCTCTATGCGTTTACACTAACAAACCTGCTGTCTGCTATACGAGTTCCCTATCATCTGCTCCAGTGCTCTATACCAGTGAATTGCAAAAAGGACCTGGATTGCTATTATAATCAAATGTCTAAAAGATGCCGAGGCAGTTGCAGTGCCGCTGCAACGTGTTAGATGTGGTATGCAAAAACCTATTTGGTCTTTAGATCCTGATTTAAAAACTTTGAAAAATAAAGAAAAGTTTTAGTTTAATAGTTTGGAATGAATGTGACAGACCGTCTAGTGGAATTGCATCTGGCCTTAAGCGTAAGACGCGTAGTGAATATAAAAAATATCTTAAGTCAATGCGTTATCGTGGTATGTATGTTCCAGTGTCAAAGAGAGAATGGCAAAAAGTTATTAATTCTGAGTCGATTAGAAGTGATGTGCCAAGTAGTGATTGTCTCCCTGCATCTGCTTGGCATGGCCATTACTCGTCTATTTTTTCTGATGTTAATTACCGTGTGCTTTCTTTGTATACTCATTCTCTTTCTACTATTTTTAGCACCCCCCCCCCCCTATCTCAGCGTCTTTGTGTCCCCATTTCTCTCTCATCCGTAGTTGAAGCAATTAAGAAACTTAAATCAGATAATGTTGATAATGATGGTATATCTAAATTTCACCTTTTATTAGATTGCTCCCCCTTATTGACCATCTACATTTACTTTTCCAGATGTGTATTTGTACTTCTAGTTTACCAGAGATTTTTTTTGTGTGGTACTGTTTCTTCAATTTTAAAGAGGGGAAATCCTCCTTTAATTTGCTCTTCTTACCGACCTATCACTGTCTCATGCACTTTTAGTAAAGTTCTTGAGCATGTATTTACTACCTTTTGTGACTAATAATGTACTTGAGAGAGATAACCAGTTTGGATTTAAGCCCGGAGTAGGTTGTCAGCATGCACATCGTGTATTATCTTCTTTGCTCCTTGAGAATTCTTCTAAGGGAAAGAGAATATATCTTTGCGCTTTACATCTATCAAAAGCTTTTGATAGTGAATGTCATAGTCAGCTTTTTTCTGCTCTTCATAGTTGCGGTGTCAATCGATCGGTTATAATGCTTCTTCGTTACTGGTACTCTAATTCTTTTCTTCGGCTGAAATCGGCACCAGCTTCTATTATTAAAGTGAAAAGAGGTTTAAGGCAAGGTGGAGTTTTATCTCCGACCCTATTTAATTTATGTATTTCAGGAGTTCTGGCAAAGATATCGGCTACCTATCTCTCTGGTTTTTCTGATGTTTCATACCTTGCCTATGCTGATGAATTTCTTCTTATAAGCTGTACTAAAACTGGTCTGTCTAATATGGTTTCTCGTGTTGCTACTTCTTTTTCAGACATAGGCCTTTCTTTTAATGTAGATAAATGTAAATTTCTTTCTTTTAACAACAATTCTAGTACTCTCCTTCGTTGTAGTGTCTTTACTATCCCTCTCGTAGATTCTCTTCGATGGCTCGGTATTTCTATTACTAATAGTCTTCCGAGCTTGCGCAAGCGCACAGTCTCAGATATTAATATGAAAATTCAATTAGATATACTGCCTTTGATACCTTATCATCAAGTAAAAACGTGAGCCTAGTTTATTGCAAAATTGAAAAATGTTCTATGCTTCATGTTTCGTCACATTTCCTCAGGTCAATTTTCCCCTGATATTTAAGGTGCTTTTACTTCCTAAAATCTATCAGTTTGAGATTAGATCTCTTGTTTTAAAACTTTCAGAAGTGGAAATGAACACACCCTCTACATTTGCAAATATGAGAGCATTGGAATCATTGAAGAATTAGAAAGTAGATACCATATACAGTGAATATAATTTCCTGAATGAAAAGAAATCATTGAAAAAAAAAATAAGACTTAGTACTTTTTATACTGATATTCGTACTATAACTAGATAGGTCAAATCGGTTGTAGTTTCGTCATGGAATTTGGTAGAGGGGTATCCGCTCCAGGAATCGTTTAATTGTTTTAGTTTTTATTTGCAGTATTTAATTGAAACTCCAATATAGCTCCAAATTCTCGTATTTGTAGTTGAAACACCTAATAAGCGCTTATAAGGTCCTATTCCTTACGTCTCGTATTCACATACTAACCCACAAATGTAGTACTGCCTCTGTGTATAATACCATGCTGACTTCTTGCTATTTTAGCTTTTCTAAATATTTCTTTTAACCAGCTCCAAAAACAGAATTGGCATAAATGTGCTAAGAATTATGACTGAAATTAGTCGCATTTCACACAACGCCAGCGCTACTTGTGGGACATTTATCTCTGCATTAGCCTGCTGTACGAAACGTCATTTATATTCTCAAATGCTGGGAATATATATATATATATATATATATATATATATATATATATATATATATATATATATATATATATATATATATATATATATATATATATATATATATATATATTTACTCACAATTTAGAAATTTTGCGTGCACGTTTAAGCGGTACCAACCCATTCTCTTTTTCTATTAAATAAAAAAACAAGTTTTTTAAACTGAAAGTAAGGGGCGACATTAAAACTTAAAACAAACAGAAATGATTCCGTATATAAAAGGGGCTGTCCCCTCCTCAACGCCTCGCTCTTTACGCTAAAGTTTGACTCTGTATATGAAATGACAGAGTATGAAGTTTGACTGTCTTACAACTTTATTTTTTAAAACAATAAAAACTTTAGCGTAAAGAACGAGTCGTTGAGGAGGGGACAGCCCCTTTTATATACAGAATAATTTCTGTTCGTTTTATGTTTTAATATTGCTCCTTACTTTCTGTTTAAAAAACTTGTTTTTATTTAATTTCTTAACGTTTTTGAGTTAATACAGCTTTAATTTTGGCTCACCGTACATGAATAATTAAAACAAAATTTCCATATTCATTTTACTTCTTTTTGGCTAAATGGCTTTCTCGAAATTTTGATCTGACGTAACTTACGAATTAACTTACGTAACGAACTTCTATATTCGTATATTTTTATTACGTATTTTAGGGGTTTTGCCCCCTTGTCAATACCTCGCTCTTTACACTAAAGTTCAAATTTGGTTTCAATTCTTTAAGAATGACCCCTTAATCACAAAGATCATTAATTAAAATAAATAGCTCTGATAAAAGTACATAAAAAAACTTTAGCGTATAGAGCGAGGTAATAACTAGGGGAGCGAACCCAATGATATACGTAATAATTTCTGTTCGTTTTAAATTTTGATGTCGCTCCTTAATTTCAGTTGAAAAAAATATTTTTTTTTTATTTACCTTCTGATCGTTTTTTAAATAATGCTGGGAAATCTGGCGCCCCCTTCATAGCAATGTCCCTTCCCCCATGAAAAATTCCTTCACGGAAAGATCCTCCACGTAACTCCACGTACCAAAATGTGTTTCATACAATTGTACTGCACATTAGATAGATAGATAAATAAGTGTATTTTAAAGCTAAATATACGGCCATGAACATAGTAAAATAACATAAGTGAAAGTTACAAATAACATAAACTTTGATCAGCAATCATCATAAAACACTTAAATGAAATACTACATTAACCTAATAATAATACTTAATACTTGGAAAAACGGTCACTGAATAAAAAATTAACACTTGGAAAAAAACACTTAAATGAAACATTACATTTAGCCTACTTTATACTGGGATTATTTTTTTTTTTAGTTAACAAAATTTCCAGAAACCTCGCTATTCTTCTGTGATTTTTTAGTGGCCATATACCTAGAAAGAATTGTTTTCTGACTTGAAACTATCCAAATACTTTACCCCCCCCCCCAAAAAAATTATATATTTCCTATATATTCTGTCACTTGTCTTTGTCTTGTCTCACGCTAAGCTGAAAAAAACTAACGAAGATACCGATTTTGTTCTCGAGTTTTATACAGCGTTAACTTGAGTGAGTTGCCCATAATACACAAGTACCAAAACTCCTTCCCCCTACGGAAATTAAAAAAAATAAAACTCAAATAAAATTCTCAAATTTGGAAAGCCTTCTTTTCCATGTGGGGGAGGGGGTAAAGTATTTGGATAGTTTGAAGTCAGAAAGCAATTCTTTCTATGCATATGGCCACTAAAAAATTACAGAAGAATAGTGAGGTACCTAGAAATTTTGTTAAAAAAACAAAATTTCTTAACAACAGCAACAGCAACCTTATAAGAAAATCGAAATATATTTTCTTGTGATTATTATCGCTTCTAATCAGCAGTTGTACCAAACCAATCCTGCTCAACTCATCCTCAGGGCTATACTGTGGTGTTTATCCTCCCCATAGTATAGTGGAGACGGTTTGATATCATTCTATTTTCCCTTCTTGTTTTAGTTTTATTTTGTGTTTAAAGCTTTTTCCAATAGGCAATGATTAGAAGTCCTCCAAAAAAAAGTCCCCCCAGATCCCAAATCAAATTCCAGTGAAAGTGTAATAGTGAAAGATACCCATCCTGGCTGGTCAAGCACGCTATCTCAAAGTTCTAATGATAGCTCCAATTCGGAGAATAGGACAATGATAAGTGTAGGGGCTAATGTACCCATAATTGATGATAATGGGTTTCAAGAGGTCCTCTCTAGAAGTTCTAAAAAAAGGGAAAAAAATCTCCCCAATTAAAAGCATTTCCCCTCTCCCTGCCCAAGATCCTCCCTCCAAAAACTTAGGAATTTACCTTAAAATTACTCCCACTACCCCCTTTGAAATAAAAATGATCACTGCAATAAGAGTTGCAATTTTTAAATTGCTAAAATCAATGTTCTCTCTTAACATTAACCGTGATGGATCTCTGCTAACAGCTGTAGAAGATCAGAAATCAGCAGATACAATAATTAACCTTAAATCTCTTCTAAATACCCCAATTATTGCATCTAATTGGAACCCAAAACAATCACCAACAAAAATAGTAGTTTATAATGTTCCCCCAGAGATATCTACTCAGGAGTTAAAAGACGGCCTCTCAGATAGGGCTGGAAACACAATCCCAGTTGAGGATGTTACCCAACTTGGAAAACCTAACTCTAATGGCCTAAAAACTAGTAGATCCTTCTTATTCACACTGAAGGATAAAATTGATATCCCAGAAAAATTATTCCTATTTGGGCAAATCAAACCACACAAGGAATACAAACCTAAGCCTATCCAGTGTCAGAAGTGTTTCAAACTGGGACACACGACAAACAAATGCAATGATATTCTCCAAGAGTGTAGTAATTGTAAATCTTTCCATCCTAAAGAGCTGACAACTTGCAACAACACTCAGCCTACATGCATCAATTGCAAAGGCCCACATGAATCTACAAATAAATCATTATGCCCTGCATACAAGAAAAGAGCTCTAACACTCCAAATATCAACAGAGAAAGCCATCCCATACCCCTTTGCAGCAATGGAAGCAAATGCTGCCCAACAATACCAAATAAAGCCTGTAATGAAACCAACCAAAACCCCCAAGTCAAATGTCCCCAATGCATCAAGCACCCCATATAAAACACCATCTTCTAAGCCCCCTAGCTCAAATCCCTATCAGAAGGAATCACCAAGCCAACAAGCCTCCTTGTCCGGTGAGATGAGGTCAGCCTGGCCCCCCCTCCCAAGAGGAAACAAACCAGTAACACTACCAGGAATCAATCCCTTAACCAACAAAAAGGATGCACAACCAAAAATGCAATCCCCAAATATATTCTTATTCATTCTAAACTGTAATGCAGTTCAGGCCATGAACATACATCAAATACAGAAAACAAAAATTATTGCAGAATTGGCAAAAATCTACATCCCTGATGATATGCTCATTCAAGCAAAAAAAGATCTTGCTTTACTTTTAACAAAGCTGAACATTGATACACAGTCATATGAAGAATAAATCAACAACAAAACATATATCAATACTCCAATGGAATGTAAGATCACTCACAGAAAATAAGCTAAATGAACTAATATCATTTATGAATAATAATTCCATTAATATTGCTTGCCTCCAGGAAACTCATTTAACCCAAAATCAACAAATTAAGTCTCCGGGATATACTATCCTGAGAAAGGATAGATCTTCAGAGAGAAAAGGAGGTGGGGTAGCTTTATTAGTTAATAATAATATAAAATTTTGTGGCATCAATTTTCCAGATTTTGCAAATGATGTTGATGTAATTGGTATCAGTGTTTGGCTGAATAATTTAAAAACCTACATAATAAGCTTTTATAACCCTAATGGCCAAACTACAGATGCCAAGGATTTCTTTAATTATATAAATAGTTCTAATATGCTAAAAAAATATCATTATTTGTGGTGATTTCAATGCCCACAGCCTTTTGTGGGGGAATAAACCAGCAAATAAAGCTGGTAAGTTCATTGAGAATATGACTTCAAATAATAATGAATTAGCTGTTGCTACCCCTCCAAACCTGAACACATATTTCAACCCCAAAAGTGGCAGATTCTCCACAATTGACCTACAAATTGTGTCATGAAATTTTTTGAACAAAATTTACATAAATAAAATTGATAGTCTATGTACTGACCACTTTGCTATAGTTTGCTCCCTAAATGAACCTGCTGAAACTTTATCTCATACCTCCAAATATATGAACACTAAAGCAAATTGGTCTATGTTCCAAAATAAGCTAAATGATGAAATTACAAGTTTCACCCAAAGTTCATGCATTTCTAACAAAACAGTTGACACACATGCTGAAGCCTTGACATATTTACTAATAAATACAGCTAATCATGCTATCCCCAAGACAACACCTAAGAAAACATTTCCTAAACAAATTCCTAAAGCATGGTGGACAAATGAGTGCCTAAATAAATGGAGGATAAAAAAGGCAGCTAGGACAGAATTAATAAAAAAAACATCACCTATTACATACTTTAAAAAAATTACAAGCAGAATCTAATCTAAAAAGGACTATAATAGATGCTAAATATAAATACTGGAATAATTTTGCAAATAATCTCTCCAGAGAAACTCACGAGCCAATTATACATAAAGTCATAAGCCACATCTGTGGGAAAAAGACTTCCCCCAACCCACTCCTGTATGAGCTTATACATAATAATACCCATTATGACAATGATAATGGTAAAGCTAACCTATTTGCAACTCTTTTTGTTAATAAGCTAACATCAAATAATCAAAGCAAACTGTCCACAATTCCTATGAACCCAAGTTACCAACCACGCCC
The DNA here is from genome assembly GCA_027921565.1 of Artemia sinica. Lineage (NCBI taxonomy): Eukaryota > Metazoa > Arthropoda > Branchiopoda > Anostraca > Artemiidae > Artemia > Artemia sinica. The sequence continues at coordinate 34,481,347 of CM051274.1, read as the reverse complement.
AGGATCCGAGTACATAACCAATCCATTTTCAATCCAGGAATTGAATAATGCAATACATCATATTAGGACCAAAACTAGCAGCAGTTATGACAATATACACCCTACATGGATAAAGAATCTCACACCTTCATACAAACAAGAACTGCTAAATTGTTATAATCATGCTTGGGCATCTTCTAGGTTCCCCAATATATGGAAATGTTCGTCCCTTATACCAATCCTGAGTCTTATAGGCCCATAATGATTACACCTGTGATGGGGAAAATAATGGAGAAAATGATCTATCAAAGACTCCTCTGGTTTGTTGAAAAAAATAATATGATCCCACACACTCAAACTGGATTCAGGAAACACCACTCCTCAACAGATGCTTTCATTTTGCTAACAAATGCAATAAATGAATCTTTCTCAAAAAGTAATGTCCTAGTGGCAGCTTTCCTAGATTTTGAAGGGGCATATGATAATGTGAACCACCAAATCCTTTTAAATAAACTTGCAAACCTTGGAGTACCCCCTAAGCTAGTATCCTTTATTAAATCGTTCATAAAAGTGCGAAGTTTCATCGTTTGTGTTGGTTCAGCCTCTTCACCCCAAAAGACAATAACCAAAGGCCTACCTCAGGGAGCAGTCCTCAGTTGCCTCCTATTTGCCCTATATCTCTGGGACATGAACCTACCCCACACGAATCTACAATATGCTGATGATCTGGTGCTATGGTCATCTGGCAACACCTTTCAGATAGCACAGTCAAATCTGCAAAAGTCACTTTTCCAGTTCGAAAAATTCTCTCAACATTCAGATTTACCCATTGCACCCACCAAGTCAAAAATAATCCAATTTCACCGGAAGCGAAACCATGTTGATGCAAAACTAACTCTAAATAAAACAACTATTCCAGAAGATAATCATATTAATTACCTAGGTCTCATGCTTGACCAAAAACTTAATTTCAACCTCCACATTTCAAACACAATAAAAAAATGCTATAGAAAAGCAAATATACTAAAAAGACTTCTTTCCAGATCCTGGGGTTGTAAGGAGAAAACCTTACTCCAGTTTTATAAATCACATATAAGACCCCATATTGACTATGGGCTCATTGTCTATGGTGCATGTGCAAAGACCCAGATGCAAAAAAATTGAAACAACACAAAATGATATAATACGTCTCATATTTGGTCTTAGGAAACCCACAAGCACCAAGTTTCTGCTTATGGAGAGTGGATTAACAACAATAAGGGAGAGACGTAGCTTTCTCTTGACGAAACATCTTACAAAAATTGAATCAAATAGCTCACACACATTACATAATTGGTTAAGAAATCCAGCCATGTATAGAGGTATTGCAGATGAGTATGCCAATATTCAAAAGAAGTTCCTGTACCATCAAATTCTATTGCACCTACTTTCCCCCAATCCCCTCCATGGAATTGGTCATTTCCCATAATAAATACCAAATTTTCAAAATGGAATAAAGATTTAACCCCCATTGCATTTGTCCAGAATAAATTTGCAGAACTTAATACAATTACCTATAAAAATCACTTCCAAATATTTGTTGATGGGTCAAAAATGAATGAGAAGGTTGCAAGTGGTGTTTTCCTTCCTCACCTGAAAATTGCAATGGGTGAGAGATTATTTAATAATTTATCTATAATGTCTGCTGAGTTAAATGCCATAATCATGGCATTAGAACACCTTAAGCAAAACCAACCTTTGATTGCAAATTCGAATAATATTATCATCTATTCAGACTCTTTATCAAGCCTTGAGTTGCTGGCCTCAGCTCCACAATATAAGTTGGACATTGACACTTATCATTGTCTCAGTATTATTGATAATCTTGCTTCAAGTGGCATAAAAACTTATTTTCAGTATATTCCTAGCCACTCTGGCATAAGTGGTAATCATCAGGTTGATGAAATAGCTAAAAATACTATAAATATTGACCAGCCAAGTGGGAGACCAATCCCAATTAGAGATATTTTCCGATGGAGGCTATCAGATATTAATTTTAATAAGATTAATCCTATCCTTTCCCCCTTTCCCAATAAGTATCTTTCTAAAATCTATCATAGAATTCGTTCTGGAACAAATGGACTAAATTTCCTTGCATTCTCATATAAGCTTTCTAATTCAAGTGGTTCAATTCCCCTGTCCCCTCTTTGCAGGCATTGTAATATGAATAATGAAACAATTGACCATTGCCTATTTGAATGTAATATGCTGATGTCTGCACAACATAGCTTGCTTTGCAAACTGTTAAAATGCTTCAAACACCACAAAATCTCACTATCAGCCAAGAGCTTAGCCAACTATACCTGCACACAGAGCACAGAAATCGATATCTATCATCTTATATTTGAACTCCTTGAGTCAAAAGATCTACTGAAAGATATCTGAGAATATCTAATAAATAAGAGACAACCAAGACAGTAGCTCTGTAGCCCACAGAGTGAAGCAAAAAGAAGAGGGCTAAATAGTACCAACTGAATAGCCCACCTGCTGTGAATTAGAAGAAGAAGAAGAAAAAAAAAAAAATCACAGTATAAAGTAAATGTAATGTTTCATTTAAGTGTTTTCTCTAAGTTTTAGGTGTTTTTTTTTTTCAATGACCGTTTTTCCAAGGGTTGAGTACTATTATTATGTTAATGTAGTATTTCATTCAAGTGTTTTATGATGATCACTGATCAAAGTTTAGGTTATTTGTGCCTTTCATTTATGTTATTTTACTGTGTTCATGGCCATATATTTGGCTTTAAAATACACTTATTTATCTATCTATCTATTTCATTATTAGGTTAATGTAGTTTTTCATTTAAATGTTTTATGATGACTGCTGATCAAAGTTAATGTTATTTGTGCCTTTCATTTATGTTATTTTACTGTGTTCATCGCCGTATATTTGCCTTTAAAATACACTTATTTATCTGTCTGCCTAATATGCAGAATAATGGTACCAAACACATTTTGCACGCAGAGCAGATATACTTTACCCCCTCCCCCCCTAATGTGCAAATATAAAGTCCAACTTTTTTTCTAAAGTAATGAAGAAACCAGTTTGTTCTCAAATTTTACACATCGTAAACTTAAGTGAGTGGTGTATAATACACAAGTACCAGAATTTTTCATGGAGAGAGAGCCGGATTTCCTGGTATTATTTAAAAAAGACCAGAAATTAAATTAAAAAACAAGTTTTTTCAACTGAAAGTAAGGAGCAACATCAAAACTTAAAACAAACAGAAATTATTATGTATATGAAAGGAGTTGACCCTTCCTAAATAATTTCAAATAGTTTTTCAAAAAAAAAATAGAGATATCCTTCTGTGGAATTTTTTTTCCTGAGAATCCTTCCCCCCTCCCTCTGTGAGAAGTTAATCCTGTTAAAAGTTTTTCCATGGATAATTTATGCCTGGAAAATTACACATGAAAAATTCATCTTGTGGAAATCCCCCCCCCCCACCATGAAAAAATCCCCTAGAAAATGTCAACCAGCTGAAAATTTCTCCTCGAAATTTTCCAGGAACAACTCCACATGCAAAATTGAGACGACAAAGAGAGAGTATGACAAATAAAAATAGTTTCGCATATAAATTCTATCAAATTCCCCTAGCACCAGATTTCCCAAGGAAAGTTCCCCCCCCCAAAAAAAAAAACTTCCCTCCCAACAGAAAATTCTCCTCACAGAAAACTACCCCTCCCACAGATGAAAATGTTGGCTTACTTTCCAATAAAATGTTTGTATGTACACAATGGGCAAATTTCCAAACTTACAGCTCTTTCCCCAGAGGCTGTGGAGGGTCATGGTGTCCCCAAAGGCATAGTTGCTAGACTTTCCATTTATGCTGACAGAAATGGCTCTCAAAATTCTTGTCAGACGACGTTAGGGAAAAGGGGCATGGGAGGGAGAGTAGTTACCATCCAATCTTTTTGTTCACCTCAAAAGGGCAGTAGAGCTTTTAATTTCCATTCAAATCATCCCACTTTCAATCTTCTAGGACCATTGGGTTGACAAAACCACCCCTGGGAAAAATAAATAGTAAAACTAACATGCTTTTTGGGCCCCTTTGGCCCCTTCTTACACAAACTATAAGTGTCATCAAAGTAGTCTGTCAATCCAACAAAATCAGTGCTGAGCTCTTCCTGGAGATCCTTGAAAACTGTCTCAACATTGTTAATAGGGACAAATGCCAAAGCTGGTATCATCTGGACCAGCAGACAAAAGTCAGGGTTGCTTCTGTATTGTTCCTGGAGCCCAAGTGCCTGAACTTTTCTATATACATTCTGACACAAGTGGAAAAAAACAGCCTTTTATTTCTGCTGCTGGTACCATCAACTTTAGTGTGTTAATTGATGTAGTTTTGAAATCTACCATTACTGATTTAGGGGAAAGGTTGGGGTCCATGATCCTGATCTCTTCTAGGACCCAAGTATAGATGGCATCAGACTTATTGGGGAGAAGGGCGTAAAGACAAGGGACAGTGTCATTTTGAACAAGAGCATGGATTGTATAGAGTTGATGAAACAAAAGGGTACCATCTACAAACCAATTATCATACCTGCAGAGTATTTCCAAGTTTCTTTGAGTTCCAAAAATGAGCAATTGCTGAGAATCTCCTACACCACTGTCAAAAAGTAGAAAATTCTCACTGTTGTCAAGTTTTAGAAGATGGTTTGGGATGTTGATGTTGGCCCTACAGCCTGGAAGGGTAGTTGGAGTGCTAAAACTTTTTCCATAAAACAAGTTTCTCAAAGAATAGTAAACAACCTTGTTAAGTCAAAAATGAGTAAAAATAAATTCAAATAATTTTCCAAGCACAAAACTACCACAAATCACCATAAATAAATGAACTGAACCCAAAATGAACAGAAATTACAATAAATAAACTATTCAAACTCAAAATAGCAACAGTTGGCAGGAGTAGGGCTGACAACGCCCACACTTCCTCAAGACCAGAACATAATTTGCACTTTACTGGAAACAAAATACATTTTAAATGTTTTCACTTTTTTGACAAAGTGGATTGTTTCTCCATTGGATTTGTCAAAATCTTTCTTAATAAGCATGTGATTAGTTTGAATATTTTAACCATATATAACCCTCACATTGTCAAATATACTGATAGACAACAGTGGAGCCTAATCTTGGACACACACTTGAAGCTTGAGTATAATCTTGAAAAACGTTGTCCTATCTTGGACACAAGAACCTTAAAGTTAGAAAAAAATATTAAAATCACTGATAGTTAATTTTGAATGAAAAAGATAAAATTCTAGTTTAGCTACTTTTAGCTGTCTTGGAAAGGGTTTAGGTTAGGGATAATGAAACTTTTGGGCATGGGTCTACAGGCTGAATTATGTCCTGGGAAGGTATTTTGAAGTACCTACCTCTACTCCTTCTCTCTAGTGGGCAATAACCTTTGAAGACCTTTAAAAATCATTGTGTAATGAAACCAAAACCTTGCAAAACAGATCTTCTGTTTAAATGAAGTAAAAGAAACTGTTTTTAGCTTCACAACTTTGCTCAATCCTAATTTATGAGGTTTCAAAGATCTGCAAATACATTTCATAAATTTAGAAAAAAACCTATTCATATGGCTTAAAATTCTACTCATATAACAGGATTTGCATTTTCAGAACTAAAACCAGAGAAAAAGAAACTGGTAACTGAAAATTAAGGTGAAATGTTGTTTTGTCAAAATTTCAATAGGTAGACCTGTCAAGTAGGCAAATTTCTAAGACTTGAAAATCAGAAGCATGTTAATAGGAAGCTTGGCAGTAACTTCCCACAGTATTTTTTTGGCCCTGGATTCATTAATGAAAGTTTTATTTTTCTAACCTAATGCCTTTCCAAGATAGCAAAAAGAAGTCAAACTAGAATTTTATTATAAAATAATTTAAGACAAAGTTGTGCAACAGAGAAACTACATTTAAATAGGCATGACTGTAAGAGTAACTTACATCTAAATTTAAATGATGAAAACCAGATGTTTTCAAAAAATTGTGTTTCAACAATCCCAACAAGTCTAGTCTAAACCTAACTAGGCTATCAACTAGAGGTGTAATTTCACCAAAATCCTCTGGTAGAGAGCAAAGTTGGAGCTAATTTTTCCAAATCAAGTGAAAATGACAGTGAAAAAGGAAAAATAGGGCATACAGTACCATAAGGGCAAAGATACACTAAAGAAAACTAACCTGCTTTTCTGGATGCTTGAACTATGCAGGCTTATCTTAGTTTTGACAAGTTTTTTGCAGAAACTAAATTTCATCTGGGGGGGGGGCAAACTGAGTTCTGGAGGGGAGGGCAAAATTAGGTCTGGAGGGTAGGGCAAAATGAGGTCTGGAGGGGGCAGTTGCCCCCTACCCCATAGCAAATTATACTTCTGCTATCAACCAATCTCAACTATGTAAACCTATATACATAATGTCCAAGATAAGGAACCTGTTTTCTAGGCTATGCTTAGGGGGATACCACCAGATGGCTAATTTGACAGTTTATGTATATACAAGTCTTTAAATTAGCCAACCAGTATTTTAAGCCTAGGAGTCCAGCTGGACAAAAGGAAACAATTCTTGCTCCATAATATGTAGAATAATCCTAGTTAACACATTTTGCAAGGGGAGAGCCTTTATCTTCACTTCTTTCCTTGTTTTTCCAGTTTTTCTAAGAAATTCATGAATTTATTAGAGCCTATATATTCACAGAATAAATAGCCTACCCCCACCCCCCTAATGTGTAAATATGTGCCTAGAATTGCATCCTCAATCTAAACATAGCATCCATTTGCATCACAAATGAACTTTACTCCCATATTAGCCATGTGGTGGATGTCCATGCTTAGGAAAGATATTTTTAATCAGGATACTGGGATTAGCCTAGGCACCATCTGTAAACTAGGGATTCTTAACCTAGACTGTTGTCTAGTTTTATCTTTACAACAAAAAATTGTATAAGTTCATTGGTAAAATTTTTGTTATTCAGATTATTGACTTACAAAAAAAGTAAACATACCACTTGATCCCTTTTTTTACGCCCTTTCCAAATATAGTAATCATTTTTGTTGGAAATGAGTTTTACCCCATCCCTATATATACCAATTCAGGGTATATATTTACACATTAGGGGAGTGGGGGTGAATTTTATTTCTGATGTAAATGAGAGGTAAGTTTAAACTTTTCCCCTACCCCCCTAATGTGCAAATAGGCTATATACCCTGAATTGGTATATAGGGGTCTGGGGTAAAATTCATTTTCAAAAAAAATGATTGGCCTATTATGTTTGGAAAGAGCATAAAAAAGGCATTGAGCAGTATGTTTACTTCATTTGTAAGTCAATAATATGAATAACGAAAAATTTACCAGTTCATCAAAGGTCAGTGCTCTTTGGAGGGGGAAAAAGTGGAAAAAAAATTTTCAAAACACCTTCCTATGAGCTCATTTAGGCATGAATTTGTTTATGAGGGATCCATTCATTTTCATCTCTGCTTTCAAAGAAGGACAGCAACCCCTCATCTAGGATTTTAGGCAACTGTATTTCCTTCAGAAGAGCCAATAATATAGGATATTACTACAAATTAAAGTTCTGAAACAAGTTACAGTACAAAAGCAAACTAGAAAGAAATTCAACCTAAAGATTCATGAGATCCGCATGACATCATTTCAAATATTTGATTTCAATTATTACTCAATTGCGTCCTTTACCAGCGTTGCCGACTCTTTTGCTTTAAAACGAATTGTACCAGTTTTCCTACCAAAATTATTCTGCAAGAGATTAATGTGTACCATCTGAACAGCAGATTAAAAAATAACTGTATTAAGAAGAAAGGTTTCAATAAAATAAAGGATGTAACAAATACCTGATTCGAAAAGGAGGAAGTAAAAAACCAAAATGTGCCGAAAAATTTGATTGTACAAAAAGTTTCGAAATGTTTTGCATTGTACGTGACGAAAACCTGATTTTAATGCCAAATCTTTTCAAAAAACTCATAGCGACATATCGTTCATATCTGAATAAACAGACACGTCTGTTAAAGCTTTTTAGAACCTCAACAGCACGTACTAGATAATGATACGCGTAAATTTGAGGAAAACGCGACACAATCAGCAACACTCAAAAATCTGTAGGATAAAGAGTCTTTTTTCAGACTTTTGAATCTCTTGCTTTTCAAAAAACACTAGTGTTCGAATGCCACCGTGTTTGTTTTCGTGATACCTGTTGTTGTGCTCAATAAAAACCCAGTAGTTATAGTATCATACTTCTCAACCCAAGTATTTGTGGAAATAGCAAAGCAGATTTTGTTCTTTGTGTGCAGCAGAGCACAGAAGAATTTCGGTCTCAGTTCGTTTGGGGAAAGAGGAAGAAAAACAATAGACAACTACTACTTGCAAATACCCTATAGCATTTAAATTAAACCCAGTTTGGAGGCCTTAACTAAGAGAAAATTTTAACAATGGATACCGCAATGAATGCAAGTACAAGGTGATCATGCTTTCTATTTCTATTTTAACGGGTAGGGGTGTCATAAAGGGGGGAAGGTGGTAACCCAAAATTTTTGAGATTTAGTCACATTTGGACCAAAAGTCCAAAACAACATTGAATCCGAGAAAAAAACGAAGCAGATACAGTGGATCTCAGAGAGTAAAAAATTTTGATCCGATTTCGAAACAAATTCGAAGATCCGATAGTGAAGGTCAACAAATCGGCAATACAATTTATCAATTTTGGGAAGAAAGCCTCTAAGTGATGTCTAGTTATTAAGTACAGTATAAGCCAAATCAAAATCTAAAATCGTATCGCAAATTTGAAGAAAAAATTGAGGATTTGGTCAAATTTCAGGATAAATTTCAATCTTATTCTTCTCTTTTTTCCAAAATCCAAGTGTATTTTCTGAAACAGAAATGGTAAAATGCGAAATTCATTATCTTTGCATTTTCGTTGTTTTGTCAAAATCGGTTCATTTTAAACCAAGAAATTATAGCTGTTTCTGACATTAAATAAGCTTTTCGCTTATCGAGTTTACTGGTCTTAGATCGGCTTGACCTACTTTATTTCTGCCAAAGATGAACAGTGAGCAATAAAATAAAACAAGCGAAATATGACCTTATTTGCAAGAGTTCAAGAATATAATTTCAACTCAAGGTTTCCTAGAAATATTCTTCATTCAGAATCTTTGATCTAAGCTAAAATTCTCAGCCACGTTAGAAATAAATAAATAACGAATGAAGGTATCCCCCCCCGCCCTAGTTTTAAGCATGCAAAATGTGAAACAAATTAAAACTGTTTTGGCTCTTTCAATACTATTACAGATTCGATGAGTTCAAGTCTTTGGTTAATACATGAGATTGTGAGGTCGTTTCAAGAAAGAAGAAAAAAGATACGGAAAAGAATACTTTGTATATAATCCTCTAAATTCCAAATGTTTTGCCACTTAGCGACAAACTGTGTCACATGAAAGACGGAAACTGATAATCTTTAATCAAATATTAAAATTAAAAAGAGATATATTTTTTAATGAAATACGCTGTAAAAATAGAGCACAGGAATGGAATAATCGAATGAAAGACAAATTACAGATAATGACGTGAGATAGATCTTAAAATTGAATAAACAAAAAAAAAGTTTTTTTTTACTGAAAGTAAGGAGCAACAGTATAAGCTAAAACAAACAGAAAATGATTTCGTAAACGAGGGGGCTACCCCTCCTCAATCTTTCACTTTTCATGCCAAGTGTTTTAGTACTTTAAAAAAGCTTCTTATTGTAATTAGACGGCCCTTGTATTGCAGGAGTCGTTCTTAAAGAATTAGGACAAAAAGTCAGACTTTAGCACAAAGAGCAAGGTATTGAGGAGGAAGCAGCATCCCTCGTAGACGAAATAATTTCTGTTTGTTTCAAGTTTTAGTGTCAGTCCTTACTTTCAGTCAAAAATACTTTTTTTAATATTTAATCTCTAATAATTTTTCAAATAATGGCAGGAAATCCACCTCCCCTTCCGAGACTCCCTCCCCCACGTAACATTTCTCCATAGATAGTTCCTCCTGTTTAAAATCCTCCCTGGGAAATTCCTCCACACAGTTCCGTTTTCGCTGAAAACTACCCCTGAGAAATTTCATTGGACAGTTCCGCCTGAAAAAAACTCCCCAGAGCCTACTTTCATCTGAAAAACAACTTGTTTTTATTTAATTTCCTCTCGTTTTGAAATCATGCTGGAAATTCTCCTCCGTAAAAATTTGTCCTGGAAATCACCTACCCCCTCCACGATGGAAAGATTCTCCTATGGAAAATTCCTCCATAGGGAATTTCTACCGCGGAGAATTTTTCCTGCGGAAAATCCCTAACTCATAGGAAACCCCTAGAGAATTTCAACTCTACTGAAAATTTTCAACCGGAGAATTCTCCCACAACTTTTTCACGTGTGAAATTAAGTCGCCAAAGAGAAACTAAGACAAATAAAAAGGATTTCCTACAGGAATTCTGATAAATTCCTCAGTGTGAAACTTCCCCTAGAAAACTCAGCCCCGGAAACAGTCCTTCCCACAGAAATCCCCCCCTCCCCAATGCAGAAAATACCACCCTTTGCCAAAAATGTCAGTATATATCCCAATAACAGCATTATATTTAAATAATGGGCAAAATGGCTATCTCAAAATTTTGATCATACAAGTTAGGGGGGGGGGGGAGGAGGAGGAGCGTGTGAGGGGGGCTATTTAACCCCTTTTCTTTTTGGTCTCTTAAAAGGGCTCTAGAACTTTCAATATACATTGGAATGAGCTCCATTCTCCTGGCAAAAAAAAAAACAACAACAAAATTCCAGATTTTTGCAGATGGGAGCTTGAAAACTTTACAATAGGGTTCTTTGATACACTGAAGCTGGTGTTACGATTTTCACTGAGATACCTTAACTTTTTGGGGGTGTTTCCCCCTTTTTCAAAATTTTCTCAAATCGTAGCTTTTAATGGGTAACATTAAACTTAATGAATTTTACGTATATATTTGGGATCAAGATAAAAAGCTAATTCTTTTGATGTATCAATAGTTATAAAAAACAACAGAGAGATAAAACTCAATGAAAAGACAACAAAGGAGACTGCGACCAGTAAAGAGAAAAGATGAAAGAACTAAAACAACGCGGATACTTCTCCTGTATGTAAACTAGGCTTCTTCAGCACAAAAGAAGCAAAGATAAAAATACAACAAAAACAAATAAAACCACCACCAATATTAATAAAATACAATTGTCGCATCTGATCCACGTGTGGTCACAGAGCTATTAGAGTTACTTCGATGAGAACACGAAAGCAACGGAGTAAAAAAATATAAAAATTATAATGAAGCTAATTATTCTGTTGCGAAATAATCCTCTTGTTAGCTATTATTGAAGCCATTCTTTTTGGTCTAGTAGGTAATCTCGTCCCCTGGTGATTATGTAAAATCTTAATTCCCTTTTTAACTATTGGTTCCTTTTTCAAAAGAATATCATAAACTGGGTCTTGAATTTCCCGTGTTTCTATTTATTGAAAGATTAACAAACATATGTTTTTTTAGTTTCTATAGCCTCCCTCGCCCACAGAGAAAAGCCTCTATCACTTGTTCATACATTGACGCATTATAGGACCGTTTTTTATTCGTTAGTTTCTTTCAGCTCAGCGTGAGACAATAAAGAGAGAAGTGGCAGAACAGATGAAAAATATATAATTTGGGCTATATATTTGCACATTAAGGGGGGGGGGGGTAAAGTATTTGGACAGTGTGAAGTTAGAAAACAGTTCTTACTACATAATAATGCAGAATAATTTTACCTAACACATTAAGCATGCAGACCCGCTATACTTTACCCTCCCCCCCCCCATTGCGCAAATATATACCCCAGATTTGTTTTCTAAAGTATTATATTTTTATCTTACTTTGGTATACTTTATTAGGATTGAGCGTAAGAAAGACATATTAGAAGAGCATTAGGTAGGGCGTATATCATACAAGTACCCAGAGATCAGCCCCGTCGGTAGGGACTGGAAAGTCCAGTGCTGTATTCTATACTCTTTTTTTTTTACCAAAATTACTTTTTTAATCCAACTCCTAAAGTTCAGCCCTGAATAAAAAAGAAAGGGAAACAGAATAGCATCCCTCCACTGCTTACTATTTTAACAAGGTTTATAATTTGAAGAAACCTTAAACTATTAAAATAATATAACTTTTTCGAAATTGTGGTTTAATAGGAAATTTAAGACATTATATTTTTGACAAAGTTAAATAAAAACCAGGTGCTAAAACATCCATAATAGTATTTTGAGAGTTCTCTACTGTTCAAGGTCATCACCAGTGACGATCAATGATATAAGATATAGCTAGATTTTCGTCGATTTTTTTTTAGGGTATAATTTTCAATTATTACTATTTTTTGGGAGGCTAGTCATTAAAGGCAGGTCGTTTATTTTACGTTTTTTTTTTATTAATACACGAATACAAAAATTTAATTTAATAGCTTTTAATTATAAAATTGAAACCTTAAACAGGAATACAAAAGGCTTTATTACCAACGATAAATTACAGATACTTTAAGGTTCTCAAGTTACTTTGAATCAGATTAATGCATAGTTGATCAATAATGCAATTTTCAGCCCATCATTCTTAAATTGAGATATGAGCCCAGCTGATTGCGATATACGTCTTCAAGATTAAGACTCCTGAAAACAAAAGAAGCTGTAGAAAAGAGAACGAAAAAAGATTATAATACCGTTAAATTAAAAAATTAAAATAGAATAAAAATACTGTTAATCTGCTTTCCTTTGAGAAAGCAGATTAACAAAACAAATTCTACCTTACTTTTATAAAAATACCCCAAGAGGCTATAATTATTCTTTCAGAAAATGGCTTTAGGAAACTATTAAAGGATTCCTTGCAAATTGGCTAAAGGAACAAAGCGTAGTTATTACCAACTCGAGGTCTTTCAGTAACTTCAAATCCACTTCAAGTTCAAATTATCTTGTTTACCTTATCAACTCTATTGGGAAAATTTTTGAAAACCCCGATACTTGGCTAAATTGTCCTGCTTTGGTTTTTCATCATGAAACATGAATGCAGTCCTTTGGAGACTTTTCCGAAATATTTTATCTTATTTTTAGGGCTTCCAGTCTCTAAAGAATCAAGAGCATACTTGTAATCAACAGATTTTTTGCAAGGATAATTTTAGCTGATATTTGCTGGACTCCTTTTAAACCACCCGTTATATACTGTTTCACCACTACTGCTTTCACGGCTACCATTTCACCAGAATTAACTTACAGACGCCGTTTTTAACTGACCAGTTACCGGTAGTATTATTAAATTTTTAATAGTAGCCGGTGGGTGGTTCAATGAGAACACCTAAGTTCGGTGATTAAAAACGGGATGGCAAAATTGTTTGTAAAGACTATAAGAAGTATTTCAAATTTCCGGGGCATGCACTATGCAATGGCAGGTCTTCCTCGAGTCTTACTAGACAGTGCGTCGACCTACCTTTACATGAAGCCGAAACTATGTTTTAGGTAATGAAAACTGGTACATTACCCTACTTAAAGTGCCAAGTAGAGCGAAAATGGAATCTGTACTAGTTTATGGATATTTACACAGCTAAATATATTTTAAAAAATAAGAAAATTGGGAATTCAGTTTTTAAGGACAAAGCCCTCCATATGTAGTTGTGCAGTTTAAGGTCTCTGAAAATTGTGGTTTTGAGCTAAGGATATACCTAAGATGGGCACAAGGGACAAAAACAGTTTTATTTGTATGTCCCTGTTACTGTAAAGACCTAAACAAACGCGCAACTTTTTCCTCTCCAGATATTAGGTCCATTGCAATAAGAACTAGTAAGGTACCATTTCATTCTTTGATTTTGGTTTTCACGGACTAGTTCAAATTGGCTTCTGAACGGATCATTTAATACAAAGAAAAACACTAGTATATTATATTTTGATTAACTGTTACATTTACATTAAAAGCATTTACATTAGATTTTTATGCTATTAGCAGCAAAAATAAAAATATTGTTTTGATTTAGGCAGCTCTTCTTCTTCTTCTATTTAACAGCAGGCGGGCTTTTCAGTAAAACTATTTAGCCCTTTTCCTTTTGCTTCACTCTGTGGGCTACAGAGCTACTGGCTTGATTGCCTCATATTTATTAGATATATTCAGATATCTTTCAGCAGATCTTTTGACTCTAGGACTTCAAATATAAGATGATAGATGTCGATTTCTATGCTCTGTGTGCAGGTATAGTTGGCTAGGCTCTTGGCTGATAGTGGGATTTTGTGGTGTTTGAAGTATTTTAACAGTTTACAAAGCAAGGTATGTTGTGCAGACGTCAGCATATTACATTCAAATAGGCAATGGTCAATTGTTTCATTATTCATATTACAATGCCTGCAAAGAGGGGACAGGGGAATTGAGCCACTTGAATTAGAAAGCTTATATGAGAATGCAAGGAAATTTAGTCCATTTGTTCCAGAACGAATTCTATGATAAATTTTAGAAAGATACTTATTGGGAAAGGGGGAAAGGATAGGATTAATCTTATTAAAATTAATATCTGATAGCCTCCATCGGTAAATATCTCTAATTGGGATTGGTCTCCCACTTGGCTGGTCAATATTTATAGCATTTTTTGCTATTTCATCAACCTGATGATTACCACTTATGCCAGAGTGGCTAGGAATGTACTGAAAGTAAGTTTTTATGCCACTTGAAGCAAGATTATCAATAATACTGAGACAATGATAAGTGTCAATGTCCAACTTATATTGAGGAGCTGAGGCCAGCAACTCAAGGCTTGATAAAGAGTCGGAATAGATGATAATATTATTCGAATTTTCAATCAAAGGTTGGTTTTGCTTAAGGTGTTCTAATGCCATGATTATGGCATTTAACTCAGCAGACATTATAGATAAATTATTAAATAATCTCTCGCCCATTGCAATTTTCAGGTGAGGAAGGAAAACACCACTTGCAACCTTCTCATCCATTTTTGACCCATCAACAAATATTTGGAAGTGATTTTTATAGGTAATTGTATTAAGTTCTGCAAATTTTTTCTGGACAAAAGCAATGGGGGTTAAATCTTTATTCCATTTTGAAAATTCAGTATTTATTATGGGAAATGACCAATTCCATGGAGGGGATTGGGGGAAAGTAGGTGCAATAGACTTTGCTGGTACAGGGAACTTCTTTTGAATATTGGCATACTCATCTGCAATACCTCTATACATGGCTGGATTTCTTAACCAATTATGTAATGTGTGTGAGCTATTTGATTCAATTTTTGTAAGATGTTTTATCAAGAGAAAGCTACGTCTCTCCCTTATTGTTGTTAATCCACTCTCCATAAGCAGAAACTTGGTGCTTGTGGGTTTCCTAAGACCAAATATGAGACGTATTATATCATTTTGTGTTGTTTCAATTTTTTGCATCTGGGTCTTTGCACATGCACCATAGACAATGAGCCCATAGTCAATATGGGGTCTTATATGTGATTTATAAAACTGGAGTAAGGTTTTCTCCTTACAACCCCAGGGTGTGGAAAGAAGTCTTTTTAGTATATTTGCTTTTCTATAACATTTTTTTATTGTGTTTGAAATGTGGAGGTGGAAATTAAGTTTTTGGTCAAGCATGAGACCTAGGTAATTAATATTATTATCTTCTGGAATAGTTGTTTTATTTAGAGTTAGTTTTGCATTAACATGGTTTCGCTTCCGGTGAAATTGGATTATTTTTGACTTGGTGGGTGCAATGGGTAAATCTGAATGTTGAGAGAATTTTTCAAACTGGAAAAGTGACTTTTGCAGATTTGACTGTGCTATCTGAAAGGTGTTGCCAGATGACCATAGCACCAGATCATCAGCATATTGTAGATTCGTGTGGGGTAGGTTCATGTCCCAGAGATATAGGGCAAAAAGGAGGCAACTGAGGACTGCTCCCTGAGGTAGGCCTTTGGATATTGTCTTTTGGGGTGAAGAGGCTGAACCAACACAAACAATGAAACTTCGCACTTCTATGAAGGATTTAATAAAGGATACTAGCTTAGGAGGTACTCCAAGGTTTGCAAGTTTATTTAAAAGGATTTGGTGGTTCACATTGTCATAAGCTCCTTCAAAATCTAGGAAAGCTGCCACTAGGATATTATTTTTTGAGAAAGAATCATTTATTGCATTTGTTAGCAAAATGAAAGCATCTGTTGAGGAGTGGTATTTCCTGAATCCAGTTTGAGTGTGTGGGATCATGTTATTTTTCTCAACAAACCAGAGGAGTCTGTGATAAATCATTTTCTCCATTATTTTCCCCATCACAGGTGTAATCATTATGGGCCTATAAGACTCAGGGTTATCTTTTGGTTTATTTTTCTTTAGGATTGGTAGGAGGGACGAACATTTCCATATATTGGGGAACCTAGAAGATGCCCAAGCGTGATTATAACAATTTAGCAGTTCTTGTTTGTATGAAGGTGTGAGATTCTTTATCCATGTAGGGTGTATATTGTCATAGCTACTGCTAGTTTTGGACCTAATTTGATGTATTGCATTATTCAATTCCTGGATTGAAAATGGATTAGTTATGTACTCGGATCCTGGGCGTGGTTGGTAACTAGGGTTCATAGGAATTGTGGACAGCTTGCTTTGATTATTTGATGTTAGCTTATTAACAAAAAGAGTTGCAAATAGGTTAGCCTTTTCATTATCATTGTCATAATGGGTATTATTATGTATAAGCTCATACAGGAGTGGGTTGGGAGAAGTCTTTTTCCCACATATGTGGCTTATGACTTTATGTATAATTGGCTCATTTGTTTCTCTGGAGAGATTATTTGCAAAATTATTCCAGTATTTATATTTAGCATCTATTATAGTCCTTTTTAGATTAGATTCTGCTTGTAATTTTTTTAAATATGTAGTAGGTGTTGGTTTTTTTATGAATTCTGTCCTAACTGCCTTTTTTATCCTCCATTTATTTAGGCACTCATTTGTCCACCATGCTTTAGGAATTTGTTTAGGGAATGTTTTCTTAGGTGTTGTCCTGGGGATAGCATGATTAGCTGTATTTATTAGTAAAGATGTCAATGCTTCAGCATGTGTGTCAACTGTTGTCTTAGAAATGCATGAACTTTGGGTGAAACTTGTAATTTCATCATTTAGCTTATTTTGGAAAATAGACCAATTTGCTTTAGTGTTGATATATTTGGATGTATGAGATAAAGTTTCAGCAGGTTCATTTAGGGAGCAAACTATAGCAAAGTGGTCTGTACATAGACTATCAATTTTATTTATGTAAATTTTGTTCAAAAAATTTAAAGACACAATTTGTAGGTCAATTGTGGAGAAATTGCCACTTTTGGGGTTGAAATAAGTATTCAGGTTTGGAGGGGTAGCAACAACTAATTCATTATTATTTGAAGTCATATGCTCAATAAATTTACCAGCTTTATTTGCTGGTTTATTCCCCCACAAAAGGCTGTGGGCATTGAAATCTCCACAAATAATGATATTTTTTAACATATTAGAATTATTTATATAATTAAAGAAATCCTTGGCATCTGTAGTTTGGCCATTAGGGTTATAAAAGCTTATTATGTAGGTTTTTAAATTATTCAGCCAAACACTTATACCAATTACATCAACATCATTTTCAAAATCAGGAAAACTGATGCCACAAAATTTTATATTATTATTAACTAATAAAGCTACACCACCTCCTTTTCTCTCTGAAGATCTATCCTTTCTCAGGATAGTATATCCCAGAGACTTAATTTGTTGATTTTGGGTTAAATGAGTTTCTTGGAGGCAAGCAATATTAATTGAATTATTATTCATAAATGATGTTAGTTCATTCAGCTTATTTTCTGTGAGTGATCTTACATTCCATTGGAGTATTGATAAATGTTGTGTTGTTGATTTATTCTTCATCTGAATGTGCATCAATGTTCAGCTTTGTTAATAGTAAAGCAAGATCTTTTTTTGCTTGAATGAGCATATCATCTGGGATGTAAATTTTTGCCAATTCTGCAATAATTTTTGTTTTCTGTAGTTGATGTATGTTCATGGCCTGAACTGCATTACAGTTTAGAATGAATAAGCATATATTTGGGGATTGCATTTTTGGTAGTGCATCCTGTTTGTTGGTTAATGGATTGATTCCTGGTAGTGTTTCTGGTTTGTTTCTCCATTGGCAGCTATGCCAATGGTAAGGGATTTCATTCATTTTCTTCATTAACAGGCGCTTTCACTTTCAGATACAAAATAGATGGCGGTATTTTGTTTGCAATAAAAATTTGGAACATGCTTCTTTCTCAACAATTTCTCAATAAAACAAGAATAAGAAATCGAATTTGGCTCCATGCTCACTCCCATCTAATTTAAATGCTTGAGATATAGGAGCATTTTAAAATCAGCTTTTATCCTAAGTACTCATTTTAACTATTTCTTTTTTGTCTCTTATTATTATAAACGTCTGTATATTATTATTCTTGTTTATTCGATATATCTCTCTTATATCTATTTCTATAAGTCTTTCTATCTATAAGTAATATTTTATCTCTTATCATGTACTAACCAAATTGGGCCGAGGCTCAGGCCAAAAAGGTCTACTTTGTCTCTTTATGAAGGTCTTACTTAATCTTTTGTTTCGTGAAATTTTTGAGCCTTTCATTTCCGCAGTTTCTCCTTAGCAAATTTCATTCAAACTTGCTTTGAATTCTGAAATAAACATTGTTTAGCCCTTTATAGCTCAAATTCCGTATTTAAAAAAAAATACAGCTCAATTTTTAGAGCAATTTTGTTTTAAGATTGGTGATGCTAGTTCTAAGCAAAAGCAGCAAATCCCACTTCAACAAAAATTTATCTCGTCCAATAGGTTTCAAAAATCAAGGAATTAACGATATTTAATATTTTATTTGGCCTAATCAAATAAAAAAAGGATCAAAAGACTTTTGAGGCTGTACATCCTCTAGTTAACATCCTTGGCAAACACCAATCTGAGTTTCAACCCATCCAAAACTGAGTTTCTTGCTTCTAAATCGTCTTCGTCAACCCACCTGTAGTCCTTTTCCGTAAAAATTGTCGGAGAAAAGGTTTTTACTAAATCGAAAGCCAAGTATCTCATGGATGACCTAGTTATTCACGGTCTACGCTTGAGTTGCGCAAAACTGGTAGCCATTAAGTTTAAATTTAACAAAACACATTTCGGCTAGTTTGTTCTCAATAGTTGCACTCCCAAGTGTCACTGGCTTACAAATACAGATAAGCTTCGTAATCGTTCAAGCCTAAGTCTAGCTTACGTTCGTTCAGGCTTAAGTTTCCACTGGACCTTCCATTGTATCTATGAAACCCAGTTGTTTTGCATAAATATCACATCAATGAACCAGTTTCAGGTGTCCCTGAATTACGAAAATGATGGATAGAAAAGTACTTAATCGTGCCCTTCAATAACCCTCCTTGAGCTTAATAATAATACAGGGCCGTATCCAGGATTTTTATTCGGGGAGGGTTTTACCCGATTTTTTTCCCATGGATTTTGTCTAACAGCCTCGAGCAACATTACGTTGCGTCCATTAATCCTAATTTACTATGCAAGGTCAGGTGAACGTGGGCTTAGCTAATTGACAATTAGGTAACTCCATGTTTACCTGACCTTGCATAGTAAATTAGGATTAATGGGATAGTAAATTAGGAACACAATTAGTAACAGCGTAAGCGATTGCACAACTGTTTACCCACAAAATGCAACAGGATTTAGTGTGGGAGCATAATATTTTTTCTGGTAAGGTTTTGTCTTTACAGGTATTTTTTAGACTAATTTTTGACTCGGTCAAAAATTTCGGGAGGGGGGGGGGGGGGTTCAAACCGGGTACCCCCCCCCCCCCCTGGATACGGCCCTGTGATAATAAGTATGTCTTGTTGCATGTTCTGTTTGTCACATCTTGAGGATTTATTTGATTTTTTTTTTCAATGCCCCGATTTTGCTTGCATTGTTGTAAGCGGGCTTCAGACAAATTAATTGATTAATAACAGCGCGATGCTGTTAATAACGCAGATATCGTATGAAACGTTTTTGATCCATGTTTTGGTCCATACATGTAGTTTTAAAGAAATGTCGAATATTGATGCCTAAACGATTCACCCAACATGGCTAAAATGATTTCACAAAAAGTAACAAGCTACATTTTAAATCAAAGAATATTTGGGATCAAAATCAGCTTTGATCCCACTTCGCAGAGGTGCCCGTCAAGGGGTAATTTCATCCCATAATTTCTACAGAGACTACATTATCCGGCCACGAGACAGATGCCCTTCATCTTGCATTCTCAATTTTGTTGACAATTCTGGTTTGAGACGCTGATGACACGCAGCATATTAGCCTGACTATCAATCACAGTTTGTTTCTTATTTTCTTTTTCTTTCAAAAAATTTGTGTTTTTACAGTTGCTCTTTTCGAAGTTTCTTTTCTTTTTGCTTCTTTTTATCATTTTTTATGCTCTGTCATTGTAGTAAAAAATGAAAAATTATTAAATAACGTAAATAAAAAGCAAAGCATAAAATGTTATTCATTTCATAAATTACTATTCAATACGAGAATTTCTGTGAACAACGTAACGGCTTATGTTAAGTTATAACGGTTATTTTACAAGCTAATAGTAACAAAGTAACGGTTATGTTGAAAAACTGATTCATTATAATAGAAAAATGAGTAAGGAATGATAAAATTCCGCATATTTTTTGAATACCCCACGTACAGTAAAATTATATAGAACATACAACCAGTATTATACACATTTCCGCGGACTTCCTTAAAATTCGTTCACCTTTTCTTATTAGGCTATAAACTGATATATTTATGAAAAAAAAAAAGTTTTTCCACCGTTTTTTTTTTTAAATCAATCACCCATAGGTAGCGCGAGGACCACGGTAGCCCTTTCTCTGGATTTCATCAAAAAGTTTCAGAATAACAGGTATTTTTTTTTCTTTTACCAGATTTGAGCTTGCATTAAATGCTCAGAACGAGCTATGCAAAAAAGACCGAAAATTGTAAAAAGAACTCGTATTTTAGCACGGTATTCATATTTTCACAAAAACACACACCTAAGCCGCAAGATCCCCATTCAGCTAAATCTTTCGTCGTGAATTATTCGTCTGTTCTGCCAGTCAAGAGGATTTTCAAGTAAACAATTTTTATTTTCAAATAAGAAGTAATGAGTAGACACTGATCCTTCTACCCTTTTCAGTACGATTAAACGGTTCCAACTTCGAAGGGAAGAGTTCGCAAACCTATTTTTTTGCCGTCTAAACTTCCTAACACTACCTTATTTTTTAAAAAAGGTAGTGCGAGGAAAGTTTTTGAAAGGAGTATTTTTTTTTTAAAGGGAGAGGCTCATGCATATGTTACCGTGAAAGTAAAAAATCTGGGTAATGTCAACATTCACCTGTGAACGTCTGAAATTTCTTTTCCTCTGCATGGATTTAATTAGCTTTGCGAGTCAGCTTTTTCAGTCTTATGCAAGATATGATGGTAAAAGTTAGCTGGTGCACCAAAAAGCCACATCGCTCCACTCCAACGGATTCAAAATCGAACAGTTCGTCCAGCAACCTCTGGTAACACGAAAGCTAAAACACACAGCTGATCCACGAACGCTTCGACGTGGCGTCCGTGTCGGTTTTCTACAAGTATATGTATAACCCTCTATCAAGGGAGCTATCGAAGCTCGTTCCAAAGAGAACAAAGCCCTTGCGATGAACTCGCCGAAGTACAGCTTGTCAGTTCTACCTTAAGTAGGGTACTCCCCGCCACGAATATCTGAAAACGAGTTTCGCCCGGCAATCGGTCACCACATGGAATAGCTCGCTGGCAGAGGTAATCCCAGAAAATCTTTCGTTTGACGTGTTCAAGAGAAGGTATAACAAAACCTCAGTGTTGGAAAATGAGGTAATTACCCGGACTAGCGGCATTACCCGGACCCGGACTGTGATGGAGCCACGAAGCCTGTAAAAAAAAAAAAAAAAAAAAAAAAAAAAAAAAAAAAAAAAAAAAAAAAAAAAAAAAAAAAAAAAAAAAAAAAAAAAAAACAACACTATACTGTTCTCTTCTTGTGCCCCCCCCAGAATTCATTCCATTTATATAGTATAATTTATGAAAATATATTCTACTCACGTCAATTGTTTGCCATAGGTGTAAGTAATTCTGTAAATAGCTGATCTTACGGCGGTCAATAACGGTTTGCGTTCATGGATCGGAATTCGAGTTTGTCTCTCGAGAGCCTAAAAAAATGGGTTTAATTACCTAAGGGGACACTTCCCAAACTATGATTAGCATTAACTGTATTCAATTTAATACTTCTTATGATGTAAATCAATAGTTTCGAGAGAGAACCACATGAAACCAATATCGAAAGTTTTAAAGAACTGAAAAAACTAAGAACTAGAAATTCTTTTTCAGACATAAAAAATATAAAGCAAGAACTAGAAAATGTTCACAAACCAAAATAAAAACTCAACAGATTACATTTTAAGTATAGGATCCTTGTCGACCAGCCATCTAGGGCGAAACGAAAAGCAGGACATCCTCCACTGGGGTGGGAGGAAACCTTTACCTTGTAAGGAAAGATTTAACAGGAATGGGAACTTCTTAGGAGGGTACTAGGAGGAAGGCTTTGAATAGATTGGGATGGAGGAGGAGCGTGAGTAGTTGTGTTGGCCTCATGCGGCTTGGTGCTGTAGTGAGTTCCACGTAGTAGTAGTTTACGAGTAACTATGTTTGCCATGTTTTTGTTAATCTTTGTTTTACTCAAAGGATTACCAGGTTCTAAAAATTTAGACTTTTTATTTGACAGTATAAGATTCTTAATAAATATTTGGTAGTGCCTATACCGCTACTAGTGTTGTAAAACGTGTCAGTAGATACGGAAAAGTTGGACGCCCTTGGTATCAGTTTCGCCAAAAAGGCTTTAATTTTTAATGTAGATAATAAATGATAATTTATTGTTTCAAATTATCATTAAACCATAGACTTGCATTAATTGTTGTTGTAAAGGAGAATAGCAATTGCATCTAATGTCGTGGGGAGCATATAAAAAACAGTTTATCTGAAAATAACAGCAACAAACACATCATCAAATAGTATATAAGAGTAGTTTCGAAAAGAAACGACAGCTTTTAATTTTCAAGGTCAGTGAATGGAGTCCTTTTTTTTCTGCGCTCATTTATAAACAGAGCTTTTAATTTTCAAGGTCAGTGGATGGAGTCCATTTTTTTTTTCTGCTCTCATTATAAAAGTTTAATCGTGGCGAGGGACATTCGACATGTGAAATCCAATAAACAGACGTTAATGACGTTGTCGTTGTCGGGTAAACTTCGAAAGGTTAGATTTTCGTTTTTTTTTTTCTTTTTTGTTTGGCACTGAGGACGACTTGGCGGAAGTCCTTGTCGAAATATTTGCTTATTTCTTCTTCTTTATGGTTTTCCACTGGCTGACAAAATCCTCGTTTTTTCACCTTTTTTGATTTTATTTTTCATTTTGTTGTTTTATTTCCTCTCTGAGTTTCATTAAACAGACGTTTGATTCTCCCCTTCTATCTATTTGCAAAATCATCCCTTTTTCCACAGTGGCATTACCACTTACCACAATTAAATCTTTTACGAAAAAGATTGGGGAAACTGTTAGAGATTTTAGAATAAGCCCTTGGTCTTAGTTCAGTTTTTCCCTCCAAAAAAAGTTGAACACTGACACTGGCATGTTGCCCTAATTTGAGGGGCAAAACAGTTGACAATTTTCATGTAAGGATTTCTGCCTAATCCAATATTAGATTTTTTCTGGATTGCCAGAGTGATAGCTAGTTTTTTCCACTTTACCATCATTAGTTGCTACTATAAAAGTTGCTGTCACAGAAGGTCTTAGAGCTCAAGACATTTTAAGGGGTCCTTTCAGTAGTGTCTAAAGCAAACGGGTCAATGCAATTTATCATGACACAATAAAAACAAAAACGGATATATTCATGTACTATCGCTGGTAAAATATGAGCATCGACATTTCTTGGACTTGGGGTCCAGGGTTGCCACCCTGACCTGAAAGAATTTACTAAATCGGAGAGGAAAAATTTACTAGATTGCATCTGTTTTTACTAAATGCTCAAAAAAATTTTTGGCGCGCGTCTAGCGATGCTTGACGCGCACCGTCAAGCATCGATTTTTACTATAGGAGGATAATCAATACGATTTTCATAATCTTTTTTCCTTTTCTCTTCTTTTTTTCTCTTTTCCCAATCTCCAGCAATTTTATTGGGGGGGGGGGGGGGGTGGTGAGGGGGGCAAGAGGGGTCCATATCTGGATAGTCAAAGCGCATGGGATGTATAATACTTTTTTCTCCACATTATTGGGGGGCAACCACCCCCCCCCCCTGCCACCCCCAAACGATGCCCCTGTATATATATATATATATATATATATATATATATATATATATATATATATATATATATATATTATATATATATATATATATATATATATATATATATATATATATATAATATATATATATATATATATATATATATATAACTATATATATATAACTATATATATATAACTATATATATATATAATATATATATATATATATATATATATATAATATATATATATATATATATAATATATATATATATATATATATATATATAGTGTTACATTTCTACTTACTTTTAATTTCTCTCAGCAGGCTCCTTTTTCCTCAATAAAAATTTTCAAACTGAGGAGATTCACCTAATCACCTTGGGTGGTTGGCTTTTGTTTTGATTCCAATAGATTCCCAATCATCACAAATCCAAGCGTCATTATAGTTTCATTTTTAGTTGGTAAGATTTGATACACAGAAAGCTGATTTTGTCGACCTTTAGACGCCGGAAGTGAAGCGTCTGTTTATGAAAATAGGTGAATGCTTGTCTGTCTCTGAGACAGACAAGCACAATTGTAAATTGTAAAACAGACAAGCAAAGATTGTAAATTGTCATATGTTTACGATAATTTTTTCCCCTGAATTCATGGAAAATAAAAAAAAAAAGTTTTGTTTACTATAAACCCTGACTTTTTACTAGTTTTTACTAGATTTCGGGAAATTTACTAGATCCTCTAAATTTACTAGATTTTTTTTTTTTACTAGATCTAGTAAAAATCCTACTGACGGTGGCAACCCTGTTGGGGTCTGACATCCCACAAAAAAGGGTTTTCGAATAGGAAGGATTCGATGGTAAATATTTATTCTTAGAATAAAGACCCTCCTTCTGAGAATTACGTGAATTTTGACTCTGGTGTAAAATACAAGTTTAAAATTTAGGCATAGCCGTTAACTTTGATCAAACCAAATCACATTACAAAGTTTTCTATATACACTATTTTCTAAGCCTTAATTCGGTACTTGTATGATCTACGCCCTACCGCTCTAGTTGTTCATTCATTAACGCATTGTAGAACCAGTTTTTTTGTTAGTTTCCTTCAGCTTAGCGTGAGACAAGGCAAAGAGAAGTGACAGAATGGATGGAAAATATATAATTTGGGCTATATATTTGCCAATTAGGGGGTGGGCGGGGGTAAGGATTGTACAGTGTGAAGTTAGAAAACAATTCTTAGTACATAATATACAGAATAATTGTACCTAACACATTAGGGATGCAGACCCGATATAATTTACACCCCCCCCCCCCTCCTAATGTGAAAATATATAGCCCAAATTTGTTTCTAAAGTATTATATTTTTATCATACTTGGGTATATTTCATTAGGATTGAGCGTCAGAAATACATATTAGAAGAATATTAGGTAGGGCGTAGATCATAAAAGCACCCTTAATTCATTATATAAACCTTAATTTCAAAATGTTGAAACTTAGCTTCTTTAGGGCCTATCTTAAAGTTTCTTACAGAACAAGAAAACAATTCCCCTTGTTTCTATGATCTAAGGATAGAGCCCCTACTTTTATCTCTTCTTATCCTCATCTTAAGAAACTAAGTGTCTGTTATGTACCTGAAAAGTGAAGAGAGGAAGCCTTGAAATTAAACGATGAGTTAAACAGTACTTTTAATACGAAAATTAAGTTGTAGCAAGCGGCATTGCCCAAGGTCATTGTCAAATATTGGTGAGAATTGGCAGCCAATACTTATTTTAAAGATTGGTAAAATTTAAAGATAACAATTTAGTAAAATTGTTGTATGTGGAGGTAACCCCTTGAAACAGGCAGGCTGTTATCCCTCCTAATGTGATTCTGTCCTGTTCAAAAAGGAAGTCTCATTTGAAAACCTTGTCCTAAAAATTTGCTATGACTCACAACTGCGCTATAGGAACGCATTCAAATTTTTACGCCAAAGCATCTTCACCTCAAATCATCTCAAAGTCCACTGTTTTGTCCTGTGATCAAGCCTTTTTCTTTTAATACTGCTTTTTCGTCTGTTCTTCTCCGTAAACACTCACTAATGAATCAAAATTTCAAGTGAAGTTTTCCGCGCTTTCTGTTGTATACAGTTCTGTTTTCTTACTCTTTTCTTACGTTTTACTTACTCTCATTTCCTTACTTAAATCTTACTCTTTGGTATCGCAATCGAAAATAATGAAGAAATTTCATCCGCCGGAACTACTCGGGAGCTGACTGATCCGCGCAATAGGCTGTCAGAAACGGCGTATCGGTGCTTGTCACCACGTCACGGTTTGATCCGTTTTATCTTTTTGGTTTTTACTTGTTTTTGTCATTTTCCAATTCCCTTTTCTTCATGTTTCACTCTACTATTTATCATTTTGATGTATTTGAGTAATAACTATATATTAATATTATTACGTTGTCAAATATCACAAAAATGGGTCTAGCCCCCCCCCCCCGATAATTACCTAAACGCATCTAATCAAAATTTTGAGATGACCATTTGTTCAAAATAGCCCAAGGGTCAAATAACCATGCCTCCAGGTTTAACCACCCCCCTTCCAGCTGAAGGAGTAAGGGCTATAAGCTATGCAAGTTACCCATTGTCAAAATATGTTTCTAAGACAAGGGTGGTCGTAAAAACTTTGGAGGGGGCTGACAACCTCTCAAAACTCTTATTCAGTCTTCAGGTAAATACTGAATTACTCCCAAGGAAGGGCGTAGGGGGGGGGGGAACGGAAGTGGAAATTGATATTTAATCCCTCGTTATTTCTCGGAATTAATTAAAAAAAACTTTTCTACAAAAAAAAAATTTCAAAGAAAAGTAAAGAACTCCATTAAACAAAAAAAGAGCAAAAATAAAATAAAATAATCTACCAAGCGTGAAAACTACCACAAATCAGCATCGATAAATAAGTTAAACCCAAAACGAACAGAAATTACAATAAATAACCGAGTCAAACTCAAAACGAGCAGAAATTAACATAAGTTGGGCGCAAAACCCCTATGCCTTCCCAAGGCCAGAACAAAATTTGCACTTTACAGAAAACATATAAATGTTTTTACTTTTATAACTTTAATAAATCAAATAATATTAATATTTTGATTACTAAATATCAGTATATGTAAATTAAACTGACGATGCACACTCATTTGTAGCGTAAAGAGCGAGGCGTTGAGGAGGGGACAGCCCCTTTCATATACGGAATAATTTCTGTTCGTTTTAAGTTTTAACGTTGTTCCTTACTTTCAGTTAAAAAAACTTGTTTTTTTCTTTATTTAATCACTTAAGGAACCAATGACATTAAGACAAGAGAACTCTAAATTTCGAACATACTTTTTGTGTATTCAGAAAAATGGCTAATTTATGACAAGGTGAACGAAAATTTTAAGAACAACAGGCAATTCTTTCCTTGGATTAGTTTCAGATTTAAATAGCACTTATCATTCATCTGGTATACCATGCAAAGAATAGGACCTTCAATGAAGTTTTTCTATCAGCTGAATCAAATGCCAGTCCATAATCTGTAAAATGGAGCACCGAAAAGGGTTTGATAATTCAGACACTTGTCAACTACTAAGCTAAAAAAGAAAATTTGCCGACACATCCTTTCCCTTCTTAAAACCACATGCCATGTTAACTTTGGGCCATTTTGCGACCAAACACCATATTTGTTACAGGTAGATTATTGTATCCGCAAAATTGTAACAATCTATTAGCATTGCTATTTTCTTTCCCTTTACCAAATACCCTAGGCTAGGACACCATCTACCCCTATTTGCACCAACCTGGGCATTAAAGGTCCCAAATAAAAATGCAATATTTCTACTTATCTTGCCTGTTTGTTCCTGTAACTGTATTTAAAGTTCATCCAAACCCTACTTTCTCCGTCAGACAGTTTTATGGGGACATACACCAGTTCGAGAGGAAAATTAGGATTCTACCGTTAACAACTTCTCAGCTTGATCAAAATTTGCAAGATTCCTTATTCCTCTTAAGCCTTATTCCCTGCCTATGTATCCCATCCTTCTTAACTGAATAAATAAATTCTATATGCCCTAGTCTTATATTTCCTAACCTTGAGAAATGAGTTTCTGAAACTCTTAAGAGGTCCACCTAAAACGTCCGAGTTCGTCAATTCAAATGTCAATACGATAGTTATCTTCCAACGTCGTGGGTCCCAACAGTACAGATCCAGAACTATTAACTTCATCTTGAGAAGGTCTTACTAGTCCGGAACTGAGGCTGCAGTCTATTTGGAATTTTAGGGGGGGGGGGGGGGGAGAAGGAGTAGCATCTTGAAAAAAATTGGTATTTTATTTGCAAGATCTAAGAAACTATAAGCCAAATTGCAAATTCTAGAGATTTTGGGAGTGAGACACAGGGTAAAAGAAACTCATCCGTATACTCAGAGTATACTCTGGGCATAGAAACCCAGAGGTGTTTTCATTCCATCTTTTTTATATCCTATGTTGTATTTTATTAGTGTGCGTGTGTATTTTTTTACTTTTTCCTTTATTTACTCCTCAGCATTTTATGTTTGTAAAGAGGGTATAAATAAATTAATATTATTATTATACACGCTAGATGAATGCACTGTGAATAAACCAGACTAGATACTCCTTTTCCATTGCAAAAAATTAACTACTGATAAACAGAACTTGAAGGAGATAATTATTAATTCAGACTGATTTAATACTTACAGCCTGCAGATCAAGAAAGGATTTGATAATGTGGACCATATCCTTTTGTACAACACCATACTCATCTTCTTCTTTGGCAGCACTGCAAAGATGACTCAGAGAGTGTACACTTAGTTTTACCGGCATTGACTCGTAAAACGCATTTTGTAAATCTGCGACATCGTTAATGCCAAAAATGTATGCCACAAAACGGATTTCCATCATTCTTTTGTAAGTCTATAAGAAAAGGTAGAAAAAATTAATGACTTCGAATCTACCTTGAATATGGATGATTTTATTTGAAATTTTATTTATAAAACATTCTCTTAACAGCTACAGCAACAACATGCACAAAGAAATCAACGGCTAGAGAACATGCGACAATGAGCATTATCAGTCGAACAGGAAGCATTCGCAAAGTAACCAAAATTGAATGAAGGAATAATCAATTGAAACTTTAAAATGAAACACAATACTAAGGAAGAATAAAAGAAACCCAACAAATTAAAATCCGTTATCAAATAAAACTTAAAACGACCAGAATACCAGAAATAATTAAAAGGAGGGTCACAACCACCTAAAATCTTGACTTTCTTGTACCAACAAACTGAAAGAAAAATTTTAACAATATAAAAGCGTTTGACCATCCCACAGTTCATGGTGACAAACTGTAAGTAAGGAGCGACCCGGCTCAATAGTAACCGAAACTCTAAAAAACGGGATTTTGATACAAATAGATATATCAAAAGAATAGGCTTTTTATGCTGATTTAAAATATACAAATTTCATTAAGTTTAATCTTACCATTAAAAGTTACGAGCCTGAGAAAATTTGTCTGATTTTCGAAGAAAGGGGAAAACACTCTCTAAAAGTATTAGGATCTTAATTAAAAGCACACCATCAGATTCAGCGTATCAGAAAACCGTACTGTAGTGGTTTCAAACTCCTATCTGCGAAAATGTGGAATTTTGTATTTTTTGCCAGAAGAAAGATCACGGATGCGTGTTTATTTGTTTGTTTGTTTTTTCCCCTGGGGTGATCGTATCGAACCAGTGATCCTAGAATATCGTGAGAGGGCTCATTTGAACGGAAATTAAAAGTTCTACTGCCCTTTTTAAGTGATCAAAAATATTGGAGGGCAACCTGGCCCCTTCCCCCACCCCCTTTTTTCCAAAGTCATCCGATCAAAATTTTGAGATAGCCATTTTGCTCATCATAGTTGAAAGGCCCAATAACTATGCCTTTGGATATAAAATGACACCCCCCCCCCCAAAGCCTCAGGGGAAAGGTCTGTCATAAAATTCGCTCATTTTTTACACATAGCATTTATTATTGTGAAGTAGCCTATGCATACATTTTCCGGTGGGGGGGGGGAGGAGAATTTTTTGCTGGGAGTTTTTCCACGGGAGAAATGGGCAGGGAAGTTTCCAGAATTCCTATACAAAATTCTTTTTAAATGTCTTGCTTTCTCTTTTCCGTCTCAATTTTACTCGTGGAGTTGTTAAGGGTAACTGTCCGGGGTGAACTTTCACCGGGATTGAATTGTCTAGAGGATATTTCCGTGGGGATGGGGATTTCTCCGTGGAGGTCGGGCCAGATTTCCTGGCATTACTTAAAGGCGATCAGAAATTAAATAAAAAAAAACAAGTTTTTTTTAACTGAAAGTAAGGAGCAACATTAAAACTTAAAACGAACAGAAATTTTACGTGTATGAAAGGGATTGCCCCCTCCGCAATACCTTACACTTTACGCTAAAGTTTGAATTTTGCCCCAATTCTTTAACAACGACTCTTGAAACACAAGGGCCTTTTAATTAGAACAATAGTAAGCTTTTTTAAAACTACTAAATAGCTTTAGCGTGAAGAGGGAGGTGTTGAGGAGGGGGCAATCCCTTTCATACACGTAATAATTTCTGTTTGTTTTAAGTTCTAATGTTGCTCCTTACTTTCAGTTTAAAAAACTTGTTTTTTTTTTAAATTAATGTCTTTTAGTGAAGAAAATGTACTCAAATGGATCTTAGAATGGACTTAGTGAAATTGGCTTCTATAATGTTTTTATTATTTACTACTTCAAATACTCTATCCACTTTTTGGTATCAATATTAATCATTATTTTTACAAAATAGTCTA
The DNA here is from genome assembly GCA_027921565.1 of Artemia sinica. NCBI lineage: Eukaryota > Metazoa > Arthropoda > Branchiopoda > Anostraca > Artemiidae > Artemia > Artemia sinica. Next base: position 34,450,120 of record CM051274.1, on the reverse strand, counting down.
ATAAACAAACAATGTAAGAGTCCATCAAGGGCTTTGGCATTATTCCAGAAAAATGTGAAAGTGGATTTCCTCGATTTGGCATCTTGGATTTCAGCATTCAATCAAGTTGGACTCAATTATTTTTTTTTTTCTATTTTTTGTTTTAATGTTATCCGCGGTTAAATTTTAAATGGAAAAACAAAAGACCAGAAATTGTTTTTTATATTGCCATATTTTTCTACGCTTTATTATTAGGATATAAGAAAAAGGGGAACGTGCTATTATTTTTTTTTTGGTCTTCTTTTAAACTTTATTCAAAAAATGACCGGTATGGGTAAAATTCGGCAATCAAGTCAAATTCTACAAACGCAAAATTGCACCCTAGAAAATTTAAAATTGCACCCTAGAAAATTTAAGGTACTAAGGGCGTCAAATAAAAATATTTTTTGCCCCTGGTCCGATTCTTAGTCCTATTTATACCCGAAAACAGCGATTTGTTAATATTTATTTATAGGTGTCTCAAAATTATGAAGTTTTAGGGCAACACCCCATTTTCATCAGTGTCACCACGCTGAAATGGGAAAATAAAAATCTTCTTAAGGTGTTCGGTGCCATATGTCTTAAGCTTTTTTGTAAAGACACCAATTTCCTTAAATTTAACATTGAAGATGAAGATAACATATGAAGATGTTTTTAATTAAAAACTGAATTCCCAATTTTCCCTAGTGTTTTTAAGTTAGGTATTGCCTTTGGTATTTCTAATCTTTGTCGTTAGTTTCGGAAGTGAAGAGGACAGACTTCACTTCAAAACCCTGTTATAAGTAGTTCCTTAATAACTACTACTACTAACAACTCAATGCAGTGCAAAACCGTCTAAAGCCAACACAGCTGTGCATGCTCTTCCTCCATCCCAACTCATTCAAAGCCTTCCTCTTTAACCCCCTCCCACGTAGTTATAATTCCCTTAAGACCCTTTCTTACGATCTCTTCCAATCCCATTCGGGATTAACTGCTTTTTGTTTGGCCTTAGATTGATGGCCAAAGAGTAGAATCAGCAGTTTCTTAGGTAAGAAAATTTTAAGCACGACACCCCCTTCCCAAGAACCCCTAAATTTTACGACTTTTCCTACGATTTCATATTTTTTCCACGTTATTTGCCCGCTTTCTTTGGATTTGTGTGTTTCTGTAATATTTCAGCATCAGCGTATATTGAGAGTTCTGTGTAATTTCGTTTAGTATTCTTTTTTTGTTACTCTACTCACTCTTACATATGAGGTTACAAAAATAAATAAATACATGCAGTACGTGCCCGGTGGACTTTAGAATCGGTGGAAACAGATAAAACTTCAACTCGGTTCTACCGCAGGTGAAATCTTAAATTCGCAACAATCTAATGGAGAATCAGCGTTTAGAAAACTCTCCCGCTTGATAGCCTCTCCCCCCATTACAAATAATTCATGTCAGCTCAAAAATCCCTTACTAATAATTAAATCCTTACGTTTTCTTTCAAAGTTTCTAAGAAACCTTTTTCTTCTTTTGTGGCACTATCGGCGATTTTAATTGGGCTTGTTTCATAGACACTCGTTAAACTTCTCGGCTTTAAGAGCCATGGTGTTATTTCACCACGAATTGCGGAGTCCTCGGCTGGTTCTTTCTCAGCCACCCGATGGGCGTTGGGATCTATTCTTCGCGTAAACTCGTTGATGATATCCAAACAAACACCCAAAATTGCGTTCCAATTGTAAGGATTTCCACCTTAAAAGTTCAAATGAAAAATCCTTAATAGTATCAAAACTAAATTTGCAGCTAAACTATTCGAGCTAGAAACATGAACCATTTATAAAATAATTTTAGAGCTACAAGGTAAATATGGGTAACAATTCGAATAGAAATAAAAAAAGAAGACAAAACTGGAAAAGTGACGTCATGATGGCAGGTGCATGTGACCAAAAGTTCGAGTCTGTCCTATTTGAGAGCCGAGGACACGAACTGTCGACCCCAGCGAGCAGAGGGAGGAGATAAAACTTAATAGATTTCCCCTTAAAAAGTTCAAAATTGAAATCATCTGTCATATCATGAAAAAAAGAAGGAAAAACGCAAAAAAAGCACAAAAGCATCGAAAGACGGATTTTCGAAATAAAAATATACAAAAAATGACGCTTCTCATCAGCCTAAAACCCTAAACAAGAAGCCAGAGTTCTAAAGTCCTTCTATCTCCAGACATAGGAATACTATCTAAAGCGATAAATTTGCCACATGAAAATTTTACCATCTAACTGAAAAACCGGAGGATATAAAACACTAAAAATCCTTCTGGCTTCAAGTGTTTGGTTTTAGTTTTGCTACAAAACACGTAAAAATAATTCAACCTTAGGCCTGGGATAGGCTAAAATGACCAATTGCACACATATTTTACCTTAGCATAACATTTTCGCAGCCATATTTACACATACGAGGGAGGCAGGGAGAATTCCCCATTTCCACTCCCATCGAGATTGGTCCATAGGATCCCCCCACCGTACTGTGACAAAAAACTAAAAATAATTGGAATTCAAGCCCGTAATAAGTTTCCCTGATAAAACACCCGTCATATTCCTTATCAAAAAGGGGCAGGGGAATCTTCCTGATATTGGCCTAAAGAAGCCCCCCCCCCAGCAGGAAAACTAACTTATGTTTGTTATCAACCAGGAAAGAATAACATAATTATTTGTTTAATATATGCAATCCACACTCAGATTGGCTAGTCCAGTTATAAACATAAGAGAGAAAAACAGGTATAATTTAAATAAAACAGTGAAAAAACAAAATAAAATTTAACTATAAATAATAAAATCCGAATATTTTGACTCCATGTCCGGGAGACAAAAAAAGAAAAATACACAAAAAAAAAGAAAAATACACAAAAAACAAACAAATCAATAAAACTTGTGGACATTGCAAAAAGCTGGCAAGGTATAATGTGGCCAAGCATGTTTTGAGAGTATGGATGATAGCACATTTCATGAAATTAATTAAAAAAAAAAACTTTCCGAAAAATAAGTTTTTCAAAGAAAAGTAAAGGCCATTTTAAACTTAAGCTCAGCAGATACAAATACCTGTTAAAATTCAAACTCAAAACGACCAGAAGTTACTATTAAAGAGTAAATGAAACCCAAAACGAACAGAAATTAAATAAACAATCATAACAAAAAACATACAATAAGTAATAATATAGTTTCTTAAACCACATTGGCATGACATAACATAAAGAAAGAAAAACGAGCAAAGATGGGGTTTTTAAAGGCCAAATGAAAATACGGAAAAAGCACAACAAAGCGAATATTTCGAGAGGACAAACGCCTCTCTTCTTCAGCGCGAAACGAATAATGTATCCAAGGAAAGTGCCGAAGAAAAAAACAACAAAAAACAAACACAAAAAATCAATGTGAAAAGAACCAAAAAACCAAAGAAAAAACCAAAAACTTAAAAGATGAATAAAATTCAATTTTATTCAATAAAATTGAATTTTATTCATCTTTTAAGTTTTTGGTTTTTTCACATTGATTTTCCGCGTTTGTTTTTTGTTGTTTTTTTCTTCGGCACTTTCCTTGGATACATTATTTCGTTTCGCGCTGAAGAAGAGAGGCTTTTGTCCTCTCGAAATATTCGCTTTGTTGTGCTTTTTCAGTATTTTCATTTGGCCTTTAAAAGCCCCATCTTTGCTCGTTTTTCTTTCTTTATGTAATAAAATAAATGAATAAATAGATCTTAAAGCGAGTAATGCTTAGATTGAATACGAAAATCAAGCTTAACACGAAAGAAATTAAACAAACAATCAATGCAAACAAACCTACAATAGATATTAATGTAAATTAATAAGTAAATCTTAATACGAGTAAAACTTAAATTGAATATGCAAATCAAGCTTGAAACGAACAAAAATCACTACAAACAAGAGTTTGGGTATCACCTCATTCTCTCACTGAAAAAGCCAATTTTATGACAAATATTTTCTTTTGTACTTAATATTGAAAATAAACATTAAAATTATAGTAACATTTCGGACTGACGAGCCTTCAGTAATTAATATCATTATGCATCAAAAATTCAGTTTAATTTATTAGCTCTTTTTAAAGTTGTTCAAGACGAATATAGTTTCACTACAAACAAGTGTTTGGATACTGCCTCCTTCCTTAACTGTAAATAAAAACAAAAGCCTACTGCGTCATTGGCGCTTAACTGAAAACGAATTATTTAGCAAATATTTTCTTTTCCAGTTCTTACAGAATTGAAAAAAATCAAAATAAGATTACAGTGAAATAAATTCTTGAACTGATGGATCTTTCAACAATTAATATCATTATACATCAAATATTCAATTTGATGTTGTTTATACTTTCCAAGACTGTTCAAGACGCATATAGTTTTCAGTAAAGCGCAAATGACGCAGTAGGTTTAGACTTTTACAGTGAGAGAAGGAGGTGATACCCAAACTCTTGTTCGTAGTGATTTTTGTTCGTTTCAAGCTTGATTTGCATATTTAATTTAAGTTTCACTCATTTTAAGATTTACTTATTAATTTATATTAATATCTATTGTATGTTTGTTTGCATTGATTGTTTATTTAACTTCTGTTCGTTTTAAGTTTCATTTACACATCAATAGGAATTTTTTTCGTTTTAAGCTTGATTTTCATATTCAATCTAAGCATTACTCGCTTTAAGATCTATTTATTCATTTATATTATTACTTATTGTATGTTTTTGCTATCATTGTTTATTTAATTTTTGTTCGTTTTGGGTTTCATTTATTCTTAAATAGTAATTTCTGGTCGTCTTGAGTTTGAATTTTAAAGGGTATTTATATCTGCCGAGCTTAAGTCTAAAATGACCTTTACTTTTCTTTGAAAAACTTATTTTTCGGAAAGTTTTTTTTTTAATTAATTTTTGTTCGCTTTTTGATTGCAAAAAATTTCAAGTTTTTAAAAATTCCTTATTTCAAATCAAACTTTTAAAAAAATAATCAAATGTTCATCAAAGTATCAAAACCGGCATCAAAGTAACAATATCAAAGTGAAAAAATGGGTTTGTGTCAACCTCGGAGTTTTTATTATCTGATGTTTGAACTATTTTTAACAAAATGGCTATCTCAAAATTTTATCGCATGGGTTTGGGGAAAAATGGGCGTGGGGGGGGGGGGGGGGGCTAATTAACCTTCGGTCTTTTTTGACTCTTTAAAAGTGAACTAGAAATTTTCTATTTTCAATCAAATGAGCCCTCTCTGAAGTTTATACAAGCATCCCTTCTACAAGAACCATATATATCCCCAGAGTATAGCTTACAATGCCTCTCCCTGGGCCCTGGGGGGTTGTGTCGACCCCGGAGTTTTAATATCTGATGGCTGAGCTATTTTTAACAAAATAGTCACCTCAAACTTTTATCAGATGGGTTTATCCATCCGATAAACCCAAAGGCGTAGAGGGCGGGAGGGGCTAGTTGCCCTCCGATCTTTTTTCACTCTGAGAAAATGAGCTACAAATTTTAATTTCCATTCAAATGAACCCTCTCTGAAGTTTATACGAGCATCCCTTTCGTAGGAACCACATACGGCCCCAGGACATAGCTTACAATGCCTGCACCCGGGCCCTGGAGGGTTGTGTCAACACCGGAGTTTTTGTTATCTGACCTTTGAACTATTTTGAAAAAAATGGCTCTCTCAAAGTTCATATCGGATGGTTTTGAGGAAAATAGGGCGTGGAGAGGGGGGCTAGTTGCCCTTCGATCTCTTTTGACTCTTAAAAAGTGAACGAGAACTTTCAATTTGCAATCATATGAGCCCTCTCCGAAGTTTATACAAGCATACCTCCCATAATAACCATATATGCCCCCAGAGCAATACTTACAACGCCTGCCCCGGGTCCTGGGGGGGGGGTGTCGACACAGGAGTTTTTCTTATCTGACCTTTGAACTATTTTTAACGAAATGGCTATACGTAAAGGAGTTTTTGTTATATGATCTTTGAACTATTTTTAACAAAATGGCTACCTAAAATTTTTTACCAGATGTGTTTGGGGAAAAGGGCTTAGGGGGGCTAGTTGCCCTTCGATAACTTTTGACTCTTAAAAAGGGCACTAGAACTCTCGATTTCCAATCAAATGAGCCCCCTTTGAAGTTTATACGACGGCCCCTTCTATATGAGGTGCCTCTGGGAAAAAAATAAAACAAATGGAGTGTGGGGGGAGGCTAGCTGCCCTCAAATCACTTTTGACTCTTAAAAAGTAAATTACAACTTTCAATTTCCAATCAAATGAGCCCTCTATGAAGTTTATACGAGCATCCCTCCCACAACAACCAAATATGCCCCCAGGGCATAACTTACAACGCCTATCCCCGAGCCCTGGGGGGCTGGGTCGACACCGGAGTTTTTTGTTATCTGAACTTTAAACTATTTTTAATAAAATGTCTATCTCAAAATTTTTATCTGATGCATTTAGGGCGTGAGGGGGGGGGGAGCTAGTTGCCCTCCGACCTCTTTTGTCTCTTAAAAATGAACAAGAACTTTAAATTTCCAATCAAATGAACCCTCTCCGAAGTTCATACGAGCATCCCTTCCATAAGAACTACATATACCCCTAAAGCATTACTCGAAACGCCTGCCTCCGGGCCCTGGGGGGGTTGCGTCGACACAGGAATTTCTTATCTGACCTTTGAACTATTCTTAACGAAATGGCTATTATAAAAATCTTATCAGATGCATTTGGGAAAAAAGGGCGTGCGGAGAGGGGGGGGGGCTGGTTACCCTTTATTATCTTTTGACGCTTAAAAAGTGAGCTAGAACTTTCAATTACCAATAAAATGAGCCCCCTCTGAAGTTTATATGAGCATCCCTTTCATTGGAACCATATACGCCCCGAGGACAACACTTACAACCCCTATCCCCCGGGCCCTGCGGGGAGTTTTTGTTATCTAATCTTTGAACAATTTCCAAACAAATGGCTATCTCAAAGTTTGTAGCAGATGGGTTTGGGGAAAAAAGGGCGAGGGGGCTAGTTGCTTAACTCTCTTGACTCTTAAAAAGCGAACTAAAACTTTCGATTTCCAATCAAATGAGCCCTCTATGAAATTTATACGAGCATCCCTTTCATAAGAACCATACATGCACTTATGGCATAACTTAGAACGCCTTCTCCTGGGCCCTGGGGGGTTGTATTGACACCGGAGTATTTCTTATCTGACCTTTGAACTATTTTTAACGAAATGGAAATACGTAAAGGACTTTTTGTTATATGATCTTTGAACTATTTTTAACAAAATGGCTACCTAAAATTTTTTACCAGATGTGTTTGGGGAAAAGGGCTTAGGGGGGCTAGTTGCCCTTCGATCACTTTTGACTCTTAAAAAGGGCACTAGAACTCTCGATTTCCAATCAAATGAGCCCCCTTTGAAGTTTATACGACGACCCCTTCTATATGAGGTGCCTCTGGGAAAAAAATAAAACAATTGGAGTGTGGGGGGAGGCTAGCTGCCCTCAAATCACTTTTGACTCTTAAAAAGTAAATTACAACTTTCAATTTCCAATCAAATGAGCCCTCTATGAAGTTTATACGAGCATCCCTCCCACAACAACCAAATATGCCCCCAGGGCATAACTTACAACGCCTATCCCCGAGCCCTGGGGGGCTGGGTCGACACCGGAGTTTTTTGTTATCTGAACTTTAAACTATTTTTAATAAAATGTCTATCTCCCCCTAGAGCATTACTCGTAACGCCTGCCTCCGGGCCCTGGGGGGTTGCGTCGACACAGGAATTTCTTATCTGACCTTTGAACTATTCTTAATGAAATGGCTATTATAAAAATTTTATCGGATGCATTTGGGAAAAAAGGGCGTGCGGGGAGGGGGGGGGCTGGTTACCCTTTATTATCTTTTGACGCTTAAAAAGTGAGCTAGAACTTTCAATTACCAATCAAATGAGCCCCCTCTGAAGTTTATATGAGCATCCCTTTCATTGGAACCATATACGCCCCGAGGACAACACTTACAACCCCTATCCCCCGGGCCCTGGGCGGAGTTTTTGTTATCTAATCTTTGAACAATTTCCAAAGAAATGGCTATCTCAAAGTTTGTAGCGGATGGGTTTGGGAAAAAAAGGGCGAGGGGGCTAGTTGCTTAACTCTCTTGACTCTTAAAAAGCGAACTAAAACTTTCGATTTCCAATCAAATGAGCCCTCTATGAAGTTATACGAGCATCCCTTTCATAAGAACCATACATGCACTTATGGCATAACTTAGAACGCCTTCTCCTGGGCCCTGGGGGGTTGTATTGACACCGGAGTATTTCTTATCTGATCTTTGAACTATTTTTAACAAAATGGCTACCTAAAATTTTTTACCAGATGTGTTTGGGGAAAAGGGCTTAGGGGGACTAGTTGCCCTTCGATCACTTTTGACTCTTAAAAAGGGAACTAGAACTCTCGATTTCCAATCAAATGAGCCCCCTTTGAAGTTTATACGACGACCCCTTCTATATGAGGTGCCTCTGGGAAAAAAAAATAAAACAAATGGAGTGTGGGGGGAGGCTAGCTGCCCTCAAATCCCTTTTGACTCTTAAAAAGTAAATTACAACTTTCAATTTCCAATCAAATGAGCCCTCTATGAAGTTTATACGAGCATCCCTCCCACAACAACCAAATATGCCCCCAGGGCATAACTTACAACGCCTATCCCCGAGCCCTGGGGGGCTGGGTCGACACCGGAGTTTTTTGTTATCTGAACTTTAAACTATTTTTAATAAAATGTCTATCTCCCCCTAGAGCATTACTCGTAACGCCTGCCTCCGGGCCCTGGGGGGTTGCGTCGACACAGGAATTTCTTATCTGACCTTTGAACTATTCTTAATGAAATGGCTATTATAAAAATTTTATCGGATGCATTTGGGAAAAAAGGGCGTGCGGGGAGGGGGGGGGGCTGGTTACCCTTTATTATCTTTTGACGCTTAAAAAGTGAGCTAGAACTTTCAATTACCAATCAAATGAGCCCCCTCTGAAGTTTATATGAGCATCCCTTTCATTGGAACCATATACGCCCCGAGGACAACACCTACAATCCCTATCCCCCGGGCCCTGGGGGGAGTTTTTGTTATATAATCTTTGAACAATTTCCAAAGAAATGGCTATCTCAAAGTTCGTAGCGGATGGGTTTGGGGAAAAAATGGGTGAGGGGGCTAGTTGCTTAACTCTCTTGACTCTTAAAAAGCGAACTAAAACTTTCGATTTCCAATCAAATGAGCCCTCTATGAAGTTTATACGAGCATCCCTTTCATAAGAACCATACATGCACTTATGGCATAACTTAGAACGCCTTCTCCTGGGCCCTGGGGGGTTGTATTGACACCGGAGTATTTCTTATCCGACCTTTGAACTATTTTTAACAAAATGTCTATCTCAAAATTTTCATCAGATGGGTTTGGAAAAAGAAGGCGTGGGGGGGGGGGGCTAGCTGCCCTAGGATCTCTTTTGACTATTATAAAGTGAGCTCAAACTTCCAATTTCCAATCAAATGAGCCCTCTCTGAAGTTTATACGAGCATCCCTTTCATAAGAACCATATATGCCCCAGGGCATAACTTACAACGCCTGCCCCCGGGCCCTGGGTGGTTGTGCCGATACCTGAGTTTTAATATCTGATGGCTGAGCTATTTTTAACAAAATAGTCACCTCAAACTTTTATCAGATGGGTTTATCCATCCGATAAACCCAAAGGCGTAGAGGGCGGGAGGGGCTAGTTGCCCTCCGATCTTTTTTCACTCTGAGAAAATGAGCTACAAATTTTAATTTCCATTCAAATGAACCCTCTCTGAAGTTTATACGAGCATCCCTTTCGTAAGGAGCATCCCTTCCGTAAGAACCACATACGGCCCCAGGACATAGCTTACAATGCCTGCACCCGGGCCCTGGAGGGTTGTGTCAACACCGGAGTTTTTGTTATCTGACCTTTGAACTATTTTGAAAAAATGGCTCTCTCAAAGTTCTTATCGGATGGTTTTGAGGAAAATAGGGCGTGGAGAGGGGGGCTAGTTGCCCTTCGATCTCTTTTGACTCTTAAAAAGTGAGCGAGAACTTTCAATTTCCAATCATATGAGCCCTCTCCGAAGTTTATACGAGCATACCTCCCATAATAACCATATATGCCCCCAGAGCAATACTTACAACGCCTGCCCCGGGCCCTGGGGGGGGGGGGTGTCGACACAGGAGTTTTTCTTATCTGACCTTTGAACTATTTTTAACGAAATGGCCATACGTAAAGGAGTTTTTGTTATATGATCTTTGAACTATTTTTAACAAAATGGCTACCTAAAATTTTTTACCAGATGTGTTTGGGGAAAAGGGCTTAGGGGGGGCTAGTTACCCTTCGATCACTTTTGACTCTTAAAATGGGCACTAGAACTCTCGATTTCCAATCAAATGAGCCCCTTTGAAGTTTATACGACGACCCCTTCTATATGAGGTGCCTCTGGGAAAAAAAATAAAACAAATGGAGCGTGGGGGGAGGCTAGCTACCCTCAAATCACTTTTGACTCTTAAAAAGTAAATTACAACTTTCAATTTCCAATCAAATGAGCCCTCTATGAAGTTTATACGAGCATCCCTTCCACAACAACCAAATATGCCCCCAGGGCATAACTTACAACGCCTATCCCCGAGCCCTGGGGGGCTGTGTCGACACCGGAGTTTTTTGTTATCTGAACTTTAAACTATTTTTAATAAAATGTGTATCTCAAAATTTTTATCTGATGCATTTAGGGCGGGAGGGGGGAGCTAGTTGCGCTCCGACCTCTTTTGTCTCTTAAAAAATGAACAAGAACTTGAAATTTCCAATCAAATGAACCCTCTCCGAAGTTTATATGAGCATCCCTTCCATATGAACTACATATACCCCTAGAGCATTACTTGTAACGCCTGCCTCCGGGCCCTGGGGGGTTGCGTCGACACAGGAATTTCTTATCTGACCTTTGAACTATTCTTAATGAAATGGCTATTATAAAAATTTTATCGGATGCATTTGGGAAAAAAGGGCGTGCGGGGAGGGGGGGCTGGTTACCCTTTATTATCTTTTGACGCTTAAAAAGTGAGCTAGAACTTCCAATAACCAATCAAATGAGCCCCCTCTGAAGTTTATTTGAGCATCCCTTTCATTGGAACCATATACACCCCGAGGACAACACTTACAACCCCTATCCCCCGGGCCCTGGGGGGAGTTTTTGTTATCTAATCGTTGAAACAATTTCCAAAGAAATGGCTATCTCAAAGTTTGTAGCGGATGGGTTTGGGGAAAAAAGGGCGAGGGGGGGGGGCTAGTTGCTTAACTCTCTTGACTCTTAAAAAGCGAACTAAAACTTTCGATTTCCAATCAAATGAGCCCTCTATGAAGCTTATACGAGCATCCCTGTCATAAGAACCATACATGCACTTATGGAAAAAATTAGAAGGCCTTCTCCTGGGCCCTGGGGGGTTGTATTGACACCGGAGTTTTTCTTATCCGACCTTTGAACTATTTTTAACAAAATGTCTATCTCAAAAATTTTCATCAGATGGGTTTGGAAAAAGAAGGCGTGGGGGGGGCTAACTGCCCTAGGATCTCTTTTGACTATTATAAGTGAGCTCAAACTTCCAATTTCCAATCAAATGAGCCCTCTCTGGAGTTTATACGAGCATCCCTTTCATAAGAGCCAAATATGCCCCAGGGCATAACTTACAACGCCTGCCCCCGGGCCCTGGGGTTGTGCCGATACCTGAGTTTTTGTTATCTGACTTTTGAGCAATTTTTAACTGAATGGCTCTCTCAAAATTTTTATTGGATGCTTTTGGGGAAAAAGGGGCGTGGGGGGGGGGCTAGTTGCCCTCCAATCTCTTTTAACTCTGAAAAACTGAACTAGAACTTTCAATTTCCAATCAAAAGAGCCCTCTCTGAAGTTTTTACGAACATCCCTTCACTAAGAACCATATATTCCCCCAGGGCATAACTTACAACGCCTGCCCTCGGACCCTGGAGGACTGTGCCGACCCCGGAATTTCGTTGCACGGTCTTTGAACTATTGAAAAAAAGGCAATCTCAAAGTTCTTATCGGATGGGTTTGAGGAAAAAAGGGCGTGGAGAGGGGGGGCTAGGTACCCTCCAATCTCTTTTGACTCTTAAAAAGTGAACTAGAACTTTCAATTTTCAATCAAATGAGCCCTCTTTGAAGTTAAAACGAGGATCCGTTCCATAAGACCCATATATGCCCCCAGGACATAACTTAAAACGCCTGCCCCCAGGCCCTGGGGGTCTTGTCAACACCGGAATTTTCGTTACATGATCTTTGAACTATTTTTAACAAAATAGCTATCTCAAACTTTTTATCGGATGTATTTGGGAAAAAAGGGTTTTGGGGGAGGGGGCTGGATACTCTCCGATATCTTTTGACACTAAAAAAGTGAAATAGAACTTTCAATTTCCAATCAAATGAGCCCTCTCTGAAGTTTATACGAGCATCCCTTTCATAAGAACCATATATGCCCCAGGGCATAACTTACAACGCCTGCCCCCGGGCCCTGGGTGGTTGTGCCGATACCTGAGTTTTAATATCTGATGGCTGAGCTATTTTAACAAAATAGTCACCTCAAACTTTTATCAGATGGGTTTATCCATCCGATAAACCCAAAGGCGTAGAGGGCGGGAGGGGCTAGTTGCCCTCCGATCTTTTTTCACTCTGAGAAAATGAGCTACAAATTTTAATTTCCATTCAAATGAACCCTCTCTGAAGTTTATACGAGCATCCCTTTCGTGAGGAGCATCCCTTTCGTAAGAACCACATACGGCCCCAGGACATAGCTTACAATGCCTGCACCCGGGCCCTGGAGGGTTGTGTCAACACCGGAGTTTTTGTTATCTGACCTTTGAACTATTTTGAAAAAATGGCTCTCTCAAAGTTCTTATCGGATGGTTTTGAGGAAAATAGGGCGTGGAGAGGGGGGCTAGTTGCCCTTCGATCTCTTTTGACTCTTAAAAAGTGAGCGAGAACTTTCAATTTCCAATCATATGAGCCCTCTCCGAAGTTTATACGAGCATACCTCCCATAATAACCATATATGCCCCCAGAGCAATACTTACAACGCCTGCCCCGGGCCCTGGGGGGGGGGGGGGGGGTGTCGACACAGGAGTTTTTCTTATCTGACCTTTGAACTATTTTTAACGAAATGGCCATACGTAAAGGAGTTTTTGTTATATGATCTTTGAACTATTTTTAACAAAATGGCTACCTAAAATTTTTTACCAGATGTGTTTGGGGAAAAGGGCTTAGGGGGGGGGGGCTAGTTGCCCTTCGATCACTTTTGACTCTTAAAATGGGCACTAGAACTCTCGATTTCCAATCAAATGAGCCCCCTTTGAAGTTTATACGACGACCCCTTCTATATGAGGTGCCTCTGGGAAAAAAATAAAACAAATGGAGCGTGGGGGGAGGCTAGCTACCCTCAAATCACTTTTGACTCTTAAAAAGTAAATTACAACTTTCAATTTCCAATCAAATGAGCCCTCTATGAAGTTTATACGAGCATCCCTTCCACAACAACCAAATATGCCCCCAGGGCATAACTTACAACGCCTATCCCCGAGCCCTGGGGGGCTGTGTCGACACCGGAGTTTTTTGTTATCTGAACTTTAAACTATTTTTAATAAAATGTGTATCTCAAAATTTTTATCTGATGCATTTAGGGCGGGAGGGGGGAGCTAGTTGCGCTCCGACCTCTTTTGTCTCTTAAAAAATGAACAAGAACTTTAAATTTCCAATCAAATGAACCCTCTCCGAAGTTTATATGAGCATCCCTTCCATATGAACTACATATACCCCTAGAGCATTACTCGTAACGCCTGCCTCCGGGCCCTGGGGGGTTGCGTCGACACAGGAATTTCTTATCTGACCTTTGAACTATTCTTAATGAAATGGCTATTATAAAAATTTTATCGGATGCATTTGGGAAAAAAGGGCGTGCGGGGAGGGGGGGCTGGTTACCCTTTATTATCTTTTGACGCTTAAAAAGTGAGCTAGAACTTTCAATAACCAATCAAATGAGCCCCCTCTGAAGTTTATTTGAGCATCCCTTTCATTGGAACCATATACACCCCGAGGACAACACTTACAACCCCTATCCCCCGGGCCCTGGGGGGAGTTTTTTGTTATCTAATCGTTGAACAATTTCCAAAGAAATGGCTATCTTCAAGTTTGTAGCGGATGGGTTTGGGGAAAAAAGGGCGAGGGGGGGGGCTAGTTGCTTAACTCTCTTGACTCTTAAAAAGCGAACTAAAACTTTCGATTTCCAATCAAATGAGCCCTCTATGAAGCTTATACGAGCATCCCTTTCATAAGAACCATACATGCACTTATGGCAAAAATTAGAAGGCCTTCTCCTGGGCCCTGGGGGGTTGTATTGACACCGGAGTTTTTCTTATCCGACCTTTGAACTATTTTTAACAAAATGTCTATCTCAAAAATTTTCATCAGATGGGTTTGGAAAAAGAAGGCGTGGGGGGGGGGGCTAACTGCCCTAGGATCTCTTTTGACTATTATAAGTGAGCTCAAACTTCCAATTTCCAATCAAATGAGCCCTCTCTGGAGTTTATACGAGCATCCCTTTCATAAGAGCCAAATATGCCCCAGGGCATAACTTACAACGCCTGCCCCCGGGCCCTGGGGTTGTGCCGATACCTGAGTTTTTGTAATCTGACTTTTGAGCAATTTTTAACTGAATGGCTATCTCAAAATTGTTATTGGACGCTTTTGGGGAAAAAGGGGCGTGGGGGGGGGGGGCTAGTTGCCCTCCAATCTCTTTTAACTCTGAAAAACTGAACTAGAACTTTCAATTTCCAATCAAAAGAGCCCTCTCTGAAGTTTTTACGAACATCCCTTCACTAAGAACCATATATTCCCCCAGGGCATAACTTACAACGCCTGCCCTCGGACCCTGGAGGACTGTGCCGACCCCGGAATTCCGTTGCACGGTCTTTGAACTATTGAAAAAAGGCAATCTCCAAGTTCTTATCGGATGGGTTTGAGGAAAAAAGGGCGTGGAGAGGGGGGGGGGGGGGCTAGGTACCCTCCAATCTCTTTTGACTCTTAAAAAGTGAACTAGAACTTTCAATTTTCAATCAAATGAGCCCTCTTTGAAGTTAAAACGAGGATCCGTTCCATAAGACCCATATATGCCCCCAGGACATAACTTACAAACGCCTGCCCCCAGGCCCTGGGGGTCTTGTCAACACCGGAATTTTCGTTACATGATCTTTGGACTATTTTTAACAAAATAGCTATCTCAAACTTTTTATCGGATGTATTTGGGAAAAAAGGGTTTTGGGGGAGGGGGCTGGATACTCTCCGATATCTTTTGACACTAAAAAAGTGAAATAGAACTTTCAATTTCCAATCAAATGAGCCCTCTCTGAAGTTTATACGAGCATTCCTTCCATAAGAACCATATATGCCCCCAGGGCATAACTTATAACCATTGCCCTGAAGACTATGGGGGGAGTGTCCTGCGCAAACATATAATTTCCAGAACTTTCAACTACGTTGAACAAAATGGCTATATCAAAATGTTGATTGGATGTGTTTGGAGAAATGGTGGGCGTGGAAGGGGTGTTAGTTGCCTTCCAATCACTTTCGACTATTAAAAAAGAACTAGCCATTTAAATGTCCAATTGAATGAGCCCTTTCTGAAGTTTTGATGACAACATTTTCTATAAAAACCTTATATGCCCCTAGGGCATAACTTACAGCCCTTGCCCTGAAGGGTGTGTGTGTTTTTGTTATCCTCAAAGACTAATTTCCTGAATTTTCAACTACGTTGAAAAAAATGGCTATCTCAAAATTTTGATTGGATGCGTTTGGGGAAAAGGTGGGCGTGAGAGGGGGGTTAGTTGCCCTCCAATCACTTTCAACTATTAAAAAGGGCATTATTAGGACTTTCGGCTATTACAAAATGGCTATCTCAAAATTTTATCGGATGGGTTTTGGGGAAAAGGGCGAGAACTTTCAACCCTTGCCCTGAGGGATGTGGGGGAGTGTCCTCCTCAAAAACTTAATTTCTATCTGGAAATCTGCTACGCTAAACAAAATGGCTATCTCAAAATTTTGATTGGATGTGTTTGGGGAACTGGTGGGCGTGGAAGGGGTGTTAGTTGCCTTCCAATTACTTTTGACCCTTAAAACGGGCACTAGAACTCTCGATTTCCAATCGAATGAGCCCCCTTTGAAGTTTCTACGACAACCCCTTCCATATGAAGTGCCTCTGGAAAAAAAAAAACAATAAAATATTCGGGCCGTATGGCCTTTACTATAGGCAACGCTATAGCGTTGCCTCTGAAACTATAACCTTTTTTTGAATATAAAACATAAGATAAGAAACCAAATTAAAATAGCGAGAGATAAAGAGAGAGAGAGAGAGAGAGAGAGAGAGAGAGAGAGAGAGAGAGAGAGAGAGAGGAGAGAGAGAGAGAGAGAGAGAGAGGAACTTGGACATTTTTTTGAATGATCAATCATGAATATTCTTCTGGAAATGTTTCCTCTACAATAATTCGAAGTGCCGAATATAAGAAGCATTTCTAGTCATAAAAGAAAAGAAAAAACGAAGGTAAAATACCTGGAGTGCTCAAACTAAATAGATTCTTTCTTCGTGACGCATCATTTTCTGCAAGATACTTTAAATCATGAAACGCCAGCAGCTGAAACAATGAGCAGCTTTTCTGAGACAATCCATTAAAAAGTCTTTCTTTGGGTTCAGTGTCAAGATTGGGACTTCCAACTGGTATTCTAATATGCTGAAAAAACATTATGGCAACATTTAAGATAGCTCTTTAGGCAGATGAAATATTGAGCAAGAACACAAAAGAATACACATGGGCTCTAATTTCAAAAACTGGCCATTCGACTGCCTTTTCTTTTTCTTTTCTTCATTGCTTTTCATATTTTCCACTGTCACTCCACACTTCTCAGGTTTACATGCGACAAATTTTCCAAAAGTTCGAGCTATCTCGACAAACTTTTAAGTTGGAAAGTTGATGGACACGAATTACAGTTTCAGGAATTAGTTTATAGCCCAAATGACTTGTGGTGCAAAATCCCACTTTAAGGGAGAAACGGAGGCTAAATTCTAAATTAAAATCCCTGAAAAACACTACAAATATGAAATATGCAAAAAAGTTAATTTTCTCTAAGAGAAATGTTATGAAGTACTCATATCGAAAATTATTACCATTCAAACCATGAAATAAATAAACATCGAGATTCAAGGAAAATTATAATTTCAGGCCAATCACCGGATAATCTGAATAAAGGAAAAAAAGAAACAAAAATCAAGTCACGAGGTTTCGCGTGGTCAAAACTCTCCCTTAATCACCCATTCTTTAGGGGAAATGTGTCGATGTTTCAGAAGATGACGGGGATATATTCAAAATATTTATCCCCCCCCCCTAAAAAATTACGTTCGGATCAGACAAATATAAAAAGGTGGCTTTTGCCAAAAACGTTTTTGAAAGGCTTAGAAGTTAAAATGAAAGTATTTAAAACTTGGGGCTCAAATCCATTTAGAATATCTTCAACTAAATAATAACCTCCCTTTACCCAGGTAGCCAACCAAGGTTCCATTTGGGGCAGCCGTTCGACCCTGCAGATTCGGAAAACAAACCACGCTTCAATAAATGCTGAGGATGTTTTCCAATTCCTTTAAGATCACCAGAAAAACTTAGAGGGAGGTAACAGAAACAATTTTTGGTAAAAGATAGATTATCCAGATAACTGGATGTCTAAGCAGTTACTACTACTAAATATTCACTGCTGCGTAAGCCGCCTGAAGTGAATACATTTGTGCAAAATATGGCTCTATCCAAATCTATTTAAAGTGTTGCTCTTTACCCTCCTCCTGTGAAGTTCCAGTTTCATTTAAATTCGTGTTCATGATCTTTACCCATTCCAGTCAAGACAGCCTTCTTTTCGTTTGGCCCCGGATGGATGACCGAAAGGCACAATCTTTAGCAATTTGCCATCATTCATCCGTAAAGCGTGGTCTAGCCATCATAACCTTTCGTTCACTATAGCTCTAAAAAGTAGAGTTGAACCACATTTTTCATACAACTTATTGTTTGATATATAGCCTAGTGGTTAGCACTCCAGACTTGAAACCCTAAGGGTTCGAGTCCTGGTGTCAATGGTTATTTGGTTGGGAATGGGGGTCAATGGTGTGACGCTTTAAGCTCAACCAGAGTCGACCCAGCTCTGAATGGGTACCAAAATAAATCTGGGGGGGGGGGGAGAAACGAGAAGCGTCGGATGATTTGCCCCCAGCCACGCATTGCACTCCCGGCCCAGCACCCAGTACCAAGACTATCATCAAGAAAGCATTTGACATATCCTCTTCAGCCACTAGAAGCACCAACGTTGTAGAACCATACTTGAACACTGTCATTACCCTGACTTCCCATACTATAGTCTTAACTTGCAGACTGACATTCCTATTCTTCCACTTGTTTCAAATGTGTAAAAGAACCCTGTGCCTTGGCTATTCTACTTTGTGTAACGCCATCTTTTACTTATGATACTCAGGTGTGCTCAAAAGTGATTTATTATAGTTACTAGTATTATGGCTGTACATCTTGAAGCGAAACAAAGATAGATCATCAGATTTATATATTATATCTCTGGGCATCTTTCTTCCATATCTCTCTGTCCTTAAAAAAACTGGGTCATGTTTCCTGGATCTTATTTCATTGATAATATGCAAGATTTAAGGGGTTCGTTATCTTTCTCATGGTCTCAAGGTTATTTCAAAAGGATACTGAGTAGAATTGATTTTTTGGTGCAGTGGCGTAACAGAAATTAAAAGCTATTCGTCCCACTGATTATATAACTAAAAATTCCGGAATAAACAAAAGCCAAGAATAACTTAAAAAAGTTCAGATAATTTTAAATTAAGTTTATATTATAACGATATGGAATTTAACTAAACCTAAAAACAAAACCCAGAAGTAAAAGACTCAGTAAAACAATATTTAAAATAATGTAAAATTTGAAAAATATAATCATGTTCCCTTTGGGCAAAAGTCCAATACAAAAAAAAGTAAAGAAAAAGTGATAATAAAATAAATACAACTAATTTCTTATTTAGTTTTTACAACTAATTTTGATCTTACTGAGGTGCATTGGATTGCGTTGATTTTTTTTCTCGGTGTCGAATTAGGGTCTTATTTCTTATAAGCTTCCTATACTCTTAGGTCGTTTCCAAAAATATGGCTTCCGGGTTGAGCTCAAATAAAGCTCAGGTCTTAAATAAAGCACAAACAATGAAGCAGTAAAAACTAAGAAGTTTTACAAATACCCCAAGTTTCCCTAGCAGTTTCAACTTAATACCCTATTCAGTGCCTGATATATTGCATCTACGCCATTTTTTAATTATTTTTTTAATTAATTTTTGTTCGTTTTTGTTTGCAAAAAGTTTCAAGTTTGAAACATTCCTTATTACGTCATGGTAAAAACCATGACGTGAAATCAGGAGGAATTTTCTGTACTTCCTTATGTCGGTGATACTTGTCAGAACGTAACGTGTTCCCTTTTCTGGTAGTTTTAGTAATGTATCAACAAAATTCCGATCTTCTAGTTTAAACACCATAGCTATTTATTCAAAAACAGACCTCAGTAGCACTTAAACATTAATGACAGAAAGGAAAGCTTAAACGTAACCGAAAGGAAAGCTTTTCAGATATTCGAAAAAAGAACTCACCTGAGTCTGAAAATGCTCAAACATTAAAAAAGAGACTTTTTGCGCCAGATATACAAAAAATCCAGCAAGGAAAACAGGAAAAAAGAAAGCAGGCAATAGCAAAGATAGAAAACTTTCGCGATCCAATCCAACTCCAAATCTAGACGCCAGTGCTTCGCAGAAGAGCAGACCTAAAAAAGTCGAACACAATACCTCGATATGATTACAGTAGGTCAACTGTTATTTAGAACTAATTAGAAATTTAACTAGCTGATGTTAATTACTTTCAAAGTAATTAACTTTGAAAGTTTTCAAAGATAGAAAACTTTCGCGATCCATCCAACTCCAAATCTAGACGCCAGTGCTTCGCAGAAGAGCAGACCTAAAAAAAGTCGAACACAATACCTCGATATGATTACAGTAGGTCAACTGTTATTTAGAACTAATTAGAAATTTAACTAGCTGATGTTAATTACTTAATTAACTTAATCAATATTAATTTATAAGTTAATTAATTAATAGTATTCAATTAGTTAACTAATGTTAATTAACTAATTAGCGTTAGTTAGAACAGCAACATGCCACAAATATATATCGTAGAGTTTGAAAGTACGAGGTTAATCGAAATTAAAAAAAAGTCATCAACAGTTTCTGATCATCAAATATGGCCCCGCAAGTATGAGGGGGCAGCGCTCAAGGTGTAGATGGGTAGAATGGTAACTTCGAATTACTGAAAAGCTAAAAACTATTAGATTTGTTGCATTTAGAGAATTATAAAATTCTCTACTAGGTTTCAGGTTTTAGTTTCCTAAAGATATAAATGGGGCCAATAATAGAAAATAATTTTAAATCATCCCAGGAATATGCAAGTCTTCCGAGGAATTTCAGTAGATGATTGTTTTTAACGGTTAGCAATTTGGGAAGTGACATCTTGGCTTAAATTAATTAAGATTCAATAAATGCCAAAAATCCACTGCAGTGTATAATATAAACCTTTTGACAATCATGTGCCATATCATCGCTGTTCAGTAGTAGAAGTAAATAAGAGTAAACCAAGATTCAACATGTGGAGGAGGTGATGGAACATAACAACAAAATATTATAGATTTAAATAAGCGATGAATAAACACAAAAAGTATGACTCGGGTCAACTGAACTTCTCGAGCTCGGTTTAGGATATGCTTCGAGCATAGGAATACATATCGATGTAAACTTAACTACCTGGTTTATTCCAAATTTTTATAATTTTTCAGGAGAGCGAGAATAAAAAGATTTAAAGCTTTAGACGTGAATAGTTTTTTTTTCAGGATTCAAGTAATTAAAACACATAAAAATCAATTTCAATTTGGCAAAAAGCTGCTAACATTATATTTTGTAATGTTTGACGCCGATACTTCTTTTTTTGTGCTAATTCCAAATAGAATAAACGTACGATTATTCGAAGTAAACACTGCTTGAAAAAGTCGTCAAATTTTTCGCATGATTGCTGACAAATTAAGCAGGGCGCATTCTAAAAAGCTTAGAGCCAGAAAATTGCAGTACCAAAAACGAAAGGTCTTTTATTTCAGCCAAAAAATATTTAATTTGAAAGAATTCTCTACGTGACGCAAAACACAGATTTGAACTGATTAATTGCGATAAAATTGTGAAACAATATATGTCAGCAGCAATTATTTAACTTGAGTATACAAGAGAAATAAATCTAAAAAATCAATCTAGGCCACAAAAACTATATGTTATTACAATACATATATTCTTCTAGAACAACTATTTCTAATTTCACGATTAACTCATACAAGTCACTGTTTCATAGAAAAATTGTTTTGTTAAGAAAGCCTCGTTCCACTTAATTCCTTACTTTCTACGTTTTAATGAGGAGTGATGTTTATTTAACAGGGAAGGAATCATTCCTTAGCAAAAAGAAGAAAAGTGTACCTATTCCTTTTTAGTTAACTAAAATAAATACCATTCCCTAATAAAACGTAAGAATCGAGGATTAAAGTGGAACGAGGCTCTCTTAATAAAACAGGTTTTAAATATATCTGAGCTCAATGTTCGAGCTAAACGAGAATTTGAACAGGAAGAAAAACTAAGTTTACCTTGCCAGCCAAATAGTGGAAGGAAGATCAAAAATACTGAAAGAGTCTTTGCAAAAGACTGTTGGATGATAGAAAATTTGTCTCTCTTCAAAATAACAATCAAAGACAAATGAATAATGGGAAATGAAATCAAAGTTGTCTCCTTGAAAGCCACGGCAGCTCCACATATTGCGCCGAATATAATACCACCTATCTGTGTGACATTCAAACATGTAGTCTGGCTGAAAAAAAAAGTCCCAGAATAGTTTGACAGTTAAGTCAACCAAAAATTGTTTCTTGAATAACATCTGATCAGTCAATGAGCATAAGAACTGGAGAGAGAGGAAACTTAAGCACTTTAACATATATTTGACAAAATTTAAAAATTGCTCACAGTGAACCGTTACAAAGATGATTCAGAAAAATTCAAAGCAAGTTTAAATTTAATGTTTTGATTAAAATTAAAGGCCTAGACTTCAATGGACCGATTCCAAAATTTTCTGAAGTGAAGCTGGTTATTTTACTTCCAAGCTTTTGCATGATAATAAAATATTCAGGGCTATATCAGTCTGAAGAACACAGGCTAGATATATAAATATGTATACAAACATATCTACTGTGCTTTTTCGGTTCAACAGTGTAAGAATAAGGATTTGGGTGAGTAAACTCATATATTTAATTAGGATAAAGCAAAATTTAACAATTACTCTGTACAGACTTTATATCGGAGGGGGTGGGGGTGTCTTCCAAATCTCCAATTATAATTATCAACAATAGCTCATTTTCATTGCTTATTTGTTTTCATATTAGCTGAAGTTTCTTCAACCTAAATTATGCCTCTTTTTTGGAGGCATAGTTGAGATTTATCAATCAAATTTTCACTCGGTTATGTAATTGTACTGTATGCAAGGGCGCCCGCAGGAAATTTTCCAGGGGGGGGGGGGCAGATACCGGAATAGCGGAGATTGGAGGAGAATCCACAAGGGGGGTATTTTCCACGGATGTTATTTTCCGGGGGGATTTTCCAAGGGGGTAATCGCCGGGGGGGGGGGGAGGGGTAAACGCCGGCCACCAGACTGATCATGATACCTCTAGACTGATCATATTTCAAACAAGTGAGTGGCAAAAAAAAAGTGTGATTCTACACCGGTATAGAAAAACCAAGAGTTTTACTATAAAAAAAGAATGGTTACTATTTTACTAATATTTTTACTAATTACTATTAATTTTACTATTCAATTTAAGCCATTTATTTGTAATTTATTTAAAATTATTTATTGATTTATTAAAAGATCAATATTTTTAATTCGCAAATTCTGGCATCTTGACTAAATTACCGTTCAGGTTTAAGCTAAAAGTTAAGTTTCATTATTATGAAAGAAAAGCAAGCAAAATTCCTAATAGGATAAGACCTTACAGGATACAACCAATGGAATAGACAAAGGATGATCATTATAGACTTAAGCAAAATTATAATCTTGCCCCTTAACTAGGATTATATTTTAAAAATTACGGAAAAGAATAAAAAAAATAGACTTACGTTTTTAGCTTGACAAAATATGAGCAAAAATCAAGACCAAACTGACTCCCGATAGGGCACGACGCTGTATATACATAAAACTTTCTTTGTTTAGTAATTCCAAAATGCGGTAAGCTTTATCAAGCATGTCGCACTATTGCTAGGGCATAAGAATGCCCTTGAGAGTATTTACTCTACATCCTAAATCGGGTTCCAGTTTCGGTCTCCTTTAGATAGATAAATAATGACCTATATTGAGTTAATCTAAGATCTAAGAGTTGAATTAAATTCTGAATTGATTCTAAACAAGTTTCACAGCAGTTCTTAAAGACAAAGCAAAAATAAGAAATTCTTTTTCTTTGATTAGTTGTTACACTTCTATTTGCTTCCTACTCTAGTCTAAATTCCAGGGGGGGGGGGGGGGGGGGGGGGTTGCCCCCCCCCCCCTGCGGGCGCCCATGACTGTTAGTTTTTATTTTATTCTTCCTTCTTATTGATTTTAGCATTGTTGCTAGCTATGCCTCTTTAAAGTATATTCTTAGACACAAATGCAACTTATAATTAGAGATGCCTAAATCTGTAGCCAGGTTGACTGTCACTTCGTCGTTGCCATCATACAAAGGCATCCCTGACCTTAATTTCAAAATTAGCTGCGCTCTCATCAGTTCTATTTCGGTTTTTAATCCATTGAGATGTGTCCCTCTCCTTTAAAGGTCATAAAGTCTTTGTGGGGACCAGTGTTGTATTTTTGTTGCGTATCATATAACTTTATGTACCTGGCGCCATTAATATAGAAAAAAAGTTGTCTGTTAACTCTGTTGCAAAGGCTATCAGCTTCAAAATGCATCTCTAAATATTTGGGCCAGGGGATAACATATTTGATTGATTTTAACACATGATTTTCATATTTGGTATTTATTAAATATCAGTATAAAAAGGAACAACTTTCCCAAATTTAGGTCATTTTTAGCAAATATATTAGCATTTGCTAGTCTGTCTTTTTGTTAACCGTTCAACGTCAATTACGGTGTTCAAGGGCAAATTTTAGGGCTTGTGCTTTTTTTGTTTGTCTTAATGATCTTTATTGGCAGCAACATATAATAAAGCCATTTTATTGTAAACTATACCTACCTACTTCCTTCCAAACTAAAATCAAGAACAGTATTAGGCTAAACACGATTATTTTGGCAGTCTTTGTTTTCAATATTCAAAAACATTTCGACAAAAAAAAATGAAAATCATGACGGGTAATTCTATATGCGTGATAGCCTATAATTCTATAATTCAGAACTGTGCAGCACAAAAGCAGTTCCCTTATTTGTTTATATTACCAGAAAGTTTCAGACCCTTCAACGTTTCTAGCTCAGGCTTGAAATGGCTGTTCCAACTTCGGGGGAAGGTGGGTCAATACTGAACAGTCTTTAACTGAGAAGAAAGACGGCAAAAACGACAAAACACCAAATTGTAACTAACTGTTTCTTTTTTTTTTAGAAAAAATTATTTTATTTGTAATTTTTTCTCAAAGCTCGAATTCGGATCTTCTGTATAAGAGGGAAAGAGGATTCAGATTTGTACTCCATACACGATTTGGATTTGAATTCTTCGAAAGTCTGATTCGAGCATCCCTTCTGAGATGCAGTCTTTTTCTTTTTATTTATAATTGACTATTATTCTTCGTGACAACTCAAATTATTAATTAAATAATTGGTCTAATAAAGAAACTTTACTTATTGTCACAAGAAGCAGTTCCATCAATATTCAGCACTTTCAGCAAAATTCCGGCTAAACAAGCCCCACAGACCATTTGAATTCCCACTATGAGCCATCTGGTTGGATTAAGTAAGGACCAAACAGCCTCAAATCGGGACTTGTATGAATGCAAACACACTGAAAGTAAAATAAAAACCTATTGGGAATTTTTTTTCTGGTAAAATAATTCCTGAGAAGGTGTAACTATGCTTCAATTAAATAGCGGCAAAGTAAAGGAACATAGCAGATACTAAGTTTTTACTAAAAGCAAATACTCGCTTTTTCTCATAAGCTAGCCTTGGCACTCAATTTTGTCTTTTCTGACATCAAAGGATTTTTGGTGGTCAATAAGAATAGCATTCGTAAAGCTACATTTGTGATTATTGCCGAAATCCTATAATACTGTGTATAAGGTATAACATATACTCAGTTTCAAGGAATACCCTACCCAACAGTTCTTATGTCTTACATCCTAATTCTATGTTAGCAAAATAATATTGCAATAAATAAATTTTCAAAAAAAAGAAATGAAATTAATACAGGAACAGTTTTTGAAAATTGATCCAGCTGGATCACTTTTGGCACTGACACAAAAAAACAATAGAAAAGTTATAAGAAAAAAAAAAGAGAAACATAAAATAAATGAGTAGTGTCGTAAAATAGTCATATCAGTTATGTGTATTCCAAGCCTGCAAAACTGTTCAATTCTGTTGAAGACCTGTGGCAAAATATAACATACAAATTTACAATAAATTCAATAAAGGATAAAACAGCTGGAGGAGTTTTTGAAAGCTTTAAAAGTTGGGTTATTTTCTCACAAGCAGTCAAAATGGATTTATAAGGACAAGCATGTTAAACCCATCCTAAGATTGTGTGATACCCTACCCATCGGCTTCAGAAATGTTGAGGACCATTCATATCGTGATGGGAATTCTTACCAGCCCCCTGATGAAGGTCCATATGACGTGCCAGTGACTTTGCTCTCAATTTGATGGCTGACTGTATGAATGAATAAACAAAAGCTAAAACAGACAGAAACTAAAATGAACAATCAAGTCAAACCTAAAATTAACATGGATGAATAAAGGAAACCTAAAACAAACAGAAATTAAAATAAATAATCAACTCAAGAGTGTTTCCTTGAGTTTGGAATATATTTGTCAAGCAATTTATATCTAGATGTTACTGGCTTTGACCTTGTCCCTTAGTATGGTTACATACAGCCAGAAGTTCAATTCTTTGAGTGATGAGTGTAAAACTTGAGCAAGCAAGGTTGGAGACTAAAATATACACATATGTTTCGCATATAATAACACACTTTCACAAAACCTTGCGAGTGATAGAGGATTGCTTCAAGCAGTCCTTTGGAGGGAGGGAGGGTTACCATCTATCTCTTTATGCATGAATGATTTTTTTCTGAAATAAGCTCACCCTAGTTTTTCAATTTACTAAACTGCAAAATAATAACTTGAGAATTGTATACTTGTACAAAAATTATTCACCAGATCAGTAAAAAGTAAAATCAAACTTGCATAACACATATTGGATGGCAAGAAAATGTACATACAGGCCAAATGTCTGAAAGGAACAACTTTTTTGTCGGAATAGGATCAAATGCCTAAAGACTGTATTTGAGGCCTATACTACTTAAATTTGCAATTCTTAATGATTGGGGTTGACTTTAGGCTATGCTCAGGAAAGCTATGGTGTTATTTTTCATGCTCCCATAATCCAAGGCTTATTGTTGATCAATAGAATGCTGAATACAACCAATATAAACAGGTTGAGATACATACCTTTGTGATTGAGAAAAAGAATACCAAACTGCATTACGAGAAAAGAAAGAAACAAGAACAGTGCTGCCATTGATGAAAAAGACAGACTTGGCAGAGTTCCACACAGAAGATGTAAAATAAGCCAGGCCAAACACAAGATGAGAAATGAGGATAATAGTCCAAGAAGTGATCTATTTTTGAGCTGAAAAAGAAAAAAAAATTAGCCTGAAACAAATAATAAGGTGATGACAAAATTCTTATTAATTCTGATGAGCTATATGTCATGATTTTGACATGAATCCCATTCTGATTTCATGAATACTTACCAATATTTACTTACAACACTGTTAACAGTTACAAGACTTTAGATAGCTGGATTCAATTGGTATTAGGCATGTTCCTAACATAATGAAAAACGTGCTTCAACATATAGAAAAGGTTGTTGTAGCAATTTGAATAGAACTTAAAAGTTATAATGCTCTTTTTTAAGAGTCCTAAGACCAGAGCACTGTTAGTGTTTTATTGAAAAGATAATGTATTTTTGAAAATTTCTCTGTTTTCAAGTTAAAAAATCCAAATTGCTGAGACTTCTGGGAATCAATAGCATTATTTATAGCGCTTTGTGCACTGGGCAGGGCCCATCGGCGTATGGATACGTCCCACCAGTCACAAACCTTCTCCCAGCAATGGGAAAATTGCAGGTGATACAGGAAGCCAGAAGGGCGCATTATCGGTAGTAGATATTACCGGCCTTTGCTAGGGATAGAGAGGATTGGCTTACCGCCGTCCTGAAATTAGCCAAGAAACCTTCTTTCTTATTAAAAACTATGAAGTACAAACGATCAAGAACGAGAGCCAATACTACCGCGTCCGGGGCAACCGACGAAGTTACCGCGTCAGGGGCAACCAACGATCTGACGACCGAGAATCTCGTGAATGGAGACCCTTTAACAACGTTGACAACTCCGACCCGGAGGCTATGCTTTCCCCTAAATTTATTTTATCTATTGGAATCCTGAACGTTAGGACACTTGTTAAACAAGAGAGAACAGATTTTGTCCTAAATGAGCTAAACCGATATAAATGGGATATTGTGGGACTTTCAGAAACACACCTCCCTAGCACTGGCAAAGAAAGAATCAGCAACACTAGTCTGATAGTGTCTGGGAGAACTGATGGCGTCCATCGGCAAGGTGTTGGCTTTTTGATGTTGAGTAAGGCACAAAGATCCCTGATTTCTGTAATGCCTGTGTCAGAACGGTTGATTATGATACAAATGAAAGGATCACCAATCAACATCACAATCATACAAGTCTACGCTTCTGACTGCAGCAAGCCAGATGAAGAGTCTGACAATTTCCACCTTCAACTTCAAAGCCTAATTGATGCAGTTCCCAAAAAAGACCTTGTTGTTGTCATTGGCGACTTCAATGCTATTGTTGGTAACGCTTCTGCTGGAAACGAAGATGTTAAGGGTAAATTTGGCCTTGGACGACTTAACAAGAGGGGAGAACACCTCATTGAATTTTGCAGAGACAGTGATCTAGCCATTACCAATACTCTCTTCAAATACAGAGAACGTTGTAAGGCGACATGGACCTCACAAGATGGAAAAATCCATAATCTTATTGATTACGTGCTCGTCTTTAGGTGGTGGAAATCGTCTGTGCTAGATACTGTCACCCTCGCAGGTGGTGATTTCGACATCGACCATTCCCTGGTGATGTCTGCACTAAAGATATGCCTGAAATCTTCCACAAAGCTGAATAACAGACCCGCTCGTTTCAATACACATCTTCTCAAAGACCCTCAAACCCACCGAACCTACATTAATGAATTGTCTACTCATATATTGAACCTTCTTTCTAATATTCCTATAACTCTATCTAAAGAGGATATCGATAAATTGGTCACAGACTCCTCTAAGATCATCAGCGAAGTAGCAATGTCCGCCCTAGGAACCAAAAAGGGTGATAAAAAGCCTTGGATAACCAACGAAATATTTTATTATGTGTTGAGAAACGAAAATACAATAACAGGTCAGACAGAGAGAGCAGGGACAGATATAAACAGTTGAAGCATGCAGTAGAAAAAGCCACCTGTAGAGCCCATCACACCTACATTAAAGACAAATGTGAACAGTGTCACTCTGATTTTAAGAAGGGCAACTCACACTTCATGTATAAGAGAGTTCGTGAGCTAACAAGCAAGAAAAGTTTCAGTTCTTGTGCACCGCTAGATAAAAACGGCTCCCAGATACAAAGCACAGAAGGTATCCAATCAAGATGGATGGAGCATTTCAAAGAAAAGCTTAATCCTGATATCCTTCCAAACCCTGCTGTCCTGGACCTGCTTCCTGTTACTGTCTCAGATCCCAGCCTACCTCCTCTCCGTTCTGAGGTTGAAGATGCCATCCAAGCACTGAAGACTAACAAGGCCCCTGGCCAGGACAGAATACAGGCAGAACTGCTGAAAGTCCAGTGTGAACCACTTATAGATCTTCTCCATAAAATTGTATCTGCTGCCTGGCAAGAGGGTTATTTCCCAACTTCTTGGTGCAAAGCCACAATTGTTCTGCTACACAAGAAGGGGTCAAAGGCAATATGTAATAATTACTGTCCTATTAGCCTAACAAGTCAAACTGCCAAGATCTTTACCCAAATTATACTCCACCGGATCAGAGCTGTGTCATCCTTAGTCTTCCAAGAATACCAAGCCGGTTTTCGCCCTGGGAGATCAACCATTGACCAAATTTTCACAGTTCGCCAAATTTTTGAGAAATATCTGGAATTTGGTTGCAACCTGTATCAGCTCTTCATCAACTTTAGGCAAGCATTTGACCTTATTTGGAGAAATGGCCTATGGCATATCCTCCTCCATTACGGAATCTCACAAAACCTAGTAGATCTTATCGAAGATATGTACTCCAAATTTGGGAGTCACGTCATGACTAGTGAAGGTCTCACTGACAGTTTTCAGACGTCTGCAGGTGTCCTTCAAGGATGCCTCTTGTCTCCAGAGCTGTTCAACCTTTTCCTCACAGCAGTCTTATCCCTGGTGGAAACAACTTGCAGCACACATATAGGGGGTGTTCAGATAGATAAGCTAGCCTACACCAACAATATCAACAAAATAGCCGAAACACCTGAGGATCTACAAGCCATAGCTAACAACGTCCTCGAAGTCACTAGTTCTTTTGAAACGGTCAAAAATGTATAAAAAACAAAGGCTATGTGCTGCTCACAAAAGCTGCAGGATACAGTTAAGCCAGAGCTGAAACTTAACAGAGAGAGTATCCAGTGGGTTGACGAGTTCCCTTACCTTGGTAGTTTGATCACCCGCAACAGCAGTCTATCAAAAGACATTTAAAGACGTCTCGCCCTCGCGAGTTCCAGTTTCAAAGCCATTATGCCCATATGGTGAAGCAAGGATTGTCTCTGTGGTTTAAGACACAACCTTTTTATACCCTGATCATCCCCATTGCAATCTACTCATGTGAAACATGGACGCTGAAGGTAAATGATAATTGTTGACTTGCAGCATTTGAAACTAAGTGCCTCTGCTGCATTGCTAGGATCACTTACCTTGATAGAATCTCAAATGTCAAACTTGTCAAGCGCCTTAAAGTACAACAAACAATTCTCACAAAGATGCAGCTCCAGCAACTTCAATGGCTAGGTCATGTCTCCTGAAAATCACCTTTGAAGGCCAAATTCACGATTCTTGTCCTCGTGGTTGTCCCCAAAAAGGCGGAAGGAAAACTTTACACCTCACCACCTCTTGGACCTCTTTGCCTAGCAGAAGACCGTGAAGCATACAAAAGGCACATCCACGCCATTACAAAGAAAGAGGCCCCAAGACGACCTCCAAGGACAGATGGGACTTAAGTTAAGTAGGTAAGTAAGTAAGTAACAAGTGATGTCCTGGTCTTTAGAAGACTTAGGGCTGTGATTCCCAACACAGGATGCTAGCCCAATCAGTGGGTATGGCACTATTTTGGTGGTTCATGGGCAAGATGTGCACCCTTGGCTGATTTACATTAGAGCCTTAATTTTGAAAAAAAAAAAAAAAAAACACTCACAGTTATATGCATTCAAAGGGCAAATAAGATACATGATAGTATTGCAATAATGTCATAAATTTTATAAAAGATGTTTTATACAGGCATATTTTTCATTAACATAAAATATACCTAGAGGAAAACCTAAAAGAAACCTAGCTAATTATATTTTAAGCTTCCTTATGGTTAATACATGTAAAATTTTGAACAACAAAATTTAAATATCACAAGGGGGGATCACAATTTGAGAAACACCTTGTGAGGTGTGGCCTAAAATTGACTGGGAACCCAGGCTGAGAGTGTGTTAGCCTTACTCCTGTTTGCAGTAGTTTCTGTTCATTGTAAGTTTATTAGCCTTAAAGTTATATTTGAAAATTTCTACAGTCAGTACACCCTAATTTGCATAAAATAACTGATGAAAATAGTTAATCTGATAATTAGACCCAAAAAATGATCAATAAATATTTTTTTCTGAATGACTTGAAGCTTAATACCATAAGTAGACCCAATATTGTTTCTTTTTTATGGTAAATGAATCACAAAATTTCCAGATTGTGACAATCTATCCTTTCTAGAGACATGCTATAGAGCAGTTGATTTGCAGTGGGCACCAAGGTTGTACACAGAGAGAGGGGGCTTGAACCCCTCCCAAAATGTTTTTGACTCGTAGAAACGTAACAAAAATGGATATAAACAAATTTGTATGCGTTTTTGAGGTTTTTTCATGGACCCCCCCCCAAAAAAAAATCTTTTAGTAAAATTCCTCCAAAAAAATCCTGGGTACGGCCTTGGTGGGCACCACTATCCTCTGGTTCTTCAGTGACTCATGAGGGAGTGATGGCCATAAGAGCATTTGGGAGTGACAAGTTACTGTAAAGAAACAGTAAAAGCATAAAAGCAAAAATAGAAAATTTAGAAAAGATTGTTTATGATTTCTATTCATAATACAAAATTTTCCTTTGAGCAATGTACTAGATATTGTCTTGGTTTCTGCATATCCACTCACTTGCATTGAGGTATGTGCAATCATACATTTCTAGTTTTAATCTACTGCTACTGAATTACCACTCCAAAACATGTGAACACCCCAAATATTGCTGAGGACAACTGCTACTAGTGCAACTACTTGACTGCATGGCCAGCCAATGTCTAAAATGATGGGGGTAATACTGGCTACTGGCAGCATTACATGCAAATGTTGAATGATGCAATGAATAGCACTTACATTGCCCCGAGCATGTAGTGAAATTCTCAGATTTTCTTGGAAATAAAATTTGGTTCCATAATTCCCAACAATCATTATACACCCCCCCCCCCAATATATTCTCAAAAAGCAAGTTTTGTTCTTTCTTCAAACAAACTCTCCTGATCTCATTTGCCACAATAAACAAGAAAAAATAAACAAATTAACTTCACATATTTTTGAAAATTCAACTGCCTCTGGCTACCAAATCAGATCAAAAACAACACTTGTAAAATATTACTAACAGAAAAGTTTTCTATGGAACTATGAAGAAAATTCTAGATATTCTGGAATCAAAATGAAGATAAATTGGACAAATACTTGTGTGTTAGCTTTGAAGAGGCATTCCCACCTAGAGTCTCAGACAGGTAGACCAAGTTTTAGAATTGACAAATGACTGTTAAGTCACCTGGAATGGCAGAGAAACAAGCATCCAGTCCAAAGCCTAAAAGGGCTTGCCCGCCTGCCTGGAGTGTTGGGCCAGGTTTAGCACCCAATTCATTAGGTCAGAGTTAAAAGTCAAAGGTAGTTCTCCAAGTGTTTTGGTAAATGGGTTGGGCAAACAGCAGGAGTAGCTATGACTCTCAAATTGGACAAATACTTGTGCTTTAGCTTTTGGAGAGGCAGACCCACCTAGAGTCTTGGACAGGTTGAACAAGTTTTATAATTGACCCATGACCATTAAGCTGCCTGGAAATGCAGACAAATAAGCATCCAGTCCAAAGCCTAACAGGACTTGCCTACCTGCCTAGAAAGTAGGGTTAGATTTGGCACCCAATTCATAAGCTCAGACAGCTGTGCTTACAAAAAGTAAATGAAATATTGGGTTTACCAATAAATCACCTGAATTTGCAAGCCAACAAGCATCCATAGCCTAAAAGAGGTCCCCACCTGCTAGGAGTGTGAGGTGAGTGACCCAATTCATAAGCTCAGACAATTATCTTAACAAAGAATTAATTGAATATTGGTTGACCAACATGTTGCCTGGAAGTGCAAGGCAAATAAGTGTCCAAAACCTAATAGAACCTGTCCACCTAGAATGTCAGACAAAAAAAACAGTAAAATTGTTGGTTTCAAAAATTTTATTAAAGAGAATGGGTCTTAAGTCTGATGTTACTAGTTACTATAGTTAGAAAAAAATTAAGATATGGTGGCTAAAAATGATGCAATAAAATTTAAATGCAAAAGTGACTATCAATTATCTTGGCAATAATAATATGATTTTAAAATGTGGATAACAAGGGAAGTGAACATGACAACTGATTAACAGAAACATGCCATAGACTATAGATCTAGTACAATTTAAAGATTTCATGGTTTCATTGTTTTCTTTACAACTAGTTTAGTAGGCTTATATATCATAAGGCTAGGCTATACCTGGGACAACTAGGGGTGGGGTGCGTTGTCACAAATACAAATATGATATTTGGAAAGAGCATGAAATAAGGAGTATAATGGTATACTAAGGAGTATAATGTGAAATAAGGAGTATAATGGTGACCCTTTTTTTCTTTAGTTCAGTATTCCTTTTCTTTGTTGTTAACAGGGCACTGAAACATATTAGATTGCTGTTTAAGGTTTTATTGCAAAGCTACATTTTATAAACTGATTAATTTTTAACTTTATATCATAGTCTAAAAACTATAGACAAGATAATAAGTTACCCTTTGCAGCCGCATTAAGGACTAAAAATGGAATTTTCCCTGGAATTGATTGTTGATTGGTAAGAACATTAAAAAAGGTACCCAATCCATGTATTCACTTTCTTCCTAGTTAAATTATGTGAAAATGTTTAATTTACCAGCTTAGTCTAGGACTATGTCAGGTTAGTTTACTGATTCTTGGCTGCCCATACTTAAGTCTTATGTTTATTTACAAAGATCACACAACAGTAAAATTTAAAGCTTTATTGCCATAAGTCTAGAATTGGGCTATTGAGAAGGAAGCTTGTTAAAAAAACGATTCTTATTTATAATACTACTACTACTACTACAATGACTAACAGCAACTCACAACAGCACCAGCCCATCTGAGGCCAACACAGCTACATATGTTCCTCCTCTATCCCAATCTATTCAAAGCCTCCCTCTTTACACCCTTCAAGGAAGTTTCCATTTTGTTAAAAAAAATTTTACAAAATCCTCCCACTCAACTGCAGACAACCTGATTTCTGTTTAGCCCTTCCCAGTTGGATGAAAAGAAAAATCTTTGGCAATCTGCTATTCTTCATCCACAGAACATACCCTAGCCATCTCAACCTTTCTCTCATTATAGCTGTAGATAACCATAGTTTTTGATTAGCCATAGATTAACCATGGACTGAACCATAATTTTTGGGTAAATTTCTAGTGGGCTATATAATTTAGTTAAGATAAAAGTGAAAGCATCATTTGATGGCTTTTTTTTATGCTCTTTTGTAATTCAAGAATTACTTCTGGGGCTAGTTGCATCTTAAGCTCTTAAAGGGACCCCAAAGGTATTTCATTTTTGTAACCACACAAAGAAGTTTCAGCACTAGTTAAGCTATTGAAAAGGGCTTAAAAAACATATCACTAGTTTAAAAATAAGTTGTTCAAGAGTAACATATTCCAAAAACACTTATTTATAATAATTAAAACCTCAATTATTAGGCAACTCAAACATAAACTGTTTTCCTACCATTTCAAGTTTTTTTAATGCCATTGACAAAGATAGCACTGAATTTTGTGTTTCAAAACTTTGCCACTGACAATTCAGGGTATATATTTGCACATTTGGGGGGTGGGTAAATTTCCAGTTGGCCATATAATTTAGCTAGGATGAAAGTAAAAACATCATTTGATGCTTTTTCATTATTCATATAAAACACCTTTGGGGCCCTTTAAGGGCTCAAGATGCAACTAGCTCCAGAATCAATTCTTGAATTATGAAAGAGCATAAAAAAAGGCATCAAATGACTTTTCACTTTCATCTTAGCTAAATTATATAGCCCACTAGAAATTTGCCAGTTTTTGTATAGTCTACTGTTTGAAATATGGTTAGTCAGTTGGGTACCCAAAACTTTCCAAAGGCAATTTCTAGCAAACCTTCCTGTGTTTTTTGGAGAACCCATGCTTCAGAACAGTGTTTGACTACATGTCATCACTATAGCTTCTAATATTCTAAACTTGGTTTTTAGTGCTATCTACATAGCCTAATCTTTGAAACTTTTTTAAACTGCAAAAAAGAACTGAAGTCTTGGCTATTCTACTTTTAACATCATCATGGCTCCCACAGTCTTTACTAATAATAGGCTAATACCAAGTTAGTCCAATTGACAGTCTTCATTTTAGCCTACCTAATGTTACCTTTTAATTTTTTACTTATTCCTAGCCTTAGCAATTTTGTCTTCTTAAATTTAATTTTGAAACCTATTCTAACACCCTGAACCTTCTAAACCTCTAAAAATCCATTCATTTTGTTACCTTAAATTGCAGCTAGGAGCAATCTAAGGATTTCTCTGTGTAGAGCTCTGGAATGATGACTAGTTGTATACAGGTTCACTGGTGACCAGGTGCTATTCCATCATTGATAGCATCTCAATTGAGTTTACACTCTCTGGAGGACCACTCAGCACCTAGCCTTCATTTAAAGACATTAGGCTAACAGATTCAACAGTCCTAACTGTTTCATTAGAAAGTTTGTTCTAATTATTGACAATACATGTTGAGAAGAATTGAGTAAGGACTCTAGAAATTGTAGACTATTTGACAAGTTTCAGGTGATGACCTCTAGTTTTTGAATTTGTACCAACAGTAGGGAATAATGGTGGGAGAATATTAGCTCTCAATCAACTAAAGGCTAAATAGCATCCCCTCTAGATCTTCTGTAAACAAGTGTAGGGAGATTCACCTTTGATAATCTTATAGGGTAGAAAAGCTCTTGCATGCCAGATATCACTTTAGTAGCATGTCTCTGCACATCTTCAAGAACTTTTATGTTGTTTTTAAAATACAGAGAGGAAAAAGACATTCTAACTTCAAGCTTAGGATGCACAAGTCCCTTATAAAGAAGATTAATGACTTTAGGGGAACAAGAAGTAATAAGCCTAGTATGCTTCATCAGTCCTGAGGTCAAACTAGCCCCAACAGCACACCTCTTAGCATTTTTTTTTTATTATAATATTCATGGTGCCAGGTACTTCAAAGTATCTGATATGCTGCTAATTGTAGTGGCATATCATGAGTGGTCATTGAGAAAAATAATAACTAACAAATTGCCTAGCTTATTGAAGTTGCTTCCACTGCACTTTGCCTTCTCCATAACATGCAGAGAGATAAGCTACCCCAAATTATACAGCCTAAGCCCCATACATTTGCCATGCATCACCCATTTTTCAATCTGTAGCCTAGTCTTCTTTGAATCAACACTAAGAAAACAAAAAACAAGAAAACCACACAAGAAATACAAAATTTTAGCTTTATATTTGCACATTAAGGGAGGAATGGTTAAAGTATAGCAAAAGCACTTTCAACTGTGTTGGGCCAACTACAATTTTTCTGGATCGAGCCATGGCTATTATAAATCAGAATTGCGTTTTTTAACGATTTTTCTTCTCAATAACCCAAGTTCCAGCTTATGCCATTTCATCTAGGTATGACAACCAATTGAGGTGGAAGATTACTCTTATTTCAAAGTTTTCTTGAGTTTTTTCCATGTTCAACCCAGCAAACCACACTAGGCATGTAAATTTTGAGTTAAATATTTTGCCAAAAAAGCTACATGGCAGAGTCAGTGTTACCAACACTTCAAGACAAAATGTACCACAAATTGCATGAGATATGTACCAAAGACAAAAAAAAAATGTACCATATCCCAAATTTTTTCCGCGTGTTACGCTTCGCGCAACACGCGGATCGTTGGTGACTTAAAGTACTATCTATGAAAATTTTGCATAAGACATTTTAATTCACTTTCTTTCTCCATTCCTTTGTTTTTCTTTCTCTTCAGATACAGCACATTCCTCCTGACAGTACTTGAAGAAATTGTTCGGAGTAACCAATATTACAACAGAAACGATTTACTACAGGCCAACAAAATTCGTTGTTTTTCGGCCATTTACGACCATTTAGAAACTTGGCAAACTTTAGCAAACTTTTTCAAACTCAAAACGAGCAGAAATTAGGGCTCAAAACCCCTATGCCTTCCCCAAGACCAGAACATAGCTTGCACTTTACTGAATAAATATAAATGTTTTTACTTTTATAACTTTAATAAATCAAATAATATTTTGATTACTAAATATCAGTTTGTGTATATTAAACTGACAATTCACATTCATTTGTATTTTTTCAGTAAAATGTAAATTATATTCTGGCCTTGAGAAGGCATAGTGGTTTTGAATCCTACTCATGTTAATTTCTGCTTGTTTTGAGTTTGACTCGGTTATTTATTGTAATTTCTGTTCGTTTTGGGTTTCATTTATTTATAGATTATTTGAAAAAAACTACGTTTTCTAAAGAGTTAAAGAGGCTGAGTTACAAGGTCGAACCTTAAAACGTACAGGGATTAGGAGGCACAGTTGGGGGGCTACCGCCCCCCAAACCCCCGCTTTCGCAGCCTTTAAATATAAAAAAATTTCTTTAAACTGAAAGTAAGGAGCGACATTAAAACTTAAAACGAACAGAAATTATTCCGTATATGAAAGAGGCTGTGCCCTCCTCAACGCCTCGCTCTTTACGCTAAAGTTTGACTTTCTCACAACTCTTTTTTTAAACAATAAAAACTTTAGCGTAAAGATCGAGGCGTTGAGGAGGGCACAGCCTCTTTCATATACGGAATAATTTCTGTTCGTTTTAAGTTTTAATGTCGCTCCTTACTTTCAGTTTAAAGAAATTTTTTTTATATTTAAAGGCTGCGAAAGCGGGGGGTTTGGGGGGCGGTAGCCCCCCAACTGTGCCTCCTAATCCCTGTACGTTTTAAGGTTCGACCTTGTAACTCAGCCTCTTTAACTCTTTAGAAAACGTAGTTTTTTTCAAATAATTTCTGCACGTTTTTGTACAGTTTATTACTTATTATTGCTTGACTAACTGTTAGCTGATCGTGTCAGGAGTTAAAGTTGGGGGGCTGCCGCCCCCAAACCCCCCGCTCTTGAACATTCTTGTGTTAAGGCTTTTAATTCCTGAATGCTCAAATCACGTCGTACAGGGTGCCTCCTAATCCCTGTACGTTTTAAGGTTCGAACTTGTGACTCAGCCTCTTTAAAAGTCCCCCAACTGTGCCTCCTAATCCCTGTACGTTTTAAGGGTCGACCTTGTAACTCAGCTTCTTTAACTCTTTAGAAAACGTAATTTTTTTAAATAATTTAAAAAAAAAACTGAGTTTCTTTTCAAAATCTAAATTCAGTATATAAAAATTTGTTCTGATGGTGAATCGAACTCGAGTTTTCCGCCTGAGAGTCTGAAGTATCAACCGCTGGACTATACAGATACAATGGTAATTGTTTTTTAGTATATGGAAGCTATTTTCGACGCAAGCAAATTCCCAAAAACTTGATATTTGGTTTTTTGAAAACAGGGAAGGAGTGATCGGATTGAGCTGAAATTTCGAGGATAAGCTCCCGGGCCCTAGGAAAGCTTAACCTCTAAATTTCAGCCCGATCAGACAACGTTAACGGGGGGTTGTGGTGGGAAAAATTAACATGGGCTAATATAGGAAAACGAGGTTTTTCGTTAATGTAAATTCAGGGGATAATTTTTTCGGTCTGAAAATATCAAAAGGCCCTAACAGGTCGAATTCTGCTTCGAATGAGTCCTCATTCAATCGGATCCGTTGCCAATTGTGGCCTGTAGGCGTGGCTAAGAAAAAAAAAGAGATGATGAATTTTAAGTGGCTATATTTGGTTTTTTGAAAACAGGGAAGGAGTGATGGGATTGAGCTGAAATTTCGAGGATAAGCTCCCGGGCCCTAGGAAAGCTTAACCTCTAAATTTCAGCCCAATCGGACAACGTTAAAGGGGGGCTGTGGTGGGAGGGTCCAAACTTCCGGCCCAGTTTACCCCATGAAGATAAAGGCGGAGGAGGATGAAATTTTGCAAGTTTCTTAGTTTGAGCTTGGGCTACAAAATGCGATTACCGCCGTCTCTCTGCGACCTCTAGGACCTGAAATCGCTTAACATTGTGGTGGGTCGCCTCTTTATAGAGGCACAAGTGTGCCTCCTTGATGCTGATCTGTGGTAGTTTCACACTTCGTAGATTACTTGATTTTATTTTTGCTCATAATTAGTTTAATGGAGTTCTTTACTTTTCTTTGAAAAACTTATTTTGTGGAAACAGTTTTTTTTAATTGATTTCTGTTTGTTTTATATTGACATAGTCTTTTCAGGGAAAAAGAAAACAATAGTTTAAATCTTTCCGTTTTTTTAAGACTTTATAGTTTGGCCTGCTATTTGTATGCCGGAGAAACATTTTCAGTAATTTTTAACAACATACAGCCTTTTGAAAATCTGGACGCAAATAGTAGTGTTTAATTTAGTTTTATACCTCCTCTAGTTGACCTGAAATAGAAAACTTGATACTATTCGGAAAAAAAATCTGTTTACTTTCTTTGATAACTTGGGTACACATTGCTATTTTGATATGGTTAAATTTTAAGAGCAGAAGTCGCCCCGAAAGTTTGAACATAATACCCTCAGTTGTTCTTGGGATACTGCTGAGATGCCTTACTGGGAATTAGCATTAACACAGTTCATTTTGATTTAGTCTTAAGGCAAAATTTAGTTTTTAAACATAATGGGCATATGGAAAGGTGGGCATGGGAGGGGAATTAGTTGCCCTCCATTCACTTTCCGCTATTAAAAAGGGCATTGACCAATCAAATGAACCCTTTTCCAAGTTTCTACGACAACTCCTTCGATACGAAGTGCCCTGGTCTAAAGGAAAAAAAATAGTACATTGTGCCAACATCGTTCTTTAATTAGGCAGCGGGATTGCGCTGTCTATGATATTTTCTGTTCATTTTAAGTTTTAATGTTGCTCCTTACTTTCAGTTGAAAAAGTTGTTTTTTTAAATTTAATCACTGATACAGGTTCAGCCCAATATGTACATTAGTCTGCAATTTCCTTGAAATAGGACACCTTTTCTGTTGCAGAATCTGAGTAACCAAATGCAGACTGAAACTATATGTCATCTCATTCAGAAGAGAAGAGGCGCTCAAGTTCACAGCATTCACCTAACACAGTGGTCAGCAGCCATTTTAGTTAAGAGACTCAAATATAAAAAATGGGACGATTATTTAATGTCTGCCAACAATATATGTTTATTAATGTATCAAATCTATATAATAGCTTTAGACCTTGACTCAATTGCGAGTGCCCCACCAGAATTGCCCCCACCCACAAATATTACTATTTAAGTTAGTTCTACCCTAGGATGAAAGGATGATAAACTATCTATCTACAAGTAAAATGGATCATTTTATGCAATTCTGATAAAAAGATAACTTTCACTGCTTTTCCCTTAAT
Organism: Artemia sinica; assembly: GCA_027921565.1. Lineage (NCBI taxonomy): Eukaryota > Metazoa > Arthropoda > Branchiopoda > Anostraca > Artemiidae > Artemia > Artemia sinica. The sequence continues at coordinate 34,409,477 of CM051274.1, read as the reverse complement.
AAAAATTTTCAAACTGAGGAGATTCACCTTGGGTGGTTGGCTTTTGTTTTTATTCCACTAGATTCCCAACCATCACGAATCCAAGTGTCATTATAGCTTTATTTTTAGTCTTTTATTTTCAATCGGTAAGACTTGATTCACAAAAAGATGTTTTTGTCGACCTTTGGACCCCGGAAGTGAAGTGTCTTTTTACGAAAAAAGGAAAATATGTAACTGCTTGTCTGTCTCTTATCTTGACTATGCTGAACAGATCAGGGTGAAATAAAATATTTGTAGATGAAAAATTACAAACTTTGGTACAAAAATACTGAATTGTATTACATTGTACCATAATTTTGTAAAATGTACCATATTTTGTGGGATTGTACAAAATTGTACCAGTGGAGGTGAAATGTACCAAAATGGTAAAATTGTACCACGTTTGGCATCGCTGGGCAGGGTTGTCCAAATTCCACTACCCGTCGAAGGAAAAGGTGGGGTTTCTGCGGTATCATTCTTGCCAAAACGAGGTAAAACTTTGAGCGAATTTTGATGCCTATAATACGCCTACGTCATCTAGTATCTGCATTTTTAATAACTGATAGATTTTCTTTCAAAACATTAATTAATAGTAAGACAGATATCAACAAATTTCTTGCAGGGTTCGTATTACTTAAAAGAAACAAACAAGCACACGAAATGCTTAACTTTGGGATATTCTAGCCTTGCAGGGATAAAAAAAATTAGTTGTTGACAACATAATTTAGCCTGGATGAAAGTGAATACATCACTTGATGCCTTTTCTATGCTCTATTATAATTCATAATTTAAGATGATTGAAAAAAACTAGTAAAAATAAACTGAATATTCCTTGTATTATGACATTAGTCACTGAAAACTTAAGAAAATTACATTTTTAACATCAAGGCAGTTTTCTTGCTTTTACACTTATGAACAGCAAATTTTTCTAGTTTATGGCTGTAGTTACAACTGCAACTAGGCTTAACGCCAAGCCAAGTATTAATGGCCATTAAGAGCGCCTGTTCTCATTTTGAATTCTGGGTTAATTTTCAGTATTGGAACATAATGAGATAACTAAGAAATAAGCATACAATTTGATTCAACTCTCAATCCTCGTATAACTATCATTCTTCGGGAAGTTCTATTACCCAATTTAGAAACATCCTATAGATTCATTAAACCAAGCTTTTGGGGGAGTTGAAGGGATTTGGTGGCTACTGAAGGGCTGTGGACAGGGCTGACTAGACTCTGAATCCTGAGAAACTCTGAACTAAACAAAACTAGGTTTTTCAAATTCTAGAATCTAGAAACTCAACAATTTTCTGCATTTCTGACAGGGACTGTAAGATAAAATGGTTAGAAGAACTTTAATCCACTACATAATTGACACATTCAATCAGTAAATCTCCACAGCCTCCCCCCCACCCACTCCCTTTTTTACTCATAATTTTTAATTTTAATGTTCGTTTTACAAATTTTGAGGGTTTTTTATTTTTTAGTCGCATAGTTAGGTTATGTTTTTGATTTAATTATTTTATACCCTTTTTAACTTTACGAGTTTTCATTACCTTGACATTTTTGGTGTTTGGCATTGACTTTCTAATTTTATGAGTTTAATTTGTTTTCGTTTTTAACATTACATATTTGACATTGACCCTTTTATAATTTCCTGTTGTTACTTGAAAATTTACCGCTCTTGCCCAGGAGGCTACTGCGTATTTTTCAACCTCCAAGTTTTATTTATTTGCATTTTGGACTATTTTGAATAAAATAACTTTTTTTAAATTTTAATCGGATGCATTTGGGATAAAAGGCGTGAGGAAGAAACTGGCTACTCTCCGATCATTTTTTACTCTTAAAAAGGTAAAAGATATTTCGTATAACTGTGTATAACTATGGCTTAATAACTCACCCTCAACCCTCGGGAAAAAGGCCATAAGTTATGCTTGGTGCCCATCGTTAACATATAAAGTTTAAACCCAACCTTATCCTCGGGGCAAGGGCTATAAGTTATGCTAGGTGCCCATTGTTAACATATGAAGTTTTTATCAAAGGAGAGGTCGTATAAACTTTGGAGGAGGCTTATTCGACTGGAATACGAAATATCTTTTACTTTTTTTAGGAGTAAAAAATGATCGGAGAGTAGCCAGTTTCTTCCTCACGCCCTTTTATCCCCAAATGCATTCTATTAAAATTAAAAAAAATATATTTTATTCAAAATAGTCCAAAATGCAAATAAATAAAACTTGGAGGTTGAAAAATACCATTGAAATTCTATTGAATACCATTGAAATTCTATTGAAAATTGAAACTTCTAGATCTTCTTTTATGAGTCAGAAGTAATCAAAGGGCCACCAGCCCCCACCCCTTTTCCCCAAACGCATCCGGTCAAAATTATGAGAATAACTATGCTTCCGGGGTTGAGCTGCACAAGCACAGGGATTTATTGGATTTACTGACTTCCAGGGAAACTTTGATTTATGGGGCAAGGTCTATAAGTCATTTAAGTCACTTACTGTTACTTTGATACTTTCTTTACTTTTGCACTTTTTACTTTAACACTGTCACTTTAATACTAGTTTTAAGACTCTGGTGAAACTTTGATGTTGAAAAAAAAAATGCTTTTGATACAAGGAATTTTGAAAATCTTGATACTTTTACAATCAAAACCGAAAAGAAATTAATTAAAAACTCTTTCCAAAAAAGAAGCTTTCCTAAGAAAAGTGTAGGCCATATAAAACTTAAGATCACCAGATATACAATTTTATAATAATTCAAAGTCAGAACGACCAGAAATTACTATTAAAGAATAAATAAAGCCCAAAACGGACAAAAATTAAATCAAGAATCATAGCAAACAAATATACAATAGGTACTAATATAAATGAATAGATACGTCCTATATAAATATACTCTAAGGTTTTAGAAAAACCTTAATTACACCACTGTATAAGAAAGTGAATAAGAGTGAGTGTCGTAATTATTGAGGCATTAATCTGGTCTCTGTAGATAGCAAATTACTTAGTAATATGATACTTTTTAGACTGAGAGATGCTATAGAAAAGGTTTTAAGAAAAGAACAGTGCGGTTTTAGAAAAGATAGAAGATGTGTCGACCAGATTTTCACTCTTAGGTTAATAATTGAGTAGTGTCCTAGTTGTCAAACATCTTTGGTCCTCAGTTTTATAGATTATGAGCAAGCGTTCTATTTTGTTGATAGAAGAGCTTTACCAAAGGTAAAGCTCTTTGTACTTTTTAATTTAACATTGTCACTTTAATACTAGTTTTAATACTCTATTGAAACTTTGCGTTGAAAAAAAATTTGATTTTGATACAAGGAATTTTGAAAATCTTGATACTTTTACAATCAAAACCGAACAGAAATTAATTAAAAACTCTTCACAAAAAAGAAGCTTTCCAAAGAAAAGTATAGGCCATATAAAACTTAAGGTCACCAGAAATACAAATTTATAATAATTCAAACTCAGAACGACCAGAAATTACTATTAAAGAATAAATAAAGCCCAAAACGGACAAAAATTAAATCAAGAATCATAGCAAACAAATATACAATAGGTACTAATATAAATGAATAGATACGTCTTATATAAATATACACTATACAAATATACGCTAAGGCTTTAGAATTAAACCACTCTATAAGAAAGAGAATAAGAGTGAGTGTCGTAACTATCGAGGCATTAGTCTGGTCTCTGTAGATAGCAAATTACTTAGTAATATAATACTTTTTAGACTGAGAGATGCTACAGAAAAGGTTTTAAGAGAAGAACAGTGCGGTTTTAGAAAAGATAGAAGATGTGTCGACCAGACTTTCACTCTTAGGTTAATAATTGAGTAGTGTCTTAGTTGTCAAACATCATTGGTCCTCAGTTTTATAGATTATGAGCAAGCGTTCAATTCTGTTGATAGAAGAGCTTTACCAAAGGTCTTATTCTTGTATGGTATACCAGACAAATATATTAAAGCGATTAGCACCATGTACGAAAACAACACTGCTGCGGTTAAGGTAGGAACTGAGGTTAGCAGCTGGTTTCGTATTAAATCAGGAGTTAAGCAGGGTTGTGTTCCATCCTCCTTTATACGGATCATTTTGATGAACTTTGTCTTAAGGAGCACAGGAAATGCAATGGGAGACCACGGAATCAAATGGGGAGGAAACACTCTCCTGGACTTAGATTATGATAAAGAAAAAAATACGCCATTGGACTTTACGGTCCCTACCGGCGGTGCTGATCTCCGTTTCTTGGCCCTTCAGCTAGAAAGTGCAATGGGGGGTTGGGGGTCAACCATCCTGTGCTTTTACACTCCCTTCTTGTTTACCTTCCCCAAATTTCTCCAGGTACCCATTTAGAGATGGTTTGACTCTGGCTGAGCTCACGCCACTGACCCCCACCCCAAACCAAATAATTGGATACACTAGGATTCGAACCCTCGCCCTCTCGGACAAGGAATCCTAAATCTAGCGCCTTTCTAAACTTAGATTATGCTGATGATTTAAAAAAATACACTCTCCTGGACTTAGATTATGATAAAGAAAAAAATACGGCATTGGACTTTACGGTCCCTACCGGCGGTGCTGATCTCCGTTTCTTGGCCCTTCAGCTAGAAAGTGCAATGGGGGGTTGGGGTCAACCATCCTGTGCTTTTACACTCCCTTCTTGTTTACCTTCCCCAAATTTCTCCAGGTACCCATTTAGAGATGGTTTGACTCTGGCTGAGCTCACGCCACTGACCCCCGCCCCAAACCAAATAATTGGATACACTATGATTCGAACCCTCGCCCTCTCGGACAAGGAATCCTAAATCTAGCGCCTTTCCAAACTTAGATTATGCTGATGATTTAAGAATCCTAAAATGAAAGTGTAATCAAAATGAAGGAAATTGCAAAGGTTCTGCGAGTTCAGGGTGCTAGAATAGGTTTGAAAATTAATGTTAAGAATACTAAGTCACTAAGGCTAGCAACAGGTGATGATGAAAAGGTGACGTTGGGTATCGAAAAGATTGATCAGGTGGGCAGCTTCTATTACCTTGGTAGTATTATTAGTAAAGACGGTGGGAGCAGTGAAAATGTTAAAAGTGGAATAGCCAAGGTTCAGGGTGTTTTTTTCACAGCTAAAAAAAAAAATGGAAGAATAGGAAAATAAGTCTGCAAATCAAGATTAGAATATTGGAAGGTACAGTGATGACAGTGGTCAAGTATGGCTCTGAAACATGGGTGCTCCGGAAGGCGGATGAAGATTTACTAGATGTTTTCCAGAAAAAAAATTGTCTATAAATCGGTCTGAGCCCCCGTCAGACTGACCGTACTTCAAACTGTAGGCTGCACGAAAAATTTGGTTCAATCCCGCTTTCTAGGGCTATAATGAAATAAAGGTTGAGATTAGACCCTGGCGCCCCGCCAATAAGGGAAGACCGGTGGCGACGGGGCCAAAAACAGCACCAGTGGTGCCCCGCCGGCACAACGCCGGTAAGATGTTGGTGGCGCACCGCCGGTGCGATCAATTTTGACCGCAAACATTAATATTTTCATCAGTATTTCTCAAATCACAGCTTAAATTTACAAATTTACTTTCTCTACTCATTGACATTACAGTTTCATAGGATACTCCACTTAGTAGCTGCTGGTAGTAAACCAACTGTCATATACTTGTAAAAATCTTACCTCCCTTCATACTCCCTTTTGTATTTTCTGAAAGCGGCCATATAATTTTCTATAAAATCCGTCTCTGCTTTAAATTAAAAAAAATAATTAACTTTTTGGCAACCCTGCTTTCAACTAAAAAAATTCAAGATATTATCATTTAAATATAATACTTCCCTTACCCGCCTCCTCTGGATACTACCTCGATAGGATGCCGTCTCTGCTTTAAATTAAAAAAAAAATTAACTTTTTGGCATCTCTTGTTCAAAAAATAAATAAAATTGAGATTTTATCACTTAAATATAATACCCCCCCCGCCTCTTGATACCACCTTGATAGAATATCGGCTCTACTTTAAATAGAAAATCACTTTTGGCATCCCTGCTTCCAATTAAAAAAAAATTAAGGTACTATCACTTAAATATAATAACTCCCTATGCCTCCCCACTCTGGATGCCATCTTGATAGGATACCGTCTCTGCTTTAAATTGAAAAAATAATTAACTTATGGTATCCCTGCTTTAAAAATTTAAATATGATAAATCCCTAGCCCCCCCCCCCCGTGGATACCACCTTGATGGGATACCGTCTCAGCTTTACATTAAAGAAACAATTTACTTAATAATTAACTAGGTAACTAGAAGGTTCAAACAAACATGCGAAATAACGTTAAACAGCTTAGTGTTACTTGAAAAAAATAATTGAGGGTATGAGTAAAGGGGTACAATGACAACAACAAAAAATGTCGAAATTTTTCAGATTTACCTCAAATTATTGGAACACTGAGTCATAGATTCGCCGTGGCATTCAATAAGATCCAAAGAATCTAATTAAAAGGGAGCACACACGAAAGCCAAATTAGGCCAGTAGCCTACGAGAAATAGCAAAATACCCAATACAATGAACAAGTCCCAATGGGGGTCCGGGTCTATCAAAATACTTCAATGGCTTCCCAGGGAATTTGATATCATTTTCTTCCGTCTCAACTTTAAATGAAAAAATAATTATCTTTTTGGCAACCCTGCTTTCAATTAAATAAAAGATTGATTATCATTTAAAAACGACAGCCCCCTATCCCCCCGTATAGGCAATAATTTACAATTTCATTATGAATCATATTTTTGGGGTAGCTCCCGTTTCATTATTTAATTCCCCAGCCTTGTACATAGCTTAGTCTATAGCTAAATTTTGTCTCAATAGAAGGGTTTTTTTTTGGAGGGGGGAGGGGGTGGTAATTTTTTTCGGAAAGAAGATTATATTTTATTTAATCAATCAGCAGTTCAACAATTGTGTATTAAACATTAAGAAAATCTTATCTAAAAATAGCCAAAGAAAATAAAATTCTGCAAACTTACGATTCACCTATAGAAAGAATCTGTCGAATACAATTTCAAAATGCAACTGAAGCTGTATAGTAGTGAATGCGTTTCATTCAACTTCAAAATACAATTCTTAACTACAAGTCATGTAAGAAATAGCGATTGGGAAACGGCATTCCAAATAATTTAATCTCAATTCATAAAGACAATATTTTTTTGTCAGCATATGAAGAACTGTGTATATTACAATTGCACCTGTCTGGTTTTTAAGCAAAGTAACAAAAGAGACGAAAATTAACGAACAATAGAGTAGTAAAGAATTATGATATGCAAAGTAATATTTGGCAGGGAAAGAAAGGTGATAAAAGTGAGTGTGGTAATTATCGAGGCATTAGTCTGGTCTCTGTAGGTAGTAAATTACTTAGTAATATGATACTTTTTAGACTGAGAGATGCTGTAGACAAAGTTTTAAGAGAAGAGCAGTGCGGTTTTAGAAAAGGTAGAGGATGTGTCGACCAAATTTTCACTCTTAGGCTAATAATTGAGAAGTGCCTGAGTTTTCAAACACCTTTGGTCCTCAGTTTTATAGATTATGAGCAAGCGTTCGATTCTGTTAATAGAAGAGCTTTAGTAAAGGTTTTATCCTTGTATGGTATACCAGACAAATACATTAAAGTGATTAGTGCTATGTAAGAGAATAACACTGCTGCGGTTAAGGTAGGCAATGAGGTTAGCAGCTGGTTTTTTATTAAATCAGGAGTTAAGCAGGGTTGTGTTCTATCTCCCTTTGTATGGATTATTTTGATGGACTTTGTTTTATTGAGCACAGGAAAGGCAATGGGAGACCACGGAATCAAATGGGGAGGAAAAAGTCTCCTGGACTTGGATTATGCTGATGATTTAAGCATCCTAGATGAAAGTGTGAGCAAAATGAATGAAGTTTTAGAGGTTTTGCGAGTTCAGGGTGCTAGAAATGGTTTGAAAATTAACGTTAGGAAGACTAAGTCACTAAGTCTAGGAATAAGTGAAGATGAAAAGGTGACGTTGGGTAATGAAAAGATTGATCAGGTGGGCAGCTTCACTTACCTTGGTTGTATTATTAGTAAAGATGGTGGGAGCAGTGAATATGTCAAATATAGAATAGCCAAGGCTCAGGGTGTTTTTTCACAGTTAAAAAAAGTCTGGAAGAATAGGAAGATAAGTCTGCAAACCAAGATTAGAATATTAGAAGCTACAGTGATGACAGTGGTCAAATATGGCTCTGAAGCATGGACGCTCCGAAAAGCGGATGAAGATTTGCTAGATGTTTTCCAGAGAAATTGCTTAAGGATTGTTCTGGGTACCCGGCTGACTGACCGTATTTCAAACAATAGGCTATACGAAAAATGTGGTTTAATACCGCTCTCTAGGGCTATAATGAAAGAAAGGTTGAGGTGGCTAGGGCACGTTGTGCGGATGAAGGATGACCGATTGCCGAAGATTGTCCTTTTCGGCCAACCATCTAGGGCTAAACGGAAAGCAGGTCTTCCCCGTCTGGGGTGGGAGGACGTCATAAAGAAAGATTTAAAGGAAATGGGAACTTCGTGGGCGGGTGCAGAAAGGGAGGCTTTGAATAGATTGGGGTGGAGGAGGAGCGTGCGTAGCTGTGTTGGCCTCAGGCGGCTTGGTGCTGCGGTGAGTTGTTAGTAGTAGTAGTAGTAGTAGCTAGGGCTGGCACCGTGATTGGGTGATTTTCGGAGATTCGGAGAACCAAATTATTTTTCGGGGTGGCGAATATATATTTTGGGATATACCCGAAAATTCAGGAATAGTGCAAGCCCTGCTTAATTTCTAATCAGGAAATTGGAAATACTAAACCACACGAGAAAGAAAAGCTCCGACTTTGCGGTTGACGCAATAAAGAATTGATGTAAAATTAATTCAAAGTCAGCCGAATGCCATTGCCTCTACTGGAGGTGTAACGACATTTCAATGGCGGTCAACCGGGCCTCTCGTTGGTGGAGTTCGGTCGATCTGCCGGCGTGGCACCGGGGTCTAGTTGAGATGGCTAGGGCACGTTCTGCAGATGAAGGGTGACAGATTACCGAAGACTATTCTTTTTAGCCAACCGTCAGGGCTAAACGGAAAGCAGGTCGTCCGCGTGTGGGCTGGGAGGATGTCATAAAGAAAGATATAAAGGAAATGGGAACTTCCTGTGAGGGTTTAAAGAGGGAAACTTTGAATAGATTGTGATGGAGGAAGAGCGTGCGTAGCTGTGTTGGCCTGAGACAGCGGGTGCTGCGGTGAGTTTTTAGTAGTAGTAGTAAATATACACTATGTAAATTTGGATTAAAATCAACTTCGTCGAAGTGATGTAAAACTTGAGAGCCATGACTAACTAGAGTAAAACCAAGACAGATATTCTCAGTGGGAGCCAAATATGACATAACCCTTTTCAGAATTGTGTTAAAATGATGTCATTCCCCTTTTTGATAAATAGAACTTCCAATTTTCAATTGAATAACCCCCCTCCGAAGCTTATGCAATCGTCCCTTCCATAAAAAGAGACGAGATTCGAGGCTCGAAAATTTCTTCATACGGAGATTTCTCCTATAAAACAAAGGATAATTTGTAGTCAAGAGTGTACCAGGGGTGATCTGTTGTATGAATGAATGAATCATTTTTATTTTCCATCATAAATAACACAAGTTATATGATGGAGTATGATAAAAGAAAGAGACAAAAAACACAAAAAAGGGCAAAAAGAAAGAAACAAACACTTCACGATTCTATTTACAACGATACTTAACTCGTATTCAGACTAACCTACAATAGCCCGACATTAGGATTGAGCGAACACTGAAACCGGACAATACGCCTAGTGACTGCATCAGTTGGGTCAACAATTTTATATTTTTGGGAAATTCTAGCATTTATCTCCCATGGCGGAACGCTTAGGAAATATTTTGCATACTTTTAGTACAGTCGGAGGACTGAAGGCTTATCAGTTTCAGTGAAAAGAGACCAAAACGGTGGAAGTGACGCAATATGTGGTATAACAAACACAGAATAAAGGCGTCCGAGTATACGACCTTTATAAAGACCTTTACAAGGTAAAAGTACTCCATATGCGTTTCTTGCCTTTTCAGAAAAATGCTCAACCGATGCTTCGCGAGTAGAATTCAGATCGGAAGCGATCGGCAGTCCAAGTTTAATAAGAGAAGGCTTTGAGCTAATTGTAGTGTCACCTAGGAGCACGCTATTTGGGACCAAATCTTTCGCGTTTCAACGAAAAAGAACTACCTCACTTTTTGCAGCGTTAAAATCTAACCGAATCTTAGCATATTCATCACTTAATACACGGTAGTTATCCTCAACCCTAGAAACAGTTGTACTTGCATTAAGTACATTATCTGCGTAATTGACGAGTGACACATCTAGACCGAGCTATATGCAACATGTTCTAGAAGACTCTTGTGGGACAGTAATGCTGTTATTGTATGGAGGAGGCGAAGTAATGGAGCCTTGCCGGTTACCCTTACAAACAGGTATAACTACGGTGGTAACCACCATACCGCGACAGGTGGGGACTTTAGTCTTCGCTCTCAATCTGCTATACATGAACCTCCATACAACAAAGACTGAATGGTTAACTCCGCGTTTATAGGCAGAAGTAAGCATCTGTGCATGAATACCAGAGTCAAATGCTCTACGAACATCATGGCTCGCTAGGACCAGTATATCATTATTATCATGAGCATTGAGCAAAAGGTTTGCAAGCAATGAATGAACATGCTCACGACTAGTACCATCCTTAAACCTGAATTGCGAATCAGGAGTATAACATGCTTCACTTAGGTCACCGACAACCAGCATTTCCATAAGTTTGCAGAATTATGGCGCAACAGTTATCGGGCGATACGAAGAACAGTTCTTAGGATCATTCCCTTTTTAGGAACTGGTGTAAGGACACCAACACAAAAAACATTTGGAACAAGACCACAGTTGAAATTCATCTGATACATAAGAACAAGGTGGTTTAACACAAAGTCCCTCCTAATAGCCAGATGCATTCCACTACCCTGGGAATACTTCTTTTTCAGTTTAGATAGTGTATGGCTTATGTTATATAAATTTTCAGTTTATATAGCATAAATTTTTTCAGAAAGAAAATTGTATTTTCTTTAGTCTATCAGGCGTTCTACAATTGTAAATTAAACATTAAGAAACCTTATTTAAAAACAGCAAAAGAAAACAAAATTCTGCAAACTTACGATTCAGCTGTAGAAACAATCTGTCGACAATCAATCTCAAAATCCAACTGAAGCTGTATCGTAGTGAATGCGTTCTATTTAACTTCAAAATAAAATTCTTAACTACAAATGATGTAAGAAATAGCAATTGGGAAACTGCATTCGAAATGATTTAATCTCATTTCATAAAGACGATACTTTTTTGTCAACGTTTGAAGAACTGTGTACGTTACAAATGCATCTGTATGGTTTTTAAGCAGAGTAGCAAAAGAGACGAAAATTTATGAACAAGAGAGTAGTGAAGAATTATGGTATGCGAAGTATTATTTGGCAGGGAAAGTCGCTAGGGGTAGCACCGTGATTGGATGATTTTCAGGGACTTAGGGAACCAAATTATTTTTCGGGGTGACGCATAGATTTTTGGGGAAATAACCGAAAATTCAGGAATAGTGCAAGCCTTGCTTGATTTCTAATCAGGAAAATGGAAATACTAAGCCACTCGAGAAAGAAAAGCTCCGACTTTGCGGTTGACGCAATAAAGAATTGCCGTAAAATTAATTCAAATGCAGCCGAACGCCGCTGCCTCTAACGGAGGTGTAGCGACGTTTTGGCGGCGGTCCACCGGGCCTCTCGTTGATCCGCCGCCTAGTTGAGATGGCTAGGGCACGTTCTGCATATGAAGGTTGACAGATTGCCGAAGATTATTCTTTTTGGCCAACAGTCTAGGGCTAAAGGGAAAGCAGGTCGTCCGCGTGTGGGCTGGGAGGATGTCATAAAGAAAGATTTAAAGGAAATGGGAACTACCTGTTAGGGTTTAAAGAGGGAGGCTTTGAATATATTGTGATTGAGGAGGAGCTTGCTTAGCTGTGTTGGCCTGAGACAGCGGGTGCTGCGTTGAGTTTTTATTACTAGTAGTAAATATACACTATGTAAATTTGAATTAAAATCAACTTCGTCGAAGTGATGTACAACTTGAGAGCCAAGACTAACTAGAGTAAAACCAAGACAGATATTCTCAGTGGGAGCCAAAGATGACATAACCCTTTTTCAGAATTGTGTTAAAATGATGTCTTTCCCCTTTTTTGATAAATAGAACTTCCAATTTTCAATTGAATAACCCACCTCCGAGGCTCGTACGATCATACCTTCCATAAAAAGAGACGTGATTCGAGGCTTGAAAATTTCTTCATGTGGAGATTTCTCCTATAAAACAAAAGGTAATTTGTAATCAAGAGTGAACCAGGGGTGAGTATCTATTGTATGAATGAATGAATCGTTTTTATATTCCATCATAAATAACCCAAGTTATATGATGGAGTATGAAAAAAGAAAAAGACAAAAAAAAAACAAACAAAAAAGGGCAAAAAGAAAGAAACAAACACTTCACGATTCTATTTACAACGATACTTAACTCGTATTCAGATTAACCTACAATATCCCAATATGAGGATTAATCCAACGCTGAAACCGGACAGTACACCTTGTGACTGCATCAGTCGGGTCAACAATTTTATATTTTTGGAAACTCTAGTGTTTCTCTCCCATGGCGGATTGTTTAGGAGATATTTTACGTACTTTTAATGCACTCGGAGGACTGAACGCTTATCAGTTTCAGTGAAAAGAGACCAATAAGGCAAAATAGACGTAACATATGGTATAACAAATGCAGAATAAAGGCGTCCGAGTATACTGCCGTTATAAAGACGTTTACAAGATAAAAGTACTCAACATGCTTTTCTTGCCTTTTCAGAAAAATGCTCAATCGGTGTTTCGCGAGTAGAATTCAGATCGGAAGCGTTCGGCAGTCCAAGGTAAATAAGAGAAGGCTTTGAGCTAATCGTAGCGTCACCAAGGAGCACGCTAATTGGGGCCGAATCTTTCGCGTTTCGACGAAAAACAACTACCTCACTTTTTGCAGCGTTATAAGCTAACCCAATCTTAGCATAATCATCACTTAATACACGTAGTTATCCTCAACCCTAGAAACAGTCGTACTTGCGTTAAGTATATCATCAACGTAATTGATGAGTGACACATCTAGACCGAGATATATGCAACATATTCTAGCGGACTTTTGTGGGACAGTAATGCTGTTGTTGTATACAGGAGGCAAAGTAATGGAGCCTTGCCGGTTACTTTTACAAACAGGTATAACTACGTTGGTAACCACCATACCATGACGGGGTGGGACTTTAGTCTTCGCTCTCAATCTGCTATACATGCCCCTCCACACAACAACGACTGAATGGTCAATTCCACGTTTATAAGCAGAAGTAAGTATCTGTGCATGAATACCAGAGTCAAATGCTCTACGAACATCATGGCCCGCTAAGATGAGTGTATCATTATTATCATGAATATTGAGCAGAAGGTTTGCAATCAATGAATGGATAAGCTCACGACTACTACCAACCTTAAACCCGAATTACGAATCAGGAGTATAGCATGCTTCACTTAGGTCACCGACAACCAGCATTTCCATAAGCTTGCAGAATACACGCGCAACAGTTATTGGGCGATACGAAGAAGAATTCTTGGGATCATTCCCTTTTTCTAGGAACTGGTGTAAGGACACCAACACAAAAAACATCTGGGACAAGACCGCAGTTGAAATTCATCTGATACATAAGAGCAAGGTGGTTTAACACAAAGTCACCCCTGATAGCCAGATACATTCCACATATATTAGCAGCACCCCACGAATACTTCTTTTTCAGTTTAGATAGCATATGACGGATATTAGAAATATCAAGAACGAACCCGAAACTTCGTTCACTTGACAATAGGAGGGAATAGAGCTCTTTTTCTGACTCTTCCTCGAGGGCATTGCTGGGGGTGAAAATTCGGCAGTGATGTATGCATTCCAATCACTTTCACTTGGCAAAATATTTTCTTTGCGAGACTTAGGACTCCTTTTCTTTTTAATATACTTCCAGACTGCATTTGGCTCATCTTCAAGCACTTTGCAATTCTGGTCTATCAAATCAATTCTGTGTTTAGCTAGAGTCTTAGGAAATTTCCAATTGATATATAACCTGATATTGTGTGATAATGCTCCGAGGTAATTGCTACGGGCAATGAGAAAAAGGTCACAAGATTGGTTGTTCTGCTTGTTTTGCTAGTTCCTATGTTTGCATAATAAATTGCATTGTTTTTATTACAATGGATACCGCAAGTATCGTTCTTTCGAATGAGCCTAAACTGCAGGTGCCCACAATGCTTTTCGGCTCTATCATAATTATGAATGGCTAGGCATTTTGAATCTTTTTTTTACAGAAGTGTACCATGGTTGTTTTGACAGCTACAACTTAGTAAAGATGAACCACTGCCCATAGTAACCAAAAGTTTAAAAACGTGTTAAAAAATTTAATGAGAATATATCTTATTTGTAGTAGTCAGAAATGGTAACTATTATTTTAATTATTCTGAATAGTAACAGCTTGTTGCGAAAACAAATTTATGGAGAATTCAATAAACAGCCTGAAATAACTAAAAATGGTGTTAGCTCGAAATGAAAAGTACACTTTTACCGCTGTCGGGGAACTGGAACACTGAGAGCTGCTGAAAGGCTCATTTCAAAATATGTTACAAAATCTAAGTGCTGGTATAAGTAACAAAGCATTATATTTCAAAAATAGTGCGAATTTTAGTAAAAAACTGGATTTCCATGTACAAGATGATATAACACGTGTATATTTTTTGCAAGGGATATGATATCGTATTTAATTGATTGTGTATGGTAGATTGATTCCATATACGCTCATATGTATATCAAACTGAGAGACACAAGTATTGTTTCGATTTGTCTTAATAATAATATCTATGTCGAAAACAAGTTGATGGTAATTTGAAAAATTACATAAAAGGGTTGCATTATTGTCACCCCAATAGTTATAGCTCATAAATAATAAAAAAAAACACTGATAAACTTAAGGATATCAAGAGAAAAGGGTAAACAGAAGAAAAACAGAGGAAAGTGTGAAAGCCAAGAAACCAAAATAAATATGGCAATTAAACAGCATAACAGCAAAAATAGAGGTAGAATCTTAGAAAACATGAAAGATATATTTAAGGAGGACAAAACACTACTGAAAGGAAGTGTACTTAAAAATGCATAAGAGTAGTTGCTAAGTTGTCCTGAGGTGCAAATTTTAAGAAAGTAAAAATGACAAAGAAAATCAAATACATTCAACAGACCAAAGCTATCGAGAAGCAAAAATTGACCAAAAAAAGGATCAAGGAGCGTTATCAGAATGATGTGGATTATCGAAAGAAATATAGACAAAGTTATCTGTCGTACTTTGGTTTGTTCTTTACTCGATTCCAGTTATGAAAAGCCGAAAGATTTTTCCTGTGTGTGACCTAACTAAATGTCAGTGTCATCCATACCATATTGTTCCACTCAGAAACTAAAAATTTCGACCTTCTGTTGCTATCGTATTTAGCTTGGATGCATATTACTACCTAATATCATCGATACTAACAGGCAACTGGCATGCATCAGGTAGAAGCACTATAGTCATAAGTTTTTTTTTTTTGTCAAAGACAGTTTAAACAGCAAATATTCCTCCAGAGTTGTTACTCCACAAAGTATACTGATAATTATTGAATTGTCCTACACCCTAAAAAACAGAACTACTCCCAAATGTTAGATATGAATTCATTATAAAAAGTTTAATGATGTGTATTTTTTTTGTCCTTTGCTCCATAATAGATAATGCACAATTATACACGACTTTTTACAATTTTATCAAGAATCAATAGATTAGCTTATTTCAGTGAACTTAAAATGAATTTTTACGTCATCCGTTTGTTTTGTTTGGACTAATTTCATCCTTAGGAATGAATATATTACCTACTTATGCTATCGCAACTCTAAGAAGGTGAGCTTCTCTTTTAGATTTGACTCATTACATTAAACAGCGAATTATTTATTATTGGCATAAGCGGTCTTAGTATTAAACATGAAACAACACCGAAAGCACTAAAATGATATATATTTTATGGCAAAAATTTAGTTTTTGGCAATAGAGAAATTTGGGTCAAGATTACTTGCTCTTTGGTGCTTGTCCCCCTCCTTTCAAAATCAGGCAATTTTTTTTGGCTTTTGATCTTTTGATGGGTACCTTAATATGAACTAATATTGTATATATATATATATATATATATATATATATATATATATATATATATATATATTATATATATATATATATATATATATATATATATATATATATATATATATATATATATTTATATATGTATATATATATATATATATATATATATATATATATATATATATATATATATATATATATATATATATAATATATATATATATATATTATATATATTATATATATATATAATATATATATATATATATATATATATATATATATATATATATATATATATATATATAGAGGATCTGGAAGACATAGCTAGACGGCATGAGCGTAAAGTATTGTACTGGCATGTAAATAAATTGAGAGGGACTACCCAATCAGGACTTGTCCCAGTTAAAGATAGGAAAGGGGGCCACAATTAGTGATAATGAAATAGTTAAAGAGAGATGCATGAAAAGGTATGAAGTTGCAGGAAAACATATAGAGGGAAATGAAACGATTTTGATACCTTGGATGTGAAGGAAGGTTTTTTTTTTTTGTCTGAGGAAGAATTAGAGACATCACTAAAAATATTAAAAATTACTAATGCCCCAAGTGCTCATAATGTGGTAAATGATTGTCTTAAATATGGTGGCTCTGAGATTAGAAATAGATTACTGAAGATTATGAATATGATTTAGAAAAAGGGAAGTACCTAGTGATTTACGGAAAAGTCTAGTTAAACTACTGCATAAGAACTATGATAAAAATGAATATGGTAATTATAGAGGCATTAAACTGGTCTCTGTAGAAATCAGATTATTTAGTAATACGATACTTTTTATACTGAGAGATGCTGTGGACAAAGTTATCATAGGCAGCGCGCTAGGGCTGCCTAAGTAAAGAACGATAAGGGCACAATGTGTTTTTTTTTCTTTAGCCGGGCACTTCGTATCGAAGGAGTTGTCGTAGAAACTTTTGAAAAGGGCTCATTCAATTGGAAATTGGAGTTGCTAGTGCCCTTTTTAATAGTCGAAAGTGATTGGAGGGCAGCTAGCCCCCCCCCACGCCAATAATTCCCCCAAACACATCCAATCAAAGTTTTGAGATAGCCATTTTGTTCAGCGTAGTTGATTTCCAGATAGAAAATATGTATTTAAGGAGGACACACCCCCCACAACCCTCGGGGCAAGGGTTTTAAGTTATTCCCTGAGGGCATATAAGAACGATGTTGGCACAATGTACTATGTATATTTTTTTTTGCCTTTAGAGCAGGGCACTTCATATGGAAGGGCCGTTGTAAAAACTTCAAAAGGGGCTCATTTGATTGGAATTTGAGAGTTCTAGTGCCCTTTTCAATAATCAAAAGTGATTGGAGGGCAACTAGCCCCCCCCCCCCACGCCCATCATTCCCCCAAACACATCCAATTGAAATTTTAAGATAGCCATTTTGTTCAGCGTAGTTGATTTCCAGATAGAAAATACATTTTTGAGGAGGACAGTCCCCCACAAACCCTCAGGGGCAAGGGTTTTAAGTTATGCCCTGAGGGCATATAAGGTTTTTATAGAAGGCGTTATCAAAACAGGCTCATTCGATTGTAAATTAGAAGGGCTAGTACCCTTTTTAATAGTCGAAAGTGATTGGAGGGCAACTATCCCCCCCCCCCCTCCCCCCGCCCATCATTCCTCCAAACACATCTAATCAAAATTTTGAGATAGCCAATTTGTTCAGCGTAGTTGGTTTCCAGATAGAAAATATGTTTCTGATGAGTGACACTCCCCCACAACCCTCAGGACAAGGGTTTTAAGTTATGTCCTGGGGGCATATAAGGTTTTTATAGAAGGTGTTGTCGTATAAACTTCAAAAAAGGCTCATTGGATTGGAAATTCAAAGAGCTAGTGCCCTTTTTAATAGTCGAAAGTGATTTGAGGGCAACTAACCCCCCTCTCACGCCCACCTTTTCCCCAAACACATCCAATGAAAATATTTAGATAGACATTTCATTCAACGTAGTTGAGAGTTTCGGAAATTAGGTCTTTAAGAATGACAACCCCTCCCCCCAGAGCCCTCAGGGCAAGGGTTGTAAGTTATGCCCTTGGGCATATAAAGTTTTTTTTTTAAAGCATTGTCTTAGAAACTTCAAAAGGGCTCATTCAATTGGAAATTGAAAGGGCTAGTACCTTTTTAATAGTTGCAACTGATTGGATAGCGACTAGCGCCCCTCTCACGCCCACCATTTTCCAAAACACATCCAATCGAAATTTTGAGATATCCATTTTGTTCAACGTAGTTGAGCGTTCTGGAAATTAGATCTTTTATGATGAATACCCCCTCAGAGCCCTAAGTGCATGGGTTGTAAGTTGTGCCCTGGGGGCATATAAGGTTTATATAGAAAGTTGTTGTATAAATCATAGGCAGCATGACCGCGCCACCTAAGTAAATAACGGGGACACTCGAGAACGAGGCAATAAACGGGGACTAAGTAAAGAGGAGGATACTCCCCCACAAGCTTCAGGGCAAGGGTTTTAATTTACGACCTGGGGGCATATAAGAACGATGTTGGCACAATGTATTATTTATTAATTTTTTCCTTTAGAGCAGGGCACTTCGTATCGAAGAAGTTGTCGTAGAAACTTCGAAAAGCGCTCATTCAATTGAAAATTTGAGTGGCTTGGGCCCTTTTTAATAGTCGAAAGCGATTGGAAGGCGACTAACAACCCTCTCACATCCACCATTTTCCCAAACGCATCCAATCAAAATTTTGAGACAGCCATGTTGTTTAACATAGTTGAAAGTTCTGGAAATTCGGTCTTAGAGGATGACAACCACCCTAACAGACCTTAGGGTAAGGGTTGTAATTTATGCCCTGGGGGCATATAAGGTGTTTATAGAAAGCGTTGTCATTTCCAAAAGGGCTCATTCGATTGGAAATTGAAAGGCCTAGTGCCCTTTTTAATAGTCGAAAGTGATTTAAGGGCAACTAATCACCGTCCAATCCCACCCTCCCACGCCCACCCTCCCACGCCAACCTTCCCATTTCTGCTCTTAAAATTTAACCAAATCAAAATAGGCTAAGTGTATCCAAGCTATCAAAGAAAGTAAACAGATTTTTTTGCGAATGGTATCAAGTTTTCCATTTCAGGTCAACTAGAGGAGGTATGAAACTAAATTAAACAGTACTAT
This sequence comes from Artemia sinica, assembly GCA_027921565.1. Classification (NCBI taxonomy): domain Eukaryota; kingdom Metazoa; phylum Arthropoda; class Branchiopoda; order Anostraca; family Artemiidae; genus Artemia; species Artemia sinica. The sequence goes on along the minus strand of CM051274.1, from coordinate 34,389,966 downwards.
TTGTGTCCAGATTTTTAAAAGGGTGTATGTTGTTCAAAATTGCTGAAAATTTTTCTCCCGCATACAAATAGGCCAAACTATAAGTCTTAAAAAACGAAAAGATTTAAAAGTATTATTTTCTTTTTCCCTGGAAAGAATATGTCAAAATATAACGAACAGAAATTAATTTAAAAAACTTTTTCCAAGAAATAAGTTTTTCAAAGAAAATTAAAGAACTCCATTAAAAAAAAATGAGCAAAAATAAAATCAAATAATTTACCAAGCGTGAAACTACCACAAATCAGCATCGATAATTAAATGAAACCCAAAACGAACAGAAATTACAATAACTAACCGAGTCAAACTCAAAGCGAGCAGAAATTAACATAAGTTGGGCGCAAAAACCCCTATGCCTTCCCAAGGCCAGAAAAAATTTGCACTTTACTGAAAAAGTACAAATGAATGTGCATTGTCAGTTTAATATACATATACTGATATTTAGTAATCAAAAAGTTACAATTATTTGATTTATTAAAGTTATAAAAGTAAAAACATTTATATTTTTCAGTGAAGTGCAAATTTTGTTCTGGCCTTGGGAAGGCATAGGGGTTTTGCGCCCAACTTATGTTAATTTCTGCTCGTTTTGAGTTTGACTTTGTTAATTATTGTAATTTCTGTTCGTTTTTGGTTTCATTTATTTATCGATGCTGATTTGTGGTAGTTTCACACTTGGTAGATGATTTGATTTTATTTTTGCTCATTTTTTTTTTAATGGAGTTCTTTACTTTTCTTTGAAAAACTTATTTTGTGGAAAAAGTTTTTTAACTTAATAAGAGAAAAAGAGTGTGATTTAAGAAAGGGTAGACCTTTAGTCCTCAGTTTCATATATGATAAACAAGCATTCGATTCTGTTGGTAGAAGAGCTTTAGAGAAGGTCTGATTCTTGTGTGGTATACCAGACAAATATACTAAAGTGATTAGTGGTATATACGAGAATAACACTGCTGCGGTTAAGGTAGGAAATGACTTAGCAGCTGGTTTTGTATTAAATCAGAAGTTAAGGAGGGTTATGTTCCATCCTCTTTTATATGGATCATTTCGATTAACTTTGTCTTGAGAAGCACAGGAAAGTAATGGGAAAACACGGGATCAAATGGGGAAAAAAAAAACTTTCCTGGACTTAGCTTATGCTGACGATTTAATTATCCTAGATGAAAGTTTGAGCAAAATAAATGAGCTTTTGGAGGTTTTGTTGGTTCAGGGTGCTAGAATGGGTTTGAAAATTAAGGTTAAGAAGATTAAATCCCTAAGGCTAAGAATAAGTGAAGATGAAAAGATGCCGTCAGGTAATAAAAAGATTGATCAACTGGAAAGTTTCATTCACCTTGACAGAATTACTAGGAAAATCTCTTAAATTTAAAGTTTAAAAAACTCATTTTAGCTACCTCTTAATTAAATAATGAAGCAACTATGGATGAACCACAGGAAATCAAGGTGTAAAATCAGAAAGAAATCGTATTGTGCCACAGAGAAGCAATTTTTCAAAAGTTACTTTTTTTTATAATATCTATATTAAACATTTCAGTTACTATAGGCTAGAGCTCGTTCTATATTACAACATCTATATAATGGTTCCTTATAACACTTCAGTTAATATGGACTACATATCGTTTTTTAATGTAATTCAATTCCTGCCACAGACAATTTTCACACATTTGTCAAGTTAAAGTCCTAAACAAAACTTCTATTAATAACTACCTGACTAATATCATTTATAATGAACTATATCGATCATTTTTGTATCACACACAAATGATGAATGACTTCATAATAGTGGGTTACAGCTATAAATGACGTTACAGTAAAACTTTATGATGACGTTAATTGCAACTGGAGTTCGTTCGATGCTACATTGGTGGCCAGCGTCTACCCCCCCCCCTTGATTACCCCCATGAATATACCCCCTGGAAAATACCCCCCGGAAAATACCCTCCCCCAGTGGATAATACCCCCCGGAAAAAATACCCCCCCCCCTAAAAACACCCCCCGTGGAAAATACCCAACACAGAAAATACCCCAGAAAATAACCCCTCCCCCTGAAAATGACCCCCTTCGGGAAATACCCCACCCCCCGGTAAATAGCCCCCCCCCCCAGAGAATAGCCCTCATGGAAAATAAGGCTTTTCAAATTTCAGAATTTCATTTAAGTTTTACCTTTTTAATTTCCGTAAGGGGAAGGAATTTTGGTACTTGTTTATTATGCGCCACTCACTCAAGTTTACAGTGTGTAAAATTCGAGGACACGCCAGTTTTTTCGTTAGTTTCTTCGTTACTTTAGGTAATAAACTTGGGCTATAGATTTGCACATTAGGGGGGGGATAAAGTATAGCGAGTCTGCATGCAAAATGTGTCTGGTACAATAATTCTGCATATTATATAGATAGATAGATAGGTGCATTTTAAAAGCCAAATACGCCTATGAACGTAGTAAAATAACATAAATGAAAGGCAAAAATAACATAAATTTTGATCAGTGATCATCATAAAACATTTAAATGAAACACTACATTAACCTAATAACAGTATTTAATATTTGGAAAAACGGTCATTGAAAAAAAAAAAACTTAACACTTGGAAAAAACACTCAAATGAAACATTACATATACTTTATACTGGGTTTTTCTTTTTTTTTGTTAACAAAATTTCCAGATATCTTGCTATTCTTCTGTAATTTTTAAGTCACCCCATACCTAAAAAGAATTGTTTACTGACTTCAAACTTCCAAATACTTTACCCCCCCCCCTTATGTGCAAATATATAGCCGAAATTGTGTATTTCCCAGATATTCTGTCATTTGTCTTTTTCTTGTATCGCGCTAAGCAGAAAAAACTAACGAAGAAACCGATTTGTTCTCGAGTTTTACACAGCGTAAGCTTGAGTGAGTGGCGCATAATACACAAGTACCAAAATTCCTTCCCCTACAAAAATTAAAAAAGAAAACCCAAATAAAATTATCAAATTTGGAAAGCCTTATATTCCATGGGGGGGATATTTTCCGGGAGGTGGTATTTACTGAGGGGGGGTATTTTCCTCATTTTCTGCGGAGCGTATTTTCCTTGGGGGTGGGTATTTTCCGCGGGGGTATTTTCCGGGGGAGGGTATTTTTCGCGGGGGGTGTTTTTCAGATGGTAATCCCCGGGGGGGGGGAGGTAAACGCTTAGAACCATTATTACAAACAGGAAAAGGTCTAGGGCTTTTTCTTCTTTGAAATAGTAAGAGACGAGCCTAAAACAATCAAGTAGCTGACAAAGTCCAATTAATGCAATGGTTTGTTATTTCAATGATAGTCTTTTTATGTGATTAACGAATTTGATTAAAATAATCATCTATATAATGAATCCTTTTATTACTTCAGTTACAATGGGCTACAGTTCGTTCCTTGATGTAACAATCATGGCTTATACGCAACTTAATTTTCATAAATCTCCGATGGTACAATGGTAAACGTACTAGTTGTTATGTTAGCTGGCATTCATCAAGATTGGCCATAAAAATGCATTTTAAGTGGAAAAATTTATTGTATGCTAAAAATATTTTTTAAATTACAAATGGCACTAGATCTAACAATTTCCTTCAAAACGAGCCATTGAACAACTCTCTGTGATGTTCCACTACCAAGCTATCCTTAGAAAAGAAAAAAAAGAGACAGAGAAAAAAAAGATGTCGTTTAGGCTGTGTTGCCAGATGGGCTTGTTTTCCGCCCCGTGGGCTTGTTTTAGCCGTCAGGGGCGGGCTGAATTTCGGAGTGGGCGTGAGGGCCGTGGAGCGGGAAGTTTTTTGTAAAAAATGGGCTTATTTTGGGCTTATTTTGACTGAAAGTTTGGAACCAGACAAAAATTCCAAAATCACGGTGGCTCAGCCGTGGTTATGCACCAAAAAGACAAGAGCCCTCCTTTAGCGCGTAGAACGCTTTCTATTCTGAAACGCTTCGCCATTAGGAATTTATTTCTGCATGGCTGAGATGGCTCTGCGTTAGGAGTCTTACAAGTTACAAGGAATTTTATTGCTGCTCAGATTAAGGCAAGACTTGAATTTTATGCAGATCTATCCTTTTCTTATATATTTGACAGATCTGGCCCAATATTTTTGTGGCCTAGGCTTAGTCTAGAATTGGGACTGTTGTGAAAACATCATGGCAAGAAAACAATTTATACTTTGTAATATGCAGATTTCCCTACTTGTAATGGTATATACCTAGAGAAGGAAATATGTTAAGAAAACAATTCATACTTGATAATTAATATACAGAAATAATTGTTGCTGATATCTGGCTTGTAGCCCTGCTATACATTAGCCCCAGGTCATCCCCCTTAATTTGCAAATACATGGCTGAAATTCATCCATTGTACCAGTAAATTTAATCAACTGTGACAAAACAAAAACAGAAAAACAAGTTACTGATGGGAGGCAGAATGCATTGGAAATATCTAATTTGGACTATATATTTGCACACTAGGGGAAGGAGTTAGGGATAAAGTATAGCTGAGATACATGCAATAAGTGTTATCTACAATTATTCTGCATATTATGAATTCTTTTCTTAACATGTTTCCTTCTATACATGTCCTTCTCTAGACTTGTAATTAACACTTTTTAACTGCAAGTTTATTATACTTTATCTCCCCTCCCCCTAATGTGTAAAATATACATGGGTGCCCATTAGCTGAATTATAGGAGGGGCTTACATGGTCTAATTGGCACTTCCAGTGCTGTATAATTAAAATCTCAAGACAAAATTTCATAGGCAGCACAATTGTGCTGCCAAAGTAAAGAGCAATGTGGGCACAATATATTGTTTTGTTTTTTAGACCAGGGTACTTCTTAAAGAAAGAAATATTATAGGAACTTCAAAAAGAGCTCATCGAGGGCAATCAGCTCCCCCTCCCCCACGTCAATCACTTCCCCAAACACATCCAATCAAAATTTTGAGATAGCGATTTTGTTCAGCATAGTTTAAAGGTCCAGAAATTATGACTTTGAGAATGCCCCCCCCACAACCCTCAGAGCAATAGTCCAAAGAGAATATAACAACATCCTCAGTAATCAAATACAAGAAATATTTAGGCAGACATTGAACTAAATCAAAACAAAAAATGAGCATGTGGACTTTCAAAAAGGTGACAAAGCAATATCTCATTAACAAATTATATTAATAAGTTAGATCTTTAAGAGTTCATTGTGGAGGATTTTGAACTAGCCAGAAGGCACTATGCGTATACTTTTAGTACTACAACTATAGTTACTGTAACTAATGATGCAAAGAGTACTAAGGTGAAGGTGCCCCCCTCCATTGTTCCCCCTTATGAGCGCCCATGCAAATATATAGTCTGAATTATATATGGTAAAATTCTACACAAGCTATTTGTTGCTATCTTGGGAAGGGGTTAGGTTAAAAAAATGAAGCTTTCTGGGATGGGTTTAAAGACTTTTTGTTTTCGTTTTTATCTGTACGTATTATTTCATCTTAGGATTACGAAGGCTTTTGTATTGACCCCGTACTCACGATTTTTTTTTTTTTTTGAGGCCTTACTTTAATCATAAAGTAATTTTCAAATATTGTGTTGCAATTGTACCAAAATTTTTTATGCGATAATAAACCAAAGATATTGTATGTCTTCGGCTTGTGGTTGTTACTAGCGTATTTATTGGAATAAGTCATATTAAATTCTAAAAGTTAATAAAAGAGTTCACAGTTGTTTAACCATTATGACGCATAAAACTGCAGCTAAAAACAGAGGAATTTTGGCGGATCACATAAATCGTTGTTCTTCCGTGAAAGTGGAGCAGGATGAACAAAGGGTAAGCAAGCAAGGTAAAAGTAAAATTAGCTTAGGGACAAAACTTTTTCTGACTTTAGCATGAAAGAACTATTTTAGCACTATTTCATCATGTGTAGCACTGTAGCACGTGCTTCAATTTGTAGCACTTTTGTAATGCAATTTTTTAATTTTGTCATGGACGAAATGATGAGGATTTTGAAAAAGGTTAAGGAATTAACAAAAAGTTTGGACCGCATTTTTGTGTATTTGTTTTGAGAGATTTGTGCGAAGTTTGATTTAACTAGGACCACCTTTTTTTGCCGTGTTTGTTTCGAAAGATTGGTGCTAAATTTGAAATAACCGGACAAAAAAACTGATCCAGAACTCCAACTACTTTTATCAGGACACGCGCAAAATTTTTTTTTGACTAGCACCAAAAATTGTTGTGAAACAAACAAATTTGGGCAATTTTAGAACTTTATGAACTGACCATGATGGCGGTCTCGGTTTTCAAAGGCTCGGGCGTATTTTGGCTTGTTTTTCAAAGGCTCGGGCTTGTTTTTTGTTTGACTTTGTGGAAACCCTGCGTTTAGGCAGAATGCTGTAGCATTTGCCACTTTTATTGATTTTCAAGACAGTATATTTTCCTTCATATTCAACCCAAGGGACAGAAAGTTTCTTATAGAGAGACTTCGGACAAGGCGGATTTAATGGTGTGCTTTTTGTCTTGACTCTATTTTTTAGGAGTAATGGTTTATTATATATCTTCACATTGGACTTGATCGTCTTTTACTAGCTTGCTAGCTACTGCTGCTACCCAGAAAGACATCGGAAGCCATGAAAACGTTAAAAGTAGAATAGTCAAAACTCGGGATGTTTTTAACAATTGGAAAAAGTTTTGGAGTGCAGGAAGATAAGTCTGCAAACCATGGTTGGAATATTGGAAGCTATAATGGTGATAGTGGGCGCTCTAAAAAACGGACGAAGATTTGCTAGATAATTTCCTAAGAAATTTCCTACAGATTGTTTTTTGGTACCTGGCCGACTGACCGCATTTTAAACAGTAGGCTGTACTAAAAGTTAACGAGGTCGCAAAGAAAGATTTAAGGGAAAGAAGAACCTTTTGGGAGGATTTAAAGAGGAAGACTTTGAATGTATTAGGATGGACGAGGAGTTTTCGTAGCTTTTTTAGCCTCAGGCGGCTTGGTGCTGCGGTGAGTTGTTAGTATCAGTAGTAATGTCGAAACCCGTATTTTGAGATTTTCGGTTACACTTGAATCGTTCCATCATTTACAGTTCGCTTCGACGGATTACTTGTTTCATATCATACATCAGATAACACTGGTCATTTACATGCATTTCTTCATCAGTTCCATCATCATCATCATTGCATTGGTTTTGGCTTATCATAGGATTTTTGTAAACTAAATATTTGTTAATTACCTAGTAATGGGAAGGAAAAAGAAGAAGATGTCCAAACCATGGTGCTGGTACTGTAACAGAGAATTTGATGATGAAAAAATCCTAATTCAGCATCAGAAAGCCAAACACTTCAAATGCCATGTGTGTCATAAAAAGCTTTACACAGGTCCTGGATTGGCTATTCATTGTATGCAGGTAATTGATCCTATTTTAAATGTTCTGTACATTATTCTGTAAAGTTCTACGAAATCATATTATTGAGTTAGGACTAAAATGAATACACCATTCATTGCCTTTTTTATGCTGATTATAAATATAATAAGTATTTCTATTGGAAATGAATTTCAGCCCCCCCTATATATGCCAATTCAGGGTTAGGTTAGGTTAGGTATAGCCTATATAGGGGGGGGGGGCTGAAATTCATTTCCAATAGAAATGCTTATTAGGACCTATATTTGTAATCAGCATATAAAAAGGCATCGAATAGTGTATTCACTTTAGTCATAACTCAATAATATGATTTCATAGAACTTTACCCATTATTCAATAAATAATAACCATTGGTAAAATTTTATTTGTACTTTTCACTAGCCTATCTTAGAAAATGGATAGGTTAGGCCTAAGGAAATGAAGCCAGGGCCAAAACATACTCTGGGAAGGTAGGCTATTACCAAGCTGCTATGTTAGGTAAATTTTTACCAAATCATATTAGGGCTGTTTTTTAGCACTAAGATCTTGCATCTTTCTATAAAGATTATTGTTTTTTAACTCATCTTTGTTCTAAGATCTTACAGTTCACTGATGTTAGAAAAAAGTGTGAAGAATTCCACTGTTCTACCATATAGAACAATGATGAGAGAACTTTGATGATCTACTCATCATTGTTCTCAGATTGCTGATCAGAGCAGAATGATGAAAGACGTTTGCACAAAAACAAGCAAAGATATAAGATCTTTGTTCAAAGATTTCACTTTTAAGCATTTTCTGACAAGAGATGTAAGATCTTAGCACATTGATGAGTGAAATAATGCCCCTAATGATGAGAGAACTTTGATGATATGCTCATCATTGTTCTCAGACCTCTGATCAGAGCAGAATGATGAAAGACATTTGCAGAAAAATGACAAAAGATGTAAGATCTTAGTTCAAAGATTTCACTTTTAAGCATTTTCTGACAAAATATGCAACATCTTAGCACATTGATGAGTGAAAAAACAGGCCTATTATTGACTTACAACTAAAGTGAATAGACCACTCAATGCCTTTTTTTATGCTCTTTACAAGTATAATAATCACTTTTGTTAGGAATGAATTTTACCCCCACCCCTATATATACCAATTTGGGTGTATATTTACACATTAGGGGGGGGGGGGTAAAGTTTAATCTTACCTCCCATTTACATCAGAAATAAAATATACCCCCACCCCCCTAATGTGCAAATATATACCCTGAATTGGTATATATAAGGGTGGGGGTAAAATTCATTTCTGATAGAAATGATTATTATATTTGTAAAGAGCATAAAAAAGGGCATCAAGTGGTATATTCACTTTAGTTGTAAGTCAATAATATGATTTGGTAAAAATTTACCCTATGTTATCCTCTTCTGATTCCTATGCCTTAGAAATTTCAGTAAATTTTTGTTATTCACTTTATTGACTTATGAATAAAGCAAACATACCACTGGATGCCTTTTTTATGCTCTTTCCAAATATAATAATTATTTCTGTTGAAAATGAATTTTACCCCCACCCCTATATATATATACCAATTCAGGGTATATATTTGCACATTAGGGGGGTAGGGGTAAATTTTATTTCTTATGCTAATGCGAGGTAGGTTTCAAATTTCCCCCCACCCTCCCTAATGTACAAATATATACTCTGAATTTGTATATATAGGGGTGGGGGTAAAATTCATTTCTGACAAAAATGATTATTATATTTAGGAAGAGCATAAAAAAAAGGCAGTAAATATTTACCAAATCATATTATTGAGTAACAACTAAAGTTAATATACCATTTAAGGCCTTTTTTTATGCTGATTACAAATATAATAATCATTTCTATTGGAAATGAATTTTAGCCCCCCCCCCCTATATATGCCAATTCTGGGTATATATTTCTACATTAGTGGTGGGGGTAAAGTTTAAACTTACCTCACATTTACATCAGAAATAAAATTTGTCCCCCTCCAAATGTAGAAATATATACCCTGAATTGGCATATAAAGGGAGGGGGGCTAAAATTCATTTCTGATAGAAATGATTATTATATTTGTAATCAGCATAAAAAAAGGCATTGAATGGTATATTCACTTTAGTTGTTACTCAATAATATGATTTGGTAAATATTTACCAGAAAGGCATCAAGTGGTATGTTTACTTTAATCATAGGCCTAAGTCAATAATATGAATAATGAAAAATTTACAAAAATTTCTATTTGACAGGTCTTATACCTATTGGAATTTTGACAAAACTACATTATAGGCTACATTACTTTGTAGTTTCTTTGGTAAATTTTTGTTATGCATATTACTGACTTACAAATAAAGTAAACATACCACTTGATGCCTATTTTTATGCTCTTTCCAAAATAATAATCATTTTTGTCAAAAATGAATTTTTCCCCCACCCCTATATATACCAATTCAGGGTATATATTTGCACATTAGGGGGTAGGGGTAAATTCTATTTCTGATATAAATGAGTGGTAAGTTTAAGCTTTCCCCCCACCCCCTAATGTTCAAATATATACCTTGAATTGGTATATATAGGGGTGGGGTGGGGGTAAAACCCATTTCTGACACAAATGATTATTATATTTAGAAAGCAGTGGCGGATCCAGGGGGCACCCCTCCCCTAGCATAGTCTAAAGTAGTGTCATTTACTTAATTAACTCAAGTTTGTGTTAATTAAACTTGCTCCTAATGCAAGTTTATCAGATCAACCTATTTTGCCCCCCCCCCCCCCAAAAAAAAAAAATCCTGGATCTGCCCCTGTTGGAAAGAGCATAAAAAAAGGCATCAACTGGTACATTTACTTTATTTATAAGTCAATAATATGAATAACAAAAAATTATCATTTCTTTTTCTCTGATTTTAGTTTCATAAAATACAATTATCAATATCAAATTTCAATCCTATTTTTTTTTTCTAAATTTAGGAAATATATTTTCAGATCTTGAAACCTTATAGATCAGGATGGAACCAAGTTGTGAAGCTGAAAATACTATTCTTGTAATTTATTTAAGCAGAGGATCTATTTTGCAAGGTTTCACTTTCTGAAAACAAGTATTTTTAGAAGTCAGTGCCCTCTAAAGAGAGAAGGACTAGAGGTGTGTACTTCAAAAGGTAAATATTTTGCTGTTCATATTATTCACTTACAGATAAAGCAAATATACCACTCAATGCCTTTTTTATGCTCTTTACAAATATAATAATTGCTTCTCTCACAAATTCAAATTTAAGCCCTTTTTGAACCCTTGAAAATGACCAAGAAATTTCAAGAAGAAAAAGCCTTAAACCATGGATTTCAAACTTACTGTTTGATTATAAATCCATTTTTTAAAGTTATATAATCCACAATCATTGATTCACTACTCTTAAGTTAGGTAAAATATTTCAAACAATTCCTCCATTTTTCTGTCTGCCATGTTTCTTCTGTTGGCTTTGATATTTTTCAACATATAAGTGAAGCAGTAGTTTTTAAGCAGCCTAAAACAGAACAAGAAGAAAACATGACAGATTTGTCTTGAATTTCTTTTCATCAACTTAATCTTAACAAATCAATGTTTGTGAATTATACAATTTTTACAAAATACACTTATAATGAAATAGTAAGTTTGAAACAAATGTTACAACCAATTTTTATATCCAAAAAAATATAGAATGAAATTACCATTTTCAAGGGTCCTAAATGGGCTTAAAATTGAATTTGCAAGAAAAACAATTATTATATTCTGAAAGAGCATAAGAAATTACATCTAGTGGTAGTTTTAATTTATTTGTTGGTTTATAATATGAACCACAAAATATTTACCCTTCAAAATACCTTCCCAGGACAGGAAAAAAGGTTAGGAAAAAAAAAACTATATGCCTACTTGACAGGTCTGTGCCTATTAAAATTCTGACACAACAACATGATATTTAATGTTCAGTTTTTAGTTTCTTTCTCTTTGGTTTTAGTTTTGAAAATGCAATTCCTGTTATTTGAGTAGATTTTTAAGCCATATTAAAGTTTTTTTTCTAAATTAGGACATGTATTTGCAGATCTTTAAAACCTCATAAATTAGGATTGAGCAAAGTTTTGAAGCTGAAAATACTTTTTTGTACTTCATTTAAGCAGAAGATCTATTTTGCAAGATTTCACTTATAAAACACAATGATTTATAACGTCATTAAGGCCTTCCTGGGACATACTTCAGTCTGTAGATCTATCCCTGAAAGTTTCATTTTCCTAACCTAAAACCTCTATTATACCACCTGAAGAATAGAGTTTTCTGTCAACATTTGTCTGATGTCATAGCCACATTATAGTTGCACTTGTTGATATAATCAAAATTATGCACAACTACAGCACTGATTATGTTTACTGTTTGCAATTTGTTGAGTTGAACATTGTTCAAATTTTACATGAAATTCTTGATTGACCAATCAGAGTTAAGATTTAAGGTATAGCTTTTTGAAACTAGAGAGAATGGAAGCTTAGAACAGCAGTTTTCTGTCAAAACTTCACTCAAAGAAGAGATCTCAAAATCAAAATGATATCAGAACACAGATGTTGGCCCTTGAACATCAAGTTACTGAAAAATGCTTGATTTCTGATGTGTGTGCTGAAATTCAAACCCTTTTGCAACAAGAGACTGCCTGGTTGAATAATGATTTTGCCCAACATCTTGATAGTGAGGTTCAGTGTCTTTTTGCTGAAGAGCAGGATAGACAACAAAGAGCTCTAAACATAGTTGCATATGCTATACCTTCACAACCAGACAAACAACTCTACATCCAGTCATAACTCAGCCAAAATTACAAACTCCAAGGCATTAAAATTACAAATGTGAAAAGACTTCCCATCCCTGCAAACTCACAGTCTGTAAATGCATGTCCACCACCTATCCTCTTCTCTGTTCCCAGTGTAGACATCAAAAGGAAAATCATTAACCATTCTTGTGAGCTCTGGGAAGATATTCAATTTTGTAGTGATATATCAAAGGCCAAGCATGATAAACATAAGGCTCTCATAGATGTGCTAAAAAGGCAAACAAACTCTGGTGTAAAAGATATCATCATTTTCAAAGGCCCCAATTGTGACAAAAAACATTGCTGCTCATCACAGTTGGGAAGTTCCAAAGCCAGTGCTGAACTCGGCAGCAATGGAGATATAACAGTTTGCCCCTCACCTCCTGTAAATAGCCCTGATTCCTTGTAGTTATCCTCTTCGTAGAATTTCAAGTGTTAATACTACTGTATCAACTGAAAGTGAACTTAGTGAACTTTTCTTTTCATGTGATAGTTCAAGTAAATCATGCTTCCTCACTGCCATCTCTGAGTTAACATCTACCCCACCTATGTCAAACACAGGTGCAGCTATGGGGCCTCTGCTGTTGGATGACCAGTTACAAAAGCCTTGAGATAATAATACCCTGCATGTCATCATGGGCGTAGGGAGGGGGTGGCAGGGGGCAGCTGCCCCCCCCCCCTAGACCTTCAAATTTACATTAGATATGGCTGAAAAAGCAGATGGTTGGAAAAGCAGTTGATAAAAGGCCCTCCATCACACTATTGACTGCCCCCCCCCCCCTAAACAATATGCTGCCTACGTCCATGCATGTCATCTCTAGCAATGTTGATTCTCTTACAAACAAGCTTCTAAATATCCAAGTGCTCTTAAAAGATGAAGAAGCAGATATTGCTGGGTTAGTGGAGATTCTGCCAAAATTTACTACAATACCTGTTATCAAAAGTTTGTTGTGGATATCTGGTTTTGAGTGCTTCACTAATCTGGGGCAGCCAAACTGCAGAAGAGGAGTTGGTATCCATGTCAGAGAAGGTTTCCAGGTTAGTTGTATTAACTATCTAATTTTCATTTTACCCTGGGTGGAAAGTTTATGGCTTGATACTACTCTTCAAGAAAATAAAAAAATCTGTATTGGGTGTGTATATAGAAGCCCTAGTGCACCCAGTCTTGATGACAGTGAAATATATCTCAAAACTATCATTGATGAAATGGCATCTATGGTATCACTTGATTTGATAATTATTAGTGATTTCAACTTCCCATTAATCAAGTGGGTTGATGGTCTTGGTCATGTAGTATCTAATAATAGAGGTTCACCATTTGTATCTTGCTTATCTGACAACTTCCTTCATCAAACAGTTAACAAGCCAACAAGGCATCATGGCAACCAGAATCCGTCCTTGTTGGACCTTGTAATTTTGAGTAGTCCAGATTTCCTTATCAGAAATGAATTCCTTCCTCCAGTTGGCAACAGCGACCACTCAGTCATCCTCTGTGTGTTATCCTTGAACATATGTCTGCAACCTATTGTTCATCATCAAACTTTTATTGACTATCAAGGAATACAGAAGGAACTAGCCTCAATAATTTGGTCAAAACTAATTATTTCTTATATCAACATATCATGGACAAATGTTAAAGAAGCCCCCCTATCAACTGAAAAAAAAAGCACTCCCATGTCATCCACCAAAAACAGCCAAAAACACTCCCATTCCTCACAAAGGATTCAAAAAGAATAACCAACAGGAAAGCCAGAGCCTGGAAAAGGTACAACAAGGAGAAAACACAGAAACATTGGATAAGGTATGCAAAGGCTTGGAATCTTGTCTCCAATGTAGTTAGGAAACTGAAGTCTCAACATGAGGAGAAGCTTGCCACAGATATCAAGGCAATATTCTGAGTTGAGTTTTCAGGCACAGGGCTTGAAGTATGAGCAGGTTTGGTAAAAAATCGTTTTCAGGTTCTCCTTGTTCTTCTTAACCTAGCCAAACTATAAAGCATTTCCATCTTATGAGTTCCAAGCATGTTGGACATGAGCTCTTCAGAATTGTCAGAATTGAACATGTCAGAATACCTTGGCTGAACACAGGTTCTGAGAAGACCCAAACCTGTGTTAAACACAGCACTCAAAACAATAATTTCCACAACCCATGCTGAACTTTGTTGGATGTGAGTAGTCTGAAAATCGAGTTGTCTTCTTCTGTTTCAGTGAACATGGGCTTTACAGTTGAGACTATTCAGCCTTTTCCTTTGACTCACTCTGTGAATTGAAATGAACTACTGCAAGTGGTTGCTCCTTATTTAACTTGTATTGGCTTAAATCTGATTAGATGTTGTGCAGTAAATCTTTTGATTCTAGGAGTTGAAATATTGGAGCATATACATTGAGTTCAGTGCTCTGTGTGCAGGTATGGTGAGCTAGACTCTTAGCTGATGGTGAGATTTTATGGTGTTTGAAGCACTTTAACAGTTAACAATGCAAGTCAAGCTGTGCAGACGTCAGCATATTACATTCAATTAGGCAATGGTGAATTGTTTCATTTTTATATTGCAATGTCTGCATAGAGAGGCTGAGTGAATTGAGCCACATGAATTAGAAAACTCATGCAATTACCTCTGATAATTTCCAGCAATATGTACCTCTAATGGGGATTGGTCTCCCACTTGGCTGGTCAATATTTAGGGAATTTTTTGCAATTTCATCAGCCTGATGGTTACCTGTTATACCTGAGTGGTATGGCATTTAACTCTGCAGACATTATAGATACATTATCATACTGTTTCTCATTCATAATTGAGGGATGGGAGAATATGTCCCCTATCAGCAATTCTTGCAAACTTCATTGTGTCAATTCGAAAAACGTAAGAGGAGGGATTGTTGTTTTGTTCACTGTTCATATCTGTTTGTGTTTTTTGTTAAACAGACTATTATTGATGTCTTAAAATAAAGAATAAGATAGGAAACTACCAACAGATTTAGAAGATGAAAATTACGATATTCTGCTCAGTGTGCTAGTTCTAACCATTTTACTGTAAAATTTTTTGTTACAATTTTTTTTTCAGGTTCACAAGGAAACGTTAGACAAGATTCCAAATTCTCTTCCAAGTAGAACTAATACTGAACTAGAGGTGTACGGAATGGAAGGAATTCCTGATGAAGATTTGAAGAATCATGAAAAGAATAGAGGTTTATTTTTTATATGATTTGTGATTTGTAGGGTAATTGAAGGGTAGGTTTTGGTATTCCCTGATGGATACTTGAAGAATTGGAGAAAAACAGTTATTTTTCTAATTTTTTTTTTTTTTCCAATATTCACGGTGCCAGGTACTCCAACGTATCTGATATGCCGCTATTCATTTACCTTGTTCAATGGCTTCGAGGTTTTAAATTTCTATTGAACCTTCTTTTGAAGGTGTCAACAGAGGGATTTGCAGGGATAATATCCCCAGGAAGATCGTTCCAGATAGAAGTGCAACGCCGGATGAAGCTGTTCCTCAAGTTCTCTGTTTTTGGCGTATCCTCCTTTAGATAATTGGACCAAGCTGTGTGCCTTCGTGTCTGCCTTGTTGGCTGGACAAAGGGGGGCACAATTCGAGAGAGCTCGTCTGAGGGAGGCGAATTCATGTACTTGTAAAAAACAGCCATCAACGCTACATGAAACCTTTCATTTAGAGGCTGGAGTGATTCTTGTGTAGAGGCGCAGCCCGCCCTAATTGCCCTATTCTGGATCTTCTGAAGTGGTGCCAACAGCGTTTTCAGAGCACCAGCATATAGCGGGCATCCATATTCAGCTATGGGTCTGATGCAAGACTTGTAGAGTGGGATGATCGAGCTTGATGGAAGAAGGTTTTTGCAGCAAAGAGTAACTCCCAGCTTTCTTGCGCAGGAGGTTCTCACCTGATCAAGGTGGTTGTTCCAAGAGAGATCGGTGGAGAAATGAATCCCCAGTAGACGAAGCTCGTCGACTCTCTTTATAGCTTCATTTTTGAAGATGAAACTGGGGTGTTCACGTGGCACCTTTGATCGGGTAATTAGAAGCTCCTTTGTTTTCGATGCATTGAAGTTGATCATCCATGCATCAGACCACTTTTCAATTTTCAAAAGATCCATCTGTAGGGAGAGGGAGGCTTGTGTTGGGTCTTCGTGTTTAGGGATGGCTGAGTGTGTCGTGGTATTGTCGGCAAAGTGATGCAGAGGGTTTGCAAGGTTGTCTCCCATGTCGTTTATGTAGATAAGGAAAAGCGTAGGTCCCAAGACACTGCCCTGGGGTACCCCTGCTTTCACTAGATATTCGCGGGAAATAAACCCGTCAAGAACAACCCGCAGTGAATGATCGGAAAGAAAGCTCTCAATCACTTTTAACAGACATCCACGAACACCATACACATAGAGTTTCTTTAGCAGGCCACAGTGCCATACTCTGTCAAAAGCTTTCGCAATGTCAAAGGATAATAGCCTGATGTCATATCCCATTGCCAGAAGTTCTATCCACTCCTGATACTGGGCCACTAGGCAGTCTAATGTTGAGCGTTTCCGGCGGAATCCATATTGGCGATCGCCTAGAAGGTCATTTGATTCCAGGTACTGATGATGTGTTTTATTGGAGACGGTCTCGTAGACTTTGCCAACACAGGAGAGAAGGGTAATAGGCCTGTAGGAGCCCACGCTCGTTGGATTGCCTTCTGGCTTTAGAGTAGGTATAACATGGGCGGACTTCCATGATCGTGGGAAGGTTCCGGAGTGTAAGCACAGCCGGAAAAGCAATGACAAGGGTCCAGCTAGTTCGGCACTGCAGGACTTGAGGACAACATTTGGTATGTTGTCAGGACCCGTGGCTTTGGTCACATCAAGATGCTGCGGAATGCAAAGGATCTTGGGAGCAGAAAAATTCACGCATTCCAGGACAGTGTCGGTTCGGTTGGAAAAATTTGGCACTTCTCTACCATTGTCGTCTAGATTCGAGAATTCGGCAAAAGCCTTAGCAAGAGCTTCAGCCTTTGCCTGTGGATCTTGTACCACTGTCCTGTTAGTCTGGAGAGAAGGAATTGTGGTCCCCTTGGACGACGGTAAAGCCTCCTTGACAATTTTCCACCAACTCTTTGCCAAAGCAAGTTGAAGCTTGGTGACGAATTTCTCCTTATACTGAACCTGGGACTGCCGAATCGCTCGAACTGCATCTTTGTGCGCATTTATGAATGCAATTTTGTCCTCTTTGCTCTTCAAAAGTAGCCATCGCTTGTGTGCCTTTTGCTTTGCTCGGATTGTCTTCTTACACTGGGCATTGAACCAAGGTTTGTCCTTACTGGACACCTGGATCCGCTTTGAAAGGATATGCTTTTCGACAGAGTCAACTATGGCCTGCTGGTACTTATCTGCAGCTTTCTCTGGGCCTTCCAGGAGGAAGGCTCTCCACTGCTGAGAAAAAAGAGTGTTTCTCAAACCATCCCAATCACCTCTTTTGTATAGCCAGATTGTTCGCTCATGCTTTAATGGAGGCAGAATACGTAGGTTTCCAAGTGCAACGACAGCAACGTGGTCACTGGTGAAAGCATGAGCGTCTACCTTAAAGGAGTCAGGTTGATCTGTAAGGAAGAGGTCAAGACGAGATGATCCGTTTGGGCCGTGATACGTGTCGAAATCGACAAGTTGTTCCAGCCTGTAAGAGAGAGATAGATCATACAAGTCCGACCCTTCCCTATCAGTATTTTTGATGCGAAGCCCCACGCTATGATTGACGTTGAAGTCTCCATGAAGGATAATGGCAGACTTAGCATACTTGCCCCAAATATATTCGAGGGAGGCTTCAAGGTAGCTGGTAATCTGGTAAGTTGGAGGGTTATACACGGTACCGACAATCACGGATTTATTTGGGAGGGTCACCCTAACCCACAGAGCTTCTTCGCCTGCTGAATCTGGTATGTTCAGGCATGAATAAGGTATATGGCTCTGTATATAAACAGCGACACCTCCTCCTCCGTATTTAGCGCCGTTAGTATGCTCTCGATCCTGCCTGAGGAGCGTGTATCCCTGTATGGCAACCTCACTGCTCTGTATTTCTTGGTTTAGATTGGTCTCAGTGATGCACATGATAGATGGCTTGACCAAGTTCACTAAATGTAGGAACTGGTCAAACTTAGATCTGAGACCTCGTACATTGCAGTGGGCTACTGTAAACAGGTCCGTTTGGATGGTCGGTGGACGTGCTACAGGTCGTTGTCGAAATGGCTGTTTGGTCCGAGGCTTTTTGTTCATATAAATCCTTCATATGATGGATTTATGAGTATATGGTACTCCAGATGAAGATTTGGAAAATAAGAAAAAATATAGGTTCACTGAAAATTTCTATTTTTGGATGTTTTCATTGAATAATTTGCTCCCCCCACCCTAGATTTTGAAAAATACAATTTGTCCACTTACCCCCTAAAACTAGCGTATTGGCACCATCAATCACAACATAAACGCTCGAGGCCAACTTGCCTGTGTATGCTCCTTCTCTACCCTACTGTTTTCATCTTTGCTCTTTAAGCCCTATTACAAAGTTTCAATTATCCTTGGAAATTTTCTTGTTACCTTCTCACCCAATTAGAGGGCATCATGCTTTTAGTTCAGCCCAAATTGGATTGCCAAAAAGGACAGTTTTTGGTAACCTATCATTGATTATATGTGACCTAACCATCTTTTAACCATTCCTTCATCATAACCCTAGAACAATGGGATTGAATTTTTTTTTTATATACAACTTATTGTTTGATATACAATTGCACAAACAGGCCTAAACTATCATTAGACAATTCCTTTCGAAGCATCTTTTATGTCTGCCTTGACCTTTCAAACCTTCCCAAATCACACTTAATCCATGTCATTAACATTGCTTGTTTTATCTTAATCTTAAATTAAAACTTATTTTGCTTTTTTTTTAACTTATTTTAACTGCAACAAAAGCCACATGACACACATAAACGCTAAATCTAAAACAAAATTGACGTTAAGCATGTAAAATATTGTTATGTAGTTTGTTAACCAATGTGTGCTCCTGCAATGCAAATAGAGGCAACGAAAAACTCAATGGTTTCACAGTTGTATGGAAGGTATGTGTTCACACGTTAATTCCACGTCTTAGACTTCATAATCTGTATGGTATTTGTGCATAATCAGTTGCCACAGCGCAGTGGTGAGTAAACTCTCCTTCAGATGTGGAGGATTCAAGCTCATCCCACTCTGTGGTAATGTTATTGGTGTTTTTGTCCCAGAAATGGCTGGTGTGAAGTGAAACATGGTGCTTCTTTTTACCTTGTTGTTCATATGTTCATTTTTTTTTAAATACTCCCTACAAGAGGTATAAAGAAAATGGGCACTGGGTCCAAGTTCAGCTGGCACCATTCGTCCCGATCTGGAGCAGATTCCTCTTTAGTGGTGTTTGATCTTCACAGAAAGGGGGTGATTTATTTACATCATCCACTATAGGGAGAAGCTTATCAGGAAGGAAAAATATGCCAAACAATATAAAACCGAGGCGACGATTCTCTAAAAAAGAAGAGAAAACCAATAATGATAATAAAAAAGGTTTGTCACAAAATACAAAACATGACCCGCACAGACAAAAGAGCTTTTTATCTAGATCACACTGTTTTGTTTTGTTTATCTGTTTCTGGTAATACGAAAATACAAAATATTTTCTTAACAACATTGTTAATTTTTCATAAGAAACATGTAAATATGTCCAGACCAAAAGTACAGATTATCTACTAGTGCCAAAAGTATGACAAAGTGGAATCTTGCCTGTTCTACATAGTGTAGAATTCCTCAACATGGAAAAAGACATAGTTGGAACAGTAGTCCCTTGAGGCCTCATTTGGTCCTTTTTGGCAAAAGATTAATTTAAAGTGTTTCTCACAGAGAGAGTGACTTTGTATCTGGTTTTTAAAAAGTCCTAAGATTTCCAAGGCCAGCATTATCGAACCACTTTTTTCTTCTCCACAAATATAGAGGGAAACTGAAAACTATTTCATTGTATCCCACTTTATTAGATAACCCAACAAGGGGATAAAAAAAAAAAGAAGCCAAGAATACAGAAATGAAAATGGTACTAATGCAATAATAATAATAATCTAGTAATTTATTGGTAATACAGCATGTTAAAAGTATTTTTGTGTTTATCATTTGCTGTTATGTCCCATCTTGAATTATCTGTAATGTTTGCTAATGCACGGTTGCCAACCCCAACCAATTCTGTGGCCAGTCAAGATGTACTGTAATTTTAATATTCTTGTTGTTACTGAACGAATTTACTTTTTTTTTTCTTAATAGCTAGCAGAGGTGCTGCTGGAAGTGGATCTGAAGACGAAGAAGAACCATCTCCAAAAGTAGCCAGAACTGGTCAACCACCTGGAGTAGTGCCAGGGATGATGAACATGATGCCAGGGGTTATGAATCCGTATATACCTCAAGGAATACCAGGAATGGGTGGATCTCCATTACCAATGAGACCTGCTGCCCCATTGCCACAAGGAGGACCTCGTCCTCTGTTTCCTGCTGCTGGTCAAGCTGCAGGGCCTGTAAGTAGCATTAACATTTCAACTTACTTTTGATAGATGTCTTTATGGTATATGATTTAGTAAACGAATTTTGTGTCTATTGGTTTATTCTATGGGACTGTATTCTGGATCAGGAATGCTGTGCCTTTAAGCTAAAAAAGTGATCCCCTAGAAGGCTTCCTTCCAAGTTGATTTTACTTTTATTTTTATCTCACCGTTTTCCCTGAACCGCTTCGTCTCTCTTCTCTTTTTGTGTGTTTATTTTTGTCTTTCTATCTCTTGTCTCCCCTTCTTTTTCCTTATTATGAAACGCTGCCTAATTTTGATGTTCCTTGTGTGAAATGTTGTGGTATCCTTGTTTATTTTTTTAAACTGCTACCCTTTTACCCATTTCTTTAATTGATAAGGGACAACAGGAAAAACCTTTTGTGTATCATATTAATGCGTGTCTCATAAAAACTGTATATGTTTCAAAGTACTATCACGATTTATCGCCATTTTAAATTCCAAATTACAATTATTTCCTATGGTAGATGTCACTCAAGTTGTTTTGTGCAAGTCTTTCAGATGGAGTAGGCTGCTGTTATTATTGCTGAAGTTTTTAACGAATATATTCATTACTTTGCTAGTTTTGGGATTATCCGAATAAGTTTACTTAATTGACTCAACTTCTCGCTTTCTGTGAAGGTTACTTAGGGGTATCATATTTTGTAAAATTGTACTTCTGTTGACTTAACTTCTGTTGCCTTTGCAATCCTTTGCGAGCTTAGCCAAAAAAAAGTTGTATTGTAAGGAGTGATGTCTCCTACCCATCTCGTTTTAGGTAGGGGTCACCTCGTTATAGTCACTAAAATGTAGGTGAGAAGGGGTTCCTTGGTTTGTATATATATATATATATATATATATATATATATATATATATATATATATATATATATATATATGTATATATATATATATATATATATATATATATATATATATATATATATTATATATATATATATATATATATATATATATATATATGTATATATATATATATATATATATATATATATATATATATATATATATATATATATATATATATATATATATATTATATATATATATATATATATATTATATATATATATATATATATATATATATATATATATATATATATATATATATATGTATATATATATATATATATATATATATATATATATATATATATATATATATATATATATATATATATATATATATATATATAATATATATATATATATATATATATATATATATATATATATATATATATATATATATATATATTTAATGAAGATACACAGAGAGATAATCTTAAAAATTAAGGGGAGGTGGCATATTTTTTCGACAATTTTACATGAAAATGCCAAAAAAGAGGTTCCTTAAAATATAGGGTGGGTAATTGCCCCTTTCCCCAACTGACTCCCCTGTTTGTAGGCTAACTACTTGGTTGAACGACATGAATGCAATCTTTGGGATATTACGCCCGACTTGGCCAAGACGCTGAATTTGTTTGAGCTTAATTTTGTCAAGGATAGCAATACGGGCTACCTAAGTTAATATTATTATTGTTTACTTTTTCGGCTGTAATTTTGTCAGTCTATTGGATTGCTGGGAATATTTTTGTTACCTTAACAGTTAGGATAATAAAGGTTACATTGATACTGTTATTTTTGTTTATAGAGTGATATTGAATCTTCTGGTCATGGCGGGGCTGGAATCAGGCCGACAGTTAGGATAATAAATGTTACATTGATACTGTTATTTGTGTTTGTAGAGTGGTATTGAATCTCCTGGTCATGGTGGGGCTGGAATCAGGCCGACATTTAGGCTGGAATCAGGCCGACAGTAATAAAGGTTACATTAATGCTGTTATTTATGTTTATAGAGTGGTATTGAATCTCCTGGTCATAGTGCGGCTGGAATCAGGCCGACAGTTAGGATAATAAATGTTACATTGATACTGTTATTTATGTTTATAGAGTGGTATTGAATCTCCTGGTCATGGTGGGGCTGGAATCAGGCCGACATTTAGGCTGGAATCAGGCCGACATTTAGGCTGGAATCGGGCCGTCTGTAATAAAGGTTACATTAATACTGTTATTTATGTTTATAGAGTGTTATTGAATCTCCTGGTCATAGTGCGGCTGGGATCAGGTCGACAGTTAGGATAATAAATGTTACATTGATACTGTTATTTATGTTTATTGTGTGGTATTGAATCTCCTGGTCATGGTGGGGCTGGAATCCGGCCGACATTTAGGCTGGAATCAGGCCGACAGTAATAAAGGTTACATTAATACTGTTATTTATGTTTATAGAGTGGTATTGAATCTCCTGGTCATAGTGCGGCTGGAATCAGGCCGACAGTTAGGATAATAAATGTTACATTGATACTGTTATTTATGTTTATAGAGTGGTATTGAATCTCCTGGTCATGGTGGGGCTGGAATCAGGCCGACAGTAATAAAGGTTACATTAATACTGTTATTTATGTTTATAGAGTGGTATTGAATCTCCTGGTCATAGTGCGGCTGGAATCAGGCCGACAGTTAGGATAATAAATGTTACATTGATACTGTTATTTATGTTTATAGAGTGGTATTGAATCTCCTGGTCATGGTGGGGCTGGAATCAGGCCGACAGTAATAAAGGTTACATTAATACTGTTATTTATGTTTATAGAGTGGTATTGAATCTCCTGGTCATAGTGCGGCTGGAATCAGGCCGACAGTTAGGATAATAAATGTTACATTGATACTGTTATTTATGTTTATAGAGTGGTATTGAATCTCCTGGTCATGGTGGGGCTGGAATCAGGCCGACATTTAGGCTGGAATCAGGCCGACATTTAGGCTGGAATCAGGCCGTCAGTAATAAAGGTTACATTAATACTGTTATTTATGTTTATAGTGTTATTGAATCTCCTGGTCATAGCGCGGCTGGAATCAGGCCGACAGTTAGGATAACAAATGTTACATTGATACTGTTATTTATGTTTATAGAGTGGTATTGATTCTCCTGGTCATGGTGGGGCTGGAATCCGGCCGACATTTAGGCTGGAATCTGGCCGACAGCAATAAAGGTTACATAAATACTGTTATTTATGTTTATAGAGTGGTATTGAATCTCCTGGTCATAGTGCGGCTGGAATCAGGCCGACAGTTAGGATAACAAATGTTACATTGATACTGTTATTTATGTTTATAGAGTGGTATTGATTCTCCTGGTCATGGTGGGGCTGGAATCCGGCCGAAATTTAGGCTGGAATCAGGCCGACAGTAATAAAGGTTACATTAATACTGTTATTTATGTTTATAGAGTGGTATTGAATCTCCTGGTCATAGTGCGGCTGGAACACAGTTTATAGAATATACCAGTATGATCATTCTCTATCTCACCCATTATAAAAACCCGGACCGGGGTGCGAGTGCTCCGGTGAACGTTTTTGCAGATATAAACATAAGCGAAGTCAGATCTTTTCATGGGTAGACAAGTCAGACTGTGATCTAATCGGAAACAAGTGGAAACCCGCTATTACGAATAATGCACTTTGTTGGAAACAATCGGAAACATCGATCCCGCTAATGCAGAAATAAGTGGGAGGAGCTTTTTGTTCGCACCGAGAACGAAGACCAGAAATGATCTGCGATAAACTTACTGGTATATTCTATAAACTGTGGGCTGGAATCAGGCCGACAGTTAGGATAATAAATGTTACATTGATACTGTTATTTATGTTTATAGAGTGGTATTGAATCTCCTGGTCATGGTGGGGCTGGAATCAGGCCGACATTCCCTGCATATAGTGCATCTCCTCTGCCAGAACAGAAAAAACCTTCATTGATAGTTGTATCTAGTGCCACAAGTAGGATTATGCATCCGGAAGAGGATGTATCATTAGTAAGTTTTTTCTTCTTAAGGAAGTTTACTGCTAAAAAAAAGGCCATTGAGTACTATAAATACTAAGTAATATTATTCTAAACGGACTTTATGGGTCTTTTTTTAATGGGCTGAATACAACTCGACATGAGGAGTATTGCTACCCTACATAATTTGTTTCTGGTCGAATACGAAAAAAGCAGCATTTATCAACCAAATTTGTTTTCACAATATTGTCCATGAAGATTGTACTTTTTCATGCATCAAAACCAATTCCGAAGCGAGGCATGGTTTCTCTATCAAGATATTAATAAAAAAGTTAACAGGATAAAAACAATAAATAAATAACAATAAAAAAATAATGAAAATTATTTGAATGTACTAAATGTAATTATATTATCATTAGAATTGTTATGATTATAATTATATATATTTAACATAGAAATTGTATTAAAAGTAATAAATATACAGGTTGTAAAAAAAAAATGACGGCCATTTTAAAGAACCAGTGAACAACTCAGAAGAACATATTAATTCAGGACAAAGTCCGTTGAAATGATCCACACTAACTGGGATAGAATGCAACCCTGTTTTACTTGGGTTTTGACTTGGAACCAGCTACTAAACTCACTTCCTACCTTAACCACTGCAATTAGCCTGCAGTGCAGTATTTTACTATTATGCCATCTTGAAAGATTTTCCAGATCTTTGGCAATTTTATCCATGACCTTCACTTCACGCCTTCTTAATTCACAGTTTAATGCCTTCTCCACTTTCTTTGCATTCCTCTTATTTTCATATGATCTATCACGCAAATATCTTGTACAGGGCCCTCCTCCTTTCTATTAAATATAAAGCATTTTCACTAATATTCCTAGCTGCGTTTCTAACTTTCTTCCCTAAGACGGCCTCAGCTACTTCACAAACTATTTTTCTAAAAGTATTCCATCCTGACCCTGCTCATATGCTAATTAATTTATTATATCTTGAATATATATTAAAGAAACCTGAAGCGGGTAAGTTTGTTTGAATTTGTTCTGCCAAAGGTGTCAAAGATAAGCAAGATATTATTTGACTGAAGATTTTCAATTTTTGAGACATCGAATTTATGGTAATTTGAAAACACAACATCTTTTTTAATATCAAAGAGGTAGACGGATGTCGGCTGAAATCTCAGCTGGCTTTCGATTTCATTTTGAAAGCTGGAAGTCGACTTTTGATTTCAGCCGGATGTTTTTAGTACATTTTCAAACTCTTTATTGTTAGGAAATGAAATGAAAACAAAAGAAAATTCGCCTTCTTTAAAAAGGAAAGGAAAACAAAAGAAAATTCATATTCATTAGAAGTAATAGCAACATATATCACTTCGTTTGCCATAGCTTAAGTCGATCCATCTTATGACATTAAGAAATCTTGATTTGTAATTTATAAAATGTAATATTTCTATATTACTGTTGGTTTAAATATTTTCTTCTTTGAGGTTGTATTCGTTTTGTTTGGCACTTGTTCCTATTAATCGTCGCTTGTCCTGTCATTGGCGATTCTGTGGCAATACAGGTTCAATCACGCACTTTCTTTGAAAAATATAAATAATTTCTTAGACCTCACTGCTTTTTCCTCTACGAAAAATTAAGAGATAAAAAATGGTTTAATTTAAATAAAACAACAAAAAAGTTGTGCGAGTATATATTTGTTTTTTGTTTTTTATTTGTTTTTTTTGTTCCCGTGTGTTTTAGTTGTCGATTTTTTTAGATGGTTTTATTTTGAATAACCGTTTTTTCTTACTTGAAGGATTTCTTTTTTTTTCCGCTGAGAAAGGCACCCGGACGTGGAGCCGAAATATTCGTATATTTTTTATTTAATGCTTTGCTGTTGTTTTATTTTATTTAAGTTAAACCACTGCTTTATTTAAATAAACACTAACTTACAAGATAAAATATTGGGAAATCTCCAAGTATCATACAGAACGAGATAACAACAGTTTTATGAACTTGTGAATTGTAATAGAGAAGAAATCCCCCGCTTCCCCTCCCCCCCCAAAAAAAAAACCTGTAATCTTAATAAGGACTGAGCAAACAATGACTTTATAATTGAATATTTGATAAAAAAAAATAAGGGAAAAATAAATCTGTATCTTTGAACTTTACTATAATTTCAGGAAGAAAAACGGGCACGGATACCGAAATATATTGTTAATTTTCCAAAGAAAGAAACACCAGTCCCAGAAGAAGTCGCTCCATCACCTCCGGCTCCTGCAGTGCCTTCAGGGCATATGCCACAACATATGCCACAGATGAATGTGAGACAACCCATGCAGCATATGGCTCGAGTTCCAATGTCTGCTATGGGTATGCCAGTTATGGGAATGGGGACTATGCCTATGATGAGCATGGCACCAATGGGTCTACCAATGGGAATGCATGTTCCTATGCATGGAATGCATGGTAAGAAGAATTTTGGAATTAGGAGATATTGTCTGTACTGTTAAAAAAAGACATCACCATCAGCTTTACACAAGAATTAAAGTTATGAAACTGGGTTAGGGTCTATGTCCCCCCTCCCAAATTTTCGGGATCTTACAATTTCTATAAAATTTTATAATATTATACAGGTAGATTACCGATTTTTTCCGTCTTACGCCTTCCTCGATGTGTTCCCTCATCCCAGATATAAATTCCTATGTACTTTTCTCATCCAACATATCACATTTAGGGGAGGAGGATTATTTTGAAATAGTATAGTCGAATGTTTTTTAGAATTAAAATCCCGATGGGTTTTCTAATGGTAAAATTCAGATGAACTTTTTAGTTTTTTTTAAGAGATGTTGCTGTAACATATTTTGAAATGCGTATCAGTTTGCCCTATTTTTTGTTCTGGTTGTATTGGGAACATTTTTTTGTTACTGTTCAAGGAAATAAGATCATGGTATGTAAAAAAAAAACAGTATCAACCCAGCCAAACCTGGTCTCCTGCAGGGTCAAATCCAGGGTTTTTTTTTGGAGGAGGGGGGGGGGGTACAAAAAGACTTTTCGGGGGGGGGGGGCTACAAAAAACCTTTAAAAACGCATCAAAAGTTGTTCATATTCATTTTGTTACGTTATTACGAGTCAAACAAACATTTCACGGAGGGTTAACCCCCCCCCCCCCCCCGGATACGGCCTTGTTCTTTTTTTTTCTTTTTTTCCCTTTTTTTTCTCCTCATTTGTTTCTTTTATTTCCTTGCTTTTTATTTCAAAATCAGCTAAGCATGTTGTTGACATTACATGTGACAATAGTTAATTTAGTAAACCATGAAAATAGGTTTAGCAAACCTACCCTTTTTAAAGCTAATATACAATAAATTAAAATACAACGATTGCAAAGAAAACCAGGAAGTAAAGGTGATAGAATAAAATTTAAAAACACGCTTTTTTTAATTGTATGAAAATTGGCTCGCTATGCCTTGAAATTAAATTGATAATCTGTAGTTTTAAAGGGCTATAAAAAATGTGCTAATTATTCAATTCAATTCTATCATTTATTACCCACAACTACAAGAGAACAAGTAGTACAAGTGGAGTATAAACATATAACTAAAAAGAAAAAAAGAAAACAAAAAAGAGTATTAACAAAACACTAGCAGTTAATTTCTACTAAGGAAAAACTGTAAAAGACCATGGTCAGGGCTAATTGTACAAAATGCATCTACAGAAAGCTTTTTCTGTAGGTCACTGAGCTTTTGAGTTACATCCGTAACATAGAATCTTTTAACTAGATGCCGATTTCTAGTCCATGGCGGCAGAGAAAGAAGACATTTGCAAAATTTGTAGTATATAACTTGATCTTTTCAAATCCTTTAGCTTAAGAACAGGATGAACACCCGAAAAATAAGTACAGAATGATCAGAAAAAGTCGAGAATAAGCGCCCAAGAGCTCTTCTGTTATATTTTGCACGGTTTGCTACAATTTTTGAATAACTGAACTGGATTTTTCTTACTGCATCAGCAACAATCTGTTTACGGAAAAGAGCTAGAGAATTTCTGAAAGGAAGAGACAGAAAGTACAGAAAATTCATTACATACCAGAGGAGTAGACGAAGACAGATTATAAGATAAGAATTCACACTTGTCACGATTCAGGGATAGACCAATATTTAGAAAAGACTGAGAAACTAAAGAAACCATCGCCGAAAGAGCAGATTTAGTACGACTAATCAACAGAATGTCATCAGCATATGCAATGTAAGAAATATCAGAAGTACCTGAAATCTTTTCCAGAACAGTA
This sequence comes from Artemia sinica, assembly GCA_027921565.1. Lineage (NCBI taxonomy): Eukaryota > Metazoa > Arthropoda > Branchiopoda > Anostraca > Artemiidae > Artemia > Artemia sinica. The sequence goes on along the minus strand of CM051274.1, from coordinate 34,361,008 downwards.
TTGGAAAAGGGTTGGTGCTAAAACACCTCCCTGCCTTACGCCTTGAAGCACTTTAATAGTTGTTTCTGGAGAAAATTTCAGGCGGAGGTATGAATTAGAATACCAAAACCGTAGAAGGTAAATAACCGAAAAATTAACACCAGAAGAAGCCAAAAAAAGAAAAGCTGGTTATGAACAGTAAATTCATAAAGTAAATGTAAATTCATAAAAGGCATAAAAAGGCATAAGGGTTACAAAATGCATAAAAAGTTTGGCTCTTAGCAATTCGATTTGTATACAAAGGCCTACTAATTCAGTCTATTTCCTAAATAAAGAAGCTTGTTTGATTGTCAATCAGTGGGAAAACATTGAACCACCAGATACAGTCGCTTTTGGAACCTAACATCATTAGGTAGAGTAGGTTAATAAAAAAAACTTACTTGTTCAGTAGCTTGGTAACAAAGGGTGTATCCCACTCTAGTTGAGGTCGTGGACGGGACAAGGGCCAAGAAGTTCGATATATAGAGGGACTGAAAGTATCAATGAAAATAGTGGTTAAGACTATCGGCCCCCATCCTTTCGAATGTAGCTTTGAGTGGCTGCAGAGAAACAAAAGCTTCCAAGGTTTTAGAGACCCGGCTAAAGATTGGGGAGAAGATCTAAAACAAAGAGCAATGGCAAATTGCAGTAATTATTTTCGTCTTTGGTTTAAAAGTTTTTCTCTCTCCCTCTCACATCTTCTTTCACCTTGTCTCCTGCCCCTTTTCATCTTCTTTTTATCTCTTCGTCCTCTGCTTCCCACCTCATCTATTTAACCTCCTCTCCCTCTCTTTCTCCCTTACTTTCTTTCTTTTATCTCACTCTGTCTCTCTTCTGTGTCTTACAGTGGCTTGTAATTACAACCAAAGGAAGAAATAATAATGGACGTCATAAGTTGAAAAATAAAGTTGTTAACGTCAAAGTTGAAAAATTTCGTTCCTGATATTGTGTAATATCAGAATTCTAAGTGATCCAACTGAAACACATACGTTGTGCAAATAAAGAAACAGATGAAGTTTAGCAGATACGAGTTTCTTTTTCTTTTTGTTGTTTAGTGTTTGTGCGTGTGTTTCTAAATCTTTTTGCGGTGTTTTTTTTAGTATATGTTAAATGTTTTGCCCAGCTTTTTTCTTCTACTACCTATTTTGGTTGATAAACCTATCCGGATGGGCAGCCAAAATATTTGACTTTTATTGCTGTATGTATGATTCTTTTTTCCTCAACGTTCACTATATTACTGATAATTTATTTCTCGCTGAATTCTTATTTCATTTTATTACAAATAGAAAGGCAGCGTTGTGTAAGAATTATTTACAATGGCTTTTAGCCATTATTTTAATTTTGAACTCTTATTTTAGGTGCTGGACCGGGGGTGGTACCTGGTATGCCATTTGGTGGTCCACATATGAATTTTCCAGGGATGATGAATCCAATGTTCCCAAGGTTTCGCTAAAACAGTTTATCAAATCAGAAAACCTTCATTATGTCCCCTTTTAAAATTCTGTACATTTGGGAACACTGCGGTAAGTCCCAACCTGATTAGCGAATTGTCTACACGCCAAGTGCTACGCAATATTATGGCCAATTATGTTGACGATCCGATTATGGTATAAAAAACATGTAAACTATATTTTAGTTGATTTTAATTCAACTATTGACGCAAGTTCTAAACTAGAAATTGCTTTCAAGACTAGATTAGCCAAACGTTCAGATAGTTGAACCTTCACGACTCTTGTCCTTTTTTTATTTTGATTATTATTGCCTTAAAAAAAACTTGGTACTGACAGGTATTTCATATAACTATAAACTTAACGTAAGAATAACTGGTTTAAAGTTATTCGTTTTCAGTCCGTTGATAATGGCAACGCTGTGGCATTGCCTTTTTTATTGTGGGGTTTTTCGCCTGCTAAATTATAATATTTTTAATAGTTTAAAGGATAGCACATTAAACATTCATTATTTAACGAAGTTACATTTTAAAATTCATCTAAAAATAGTTTTTACATCATATTTTCTCTAGAAGAAATAACTGTATTTAAAATAATGGCCTTCATATTTCGTAGTAATATTCTGTGTTAATTTTTTTTTTTTTTTTTTTTTGGTTCAAGGACAGGATTTGAGAATCCTGTTTCTCATTGTCTTGTGTTTTGAGTGGCAATTTTATAATTGAAGAAAGGTAGGATTAGTTACATGTTTTTTCTTCTTTTTTTGTTTTTGACTAATAAAAGCTTGTCAGAAATATCATCGTGTCTTGGAAAAGGTAGGTGGAAAACGTAAGTACAAACTTTTGTTTGTTCGCCACTTGCTAAGCTAGGAGCGTCATTTTAGTCGTCTCGAACGCCGAGTCCTGAAAGAAACTCTTCCTTTCGTTTCAAGAGCTAAGTATAAGAAGCTGGTAATTAGCAAAATCAACAATGAGCCGTTCAGAAGCCCAGTGGAATAACTGTACATCTTGAATATTTTTGTGTAAAAATTGATTGACTGCTAACTTGGTGTTTTCATTGAAATTTCTATGTATTTTACTAAAACCCATGAAAAATATTGACCAATACACCAGAATTACAGCATTTCGACCGTTGAACCCTTTATCATTTTTTAGAAATCAATTTGGTTAACTCCAAAGATGTATTTTCCCTTGACATGTTTTCAATGTCCAAAATAGCTTTTTGTATGTAACCCATTCCATATTTGAAGGTTATGGCATAGAACACGGAACCAGAAGCTGACAAGTCTTCAAACCCATTTTTGAACTATTTCCAAGCCGAATCGATTAATTTGGATTTTATTTACGACGTATAACAGTATAGTGTCAAATTTGGCCTTTACCTACTCTTGACTTCGAATGTTAAGAATGATTTCTGATAGAAGTAAGAATTGACCCTTAAAAAGTGATTTTCAATGAAAGCGAAAAAGAATATCCAATGTGTTGTGTGCAGTTGACTGATTTGATATCTAAGCCACTGGACTATGTTCGGTTTAATTGAAATGCAGTTGCGATTGTTTTTGCTTGAATTCTGACGAGTAAAGAATGTTAGGCTTTCGAAATTATAGTTGATACAGAAGAGAAACACTTCAAGTGGATCTCTTGAATGTAGGCCTTTATTTGAGCCACGAGATTTCAAATTCAGTAACTCAGATTTAAATTTTAGTACTTGAGTGATTTTGATCTTGATATATTCGCAAGAAAATAATGGAAAAGTAATGATTACTGTCCCAAATGACAAAAAAAAATTTTGGCCGTCGACGCAAAGTAATTTTTGAATAAGTTAATTCGAGGAAACTATAAGAAAACGTAAAAATACTTCAAACATGTTTGTCTGCCAGGCATATTGTCATCAAAACCAACAATGCATCTTGTCTGCCAGTTTTTACTATTGCTATGCAACTGTCAACTTTATTGCTCATTTAAAAATAACTTGCATGGCTTTCCACTTATCTCTTGAAAGCCATAAATAGGGAGCCCCAGTTCTGTCCCTTAAATGGCGTTCCTCATTCGGGAATTTCAAATTGAGGAAAATATCAGAAATAGGGTTTCCACCGGGAAAACTTAGATTTGAAACTTCAATTAATTCAGATTCTAAGAAAAATAAAGTAATATTGTTTATATTTAGTGGCCTTTTGTCCCGTGACTTCTTTCTTTGCAATTCTTTTATCCCATGACTTTTTATAGTGTCCTGCAAATTAAAAGGTCATATACAAGTAACGTAAGCTATTTCAGGTTGGCAAAATAACATACCGAAATTATTATTTGTTTTGTTTTTTGAAAGCAATATCGACTAAAATAGAGTCAAATGTCAAGTCAGATGAGTATTTTGTCATCTATTTTGTAAAATGTCAAGTATTTTGATAAAATGTCAAAATAGAGTCAATATCAAGTCATTTAAAACGACTGTGTTGGCAATGATCAATTCAATTTTAGATTTTTCAACGACTTTTGACGTTTTGTTATATTTTTCCCAACTCCATTGTTGTTCATTAGGTGATTTTTTTTTCTTTTGTTATTAACTGGAATGACATTGTAATATCTTAAGGTCAGTTGAATGCTTTATTCCATGAGATCTTACACCGTGAAATAAAAACCGAATAAACGCAAGTTTCCCGAGTCGCGTGAGACATTTAGGGAAGTCTGTCGAAAGAGACACGAGTCTCGTAAATAGAATTTAATTCTGGCGTAAGTCAATCATCACTTGGAAAAAAAAATCATTTTAATGACTGTTGGTCCAAACGGCATACGCCATAATATATTTACTGTCGGTTTATCCGTCTTTCATAAATAACACAAGGATTTCTATCACTTAATAATGCTAGTTTCGCTCTTGGGTCGAATCTGCCATGGAACAAAATGATTGAAAAACGGAAATAATATGTTGAATATCAACAGTCAGCTAAGAAATGATGAAAAAAAGCAATCGAATTTGAGGAGGGAGAAAGCAAGTTGGTTCTCTTCTGAATCATCCATCTCATCTAAAGTTTCAAAATTAGATTAGTTTTTTTTTGGGGGGAGGGGAGGAATCAGCTATCAATAAAATAGACCCCCTCCCTCCACAAATTAGTGATTTCATATTGTGATTAAAAATGGGAAATAATATGTTGAACAGCTACAGTCAGTTAAAAGGAACTTTTAAAAGCACAAAAGTGTTTTAAATGGGAAAGGAAGGGGATGAGTTGGATTTTATCTCGCCCATCCCCATGGGCCCCCATAAGGGGGGGGGGCGCCCCCCCCTGGCTTGAATGATGTTGCCTTATTTTTATATTTTTGTTCTGAGATTTCTATTATATAGCATTAAAAGTGCCAATTAGACGAGGTTTGCCCCCCCCCCCTGGAATTCAGCTTATGGGCGCCCATGCCCATCCCCACGCCTAAAATTTCAAAACTGGAATAACATCGTGGATGTTTTTCATGATATTTCAATCAATTATGGCAGCGCCAAAACTTTTTTTTTTGGGGGGGGTGAACAAATGACCCCTAATAAATTAAACCCCTTTCCCTCTGTAAATTAGTCAAAGATTTAGGTTGAAAAATAACAATTATGAGTGGCTTCCTGAGATCTTGAAACTTGACCAGCAATATTTGTTCTAAAATCTAAGCATCAATCTATAAATTATCTTATGTATATACATACTATCTAATTATTATAAGTTTGTTCTGGTTTAATTAGGATTCAAACTAGGTGCATCTAGCTGATGATTACATGTCAAGAATAAGGCTGGTAGAGAAAAATGGCTGCTCGAGACAAAGGGAGCTGAAAAAATAACAAGGATGTCCGTTGAAATGAGGTAGACTTGACATTCGCTTTCCCCCACTTCCTCGGAATACTTTAGAAATAATGAATAAAATAATATGTTATGTCAGCAAATCTATATAACGTTGGGAATTCCTTTTTATTGCGGGCAGTTCGACCATAGAAAGCTAACAACGTAAAATTCAAAAAAGAAAAAAGCACAAACGAGCTATTGAGTAATGGCAGTTTGAAGTTAAAGGACTATTTTTACTAGTGTTGGGACCTTAAGTACTTTTTATAGTAATTTGTTAACTTCTAGTTAGTGAAATTATGCTTTTTTTGCGACTACTATTGGACTATTCATTGCTAGCTGAGATTTAAAGCTTCAATACTGGATGGAGAAGGGGTGTATGCAGCTCTATTGGCCTTGGTCAGCTTGTTGCTGCAGGTAGCTGTTAGTAGTGGTAGCAGTAGTTTTTTTTTTATCTATTGATGTTAACATAGACAATTATAGGTCTAAAAAGGGTACTTAATGTCCTTCTCACCACTAAATGGTCTATAGTGTGTTTCGAACTTGGTTCAGTTCGAAAAGAATATGTCGGTTTCTTTTGCCGTCATCGGCTAATAAACTAAGATCGATAACTAATAGTTAGTTAAAAATCAAAACGGTTAAAAATCAAGATAATATCGTCAAGTTTTGGATGCAATAGCTTTAAATTATATTTCTCGAATACTGAGATTCAGAAGCTTCAGATGTGTAAAAATAAGGTTAAGGTCAGGAGCTAAATGTCTCCTTCTGTCGATTAATGAAGGTTGACAATTAACAAGGTGTTTCTTTTCGCTTTCAAACCCAACATTTGCTGCCATTTTTCTTGCAAATTGCGATTCCTCCTGACTTTTTGTTTTTAAAGGGAATGTGTTAGGATTTTGGATCAGCGATTAATCATCTTATTTCAGGAATTAATCTATTTGGCAAACCAGAAAAAAGAAGATGAAGAATAACTAATGGAGATTGCTAACTTTGGTTCGCAGAGCTGACGGGATTTTTTTCCAGGTTAAGGAAGCCAAAATGGGAAATTAACTGGTTTGTTCTTGACCTTTATGGTCAAGGAACAAACCAATGGGAAGCGGATGTGAGAGGAACTCAAGTTTGTCTCCGAAAAAAAAGCGCTGACGCATTGCATAGAATTTTTTTTTTCGTAACCTGAAATTTTTTCAGGTTAAGGAAGTCAAAAGTGAAGTTAGTAATCTTTTTCTTGACCAAAAAGGAATGTGAAGCTGATGTGAGAGGGAACTCAAGTTGCTCTCTGAGAAAAAAAGATAAAAAAAAAACAAAAAACGCTGACTTGCACTGCACAGAAAAGTAATCTTTTTCTTAATCTGAAATTTTTCCAGGTTAAGGAAGTCAAAATGAGAAGTTAATTAGTTTTTCTTGACGAAAAAAGAATGGGAAGCTGACTTGACATCATTTTTATACAATCCTGAAAAAGGCTTATGCCAGCTTTGCCTCTCACTCAGACTATCTGTCTATTTGTCTCTGAAAAAAACAAACAAAAAAACAACAACGTTGCCTTGCATTGCCTATAAAAATAGCTTAAGCTTAAGTAAAGATAATTGTTTCGTTTTTTATCTATCTTCTGTTCTTGTTTTACATTGAGCTGAAGGTAAAAGAATCAATGCAGTAAATTTATACAAAAAAAAAAAAAAAAAAAAATACATAACCAGGGCGCTATGCATACAATGTAAAAGAGGGAATTGAACAGAATTTGCTAGTAACATTAGGCCCTATTCATAAAAATCTCATAAATATCTTTTCACTTTGTTTCCTCGGCAGTTTTTTTCCTAAGCCTGGTATTGATGTTTAGTTCTTTTCATTTGACTTCCCTCCCTAGCTTCGCTCACTTTCCAAGGTCTACAGTTTAATTTCTAGTTTTTGTAATTTTGTTTCCATTGCTGATCTTCGAAGCATCAATAAAGAACAAATGATTACCGTATATTTTCATTTAAATATATATATATATATATATATAAATATATATATATATATATATATATATATATATATATATATATATATATATTATATATATATATATATATATATATATATATATATATAATATATATATATATATATATTATATATATATATATATATATATATATATATATATATATATATATATATATATATATATATATATATATATAAATAAAAATAATCATTTACTGTTGTCAAACTGTATCCTTTTTTCTTTTCATTCGCTTATTGGAGGAATCAGTTGCACAAGTTGTCCCACTTTCTTGCAAGGGGTTGTAAGAAAATAATAAGTACACACTCATCTGAATTAAACAAAAGAAAGTTAGAAAAGTGTATACGAAGCAGAAGAACATGTCAGCTCGAAACTCAGAATGAGAACAGGTTGATTAAAGGAAAGACATGAACATGGATAGAAAAAGAATTAATGGGCTTTTTCACACCTTTTGAAAGTTATTATATATTTGAGTAAATTTTTTTCTACCTTATGTCCCGATAAAGAGCTTAAACAATAAGAACCAACAAATTTTGCTTCGAAATTGAGAAACAAAACTGGGAAATGTTTTTTTTTCTATCAGATTTTTTAAGTTACAGATTAAGGTTTCCGGTCTAAAGACGCCTCGGACTGGAAGGAAAATCGAAGGAGGTCCTGCAATAAATTGATAGTTTTTATGGTTTGGTTTTGAAGTTGATCCGACTTCTTCCAGAAATGATTTTATTGTATCGGTTTAAAATAAATCAGTTTATCTTTTGTGCTTTGAAACTGGGCTATGTATTTCTCAGCTTTAGCAGGGTCCAATTTACTAGTACTTTAGTGGGGATTCTTTCCCAGGAAATCTATGAAATGGCAACTGAACACGAGACCACACATAAGTTTCTGTATAGTAGGGCACAAACAGTCCGAGAATAAATGACAATTCTAAAAAAATTCAAAATATAAGGCTCCTCAGGGGTGGGTGCTATGCGTTCAGACCCCGAATGAAACGAGAGTAGGCCATAATGAATAATTTAAAGGAAATTGTAACTTTATGGAATAGGTAAAGAGTAGACCTTTAAATAGATTGGGGTGGAGGAGGGGCCTGCTGTGTTATGTTGACTTCAGGTGGCTTGGTGCTGCAGTGAGTTGCTAATAATAATAGTAGCAGGGAGAAATGTATGATAAATAGCATAAAAGCGTATGTGATCTCTTACATAGTGGGCAGGTTCCCAGTCACTGTGCCATGGTCAGAATTACGGAGAACATGACCTCAAGCAAAGCAGATCAGCATCCAAGAAAAGCAACAGTCCAGTCAACATAGCTATATTTTGATACATAGCTATAATTTCCACTTTGTTGTACATAGCTATAATTTCCACATAGCTATATTTTTTAGCCTCCCTTAGGATTCTCCGTCACGAATTTTGTGATTTCTTTTATAAACATTTGATTCTCATTTTTTAATGGCTTGGATGAGTTTGCCTTCCCCTCCCCCTCCGGTGAAATGAGTTTTTGCGGTCATATAAGTTGTCATATTAGCTGTTCAGCTATTGAATTTAATTACAAAACGTTGTACGGCTAAGAAGTTTGAATTTCAGAGTGCTTAATTCGAAAATACAATTTAACTCCACAGTTAGATTTTTTAGCTCAGAAGTTTCATTGAAGAATGACGCAAAAAAAAACTGAATTAAGATAATATAAACCATACATACTACAATGGTAGATTTCGGTCCAATCAGTTTGCTTGCTTAACCAGTTAAGTAAATTGTCATGTTTCCATACGTCAGTCAGTCACAGTTTTTGAAGGCGAAGAAATGAAATATTGGCTAATCAGATAAAAATCTAAGAAAAATCTTAGGTAACGGATTTTGATAAAAAAAAAGAAAAAAATTGTGACCCTCCTCGAATAAGAACTTTTTTACTATATTTTTTCTTGACGGAAGTGTAAGTAAATACATCAAAAATGAAACTGCACTCAAGCCATGATAGGGTGTCTCCCCCTGGATCTGTCATCAACGATGAATCACTCACCACCAGAATTCTCTTCTCCGTGCAGCATCACGACAGTTACTAAAAAAAAGTTTCTGCACTTCCTTCGAATTAAGCTTGCGTATATGGCTTGCCCGTTCTTTAGGTCTTATTGAATGTATTATCTACCGCCAAGTCTCTTCTTTGAAAAAATTTGTTCAGTCCAGTCATACAAGTTTTAAAAACCAAACAGAAAAATTGCCATTTTGCACTGGAAAGGTAGCATAGTCAGTCGTTGAAATTTTCTTTCGTTTAAATAGGAGTAGATACCAAAGAGGACAAACATCACATTCCTAGTATTATCAGGAGGGGAATTTCTGAAACAATGTTTCACAAGGAGTATTCACGATGTCCCTGTCTTTATTGATTTTTAGCTGTTCTATAAATTTTAACCGAAAATTCAGGAACGCGTAAAAAAACTGTCAAAAGAATCGCCTTTTGAACCTGATTCAGGCATAACAACTAGTACTTCGTTTAATCTTAGTGATAAAACATCGTTGTAAAAAAGTAACTGGCCCATTGTAAAAAAAAATAAAAAACGTATTTAAAAAATGGCTGCAAGTTCGCTGTTCTCAATATGTGCAAGGGCTTCCTAAGGTGTATAATCATAAATCTTACTACATCGATGAAGATGAATCTTAAAGTAATTAAAATCAAAGTCCATTTTAGTATGGATTTTGGCATTAACTTATGTTAAATGTTGTCCATTTATGGAAATAAAGAAATGGGATATATTTTTCAAAATCTTTGGAGGGGAGGAGGAGAGTAAACCTGTTACTCTTTCAATTTCAGAAAAGAAAAAAAAGTAGTCCAATGCAATTGACGATAGTGCTTGTGTTGACCCTCATTCAAACAGTTGACTCCCCTCACTGATGTATGAGGCATGCCATCCCCTGCTTCCAAACAGGGTCTTGCGCTTCTTTAGCTCAATACCAACGAAGTGTGTCGTGCGTACTCGATCTGTAGGTACCAAAGGTTGAATAACACGTGAAAAAATGGTGATTTTTTAAAGGTAGATAATTTTGTTCTTTATTTGAAGTTGTTGCCTTGTAAAAACATTTACATCGACCTGGAAGGCTTGTAAAAAATGGGCGTAGTGTACAATTTCAACTCAGGGACTCTAGCCTTCAACCGTATAGTAAAATTAACCTAACGTTTGGTATAAAACGACATTGAATCTACCTAGCCAACATGTCGAAATGGCTCCAGGCTCTGGAAAGTTGTCGACCAATTTTTCGTAAACTTTTATAGAAATAAAAATAACAGGACCGGAAGCGAAGTGCTCTTGCCATTTTTGGAAACAAAGTGATGCTCGTGGTACATACCTTTTTTTGTTTAGGTGTCAGTAGATTTGAAATATAGGTGATTTATCAGAGCAGTTTAGGAAGATCTGCTTCTATTTCTGTAACTTCAACGTCGTCCAAGTATATAGCGGACTTTAGTAGTATTATTATTCACCTTAATTAAACGATACCCCTAATGTTTCTTTTCGTTTTTCACTGAAACTTCATGGTTTACTTTTTCTCTTCATTTTGTTTAAGATTTATATTGTGGTTTTACAGTATTTTTATGCGTGGCTAAATAGCTTTTTAGTGACATTATTATTATATACAGTTAGGTATCTGTATGTAATGCATATAACATTTGAGAATAATTCTCTCTATTTTTACAACCTCCAACAGATTTATTTTTATTTATTTAATTTCATCGCCTAAATGGCTTAGTCTACAATTTTCATGGAGGCCAGAAGTCGCTAATAAAAATCATTTTTTTTTAAATAGACCAAGATCATGCTTCTCTCCCATTAAATATTTGACAAATGAAACTCAGAGAGGAAAGAAAGTAACAAAAAAAATAAATAAAAAAAGGTGAAAAAACGAGGATTTTGTCAGCCAGTGGCGAACTATGAAGAAGAAGAAATAACCAAATATTTTGACAAGGACCTCCGCCGAGTCGTCCTCAGTGCTAAACAAAAAAGAAAGAAAAGAGAAAGAAACCAACGAAAATCGAACCTTTCAGAGTTTACTTGCCAACGACAGAACAGAAACTAAATAAGAACCAGGTTGGAATCAATGAAAAAGAAATCTACCAAGATGGTTGGGCAATAATCCTTTGTCTTGCCATAGCTTTGGCTGGCCTACAAATTCGTCCATCATTTGATGTGCAAATAGGTTCTCTCAAGTTATACCGGGTGAAAATATTGATTGAGTCCTTCAAAATTAAACTGTCGTAAATTGGGCTTAATGAAATATTTCCAGTATCTCTATTTATTGCTAAATTTCGGTTCATGTATTTTTTTTTATCTCAATTATCTCTCTAAAAGTTTGTGTTAGGCCATTTACAGTATATATTAAGGTTGCATCGTCAAAAAGAACTAGATGGGTCGGATTTACGAAAATATGCGAAGCCAATGCCGAATCAAAGTTGTCATTGCTATTTTTTAATCTCAGGGACTTATCTATTGACATTTTGTGTTCATGCAAACGTTCACCTAGTTGCTGATGGGTCCTACCACTGTAAAATTTCCCACATGAACACTGGACTCTGTAGACACCACTACCCAGTACAGGGTCAGTTTTATCCTTTCCTGAGTTGAAAAAATATTCAACTTTTTGTTCAGTTTTGAAAGAAACAGAGAGATTATGTTTTTTTTTTTAAATTTTTCCAAGTTTATCGCCAAGCTTCGGGATGTGTGGTAAAGTGACGAAAGTTTTTTTCTCAATTGCCGGGGTAACTGAATCAAGGGGGACGGGCTCCCTATTTTGTTGTTTTATCTTTTTTTTAATCGTCTATCTATGATATTTTCAATAAGTTTGATTGGGTAACCATTGCAGAAAAGAATATCCTTGACATAGTTTAATTCAGAACTTTATGATTACGGGAACAGATTTTTAAAACTCTGTCGACTAAAGAGATTATTATCCCTCTTTTCACAGAAGGAGGGTGATGGTAAGATAAATGTAGATATCGATCATTATGAGTCGGCTTTCTATATATAGAAAATTCAAGGCTAGGAGCAGTTTTTATAATCAAAACATCCAAGAAAGGCAGCTTATCTGAATCTTCGATTCCAGAAGACCAATCTGAGACCAACCTTGTGGTCTCAGAATGTAATTAAATATTTGGACACGTAACTTTGAATATGTAGGCCTACACTCAAAAATATCAAATTTTAAAGCTACCCATAATTCTTGTCTGGGGCCTAAAAGAATCGTTTTTTTTTGTCCTTGATCCAGAGCCTGCAGTTTATAAACTAAAGTGGAGTTTTATAGTCTGTGCCATAGGAGACTATTTCAAGTTATTCCGCAAAGCTTTGGTTTCTTCGAAATGTGTTTCAGCTTTCGATTAGAAAGCTCTGTTCAAGCTAGATGGCGGAAGTTTCAAATTAAGTTTAGTTTAAAGATAATTTCTTAAACCACATTTGCCTGACATCATATAAAGAAAGAAAAACGAGCAAAAATGGGGTTTTTATAGGCCAAATGAAAATACTGAAAAAACAAAGCGAATATTTCGAGAGGACAAACGCCTCTCTTCTTCAGCGCGAAACGAAACGAAAAAACAACAAAAAACAAACGCGGAAAGTCAATATGAAAAGAACCAAAAAACCAAAGAAAAAACCAAAAACTTAAAAGATGAATAAAATTCAATAAAAGCCAAAAATTAAAAGAATTAAAACCAAATACCTAACAACCATAAAAGCGAGTTATTCGCCAATAACCGCGATTTGCACAAAATCCAAAAAATATGAACTGCCATCGACGGATAATAGCGAACAACTGACAAAGAATAAGAAACAATTCATTCACTCAAAAAACAAAACGAACCAGCAATTAAATAAGTTGGAGAAGTATGTCATTTGATTTCGGATTTTAATTAATGCATTTCTTGCAGACACCCTTTGAGACCTAAGGGGTTGTTCACGTGTTTGATTAGATGACTTGGAAAGTGGTTCAAGGTTTATTTCAGGGATTACTAAAGTATCGGCTTCTCTTTTGAGAAAACCGAAATATGACTCGTTTATTCTTAAATCACCGGAATCTCTGTTTAAAGCTAGACCTAAATGTTGGTATTTATAAATTTCAACAGCTTCTCTGTAGTGCTGGACAATACCTTTGTCATGCGAAATAAGACTAGCTTGATTAAACAAAATAGTATGGTCTGGTTTTTCAAAAATGTGCTCTGCAAGGGCAGAGTCAAAATTTTCTGTTTTTTTCCGCTTTTTAAGTGTATTATTAATTGAACTAGAGTGCTGAGTTAATCTATCCGTTAGTCGCTGATCAGTTCTTCCGATATACCAAAGACCACACGAACAAGGAATTCTGTAGACACCGGAGTTTTCACCTATCGGGACAGGGTTTTTACCTTGATAAATTTGGGACCTGATAGTTTTTCTGGGTCTATAATAAGTGTAAATGTTATTTTTCCTTAGATTTTTTGAAATGTGGTCTGAAACCCCTTAAACGTATGGGAGACCAAGATAAACTGAATTTTCCCTTTGATTTGTGTTTTCTGTGGAACTATCTGATACTCTTTTAATGCGTTTTGCAATTACAGAATTTATTAAACTAATTGGATAACCATTCCCAAATAAAATATCTCTAAGGTGGTTGAGCTCTAAATCCAAGAAACGTGTTGAACAAACTTTCAATGCTCTATCAACTAGAGAAGTGACAACTCCTCTTTTCACAGCAGGAGAATGATTAGAGGAATAACTTAAGTAACGGTCATTATTTGTGGGTTTTCTATAGACACTAAACTCGAAACATGAATCATTTCGGTGACACCAGAACATCTAAGAAAGGAAGACGCCTCTCTATCTCTGATTCCTGAGTAAATTTCAGTTTTGGATCCAAGGAGTTGAGCAAGTGAAGAAAAGAACCCAGAGACTCGTCACCATGCTCCCATAAATAAAAAATATCATCTTTAAAACGAACCCAAAATTCAGGTTTACAAGAACTTTGCAAAATAGCCCTTTCTTCAAGGTCTTCCATTAAGATATCAGCCTGTATTGGAGAAAGGGGGGCACCCATGGAGAGCCCATATTTCTGTCTATAAAAAATGCCTCTATAATGGAAGTAAAAAGAAGTTCTGTTACAAAGGGCTGTAAGCGAAAGAAGTGTCTGATTCGAAAGAGTAGATTTTTCTGATATAGATGGGTTAGAATTAAGTTTTTGCTCCAAAATCAGTTCGGCCTTTTGAGGATCACAATTGGTATACATTGAATCTGCATCAAAACTGCCAATTCTTGTATTTGGTTTAACCGAAACTTGCTTTTCCTTGGGAACAAAATCAGCGGAATTTTTAATATAGGATTTTCGAGCCTGAATTAGTGGCCGAAATATAACTGATAAGAATTTCCCTATTTTTGCTGTAGGAGAATTAAAAGAAGAAACAATGGGTCGAAGTGGATTACCGGGCTTATGAACTTTAGGAAGACCATAAAAGCGAGGGGACGTGCATCCGCGTGGGTAAAACCTTTTGTACAACTGATCTGTAATTTCACCTTTTCCTTTTAGATAAGAAAGCTCTTTTCGGACTTCCTGTACAAATTTTTCTGTGGGATCGGTAGCTAATTGTTCATATGTGTTAGAATCATTTAAAATTTCTCTGACTTTTTTGTCGTAATCATCTGAATCTAATACAACTACAGTATTGCCTTTGTCGGCTTTCGTAATAATCCTGGAATGATCTTTATGTAGTGCGTGTAAGACCAAGTGTTCATTTTTACTGTTAATAATTTAAAAAATTTTAGTAAAAATGAACACTTGGTCTTACACGCACTACATAAAGATCATTCCAGGATTATTACGAAAGCCGATAAAGGCAATACTGTAGTTGTATTAGATTCAGATGATTACGACAAAAAAGTCAGAGAAATTTTAAATGATTCTAACACATGAACAATTAGCTACCGATCCCACAGAAAAATTTGTACAGGAAGTCCGAAAAGAGCTTTCTTATCTAAAAGGAAAAGGTGAAATTACAGATCAGTTGTACAAAAGGTTTTACCCACGCGGATGCACGTCCCCTCGCTTTTATGGTCCTCCTAAAGTTCATAAGCCCGGTAATCCACTTCGACCCATTGTTTCTTCTTTTAATTCTCCAACAGCAAAAATGGGGAAATTCTTATCAGTTATATTTCGCCCACTAATTCAGGCTCAAAATCCTATATTAAAAATTCCGCTGATTTTGTTTCCAAGGTAAAGCAAGTTTCGGTTAAACCAAATACAAGAATTGGCAGTTTTGATGCAGATTCAATGTATACCAATTGTGATCCTCAAAAGGCCGAACTGATTTTGGAGCAAAAACTTAATTCTAACCCATCTATATCAGAAAAATCTACTCTTTCGAATCAGACACTTCTTTCGCTTACAGCCCTTTGTAACAGAACTTCTTTTTACTTCCATTATAGAGGTATTTTTTATAGACAGAAATATGGGCTCTCCATGGGTGCCCCCCTTTCTCCAATACAGGCTGATATCTTCATGGAAGACCTTGAAGAAAGGGCTATTTTGCAAAGTTCTTGTAAACCTGAATTTTGGGTTCGTTTTAAAGATGATATTTTTTATTTATGGGAGCATGGTGACGAGTCTCTGGGTTCTTTTCTTCACTTGCTCAACTCCTTGGATCCAAAACTGAAATTTACTCAGGAATCAGAGATAGAGAGGCGTCTTCCTTTCTTAGATGTTCTGGTGTACCGAAATGATTCATGTTTCGAGTTTAGTGTCTATAGAAAACCCACACATAATGACCGTTACTTAAGTTATTCCTCTAATCATTCTCCTGCTGTGAAAAGAGGAGTTGTCACTTCTCTAGTTGATAGAGCATTGAAAGTTTGTTCAACACGTTTCTTGGATTTAGAGCTCAACCACCTTAGAGATATTTTATTTGGGAATGGTTATCCAATTAGTTTAATAAATTCTGTAATTGCAAAACGCGTTAAAAGAGTATCAGATAGTTCCACAGAAAACACAAATCAAAGGGAAAATTCAGTTTATCTTGGTCTCCCATACGTTAAAGGGGTTTCAGACCACATTTCAAAAAATCTAAGGAAAAATAACATTTACACTATTTATAGACCCAGAAAAACTATCAGGTCCCAAACTTATCAAGGTAAAAACCCTATCCCGATAGGTGAAAACTCCGGTGTCTACAGAATTCCTTGTTCGTGTGGTCTTTGGTATATCGGAAGAACTGATCAGCGACTAACGGATAGATTAACTCAGCACTCTAGTTCAATTAATAATACACTTAAAAAGCGGAAAAAACCAGAAAATTTTGACTCTGCCCTTGCAGAGCACATTTTTGAAAAACCAGACCATACTATTTTGTTTAATCAAGCTAGTCTTATTTCGCATGACAAAGGTATTGTCCAGCACTACAGAGAAGCTGTTGAAATTTATAAATACCAACATTTAGGTCTAGCTTTAAACAGAGATTCCGGTGATTTAAGAATAAACGAGTCATATTTCGGTTTTCTCAAAAGAGAAGCCGATACTTTAGTAATCCCTGAAATAAACCTTGAACCACTTTCCCAGTCATCTAATCAAACACGTGAACAACCCCTTAGGTCTCAAAGGGTGTCTGCAAGAAATGCATTAATTAAAATCCGAAATCAAATGACATAGTTCTCCAACTTATTTAATTGCTGGTTCGTTTTGTTTTTTGAGTGAATGAATTGTTTCTTATTCTTTGTCAGTTGTTCGCTAGTATCCGTCGATGGCAGTTCATATTTTTTTGGATTTTGTGCAAATCGCGGTTATTGGCGAATAATCGCTTTTATGGTTGTTAGGTATTTGGTTTTAATTCTTTTAATTTTTGGCTTTTATTGAATTTTATTCATCTTTTAAGTTTTTGGTTTTTTCTTTGGTTTTTTGTTTCTTTTCATATTGACTTTCGGCGCTTGTTTTTTGTTGTTTTTTCGTTTCGTTTCGCGCTGAAGAAGAGAGGCGTTTGTCCTCTCGAAATATTCGCTTTGTTTTTTCAGTATTTTCATTTGGCCTATAAAAACCCCATTTTTGCTCGTTTTTCTTTCTTTATGTAAGTTTAGTTTAAAAGTAAAAGTGCTTATGATGTGTGCTGGTTTCCTGACCCCATTGTCAAAGTCTCCTTAAGACATCATATAGAAAATTTTCAGTTTTAAAAAGGGAGCATTTTCCCACGGATCCGAAAGTGCAGCCATCTATTTTTTATGCCATTTCTCTTTATCATTACGGTTGAGCTTGCTATTTTGGTTTCTTTGTTCGGGACTGAGGCAAGAAATAGCATCAATTGTGCCTCCCAAGCTTTAATAGTTCTCTTACTGCTAAATAAAATGGAGCTTACTTTTTGGTCCTTTCTTAGTTGTGATATTAGAAAGCTGGCTCGCGGCAAGACAATAAAATTTTGAACTAAGAGAAGGATTTCTGTTAACGCTGGTCTATAGTTAATTAATAGCAGATGAAAGTACATTAACTCAGTATTTTTATTTTGTATAAAAATCAATTGATTATATAAACCATTTTGAAAGGTTCGAGGGGTTGACAACAGCATTGCTGAGTGTATATTCGAAAACAATAAATAATGAATACGCAAAAATGAGCTAAGCCCTGGTTGATGCAAAACAAGAAAAGCTGTGATTTGGGGTAAAGATGAGATAGAGGTGCCAAAGTTGCCGCCCTGCCCCACCATTCCTCCCCATAAAATTTTTAACAGAAAGGTAGTCATGTTTGCCGTCTTGCACCTTCTTTTAAGTGGAACCACATAAAAGTTTTTGGTCTGTTTTATTTAAGGTGCAGAGTGGGCCTGCTGCACCTCCTAACCCATCCATCCGCTGCTTTCAGTGCTCCTTTGAGGAAAATCAGGGATGTTGCACCTTATTTGAAGCAGAACCTCGCAAACTTTTACAAAGTGTACTATTTTGGGTACAAAGTGAGCTTCCAGTCCCTTCAATGCACTTTGCTCCTTCAGTATTGACACTATTCAAGTAAAGCAGGGACGTTGTATATTGTTTGAACCTGAACACCATTGTGATTTCTATCTGTACGATTAGAGAACGAAAATGGGCGGGTGACCTCTCCCTCTCCCTTGTGCCCTCACGCTTTTATTTTTTTGTCACAAAGTTAGGCATATTGCACTTCTATGAACTGGTGTTTCAACTACCTCTCTTCAACCCAACGGCACCTTTTTAGCAAAAAGGTAGGCATATGGCACCTTGTGTGAGCCAGGATCATACAAGGATTTTTAATTAGTATTATTGGCGGAAGAAAGTTGATGCATTGCCCTATTAACCTCCCCCTTTCCAGACTTTTTTTTAAAGAAAAAGGTTTGAACCGGCTTCATAAAGATCCAACGAATATTTCCGAGGAAGGCAGATATGTCGCACCTTGTTTCAACCAGAATCATGCAAGGATTTTCAGTCTATAAACGGGGTCATGAATTTGGTGTGGCCCCTCTAACACTCCCCTGTCCCTCTTACCGTCAAAGTATCAGCAGAAAGGTAGGCATTTTGCGCTTTATTTGAAACGGAATCACGCAAGGATGTTCAATTGATATAACTGGAAAACCAATGAGGCAGAGTCTCCTTTAACCCTCCACTGCCAAATTTTTACTTGAAGGATGACCATGCAGCTCCTTGTTTGAACGAGACTCATGCAACGATTTTTAATCTCTATGATTGGAGGACGCAAGTGGGCTAGAAACCCGTCCAGCGTCCCACGCCTCTCGTACCCAACTTTTTAGCAGAAAGCTAGCGTTTAGCAAAAGCAAGGTGTTCCACCTTGTATAAATCAAGAATGTGCAAAATTCTCAATATTTGAAAATTTGAGGCTCAAATGGGTCCTTAGCCTCACCAGCAACTTTGCCCATCGCGTATCAACCGCAATAAAAAAAAAAGTGTTTCAGTGTTGATGGTTGTAGGGACACAGACTTCCTGTGGGCCTTCCGAAACCACTCCCCACCACCAAATATTCCGCAGAAACAGTGCGATGTTAATTTACATCTTATAGTGGGTTTGAAATTTATGAAGGAAGTACGTTGGGGAAATGAAATAAGGGAATGATGATCCTTTAGATTCTCACTCCTCTTCTCAGTGGGGCAAGTAATTTGAGCTAATACGGTATATCCTACCCTCCATGTAAAAGTAGTTGGGTTCAATTTTAGTTAGGTAGGTAGGTACTACTTACCAAAGTGACCAAAAACGTGAAATTTCAACCCGTTGACTTTTACAGTCAGGGTTAGGTTCATTTTTTTTTCCAGGAATTATCCTCTGTCACAGAGAGTGACTTATAAACAAGAATCGAAAAGAACGTTCATCTTCAGGGGCAAAATGTTCTAATTCTTCTAGTTTTTATTTGTTTCCGACAGATTTTAGACCAGGAGAATTCGTCTTCATGCAATTGGCTTCGCAACGACCATAAATGATAATGCATCGCAATGACGTTGTTTTGCAATTATTATTAAAGTGGTGTTTTGGCAAGCACTAGATAGTAAATAGAATCAAATTGTTCTGACTTTCAAGTACATCATAAAGACATAAAAAAAAAGTTACGTTTAGAGGAAAAATGGTGTGGCCCCACCTTGGACACGTTGTATTTTTTTTTTCTTTAGACAGGGCACTTCGTATCGAAGGAGTTGTCGTAGAAACTTGGAAAAGGGCTCATTTGATGTGAAATTGAAGTGACTAGTGCCCCTTTTAATAGTCGAAAGTGATTGGAAGGCAACTAACACCCCTTCCCTGCCCACCATTTATCCAAACACATCCAGTCAAAATTTTTTGATAGCTATTTTGTTCAACGTAGTTAAAAGTTTTAGACATTAGGTTGTTGAGGATGATAACCCCCTCAGAGCCCTCGGGGCAAGGGTTGTAAGTTATGCTCCGGGGGCATATAAGGTTTTTGTAGATAGTGATGTTGTAGAAAATTCAAAAAGGGCTCATTCGATTGGAAATTAGAAGAGCTTGTGCCCTTTTTAGTAGTCAAAAGTGATTGGAGGATAACTAAAACTCCTCTCACACCCACCATTTCCCCAAACACATCCAATCAAAATTCTGAGATAGCCATTTTGTTCAACGTAGTTGAATGGTCCGGAAATTATGTCTTTGAGGATGACAACCCCCTCACAGCCCTTAGGCCAAGGATTGTAAGTTATGCCCTGGGGCATATAAGGTTTTTATAGAAAGCTTTGTCGTAGAAACTAGAAAAGGGGCTCATTTGATTGGAAATTCAAAGGGCTAGTGCCCTTTTTTAATAGTCGAAAGTGATTGGAGGGCAAATACCCCCCTCTTACGTCGACCTTTTCCCCAAACACATCCAATCAAAATTTTTAGATAG
Organism: Artemia sinica; assembly: GCA_027921565.1. Classification (NCBI taxonomy): domain Eukaryota; kingdom Metazoa; phylum Arthropoda; class Branchiopoda; order Anostraca; family Artemiidae; genus Artemia; species Artemia sinica. Next base: position 34,340,416 of record CM051274.1, on the reverse strand, counting down.
CTATTTTGTTCAACGTAGTTAAAAGTTTTAGAAATTAGGTCGTTGAGGGTAATAACCCCCTCAGAGCCCTCGGGGCAAGGGTTGTAAGTTATGCTCTGGGGGCATATAAGGTTTTTATAGATAGTGATGTTGTAGAAACTTCAAAAAGGGCTCATTCGATTGGAAATTAGAAGGGCTTGTGCCCTTTTTAATAGTCGAAAGTGATTGGAGGATAACTAACACCCCTCTCACACCCACCATTTCCCCAAGTACATCCAATCAAAATTTTGAGATAGCCATTTTGTTCAACGTAGATAAAAAGCCCGGAAATTATGTTTTTGAGTATGACACTCCCCCACAGACCTCAGGACAAGGGTTGGAAGTTATGCCCTGGGGACATATAAGGTTTTTTTTTATAGAAAGCGTTGTCGCAGAAACTTCAAAAAGGAATCATTCGATTGGAAATTGAAACGGGCTAGTGTCCTTTTTAATAGTCGAAAGTGATTTGAGGGCAAGTAAACCCCCTCTCACGCCCACCATTTCCCCAAACACATCCAATCAAAATTTTGAGATAGCCATTTTGTTCAACGTAGTTGAAATGTCCGGAAATTATGCCTGAGGATGACAACCCCCTCACAGCCCTCAGGCCAAGGATTGTAAGTTACGGCCTGGGGCATATACAGTTTTTTATAGAAAGCTTTGTCATATAAACTTGAAAAGGGGCTCACTTGATTGGAAATTTTAAGGGCTAGTGCCCTTTTTAATAGTCGAAAGTGATTGGAGGGGAAATAACCCCCCTCTTAGGCCGACCTTTTCCCAAACACATCCAATTAAAATTTTTTGATAGCTATTAGTGTTCAACGTAGTTAAAAGTTTTAGGAAATTATTTCGCTGAGGATGATAACCCCCTCAAAGCCCTCGGGGTAAGGGTTGTAAGTTATGCCCTGGGGGCATATAAGGTTTTTATAGATAGTGATGTTGCAGAAACTTCAAAAAGGGCTCATTCGATTGGAAATTAGAAGGGCTTGTGCCCTTTTTAGTAGTCGAAAGTGATTGGAGGATAACTAAAACTCCTCTCACACCCACCATTTCCCCAAACACATCCAATAAAAATTTTGAGATAGCCATTTTGTTCGACGTAGATAAAAAACCCGGAAATTATGTTTTTGAGGATGACACTCCCCCCCACAGACCTCAGGACAAGGGTTGGAAGTTATGCCCTGGGGGCATATAAGTTTTTTTTTATAGAAAGCGTTGTCGTAGAAACTTCAAAAATGAATCATTCGATTGGAAATTGAAACGGGCTAGTTCCCTTTTTAATAGTCGAAAGTGATTGGAGGGCAAGTAACCCCCCTCTCACGCCCACCATTTCCCCAAACACATCCAATCAAAATTTTGAGATAGCCATTTTGTTCAACGTAGTTGAAAGGTCCGGAAATTATGTCTTTGAGGATGACAACCCCCTCACAGCCCTCAGGCCAAGGATTGTAAGTTATGCCCTGGGGCATATAAGGTTTTTATAGAAAGCTTTGTCGTAGAAACTTGAAAAGGGGCTCATTTTATTGGAAATTCAAAGGGCCAGTGGCCTTTTTAATAGTCGAAAGTGATTGGAGGGCAAATACCCCCTTCTTGCGCCGACCTTTTCCCTAAACACATCCAATCAAAATTTTTAGATACATATTTTGTTCAACGTAGTTAAAAGTTTTAGAAATTAGGTCGTTGAGGATAATAACCACCTCAGAGCCCTCGGGCAAGGGTTGTAAGTTATGCCCTGGGGGCATATAAAGTTTTTATAGATAGTCATGTTTTAGAAACGTCAAAAAGGTCTCATTCGATTGGAAATTAGAAGGGCTTGTGCCCTTTTTAATAGTCGAAAGTGATTGGAGGATAACTAACACCCCTCTCACACCCACCATTTCTCCAAACACATCCAATCAAAATTTTGAGATAGCCATTTTGTTCGACGTAGATAAAAAACCCGGAAATTATGTTTTTGAGGCTGACACTCCCCCCCACAGACCTCAGGACAAGGGTTAAAAGTTATTCCCTGGGGGCATATAAGGTTTTTTTTATAGAAAGCGTTGTCGTAGAAACTTCAAAAAGGAATCATTTGATTGGAAATTGAAACGAGCTAGTGTCCTTTTTTAATGTCGAAAGTGGTTGGAGGGCAAGTAAACCCTCTCTCACGCCCACCATTTCCCCAAACGCATCCAATCAAAATTTTGAGATAGCCATTTTGTTCAACGTAGTTGAAAGGTCCGGAAATTATGTCTTTGAGGATGACAACCCCCTCAGAGCCCTCAGGCAAAGGATTGTAAGTTATGCCCTGGGGCATATACAGTTTTTATAGAAAGCTTTGTCGTAGAAACTTGAAATGGGGCTCATTTGATTGGAAAGTTTAAGGGCTAGTGCCCTTTTTAATCGTCGAAAGTGATTGGAGGGCAAATAACCCCCCTCTTAGGCCGACCTTTTCCCCAAACATATCCAATCAAAATTTTTAGATAGCTATTTTGTTCAATATAGTTAAAAGTTTTAGAAATTAGGTCGTTGAGGATGATAACCCCCTCAGAGCCCTCGGGCAAGGGTTGTAAGTTATGCCCTGGGGGCATATAAGGTTTTTATAGATAGTGATGTTGTAGAATCTTCAAAAAGGGCTCATTCAATTGGAAATTAGAAGGGCTTGTGCCCTTTTTAATAGTCGAAAGTGATTGGAGGGTAACTAATACCCCTCTCACACCCACCATTTCCCCAAACACATCCAATCAAAATTTTGGGATACCATTTTGTTCGGCGTAGATAAAGTTCAGGAAATTATGTGTTTGAGGATGACACTCTCCCCACAGACCTCGGGACAAGGGTTAGAAGTTATGCCCTGGGGGCATATAAGTTTTTTTTTATGGAAAGCGTTGTCGTAGAAACTTCAAAAAGGAATCATTCGATTGGAAATTGAAACGGCTAGTGCCCTTTTTAATTGTCGAAAGTGATTGGAGGGCAAGTAATCCCCCTCTCACGCCCACCATTTCCCCAAACACATTCACTCAAAATTTTGAGATAGCAATTTTGTTCAACGTAGTTGAAAGGTCTGGAAATTATGTCTTTGAGGATGACAACCCCCACACAGCCCTCAGGTCAAGGATTGTAAGTTATGCCTTGGGGTATATAAGGTTTTTATAGAAATCGTTGTCGTCGAAACTTCAAAAAAGGCTAATTGGATTGGAAATTGAAAGGGCTAGTGCCCTTTTTAATAGTCGGAAGTGATTGGAGGGCACCTAACTCCCCTCTCACGCCCACCATTTCCCCAAACACATTCACTCAAAATTTTGAGATAGCAATTTTGTTCAACGTAGTTGAAAAATCTGGAAATTAGGTCTTTGAGGATGACAACTCCCCCCCCCCAGCCCTCAGGGCAAGGGTTGTAAGTTATGCCCTGGGGGCATATAAGGTTTTTCATTGAAAGCGTTGTCGTAGAAACTTCAAAAGGGCTCATTCGATTGGAAATTGAAAGGGCTAGTGCCTGTTTTAATAGTTGAAAATTATTGGAGAGCAACCAATGCCCCCTCACGCCTACCATTTCCCCAAACACATCCAATCAACATTTCGAGATATTCATTTCGTTTAACGTAGTTGAAAGTTCCGGAAATTAGGTCTTTGAGGATGATAGCCCCTTCACAGGCCTCAGGGCTAGGGTTGTAATTTATGCCCTGGGATCATATAAGGTTTTTATAGAAAGCTTTGTCCTTAAAACTTCAAAAGGGACTCACTCGATTGGAAATTGAAAGGGCTAGAGTCCTTTTTAATACTACTACTACTACTAACAACTCATCGCAGCACCAAGCCGCCTGAGGCCAACACAGCTACGCACGCTCCTCCTCCACCCCAATCTATTCAAAGCCTCCCTTTTTACACCCGCCCACGAAGTTCCCATTTCCTTTAAATCTTTCTTTATGACGTCCTCCCAACCCAGACGGGGACGACCTGCTTTCCGTTTAGCCCTAGATGGTTGGCCGAAAAGAACAATCTTCGGCAATCTGTCATCCTTCATCCGAACAACATGCCCTAACCACCTCAACCTTTCTTTCATTATAGACCTAGAAAGTGGTATTGAACCACATTTTTCGTAAAGCCTATTGTTTGAAATACGGTCAGTCAGCCGGGTACCCAGAACAATCCTTAAGCAATTTCTCTGGAAAACATCTAGCAAATCTTCATCCGCTTTTCGGAGCGTCCATGCTTCAGAGCCATGCTTACGCCCACCATTTCCCCAAACACATGCAATCATAATTTGCACTTTACTGAAAAAATATAAATGTTTTTACTTTTATAACTTTAATAAATTAAATAATATTAATATTTTGATTACTAAATAGCAGTATATGTATATTAAACTGACAATGCACATTCATTTGTATTTTTTCAGTAAAGTGCAAATTATGTTCTGACCTTGGGAAGGCATAGGGGTTTCGAACCCTGCTCGTGTTAATTTCTGCTCGTTTTGAGTTTGACTCGGTTATTTATTGTAATTTCTGTTCGTTTCGGGTTTCATTTATTTATCGATGCTGATTTGTGGTAGTTTCGCGCTTGGTAGATTATTTGATTTTATTTTTGCTAATTTTTGGTTTAATGGAGTTCTTTACTTTTCTTTGAAAAACTTATTTTGTGGAACAATTGAATGGAATGGGTTAGGTTTTATGTTTTGGAGCAAAGTAATAGAGCATAGCTGAAAACCATGGTCCTTTTTAAAAATAATAACAGCGATTTGGTGTCGGAAAATGAGAAAGAAGCAGGTATTTGTATTTCTATAAGACAAAACTGTTCTTAGGCTATACTATTTTAGAACTGTTGAGGAGCAGAGTTATTGTATTTAGTCGTCGGCGAAGAAACAAAAATAAACCGTCTGTCAACACTGTTGACAGCGAACCTGACCGAAGTTTGCTGCAATGCTTCACGTTGCTCGAATACCGTAAATCTAGTTCAAATTTGAAAAGAAGCAACGTAGGCTGTTTGAAACTTTTAGTTTCTTTCTAATAAAGTTTCTTTAAAAGTTCCGCCGTGGAAAGTAAAGAGTAAATTTAAATCTTAAAACGATCAGAAATTAGAATATATAGGAAGAGAGGCCTAAGGCGATTAGAAATTATGAATAAAGACATGAACTTAAGAAAACAACAATCAACCATTTTATAAACAGATTAAGGTTGAGAAGGCTAGCACACATCCTTGTATGAATGACTGAAAATCCCTGCTCACAAAACTTAATCTAAAATCCGCCAATCGCAAACAACAAAAATTTACTCAAATCTTCTAAAGATGAAAACTTACAAAAAGTAAACATATATTACTATATTTGAGTGAACACTAATGCCTATTCCTAGGTGCTCGTTGCTATTGTGCCTAAGATTTCAATGAGAGGGTTTATCTTTCTTATCCTTATCATCTTTCTTATCTTTTCCAGCTTTTTTGTCATCATCATCGTCTTCTTTCTGATGCCGTCCCTAGAACAGTGAAAAAATTCTCTCATCGGAAAAATTAACACGGTATAAAATAAACTACTTTACTGCAAATCGCTGCTAATAGTTGAATGGACCCCAGAATAGGGGATTTTTTTGTCTATTTACAGGGGGAAGCAAGTTCTTTGTTAACTAACGCATCAGCTACTTTGCCCAGATACTTCAACCACATTTATGCTTGGCTTTTTCAATGGTAAAATAACACTTTTTATGACATACTAGCTTACACGTCGCGCGTTCTTGTGATCTCAAAATAAATAAAATACAAGGAAAATACCCCCCCCCCCCCCACCCGAAAATACCAATTCATTGGAGAATCAAGTCTATTAATTCAAAAATACGATAATGCACTGAATCGATAAACACGAACATCGATTTTTTTTTTAAACTTCATGTTTTCGACATTAAATTTGACCCCAGACTGAATAAAGTGATCTTTTACCGTACATTTATATAAATTACCTAATTAATTTATTGTGATTACCTATACAAAGAGTCTGAAAAATATTACAAATCAAATTCATTTTAGTATGGAAAATCTCCGCACAATTCTGCAGACTATTCCTCCCCCCAGCGAAAAATCTCCACCCAACCTCTGACATTTCTCCCCTGTAAAAATTTCCCCTCATGTAAAATAACGAAACCACATTTAAATTTGAAAAGTTTTAGATTAAATACTAGATTAACGATAGTTTTTGAATGCAAAATTCAGAGAGGTATTAAGAAATTAACTAACTCGTCAATTGAATATTAAGAAAATGTGAATTATTTTACCGGAAAGAACTGCCGGTTATTTGTATTGAGAGGTCAGTCATACGTAACAAATCAGGATTTTCGTTAAAATTTAATTCAAAAGGAAAATAAAATATATTCAAAAGAAAAATAAAGGAAAATACTCGTATATTTCGAATTTGAAGTAATGTTTTTCTTCTTTAAAAACCCATATTTTGGTCAAACAAAATTTTTTTAAGAGAGGGAAGCTGAATAAATTGATAGAATCTTAAGAAAGGGCGTGAAATGTGTTTTATTAAGCTGGTAATTCAGCTGTCCTTCAATATTTCGCTAGATGGTAGTGGTTTTTGTCGCGAAAAAATTTTTATCCAGGCCCAGGTCCCCACATGAGACAAGAAAAATTCACTGCGCAATTGTGCTCTTAAATTCAGATGCCCGGATTTTTTCAAAATTTTTATGCTAGAAGACATGCCACATTGAATGAGAAAGTCAGAAGTAAATTTTTTCTAAGAATCACGTATGAATTTGCATCAGATTCAGCACACATTTTTTTTTATGTTAATAAGAGACAAATAGCTTTGTCGTCACATAAACCTGCCTTAACCCATTAACACCCAAGACTAGTTACCAGTAAAATTCTACGATGGTTACTTTAGTGCAGCGAAGTAGGGTTTTAACTGAAAAATTTATGGGGTTGAATTTTTTTCCGTATCAACAATGTAACCAAGGCCGTATCCAGGGGGAGTTAGGGGGTTTGAACTCCCCCCAAAAATGTTCGTCTGTCTCGTAAAAACGTAACAGCAATGGATATGAACAAATTTTTGATGCGTTTTAAAAAAGTTTTTTTTTGTAATCCCCCCCCCCCCGATAAAAACCCTGGATACGACCCTGAATGTAACCATGGTGTTATGTTCCCAAATGAGAACGTTGAGCGTTAGTGTTGTCCTTGGGACGGAAGGATATATATGGATTCATATCTGTTGTCATGTTTAATAGGAGCTAGTATAAAAGATAAATTAAAGTTAGGCATGGAATTGCTCGTAATACAGTTGCAAGTGAAGTTTGACACTTTCTGCATTCTAGTCGTACATCTTTTTTTGCATACTTGATATCGATCCTTCTTCTCCGTTGTTACCAGTACATGAGTGGTTGATTTCTTAGGGCAGATCTGCCATGATCCTGAGCTCCCACCATGACCTGGAACCTAGGTTTCGTCCTGGTGAGCGAAACCACATTTTCTCCCTGTGAAGCAGTCATATACAGTCGTAGTTTGTTGCTACACTAGTAGCTATGCTGTCTTTCTATTTTACAGCCAAAATCACTCCATCTGATCTGTAGTCATAATAACCATGTTCCTTCTTTTCAACATCCGTTAGAAAAAGCTGGCACCCATACTTTGCATCCAAATCGAATTCGTTTTCCTTGGAAAAACATTTTGAAGAATTGACGACCAAAGAAAGGTATCATTGGTTCGTCCACGGAAAGTTTTTGACAGAATGTTTCATGTTGCTGAAGCTTAGTATTCATGGTATCTACAAGTAGCCTCAATTTAACCATTTTGTCGCTGTCCTAGAGCTCGTTATTAGTTCCAAGGTGCAGGTTTCTCTTTATCTTCAGAAATCTGTTGCGGCTCATGACTTGTCCAAATATAGGATCGACTAGGTCGTCTAGTACATTCTTTCACTGGGAAAGTGATGATATCCTGATTGTAACACAATTCCCGAAAAATTGCCAAGCTCTTCAAAGCTCAATGTGAAGCTGATATCACCATTCTGAGAGAGAGTATATCATGTTGTTTCCTATATGATCATAGCCCAAATATTTTCGTCCTAAAACTGACAAAAAACCTCGAATTCGGGCATGCTTATCATCTGACTGACGTTGTCTCCCAGTCTTGGTAGTGATTCTGATGAAAGATCTCCAGACTATGCTATCTTTTTCTATTTTGGTTTATACTTAGTTTTTTTTTTCAAAGGTTCATGTTTTTTGGATATGGATTTTGAGGACTGTCCTTATGATGCTGTTGGGCTGTTTTCCAACAACGGCTCAGTGGAGCGTTGTCTAAATCATCATTACCCGAAGTAGAAACGGAAGAAAGTCCGGATTGAGTATCTCCGGCTACATCGTCTGTTATGGAAGTATGAGTGATATCGAACTCTACCGTCTCTGCAGTATCACTTGAAAGATCATTCATAAAATCTGTAGGTCGTATAGTATAGCGATAGCTTCTTTAACAAATAAGAATATTTTGGGAGCAATCTGCAAACTAAAATGCACCATCAGTTCCAGATCCTTAAGACATTTTTGGCGTACCGAAACATCCAACGTTCCCAATTGGGAATACTTTTAGTTATCCAATACTTTGTCCTTACTCTGTATAATATAAGCGAATCATAGATTCTAAAGTAAGTATAGAGTTTTAAAACATCAAAACAAGATTTTTCAAACACTCAGCCTTGGTTGTGTTTCACCCGACACTATTGATTAAAGAAAACAAAACTGAATTTTAGCAAGATTTAAGAAAATCCTTAAAAATCACCTGATCCTAATTCAGGGAAAGTAAAACTTTTAGGACGTTGCTGGTTAGCCATATTCCTGTGGAAAGCTTAAAACTTGCCCAAGCTCCTACCTTCTGGACAAAAAGTGATATGAGACGTTCCCAGATGGGAACATTGGGCGCTAATGGGTTAAATGGTAACAACGAGAAAAAGTACTTTTAAATTTGAAGAGAGAGACGGAAGTTTATCTTTAAGTTCAGTAAGACATTTGGTTAAAGCTATTTGGAATTAAGCGTAAATATTAGGTATAAAACCACAAATTCCCACTATCAACGTTTTATGTGGTTGAGCAGATATTGAAGGGAGGAAATGTAGTTTCGTTGTCTTGCCTCAAATATTGGAACCCTCGTATATTTTTTATTCTCCCCTTATCCCCCCACAGATAAGAAGGCTCCTGGAATTATTGGGATCCCCTCCCTTATAGCCTGTTATTGTGCAGGTATGTCCGGGAAACAAAAAAAAAATAATCATTAATAAAACCTATTTACCTTAGAAATTTGTTCAGATATGTCTTTATTTCCATGTTTGTCCTGAGGAGGAAGACCTTCTTCTTGGTCTTTTTCACGGTTGAAAGAAAACATTGTATTTTTCTGAAAGAGGGACTTAAATAATTATTCTCCTACACCTGACCTGGTAAACCTAAATGGCTAGCTAGACATATGTATAGTTTTGTTCTTATTGTTCTTAGAGCTGTACAAACAGTAGGCGAAAAGCATTAAAGCGTTATTCTAAAAGCTCAAGCGATATTAAATTGGGTAATGTTCGAAATGTACTTGCACTGATGTCAAGCTTAAAATTGTCTAGCACATGAGTTTCTACAACTAGAAAACCCCATTTGCTGTTCATTTGAAAGCAACAAATCAAATTATAGAATGTTAATGCCAAATAGTATTAGAAACTGAAAACAGAGATTTCGGAGCTTTCTCAGCAGCTTGAAGAGATTAGGCAGTTTTAAAGCTGAAATCATTCAAAAATTTGCGATTCCATGATATGATTAAATAAAAAATCAACTGAAAGTAAGGAGCAACATTAAAACTTAAAACGAACAGAGATTATTTCGTATATGAGGGGGGCTGCCCCTTCGTCAACCCTAGCTCTTCATGCTAAAACCTTAAAGTTCTTTAAAAATATTTCCCATTCAAATTCCACAGCTCTTGTGTTTGAGCAGTCTTTCTTAAAATTGTGACAAAAAGTCAAACTTTAGCGTAAAGAGCGAGGGCGGAGGAACAGACAGCCCTTTATATACGGAATAGTTTCTGTTCACTTTAAGTTTTATTCTGCTCCTTACTTTCAGCTGAAAAAACTTGTTTTTTAAAAACAAACTTAATTCCTGACCTGTTTTCAAATCATGTCAGAAATCCCCTCCCTCCTTCCATGTAAAATTCTCCTGGAAAATTTTATCCTTAAAGAAAATTCTCCCCATGGAAAAATGTCCGTATATTTCCAAATAAGAAATGCTATATTTGAACAATGGGCAAATTGCTTAGCTTACATTCCTTCCCTTTCCTCAGGGACTATGGGGGGGGGGTTGTCATCCCCAAAGACATATTTATTGGACTTTTCTGCTCAATAATGGCTATTTAAAATTTTGATCGGATTTCTTTGGGGAAAAAAGGAGCGTGGGAGACGGTCTAGTTGCCCTCAAATCTATTGGTCACTTTTGACTTCTATTCAAATAAGCCTTGTTCCGATCTTCTAGGGCCATTAATTTGATACGATCGCCCCTGGAGGAAAAAACATACAAATAAACACGTATCTGTAATCTTTCTTCGGGCAAAAAAAAAAATATATATGAAATAAAATTTAAACTTTCGTAGATAAGAGCTTGATCTCTACAGTATGGTCTCTACAGTATGGCTACTAGGAGCTTTAATCTCTATAGTATGGTTATCTGATATGCTGAATCTGATGGTGTAATTTTCATTTAGATCGCTTGCCTTTTTGTGGGTGTTTTTTCTCTTTTCTGAAGATCAGGTAAATTTTCTCAAGCTTGAAACTGAATGAATTTTATATATTTGAAATCAAACTAAAATTTCAATTCTCTTAATATGTCTATTGTTATCAAAATTCTGTTTTTTAGAGTTTCGGCTACTATTGAGCCGAGTTGCTCTTTACTTACAGTTTGTTGCCATGAATTGTTTGACTGCTATACTTGAAAAAGCTGAAAACTATAGTTCGAGTTGAAAAATGAAGAAATTTTTATGTATAGTTGTAATTTACCAACTCCACAGCTCTGATCAAACAGTTCGTGGTAACTTTTATCACAATAAAATACATCAAAAGAATTGTTGTTTTTAATGCTGATACCAAATGTATAAAGTTCATTAAGTTTATTGAGGCCCATCAAAAGTTCCGAGCCTGAGGAAATTTGCCTGATTTTCGAAAAAAAGGGAATCTCTTTAAAGTCAATGATTCCTATTGAAAATTGCACCATCAGATTCAGCGTCTCAAAGAATCCTATTATAGAGTTTTCAAGATGCCATTCTTAAAAATGTTGAATTTTGCATTATTTGCCAGAAGAAAGATCACGGATGCTTTTTTTTTTTTTTTCACTATTAATTTTTTAATCTTCTCAGGGGTGATTGTATTGAGTCAATAATCATAAGAGATTGAGAGAAGGCTAGTTAGAACGGAAAATAATCGTTCTAGTGCCTTTTTTAAGTGACCAAAAAATTGGAGGGCAACTAGCCCCCCTCCCACGCCCTTTTTTTTTCCCGAAGTCGTATGATCAAAATTTTGAGATAATTATTTTGTTCAGTATAGTCGATAGTCGAAATGTCCAATAACTATGTTTTTGGGGATGACATAACCCTCAGAGCCCCCGGAGGAAGGGCCGCAAGTTATTAAATTTGCGCATTGTTTACGCATAGTATTTGTTATTGGGAAATATACTGATATTTTTCAGGGGGGGGGGTGTATGGGAATGGATTTTTTCTATGGGGAGAATTTCACATTGGGATGGAAGTTTTCGGGGGTGCAGTTTCCAGAAAGAACTTTACACGGTGGAGATTTGCCAGAATTCATACACAAAATTCGGTTTCTTTGCCTTACTCTCTCTTTGGTGGTGGAAATTGTCCGGGGGAAATTTTCAGCGGAGTGGAAATTGTCCGGGGGAAATTTTCAGCGGAGTGGGAATTATCTGGGGCATTTTTACGCGGGTTGATTTCCTACATCATCAGAAGAAATTTTTCCCTGGAGAAATTTTTCATTTGAGGGGGGAAGGTATTTCCTGGAAATATTTTCCACACAGGGGGATTCTGCCATGACCAGAAAAGCGATCAAAAATTAAATAAAAAAATAATTCTTTCTTCAAATCAAGGTATGCTAAGGAGTATTTTTCAGGTGGAATCGTCCGGCGTATTTTCCCGGGGAAAGAATTTTACGTGGGAGGAACTTTCTATAGAGGAATTTTTCGTGGGGGGTCTGATTTCTTGGGATTATTTGATAAACTATCTGAATTTAAGTAAAAAGAGAATTGTTTCTACTGAAAGTACGGAGCAACATTAAAACTTAAACGAAAAGAAATATATTCCGTATAAGAGGGGGACTGCTCCTTCCTCAATACCCGGCTCTTTACGCTAAAGTTCGACCTCTTGTCCAAATTCTTTAAGAACGATTCCTGAAACACAAAGGCCGTGTAATTAGAATTAGAGCCTTTTTAAAAGTAATCAAAAACTTCAGCGTGAAGAGGTATTGAGAAGGGGACCGCCTCCATCGTATACGAAATAATTTCTGTTCGCTTTAAGTTTTTATGTTGCTCCTTACTTTCAGTAGAAAAAAAACTTGTTTTATTTTTATTTTTACTATGTAGTTCATGTTTGAAAGTGCAGTAGGTCGCCAAAAACTTGACATTTACCTTTTTTTCAACCAAATACTACTGAAAATTAGCCGTTGTTTCCCTGATATTTTCCAGGTTTTAATACCAATTTTTATCTTAAATGGAAGATTCAACTATTTGACAGTCAATCATTGTGTTTTCCAGATTAATGAACTTCTAGGCTATAAACGAGAAAAAAAAAAACTTAAAAAAAAATTTTTACAGTTTCGGTTTTCGTATTTATGATTTTTTTTCTAATCTTTTAACGCTAAACTTAAAAGAAGATTGACCATCTCTTGGTTAAAATGCCTTCTATATTTCGTTATTTAATTTCTAGTATGGGAAAAAATAATTAATTTATTTGGCTGAATGTCTCTTTATAACCCTTGATGAGGAACAGGCTAAGTTTACATTTAAAAAAGGAAAGGCTGATGGAGGAGGGGCAAAGGTTAGCAAACAGTTTTTTTTTAAGTGTCATAGTTATTCCTAAAGTATAATGCAATTTGACATTTTTTTTTCGCTTTTTGTGCTTTTGAAGCGGGTCAGGCCCTCCCCTTTCCATCTCCCTGAGGACAGTGCCTAGAAGGCAAAGAGCCATTTTTTGGTCTATGGGAGATGGGTAAAGAAGAATAAAAATACAAGGAAAATATATTTGGTGACATGCCTGGAATCTAATTTATTAAAACTTATGGTTTTCCTAAGGGACCAGAATGACCCAAAAGCATCCTATTTAACAGAACTTTCGTTTATTAAAAGCCGGCGAAGGACTATGTTCCTTACTTGCATGGATTTTCCCTTAAATGTTGCCCTTATTTGTGTAATTGCGCGTAAATTACTTGAGTAATGGCTTAATTAAAATACAAGAGGTTACAAATAAATAATTTCAGGAAACAACCAAAAAAATCGGAATTTATTATTCGGGATTGACTTTTCCAGAATTATTTCTAGGACATCTGGAGCAAATACGAAATTTTGTCCTCCGGTTAATTTTATTTTGTATTCCACAGGAGTACGAAATAAAATTGCTCTGGAAAGAGTTTACTTTCCCAAATAGGATAGTTCTGTTTTGACACCATGTCAAACCTGAGGAAAAAACATGGTTTTTATTCTTACAAACTTCATTGGAACTTTTCTGTCTCATTTCGCGATTCCCATACCCAAGAAAATTTCGAATTTACACATCTTACTGTTTCAGAGCTGCAGTCCGCTGATCAAAAAAAAAAAAAAAAAAAAAAAAAAAAAAAAAAAAAAAAAAAAACAGCTGCGAAAAAAGTAGTGTTGCTCCGCAACACAATAAAAATAAAATATAGAGTTTGTTTACTCAGGCAGGAAGGATGGGGTACATAGACAGGGAGTAGGGCTCATGATGAATAAGGAAGCTGCTAAGTCTTGTCTAGGCTGGGAAGGTATTAATAATAGAATACTAATTGCTCATTTTATGACTAGAAAGTTCAGGGTATCAGTTATAGTAGTATATGCCCCTGTAGAACCGACTGACAGAGATACTAGTGACTCAGATGAATTTTACTTACAGTTACAGGAGCAAATAGACAGGGTCCCAGGTAGAAATATGATGTTATTACTGGGAGATTTTAACGCCCAGGTTGGTAGAAATAGGGATAGATGGTATCCCAGCCTAGGTAAATTTGGTGTAGGAAAAGAAAACAGTAATGGATACAGACTTCTGCAATTTTGTAGGTATAACAATCTAGTTATAACCAATACGGTGTTCGGTCATAAAATGGCTCATAAGTTAACATGGTATTCACGTGATGGTAAGACAGCAAACCTTATTGATTATGTTATAGTAAACCGAAGACTGGCAGGATCAATACAAGATACTAGGGTATATAGGAGTGCTGTTATTGATGTTAGAAGTAAAGATCACCATCTAGTAGTGTCAAGGGTTAATTTAAAGCTGAAATATCGGAAGGGTAACTACCTCCCGGGAAGTTATGATGTCGGTAGACTCCAGGATGAGAATTTGAGAGAAACTTTCCAGAACAGTTGAATACTAAACTTGAGAGTTTAAAATTTGATAATGTGGAAGATGGTTGGAATAATTTTAGAAAAATTATTTGTGAAGTTTCTGAAGGTGTATTAGGGAAGAAAGCTAGAACTGCAGCTAAGAATATTAGTGAAAAAGCTTTATGTTTAATAGAAAGGAGAAAAGACTTGTACAAGAATTATCTGAGTGATAGATCGTATGAAAACAAAAGAAATGTAAAGAATGTGGAGAAAGAATTAAAATATGAACTAAGGAGGTGGAGGCCATGGATAAAATTGCCGAGGATCGGGAAGATGCAGCTAGACGGCATAATAGTAAAATATTGTACTGGCACGTTAACAAATTGAGAGGGAGTAGTCAATCCGGACTTGGCCCAGTTAAAGATAGGAATGGGGTCGCAATTAGCGATAATGAAAAAACTAAAGAGAGATGGGCCGAACATTTTGAGAATTTGCTTATCCGAGATAGAGTTGCAGGAAAAATATAGAGGAAAATGAAACAGTTTGTGATACCTTGGATGTGAAGGAAGATTTGTTTTGTGAGGAGGAATTAGCAACAGTACTAAAAGGATTAAAGAATAATAAGGCTCCAGGTGCTGATAGGGTGGTAAATGAGTTTCGTAAATATGGTGGCTCTGAGGTTAGAAATAAGTTACTGAAGATTATGAATATGATTTTTGAAAAAGGGGAAGTACCTTACGATTTTAGGAAAACCTTAATTAAGCCACTTTATAAGAAAGGTGATAAAAGTGAGTGTGGTAATTATCGAGGCATTAGTCTGGTCACTGTAGGTAGTAAATTACTTAGTAATATGATACTTTTTAGACTGAGAGATGCCGTAGACAAAGTTTTAAGAGAAGAGCAGTGCGGTTTTAGAAAAGATAGAGGATGTGTCGACCAAATTTTCACTCTTAGGCTAATAATTGAGAAGTGCCTGAGTTTTCAAACACCTTTG
Organism: Artemia sinica; assembly: GCA_027921565.1. NCBI lineage: Eukaryota > Metazoa > Arthropoda > Branchiopoda > Anostraca > Artemiidae > Artemia > Artemia sinica. Next base: position 34,324,864 of record CM051274.1, on the reverse strand, counting down.
GTCCTCAGTTTTATAGATTATGAGCAAGCGTTCGATTCTGTTGATAGAAGAGCTTTAGTAAAGGTTTTATCCTCGTATGGTATACCAGACAAATACATTAAAGTGATTAGTGCTATGTACGAGAATAACACTGCTGCGGTTAAGGTAGGAAATGAGGTTAGCAGCTGGTTTTGTATTAAATCAGGAGTTAAGCAGGGTTGTGTTCTATCCCCCTTTGTATGGATTACTTTGATGGAGTTTGTTTTAAGGAGCACAGGAAAGGCAATGGGAGACCACGGAATCAAATGGGGAGGAAAAAGTCTCCTGGACTTGGATTATGCTGATGATTTAAGCATCCTAGATGAAAGTGTGAGCAAAATGAATGAAGTTTTAGAGGTTTTGCGAGTTCAGGGTGCTAGAATTGGTTTGAAAATTAATGTTGGGAAGACTAAGTAACTAAGGCTAGGAATAAGTGAAGATGAAAAGGTGACGTTGGGTAATGAAAAGATTGATCAGGTGAGCAGCTTCACTTACCTTGGTAGTATTATTAGTAAAGATGGTGGGAGCAGTGAAGATGTTAAATATAGAATAGCCAAGGCTCAGGGTGTTTTTTCACAGTTAAAAAAAGTCTGGAAGAATAGGAAGATAAGTCTGCAAACCAAGATTAGAATATTAGAAGCTACAGTGATGACAGTGGTCAAGTATGGCTCTGAAGCATGGACGCTCCGAAAAGCGGATGAAGATTTGCTAGATGTTTTCCAGAGAAATTGCTTAAGGATTGTTCTGGGTACCCGGCTGACTGACCGTATTTCAAATAATAGGCTTTACGAAAAATGTGGTTCAATACCGGTCTTTAGGGCTATAATGAAAGAAAGGTTGAGGTGGCTAGGGCACGTTGTGCGGATGAAGGATGACATATTGTCGAAGATTGTTCTTTTCGGCCAAACATCTAGGGCTAAACGGAAAGCAGGTCATCCCCGTCTGGGGTGGGAGGACGTCATAAAGAAAGATTTAAAGGAAATGGGAACTTCGTGGGCGGGTGTAAAAAGGGAGGCTTTGAATAGATTGGGGTGGAGGAGGAGCGTACGTAGCTGTGTTTGCCTCAGGCGGCTTGGTGCTGCGGTGAGTTGTTAGTAGTAGTAGTAGTAGTTTTTGAATATCCTAATTTATATAGACGGTAAGTATCCATAACTCCCAGCCAACCAACAGTCTGAAGACAATCACGTGATGTCATACGACGGGAATCTGAAGAGAATATTTCTTTGAATACTTTTACTGTCAGTCAGCACGTTTTCAGATGCTAAAAAAAGAGTTTATGTTTTTGTTTTTTTTTTTATGCCTGAAGGCTAGCAAATTTTTGTCATTACAGAGATTGCATTCATTCAGTAAACTTCCTTAAAAGGTGACGATTGTTATGCTTAGTTTGGTAAGTATATCCCTTTTTGTCTCATTGCTGGTCGATCTAGTTGAAATTTTCACTTTTTTTAGGGCAGAATAAGGAGACGTAGAATTCTGTGTTTGGGGGGAGGAAGCAAAATATTTTCCCTGGTCCCTCCAGAAGAGAATATGCTACTGCACTTTTTTAAATACATTTCGTCCAACAGCTTATTTGGCTATTAATATATAACACAGCAAAGTTTTGTTCACTATCAATAATTTTGATGGTATTAAATAAGATTAAGCTTTATGAAAAGTTATATTTAAGTTCTCATCTCGTTTGCTAAAATTGGTCATTCGATGTCTTATTTAAGCTGTTAGTAAAATTAGCACTTAAGTAATATAAAGAAACAAACCTTGATTGTTGACAATTGTCTGAAGCTTCCAAATACACTGATAAAATTTGGTTACGATTCTTGGATTTATACAGCTGATCAACTCATTTTTAATTCCCCCATTTGACATTTCACGAAATTGTGTAAAAACTTTATATTGTTAAGCATTCTTTTAGCGTGCCACAGCCTTTTTTATTATTAATTGCAATTTTTGTTGCTAGGAACCGTCTGTGAGTTTTATTCTTTGCTTATCCGGGGTATATTTCCTGCTTAGTATTTTCCTATGATTGACATTTCATAAGGGAAGTGTAGTTTTACTAGCTTTTTTTTTATTATAAAAATTATCGTGTGAAAGAAGCTCAAATCACTGCATAAGGCAAACTCGAGTGTATGTTGCTTCTGGTTTTCGCTTTTTCCCAGGACACCAATAAGAACGGAATCACAAACAAGAAAACTAATACATCTTGTTTCAAATTCGGCAATATTAAAAAATAAACTCTACTAGTATTAAATTAAATAGTACTAAATAATGTTTTTAATCAACATTAAAAATTAAAACGAACAGAAAATATTACGTATATGAAGGGGATTGCTTCCTCCTCGACACCTCACTCTTTACGCTAAAGTTTTTTTTAAGTACTTTTAAAAAAGCGTCTTATTGTTCTAATTAAACGGCCCTTGTGTTTCAGGAATCATTCTTAAAGAATTAGGACAAAATTAAAACTTTAGCGTAAAGAGCGAGGTGTTGAGGAGGGGGCAACCGCCTTCATATACTTGATAATTTCTGTTTGTTTTAATTTTTAATGTTGCTCCTTACTTTCAGTTGGAAAAACTTGTTTTTTTATTTAATTTCTAATCGTTTTTTAAATAATGCGAGGAATTTTGGCCCCACCTCTACGGAGAAACCCCCTCCCCACGGAAATATCCTCTAGACAATTTAATCCCGGTGAAAATTCATCCCGGATAATTACTCTTAACCACTCCGCGCGTAAAATTGAGATGGAAAAGAGAAAGCAAGACATACAGAAGGAATTTTGTACTAGAATTCTGGTAAAATCCCGCAGTATATAATTTCCCCTAAAAAGTTCACTCCCTGGAAACTTCCCTCCCCATGGAAAATTCCCTCGTGGAAACAACCCCAGCAGAAAATTTGCCCCCCCCACCCGAAAATGTATGCATACATCCCAATAACAAATACTATGGGTAAACAATGGGCAAATTTTATAACTTAAAGACCTTTTCCCTGGGGCTTTGGAGGGGGATCATGTTATATCCAAAGGTATAGTTGTTGGGCCTTTCAACTATGATGAACAAAATGGCTATCTCAAATTTTGATCAGGCGATCTTGGGAAAAAAGGGGCAGGGGAGGGGGTGTAGTTGCCCTCAAATTTTTTTGGTCTTTTAAAAAGGGCACTAGAACTTTTAATTTCCGTTCCAATGAGCCCTCTCATGATATTCTAGGACCACTGGGTCGATACGATCACCCCTGGAAAAAAAACAACAAAAAAACAAATAAACACGCATCCGTGATCTCTCTTCTGGCAAAAATATAAAATTCCACATTTTTGCAGATAGGAGCTTGAAACCTATGTAGTAGGGTTCTCTGATACGCTGAATCTGATGGTGGAATTTTCATTAAGATCTCTTAACTTTTAGGAGGTGTTTCTTCCTTTTTTCGAAAATCAGGAAAATTTTATCAGGATCGTAACCTTTGATGGGTAAGACAAAACTTAACGAAATTTATATATTTGAAATCAGCATAAAAAGCCGATTATTTTGATATATCTATTGGTATCAAAATTTTTAGAGTTTCTTTTTTTAGATTTTCGGTTTACTGTTGAGTCGGGTCGCTCCTTTAGTCAATTTGACCAGATCAAGACAGTGTAGAAAAGTTTGAAAGAAGATCCAGTGTCATGGGTTTTAATGCTTTAGTCGTCTGATCAAACGGGGATTTATAATACTTATTAGCGTCAGCCCATATACTCAAGAAAGAATAATATTCTTGATTATATTTTGGCACGTACTTGGTCAAATTGGCATCTAAACAAAACCGTTTAAGCCCAATGACAAAAAGCTGTCTGCCATTTTTGGTTTTGATTCTAGGAATATCCTTCTCAACGTACAAAACTCATAGTCTATCAAGTGCTTTGACGCTAAAAACTCAGAAAAGTAAGAAGTGGACTTGGTCAGGTTGGCTCCTGAAAGGCTTATACTTTGATCTAACTGGAAAAAAGATGCTTGGAAGTTGTAGTATTTATTTTTAATTTTGAGGAAATTTTGTATTTTTATTTAGAATTTTCAGTACTTCAAGTCAAAAGTAAATGTATATTAGTATTTGCAGTGGGCATTTGAGGGAGACGTGGCACATTCTTGTTTGTGGTAATATCTGCTCATTCAACGTGTGATCTTTCTCTTTTTTACTGTGATTAGAATAAGTTCTAGTCAACGCTCTCTTTTCTAATATTAAATTACTCAAAAAAAAACTTCATGCCGCTCTCAAATACATTACCCATAGTCACCATACTCTATTATTTTTTTCCTCCGTCTACCCATTTACCCTGTCCTTTCAACTTAACATTTTCCTATACCCCCCCCCTCAAAAAAAACAAAAAACAACATTTATTGAGGTTTTAATCGGTTAACTTATTTTACAAAAAATCTCTTATTTCTTATTGCCCACGATAAAATTGGGCTGATCCCTTCTCACTATAATAAAACATATTAGTTGACTATTAGACCCCTTAACACGAAGTAATATCACGAGCTGCTTGTTGAGACTATTTTGAAGGACCATCAAAAGGAGTTTAACTGAGTGTTGCACCACTTCTCAAGCTCGAATGAGGTACTATGATATACTTTTATAAAAATAGTTGGTAATATTGAATGTCTTTGAAGGTGGTTTACTCAATTATTTTAATTTTTTTTTCAAAGCCGGTATCGTAGATTGAATTTGTAGACTGACAAAATAATTAACTTTAAGGTCGAAAGATAAAATTTGTTATTAAAGATACAATTCAATTGTCTTTTTTTCTTCTTTTACATAGCAAGGTTAACCGCGCCACTGTTACCATAATCTGGGCGAAGGATGTATTTAAAAATTTTATATACTCATCTTAAAAAAAAAACAGAATAAAAAAAAACTAAGCTCTCATAATAGAAGTAAAGTGCGAAAATGAAACAGAAATTTTTGCTTTACAGTTTATTCAGCATATATCCGTGATATTGATACAAATAAACCAACTCGTAATATTTCCCTCAATTTGTAGAAATCTGAAAAACTGGTAATTTACTGTCAGTTTTTCTGAAACTGGCAATTTTATTGAAAAACATAAATCGAAGTAACAAAACACGATTAGGGGCAGAAAAGTCCTTGAATACCCTGCAGAAAATAAAAGACTAACTTATAAGGTTCTCAGTTCACCGGCCATGAAATCACTAAATTTTAGTAAACATTTTAATTCTCTCAAAAACTCAAGTAAGATTAGTTTTCAGTATAGCACTATTTTTTCAGAATTCTACTAATGTAGGGAACTGTTACGAGTCAGTTTATTTGAACCAGTATAGCAGATTTATGTTGCATAACCTGCGAAGCAATAATTTTTGTTCGTTTTAACTTTCATCTTGGCTCTATGTTCCTACCAGAAAAACTTTTTTTTAAATTAATTTTTGTTCGTTTTGAGGTTTACAGAAATATACATGATAAACCTTACACAAAGATTTTTGTTTCAATGCAATGAAACTAAAGAGGTCTAATGAGTTTTTGTTAACATAAGGCATTATATATGCATAGGCTTTACTTCACATCTATTTGAACTTTCCCTAAACATTTCTCGAATTTTGTCAAACAAAGAGCGCTAGGGGGATATTATTCTTTGTATCGTTGAGAAGTTGAAGATAAAAATACCGTTGTTTATGAAATAAGTCCTATATAAAATATATAGAGATTTAGAAAACCGAAGGATACTCAACGATTTTTAGATGTTTAGTTGATATAATTAACAAAAATCATGTCATTACCATTGCAATTTTCTGATGCATTGCTGCCAAAAATTTTTAACTTCTTATAAGGAAGTGTACTTTCGTTATTTTTGCTTCTTGGAATTCAACATTTTAGGAGAGCTCAAATAAATTGGTAAAAAGTGAAAAAAAAACAGTAGCGAGCAAAAAGTCGAGATTTGATAATTGCAAGCTGAAACCCAAGACTTTATTCAGACTCCGGAACGTGAAGTGGAAAGAAGATATAACTTCATTAAATTAGTGCTATCAATTTAATTAAAATGTTTACCCTAAATGAGTCTGTGGTTGCAATAAACCAGAGACAGGGAGATAAAACAATCGCAAGACTTGACGATAAAAGCATTTTCGAGGGGTTTCAAGCTATTACTGCTATTATACTAATACTACTACTAACAACTCATTGCTGCACTCAGCCGCCTGAGGCCACCACAGCTGCGCACGCTCCTCCATCCTAGTCTATTCAAAGCCTCGCTCTTTACACCATCCCAAGAAGTTTATATTTCCCTTAAATCCTTCTTTACGGCATCCTCAATCCTCAACTGTGGACAACTTGCTTTTCGTCAAGCCCTAGACGGTTAGCCGAAAAGGACAATCTTCGGCAATCTGGCATCCTTCATCTATGGAACGTGCCCTAGCCATCTCAACCTTTCTCTCATTATAGCCCTAGAAAGCGCGATAGAACCACACTTTTCGCACAACCTGCTGTTTGAAATACTGTCAGTCAGCCGGGTACCTAAAACAATCCGTAGGCAATTAATCTGGAAAACATCTATCAAATCTTCGTCCGTTTTTCGGAGCGCCCATGCTTCAGAACCATATTTGACTACTATCATCACTGTAGCTTCCAATATTCTAACCCGGTTCGCAGACTTATCTTCCTACACTTCCAAACTTTTTTCAACTGTGAAAAAAACACCCTGAGCCTTGATACTACCAAGATAGGTGAAGCTGTCCACTTGATCAATCTTTTCGTTACCCATAGTCACCTTTTCATCTTCACTTATTCCTAGCCTTTGTGAATTAGTCTTCTTAACATTAATTTTCAAACCTATTCTAACACCTTGAACTCGCAAAACCTCTAAAAGTTCGTTTATTTTTGCTTACACTCTCATCTAGAATATTTAAATCATCAGCATAATCTAAGTCCAGGAACCCGTTTCTTCCCCATTTGATTCCGTGTTCGCCCGTTACCTTTTCTGTGCTTCTTAAGACAAAGTCCATCAAGATGATCCATACAAAAGGAATAGAACCTAACCCTGCTTGACTCCTGATTTAATACGAAACCAGCTGCTAACCTCATTTCCTACCTTAACAGCATCAGTGTTGTTCTCATGCATACCACTAATTACTTTAATGTATATGTCTGGTATACCATATAAGGATAAGACCTTTGCTAAAGCTCTTCTATCAACAGAATCGAACGCTTACTTACAATATATAAAACTGAGAACTAAAGGTGTTTCACAGCTCAGGTACTTCTCAATTATTAACCTAAGAATGACAATTTGGTCGACACATCCTCTACCCTTCCTAAAACCGCACTGTTCTTCTCTTAATACTTTGTCTACAGCATCTTTAAGTCTAAAAACTATCATCATAATAAGTAATTTGCTACCTACAGAAACCTAGCTAATGTTTCTATAATAACTCATTCATTCTTATCATTTTTCTTATGCAGTTGTTTAATTAGGGTTTTCTTAAGATGGTTAGGTTCTGCCCCTTTTTCAAAAATCACATTCATAATCTTCAGTAACTTATTTTTAACCTCAGAGCCACCATATTTAAGAAACTCATTTACCACACTATCAGCATCCTGGGCCTTATTATTTTTTAATCCTTTAGTACTGTCGCTAATTCTTCCTCACTAAACAAATCTTCCTTCTCTTCCAGGGTATCATAAACTTTTTCCTTTTCCTCTGTATTTTTTCCTGCAATTTTATCCCAGTTTTAGCACATTCTCAAAATGTTCTGCCCTTCTCTTTTTAATTCTTTACTTATTAATTGTAGCTCCGTTCCTATCTTTAACTGGGACATGTCCGGATTGACTACTCCCTTTCTATTAGGCTGTCTAGCTGCTTCTTCCAGATCGTCTGCAATTTTATCCATGGTCTTTACTTCACACCTCCAAAGTTCATATTTTGATGTTTTCTCTACTTTCAGTACATTCCTCTTATTTTCATATGGTCTATCACTCAGATAACTCTTGTACAAGCCCCTTCTCCTCTCAATTAAACATAAAGCTTTTTCACTAATATTTCTAGCTGCAGTCCTAACTTTCTTCCCTAAGACACCATCAGCAACTTCACAATTTTTTTTTTACTAGGGTGCTAAAGCGGCTTAGAGGGGTGACACTAAAAAAATTAATTATTTTCGACCATGTATGTTTATATTGTAGGCTACTCTTCTTATCCTTCCAGTATTTCTACTCCAGAAATTTTGTTTGGTGCCGTGTTCTACTTTATTATAGGGTTTTTGAGACAAATTTACAGAGAGCATGTACATATGATTTAGAGCTTTAAGATACTAATTAATAATCTAATTATATATAAATGTCTCATAATTAATAAAATCTGATAGAGCTGATAATCTAATTGATAAAAATGTTTCACAGATTATAAAGTAAGAATTTTATTGTTTCACTATATTCTTTTGGTAATGTGTTGGTCTGGCATTAACTTACTTCATTGCTGTTTTGGGGAAATTATTGTAATAAATAAAGATAACCAGCCTAATGTTAAAGAAGAGGAGAATGTCATAGTTTTATTTCGTTATTTTCAAAAATTTGGGAAATGCCAAATGTATTCTGGTGGATGAGAGAGCCAAGTTTTCACAGGCATTTTTAAAAACAAAAATATACTACGAATAAGATATGCACAAAAGGCTTCAAGTCCGTGACACAGTAATGTGTTTCTCCATTACTTCCATCTCATCGTGCTTTGAACTTCTTTGTCATTGGGTAGCTGTATTAACCTAGGCCTATCTGGTTGCAAAAGATTTGACAAGAGTTAAATAAATATAACTAACTATGCATATCTTTGCGATGTTGTAGCAGCCTGCTGCTTCTGCTAGTCAGCCCCGATTTATTTAACTAACTAGGGGGAAAGAAGGGAGAGGATACACGAGGGAGGATTGTAAAACTCAGGTTTAAGACTTTCGACCATGAAAATTATGAGGGTGCCCTTTTCTTGCCCCCTAGCCTTTCAACTCCAGATAAGGCACCGAAAGGTGTCATTTTTGGCGTCATACGGCACTTTGTGACGGGGTTATCAAAACGAATTTATTAAAAGCACGTAGATATAAAAATTAGCTTTTAAATTAGACTTTAAACAACTATCTATGATGTGGCAGGAGCCTGCTAGTTCTGTTAGTCAGTAGACGATTTATGAGAAATATTAAGGAGTCTGGGAGGGAGAATACATAAGGGCAGAATTCTACATCTCGGATTTAGGGTTTTCAACCCTGGAGATCATGATACCCTTTTGATTCTTCCTAGCCTTTCCATTCTAGAATCTGCACCCAGTGTATTTTTGAGTGTTTTATGGCACTCTATGATGGTGTTATCAAGTTAAATTCATAGAAAAAGACTAGATATAAAACTCAGCTTTCAGATGAACCATTAAGCCGCTCCCTATGATTTCGCTAATGCCCTACTAGCAAAAAAAAAAAAAAAAAAAAAAAAAAAAAAAAAAAAAAAAAAAAAAAAAAAAAAAAAAAAAAAAAAAAAAAGACACGAGAGCTACCCATCCAAAAATTATTTTTCCTTGTTATTCAAGGTAGGGGCTGTAATTTTCCTCCAATTGGTTTTTCGACAGTGGAGATTCCAGTAGTGTGCCTTTCAATTCGATTAGACGCCATTTTTAAGGAGTTTCAGGCTCTTTTTTCAAAATTCCTTTAAATTTGATTTCAAAACATTATTTTACTGTTGAGATTATTCGAAATAGTAGTTACCATTCCTGAATCAAATAAGAATGTCATTTTATCTCCCAAAATGTTTTTTTTAAGAATTTTGAAACTTTGGATTACTGTGGGCCGTTTCAGTTCGTCAGGAAATTTTTACCACGGCAATCTTTGCAGGTTTACAATCCTTTTTAATTGTATCTTTATTTCGAAATCAATGAGCTTGAAATAAGCTACGCAAGGAGTTCCATAAATGTTGAGCTTGGTAAGTAGTTTGTATTGTTTTCCCGGTTAAAGAATTTTATGGAATAGGGAACTTAAAAAAAGATAATGAAAGAGGATATCCATTATTTACAATAAACAAAGGAAACAAGAAGACAAAATACAAAAATAATTGGTATTATGTTGCGCATTCGCCTGTAGCTCTATGTTACAAAAAAAAAGATAAAACACTAGCGATGCACTGAGACATAGAAACTATTATCCTATGCTGTAACATAAATGTCTTTCCAAAATTAAAACGACCTCGATGTAAGAAGACGAGATTTAAAAGCCTAATGATTGACTAAGATGTCAGGAAAGAAAAGGAATTGGTTATCTAACCGATAGATCACGAAAACCTAAAATTAGAAATTGAGGAATGATATTAGTTTTTACTCAAAATTATGTCAAGGGCTAAACAAAAGGAAAATCTGTTCTTTAGCATGGCTTATTACTTTTCGCGCGTGGCTCTGATATTCTGTCAGTTGCATAAATAGCATTTATTTTACTTCTTGTCTAAGTGTAAAGTCTTTCCAGTTGTGAGTCTGAGCTTAAAAATTTGAGAGCATTTTGACCTAGTAATTCGGTCTATATATAAATGTTGAAGTGCCAAGGACAGTGAAAATAAAGTCTGAATTAGTTAAGTTGCAACTTATATAACCATATATCTTAAAAAAAAGGAAAAAATAAAGAATTCAATTTTTTAATAAAAAGACCTTCACATTTGCAGTTATGAAGTTTTTGTAGAAGCAGGCAATAAATTTAAAAGAGAAACGTAGGTGAAAATTCAGCAAAAAAGAGCTAAAAACATGTGGCACCAAATAGCTTGTAGATTGCAAACGTTTGAATTTCTGCCGACCGAAAATGTTGTTAAATTTGGTTCATTTATTTTGCTTATTTATTTCCATGGTTTAATGTGGCAACACTGACAAAAATGTGATATTTCCCTAACAACATCATAATTTCGATACAACCAAAAGAAAAGAAAATCACGGGTTTCTGGTATGAATACACCTAAGCTGGATTCGGGGGACAAAAGGTTTTAGTTTGATATCCTAGAAGTGATTCCTCTTCCAAGTGTGTTTGGTGTTTAGCTAAAGCAAAACGCTTTTTTTTGGCCTACCCTTTCCCTATGATTAAAAAAAAAAAAAACAAAAAAAACTGATGTTAGGTAATAATGGCATCCGATATATTACAGACTGCAAAATTTAATTACGAATACTGTAAAAGCTGATTTTGAAAAAAAAAAAAATTGTAAAACCACATTGCTTACTGTATTTTTTCGTTTACTTCCCTTTATCTATCTTCTATTACGTCTACTTTGCTATTTTACTAAGTACTTACTTCAGTTGGATTAGGTGTCTAATTTTTTTTTCTTTTTTTACTTGTTTCTTTTTTTTTAAGAACTGTCACCCGCCTTACAATCTCGTTACACCTGATCTTTCACAATAAGCTGTTTTATTTTTCCGGTTAATTTGATTAGGTAAATTTCACATTCATCTTTACAGGAGTGCCAAAATATAGAACCACCTGTATGGAAAAATGAGATCCACCACTGTATTTGCGAGGACCTGGTTTACCTTCGTACCATCTGAATAAGGAAATCCCGTTATTCCATCAAAGCCATCTGTTATATCCTTCAAAAGCAGGTTCGTCTGATGTATGTTAAATAAAGTAAATACTAGCAGCATATGAAGCATTGTTGATGATTGTAACAAAGACGCAGAGGGGTAAGAGGGAGGGGTAGTTTTCTTCACCCTAATTGTTTTTTTAACTTGACCCCCCCCCGTACATAAGTGCCTCGAACTAAGAATTATGTCAAGAAAGAAATAACAAATTTAGAGTCGAAAATAATTATCTATAAGACACGTCAAAGATAATTCTTCTGGCCCCAGGGTCCCTAGCTTGAGTTTATATTTCAAAAATACAAAATTTAACGGCTAGACAGACGTACAATTCTTACGAGCGTTGGGAGAGCAAATGCCTGTGAACGAGAGGCTGACCTTTTTCAATAGTAAATCAGTGTTTTCTTGGTAATAATTTTTAACTTTTAAGGCAAGAACAGTTAAAAGAACATAGTTTTTAGTTTACCTTGGTAGTATATTTCCTTTGCAAGTTTTTGGTATACTGTTCTTCTTCAGACCTATAGTTTTAATGTTTCAACGTGAGATATTAAGTTTTTTATTATTAGATAACTGAAAATCAGCTTTATCCATTTGGTGGATTTCATTTTTGACATATATCTTGCATAAGATTGGAAAATACATGGAAAATTAGTTAATGAAAATTATGGGGAAAGGGAAAATTTTCTTGTTTTTTTTTTTTTTTTTTTTTTTTTTAGCAACTTCAGATCATTCTGTAAGAAAAAGACTAATTTGTATCATAATTTTGGTTAGAGAATAAATAGATTTGAAACTAATCAATCCAATGAATTGATTTTCTTGCTCTTTTGGTACAAGTTACAGCCGTGGGCTTGTCGCAAAATCGCACATTTCAGAGGGAGCATGTACCTTAAAAGAAACCCCAAATGTGGTTGGATGAATGTATATTTTCAAGAAGTATGCATTATTATGCATTTTATTTTCCAGACTCGCTGTCAAAATATTAAGGTTATTTAAGTACAGCTCTCTGAATAATAGAAGCGTAAGGAATCTAAAATCGAGAACTAACTTAGACACCATTTCTAGGTAAAAAAAAAAATCTGGCATCACACACCCATATTGATGAAATCCGTCGATTTTGAACTGTAAGGCAGCCATATTCGACCCTCTATGATTTGGCATTGTCAATGCTTCTCACAAAAAAAAAACGAAAAAAATATCAAGGCAGATGATGTCTGGTTATTTTAGTCTATTAAAGATCAGCGGCGTCAATTCACAAAAGAATTAGGGGAGGGGGTATTTTTCAATATCTATTGAGTGGGGAATAGCGGAGCAGTTTTCAGAATGGTACGCGAGTTAAGCCGGAAAAAAGAGCCGCAAACATCAGTGATCCTGGACAAAGACGGAAATGAGATCTACGATTCAAAGATGAAACTTGAAAGATGGAAAGAATACTTTAACGATAAACTGAATCCCCCAGTAGCTGCGGATCCTAAAATACTAACCCGCTTCCCCATACCCGACCAAGAACTCAGACCACCACCCCCACTCAAGTCAGAAACCGAGTCAGCAATCAAGACGCTCAAACAAGGAAAAGCCCCTGGCCCAGACGGAGTCACCGCTGAACTCATTAACGTCGGATCGGATGATGTAACTGATCTGTACCATGCCATTGTGTCTGCGGTGTGGGAAACCGGCCACGTACCCCGTCAGTGGTGCAAGGCTGCTATTGTACCCATTCACAAAAACGGGTCAAAGAAAGAGTGCGGAAACTACCGTCCGATCAGCCTCACGAGCCATCAGTCACGTGTCCTGACAAAAATCCTACTCCGACGCATTCAAGCAACAACTGCCTTTGCCATTGGAGAATATCAGGCCGGCTTCCGCCCTGGAAGATCAACAATCGATCAGATATTTGTCGTTCGGCAACTCATGGAACGACACATCGAATTCAACCAAGAACTCTACCAACTATTCGTTGATTTCCGTCAGGCATTTGACCTGATATGGCGCGAAGGACTATGGCATATCCTCCTTCACTACGGTATCCCTTATGAGATAGTCCAAATAATCAAGAGTCTGTACGACCAGTTCCGAGGCCAAGTAATAACCGTTGATGGGTTGTCAGAAGAGTTTACAACTTCGTCAGGAGTACTCCAGGGTTGCATCTTATCACCACATCTCTTCAACCTCTTTCTAAATGCCGTTCTGTCGATGATGCAGTCGGAATATGGCGCAACAATAGGAGGGGTGTTAATAGAGAATGTTGCCTACGCTGATGATATTGATGAGCTAGCCAACTCTACACAAGAATTGCAGGCACAAGCTGATAAACTCTACGATACCACAAAGCCGTTCGGGATGGAGATCAATGCCAGCAAGACCAAAGTCATGATAACTACGAGACGTGAACTAGACAACCCGCCCATTATCACCATAGGCGGGAGACAGGTTGAAACGGTTGATCACTTCCTGTACCTTGGTAGCCTACTCTCCTCAGATAATTGCCATAGCTCTGACGTGAAACGTCGACTTGCACTTGCTAGCTCTAGCTTCCGAAGACTAGCCAACCTCTGGAAAAGTAACCACCTATCCAACAAACTCAAAATGCGCCTATTCAACAGTTTAGTAATCCCCATAGTTATTTATGGATGTGAAACATGGACTCTGAAAACCGAAGACGAAATAAAACTTCTAGCTTTTGAGGTGAGATGCCTCCGTCGCATTTCTAGAATCAAATACACTGACCGAATCACAAATGTGGAAGTACGTCAAAGGCTCCAGTCCAATGAAACCATACTCAATAAAATTAAGAAGCAACAACTGCGCTGGTTCGGCCACGTCAAGCGAATGGAGCCGAGCCGCCTTCCGAAAATCGCCCTTGAAGGATCCCTCCATGGCCTTCGCCCACGAGGCAGACCACGAAAACGATGGATGGAGAACTCCCACTTCAACAACGTCAAGATAGCCCAGTTATCACGTATCGCACCAGATAGAGCAATGTACCGAGCCCTTACGCATGAGCTAGCAAGAGGAGTGGCCCCAAAACGTCCCACGAGGATGGCCGGGACCTAAGTAAGTAGTATTGAGTGGGGGGGGGGGAGATTTGTCATTTATACAATTGTTTCAATGAAAATCCAGTACAAGGCATTTTTCAATGAAAATACTATCATAGCTATTTTACTGAATGGATACTTAATCATATTAAATAATGTTTCCATTAGACCCCGGCGCCGCGCCGATGAGGGAAGACCGGCGGCGGCGGGGGGCCAAAAACAGCACGCCACGCCGCGCCGCCAGTAAGATGTCGGCGGCGCGCCGCCGGCGCGATCAATGTTGGCTGCAAACATTAATGTTTTCATCAGTCTTTCTCAAATCACAGCTTAAATTTACAACAGATTCGAGCCTATTCATGAGTTCAAAAATTCACAAGTCGCTGGCTGGAAACTGGTCTTCTTTGTTATTCATCAAGAGAAGTAGAAATCTGGTAGAAACGAAATGGCTGTGGCGTTTCAGAACCCTTGCATAATACGAGTAGTTGAAGTATCTATCAGCTATGTATTCTTAATATAAATAATTATCAAAATTAGTAGTTTTTTTCATCGAGCATTACTGCATACAAAACTTCAAATACCGTATCACAAAATTCGTCAGTTATCTGGGTAAAAACTTTGAATATAACTTTGAACTTAGAAGCTTAATTTTTTCATAATGCCCTTTGCCTATATCTGTTTTGTCACCCTTGAAACAGTTGAAATGGGCGACTTTGATATTGATTGTTTTTTTTTTTTTTGCTCTTTTGAATTCCTAAAAAGCCTTCTTGTATTAAAAACTGGTTTTTAATAACAATTTAAAAAAAATACATTTTAAAGTTTTTTTGGCTTCTTTATAAAATATGTCATGTAGGCTAAGGCTGAACTGCTGCTTTTTTATTGCTTTTGGCTGCTCTTTTGGATATTATTAATTTTTTCTTTTGGGGATATATTCCAAATTATAAACTGATAAATACCTAATATCAGTCAAATTATAAACTGCATCTAAAAGGAGTAAATTTATCAAATTGAAAAATACATGATGAACACTTCCCATGAGAACACTTCAATTACAATGAAACAAAAAACACCTAATGGTTTATTCGGTATGAAGAAAAATGAAGTGCCAGCTATTTTCTTAGGTAAAAAATGAAAAGCTCATCCGATTTAAATGTAATTAAATAAAATAATATACAGACTGAAGTAGCTCCAGGAAGATGTTGAGATTTTCATCCTAGTTCGTCACTTTTAATCCAAGCAAAATGTTAGGACACTTAGTATCAGTTATTGAGTTTAAGCTTTGATTTCCAAATGCTCACAAAAATTACCAAATTTAAGAAAGTCGCAACAATAAGTCACCTGTGGTCAAAATACTCAAATACTCCTCTTTGATCCCCACCCAGGCTCAAAGCTTCTGCTATGATCTTTTCCATGGAAATCTCCAAAGAGTTTCTTTTTAAAATAGCATTCAAGCGAAGTTAGGGGTATTTAGCCTTTTTTGCTTTTCTTCAAAGCTTTGAAAAAAGTGTTATAATATTCCAAATGTTACATTTGTGCATATTTTTGGTAATCATTTGTGGGGTGATCGAATTTTTTAAACCACTGTAGATACGTAAGAACGTTGCAACATCTAGTACCCAAAGGTCATAAGACTGTCAAAGACTCCTCCTTGAACCTCCCAACTTGAAAGCTTTTATTATGACCTGGCCTTTTAATGTAACTTGGACACTGGACCAAGGGCGCCATTGTCACTCGAGAGCAACGTTAGATCGGGATGTCGATATCGCTTTCGTCACACCAATTCGTTTTAATGTGAATCTGCCTGGTACTTATGAATGAATGTTTTCAAAGTAAACCCGTTTCATCAATAAGAAAAAAAAACGGGTTGGACGCATATGTCCCTTTCCCTTTGGACGATAAAACCATGCAAGTGCTGTATCAAGTATAACTCACGAAAATCTCGTTAATTTTTGTCAACTTTTCAACTTTTTGGCATCCCTGCTTTCAATAAAAAAAAATCAAGGTGCTATCACTTAAATATAATAACTCCCTATGCCTCCCCCTCTGGATACCATCTTGATACGATACCGTCTCTGCTTTAAATAAAAAAAAAAAAATTAACTTATTGATACCCCTGCTCTCAAAAAACAAAATCGAGGTATTATCATTTAAATATGATAGCTCACTACCCCCCCCCCCCCTCAGGATACCACCTTGATAGGATGTCGTCTCTGCTTTAAATTAAAAAAAATTAACTTTTTGGGATCCCTGCTTTCAATAAAAAAAATTCCGAGATATTATCATTTAAATGTAATACCTCCCCCCCCCCCTCTGGATACCACCTTGATAGGATACCGTCTCAGCTTTCATTAGAAAAATAATTTACTTAATAAATAACTAGGTCACTATATGTTGCAAACAAACACGCAAAATAACGTTAAATAGCTTAGTGTTCCTTGAAAAAAAATTGAGGGTATGAGTAAAGGGGTACAAAGACAACAACAAAAATGTCGAAATTATTCAGATATACCTCAAATTATTGGAAAACTGAGTCATAGATTCGCCGTGGCATTCAATAAGATCCAAAGAATGTAATTAAAAGGGAACACACACAAAAGCCAAAATTAGGCCAGTAGCCTATGAGAAATCGCAAAATACCCAAGACAATGAACAAGTCCTAGTGGGGGGGGGGCCTGGGTCTATCAAAATATTTCAATGGTTTCCCTGGGAATTTGATATCATTTTCTTCTTTCTCCACTTTAAATTAAAAAATAATTATCTTCTTGGCATCCCTGCTTTCAATAAAAAAAATTTGAGGTATTATCATTTAAAAATGATACCCCCCTATCCCCCCTCTATAGGCAATAATTTAATTCCCCAACCTTGCACATAGCTTATTCTATAGCTAAGTTTTGTCTCAATGGAAGGTTTTTTTTTTTTTGGGGGGGGGGGGTAAAAATGTTTCAGAAAGAAGATTGTATTTTATATCAGGTGTTCAACAATTGAGTATTAAACATTAAGAAAATCTTATCTAAAAACAGCAAAAAAAAAAAAAAAATAAATCTGCAAACTTACAATTCAGCTGTAGAAACAATCTGTCGGTGGTCAATTTCAAAATCCAACTGAAGGCTGAAGCTGTATAGTAGTGAATAGGTTCTATAATTCTATTCAACTTGAAAATAAAACTCTTGACTACGAATGATGTAAGAAATAGCAATTGGGAAACTGCATTCGAAATGATTTAAACTCATTTCATAAAGACGATACTTTTTTTTGTCAACATATGAATAACTGAATATATTGCAATATGTGCAATTACATATTGCATCTGTCTGGTTTTTATGCAAAGTAACAAAAGAGACGAAAATTAATGAACAAGAGAGTAGTGAAGAATTATGGTATGGCTCGAGTCTGATGATAGCAAAGTAATATTTGGCAGGGAACCAAATTTTCTTTCGGGGTGACGCATAGATTTTCGGGGAAATACCTGAAAATTCGGGGATAGTGCAAGCCCTGCTTGATTTCTAATCAGGAAAATCGAAATACTAAACCACACGAGAAGGAAAAGCTCCGACTTTGCGGTTGACGGAATAAAGAATTGCCGCAAAATTAATTTAAAGTCGACCGAACGCCACCGCCTCTGCCGGCGGCGCGCCTGCGGAGTGCCGGTGGCGTTACGACATTTCGGCGGTGTTCGACCGGGCCTCTCGTCGGCGGCGTTCGGTCGATCCGCCGGCGCGGCGCCGGGGTCTAGTTTCCATCCTGTTAATGTTAATATAGTAGCCTATTTTATTTTTATTTACCTATTCACTTACCTTTTTTATTATGAATATATTATAAGTCACTATTGCCGAATTTTCAATTTTATGAGTATAAAACTAGCACTAAGTCTCATGAAACAACATTTTGCGCTATTTCTCTCATGTTAGTTTTTTTTTTTTTAAATAAAACCGTGAAAACTGTTTCTCAACATTAATTTTTGCCAAAGAAATTATTCCATCACTGGCATGTCCTATTCTTAAAAGAAAATATAGTTTTATATGACATAAACAGTTTCTATTACGATTTTCTTTTTCTTTAGTTTATTCAGTGCCACTAGTAAGTAAGTTTTTATGCTTAACTCATTCACCTGCGATGACCAAATCTACATTTGATAGTAAAATATAAGGTGACTCGAGGTAATTCTCGCGAGTTCTAGAAAACTTGTGATGCCCCATTCACAGTGATATTTTACGAATGCCGAGATTTAGCTAGCGCTAATTCAAGCCAATCAGAATTTGATAGCCGATCAGAAAATTCTATGAAAAATCTGATTGGCTCAAATTAACGCAAGGTAAATCCCGGTATAATTAAAATGTCTTTGTGAATGGGACTTTATCAACTCGAAAGTTAAGAGTTGAAAATCCTTGGAAGGATGAGCATTACGCACCCGAGTGAGCTGTAATCAATTCTTCTATTTTAGAAAACCATTCAGAGTAAGTGGCGTATTGACACATAAGCAATTCCTATGTACTAAATAGCGTATCTGGTGATAGGAAAAAGGAAAGGAAATTAGGAAAACAACACTGTTTGTACTTAGTGATTAGAATGAAATCGGATACAATTACTCAATATATTATATTTGTTTACAGATGGATAATTTACTTATATATTTATCAGCACGGCAATTTTATATATCTTCTCTCGAGTAACTTCGCCCGATTCTAATCTCTCATTTCGGCTTATATATCAGCTCGGCAATTTTTTCTTTTCTATCAAAAATATCGATGTCTCCAATTAACTCCCAAATCTTTCCAGCCAAAACATTATAGAGTAGGTGTTTATTGATAGACTCAAGAAAGACGAGAATCGGGCGAAGTTACTCGAGAGAAGATGAGAGATGAGTGTTGAACCCAGCCTAGAACAAGTCTGTGCTACCTTTGATTGTAAACTGTGTTTGCTTCTGTTAAGTATTCCATGTACTTCCAAGCATTTCTTTTTCTAGCTTTAAAACAAATTAATTTCTGCACGTTGTCAATCCAGTTTTTTCAGTTTTTTTCTCCTTTTTTTTGTTATAAAACGAATAAAACTTTACAACGGAAGTACAGTTTCATTTTGAATTGCAAAAATGTTCCAGTGTAGAAAAACAAAGACGAAAAAGTATAAATCAATGTTTTTGGGATGGTTTTCAGCATAGCTGTGTAGCTTGAAGCAATTCATCATTTTTGGCTGCTATTAATTAAAAAAAAAACAACAAAAAACAAGTATTTCCGATGAAAGTAAAGAGTGAAGATGAAACTTAAAAAGAACAAAAATTATTGCTATGCAGTTTATGCAGCATGCATCTGCGATATTGGTTCAAATAAACTGACTCGTAATATTTCCCTAGATTAATAGGATTCTGAAAGCACAAATTCAATGCAATAAAAAACGATTAGGAGCTGAAAAGTCCTTAAGTAACCTGCAGAAACTAAAAGACTGATTTGTAAGGCTCTCAATAATCTTTCACCGGCTATGAAATCAGCAAATTTTAGTATACAATTATAATTCTCAAGCAAGATCGGTGTTCAGTAAAGCGCTAGTTTTTCCCAATTCTACAAATTTAGGGAAATGCTACGAGTCAGTTAATTTGAAGTAATATCGCAAATTTATGTTGCATAAACTGCGAAGCACCAATTTTTTTTCGTTTTAAGTTCCATCTTGGCTCTCTACTTCTATGTAGGTAATGATCCCATAGGTGAGGGATACCACCTTCTCTGGTCTGGCCAGACAACCACCAGAAGAAATGGAGTCGGACAAGTTCTTGATTATAAATCCAAGAAGTGTCTACTGTCATTCACTCCCGTCTCGGGTAGAATCGCTAATGCTCGACTCAATCACAAGCAAGGAAAAATGACGGTCCTTGTTTGTTATGCCCCGACAAACGAAGCTGACACCGAAACAAAGGACACTTTCTACTCTGCCCTGACGAATGAATTGTCTAAGATATCCCCGCACGATATTGTCATTCTCCTGGGTGACCTTAATGCAACTGTGAGCGACAACCGCAACTTATGGCGACAAGTCATTGGACCAGTTACTCCAGATCCCCTAAATCACAATGGTGTAAGGCTTCTACAACTCTGCAGCATGCACAACCCTGTGATTACGAATACCATGTTCGCAAGGAAGGACATTCACAAATATACATGGTACAGCAACGACGGCCATACCAAAAAAAAATGATCGACTACATCATCGTGTCACAGAGATGGGGGTCTTCGATCAGTAACTGCAGGACGTACAAGGCAGCTGAGATTGGCAACACTGACCATCGCCTCGTCGTCGCTAACATGCGACTAAGGCTCAAAGCCCATCACTCGGAACCAAGACCAGTCAAGATCGATGTCTCTCGCCTCTGCGATCAGAAGATACGGTCGAAATATGCCATTGATGTCTCGAACCGCTTCGACGCACTCCTGCCATTTGAAAGTTGTGAAAGCGCATGGCTCTCGTTAAAAAAGAATGTCCTGGAATCAGCGACAGCAAATGTTGGACGGAAAAAGCGTGCTAATAAAGCGTGGATTCAGTCGGATACGCTTGACGTCATAGAGCAGAGACGCAAGGCGAAGTTACTCGGTGACATGCCAACCTATAGAAGCCTTAATGGTGTCCGCAACAAACTGATACAGCGAGACAAGAAGCTGTTTGTGGAAAGGAAGGCACATGAGCTATAGAGTGCAGCCAAGAAAGGTGACGTTGGCAGTCTCTATAAGCATCTCCGTGATCTAACAGGCGACATAGCCCCCTCGGTTGCATCTGTTGTCTCTGTGGATGGCCAGCCGCTCAGTGACGAAGCTGCCCAGGTCAGTCGATGGAAAGACCACTTCTCGGGCATCCTCAACGCCGAAGCCGTAGCGCAGACTGACCAGGAACTCATCAGCCTAGCCGCCAGCACCCAGGAACTGCTGACAAGTGACACAGAAACTCCTTTCACGTCATCAGAAATCTACACAGCAGTAAAAAGTTTGAAGAACAACAAAGTGGCAGGCGTATGTGTAATATCTGCTGAGCTCCTGAAGTATGCCGGACCGGCGATGCTACTTTGGCTTCATATGCTGTTTTCTGTGGTTTGGCGCACAGAATGAATCCCGAAGGACTGGCGAGCTGGTATAATCTTGCCGTTATGGAAGAGAAAGGGGAGCAAGAGCATCTGTTCGAACTACAGAGGCATAACGCTACTTTCAGTGCCTGGGAAGCTCTTTGCAATGACCCTGCTGGATAGATGCACGAGTATCCTCAGAAGAAAGAGGAGAGTCATGCAGGCGGGGTTTATGCCCGGGAGATCCACTGTCGAACAAATCTTTACCATGCGCCAGTTAATTGAGAAGACTAAGGAATTCAGGAGGAAAGCACATGTAGCCTTTGTGGACTTCAATGCTGCGTTTGACTCGGTGGATCGCAACTCGCTCTAGCTGATACTTCGATCAACTGGTCTACCAGATAAATACTGTAAGTTGTTTGAAAAGCTTTACGAAGAGACCGTGGGTTGCGTCCAAGTCAACGGCAAACGGAGCACGACATACGGCATCAAAACCGTTGTACGACAAGGGTGTGCCGCCACCCCGGAACTGTTCAATTGCGTGATAGACCATGTCATGACACGAACAACAAATCGCCTGCCCTTTGGTCTGCAGTTTGGAGATCGCGTTCTGACGGACGCTGACTTCGCAGATGATCTTGGTCTCGTTGCGGACTCGATCGACCAGTTGACTGACGCTCTGGAAGTCCTGCAGGAAGAGGCAGCAAAAGTGGGGCTGAAAATAAACTGGCTTAACTTTCCCCTTTTTTGTAGGACTGGGATTCCTAAGTCAATGTATTGGCAAAAAAAAGCCAACGTTAGGTATTTAACATAATGCGTTCTGGGCCCCCTGCGTTCAATAATTTTCTTCTATGGTTTCCATAATTTTGTTAATAAAGTATTGTATTTTCATCATATTTTGGTATATTTCATTATGATTAACCTAACTAATCATTATGATTAACCTAACTTCAATCCTTGAGTGTTTTCGAGATATTTAACAAGTATAGAATAGTCTAGTATCGATGTATAGATAAGATTACTATGGTTACTCTAGTTAACTTAACCAAACATGATTCATTTCTTAATATAGATCTAGTTACAGTCAGTGCAACTAACACTCGACCATTCGGGAAACCGAAAATTTACTCGATAGCCAATATTTATAAACTCATTGGAACGATGTAAGTTATCCGATATAGTTAGCACTGGTTAACACACACATTCTCCTGTTTTGAAGAACTGGAATCCAGAGTAAGTTTTCTATTGACATAATTTCTCAAAGTACCACACACCCACTGTTGTAATTGAAAAGGTGTTGTATGACACTTTTTCTAACAGTTATGTTTATAACAAGCCCTGTTGAACAAAGTGCGCTCAATCGAATGATCCAACCCCCTTCTCTAAACCTCGTTTGATTCTCAAGGGGATTGAAAGTTTCTATATTTTCGAAGATGTCTTATAATCTCCTTTTCAGTAATTGAGAATCACTTTGAGTTTGGAGCTTTTTACGTCCACTTTTTTTGGTTAGCCTAATAGCTCAACAAAACATTGCTTGTATAGAAAACTTCGTTACCAATGACAATCGAAAAACTCAGTTGTTTTTTTTTTTTAATCTGATATAAAGGTGATAGATACCGCATTTTAATTACCACATAATGAATATATTCTATTAGTTTAAGTATAGAAAATTTATGAGTGCATTTCTAATCTGGCTATTGTATTTAATTTTCTATATTTTCAGGACTCTGTTTATTCTACGCTATTGCCACAGTCAATAAATTGAAAATCAGCTCTAAAAATGTTGCATCCAACGTCCATAATTAAATGAAATGAAGACATTTACTGATAGATGAAATATTTAATTTCAACCAGAAGATAATGTTAAAGCTCGTGGACGCACACGGTATTATACCTCACTTTGTCCGGATGTGTGAAAGAAAGGTTGAGATTGCTAGGACACCTTTACAGATGAAGGATGAAAGATTTCTGAAGATTGCGCCTTTTGCCCACCCGTCTTGGACCAAATGAAAAGCAGGTTGTCCTTGAGTTGGGTAGAAAAAGGATTTTAGGAAGGATTTAAATAAAATTGGAACTTCATGAGAGAGGGTAAAGAGTGAAGATTTGAATAGAATTGGGATGGGGAAGGAGTGTGCCAAGCTGTGGTGGCCTCAGACGGCTTGTCGCTGCAGTGACTTTTTAGTAGCAGCAGTAATTAAGATTTCTTACTTGCTTTTACATTTTCAATTCATTGTAATTATAAACGGAAAGACAGTGTAGTCTAAGCAATTATTTGGCCATCATCTGATAGAGTAGGTATTTGTTTCTACTACCATTTAATTTGCCCAGTTACTGAGGACCCAGGGCCATTCTTAGGGTTTGTGGCCCCCCGTGCAAAGTTAACAAACCCTTCCCTCCACCAAAAACAGATTATACGAACAGCAAGCGACCAGCAAAGAAAACAATTTCTCGATCGTGGTGCCTCCAGCAATCGCGCCGGGGGTAGCTTGCGCTGATCACCCCGCCACCCTTTGAACCGTCCTATCGGAAGCAGAAGAGAGATTAGCATGGAACGCAGCCTATAGAACAGTAAGCTGCAATCTTAGTTACAAAAAAAACTTTAAACCCGTCCAAAAATGTTTGGTGTTTCGCTAACTTTTTGTCTTAAATATCTTTTAGAGCACACTTAGTCAAATTCAGTGGTAATTATGCACCAAGATTCCTATTCTGAACTAAGCACTATAACAACAAAAGATTAGTACCATTCCCCATTCAACGCTGTTTCCACATTCAATGATCATTATCGTTGTTCTTATTCTTAGGGAATATCCTTGTGACCAAAAAGCTAAGAGTTGGTCCAGTACTTACACGGTAAACTACTAAAAACTAAATAAATAGAAAAAAACGGACTTGTTCAGGTAGGATTCTAAAGAGTTTATTTTATTCTAAGGAATATGGTTACCAATCTTAGCAGAGCGCTGGCCACTTTACTTCCAATTGCTTTGCACATCCACCAGGCATTTGGTGTTCAATTAAAAAGGTCTACAGTGAAAAGTACAGGCTATTTCGGAAACCTCTATATTTATACAGGAAAATAGTGTTTTAAATAGATTATCCTTGATTTTGCAAGATAACGGACGGAAGTTTTTTATTAGGTAATATGTAATTCTCTATTTTTAGTGAGGCGCACATTAACTATACATACTCCATAATAACAAAATACGCCATTTATTTCAAGAAATAAATCTAAACAATAAAAATTCATATAATTCCATTCTAAGCTTAAGCGAGATTTGTACCTACAAATTTTTACGAGTGAGGGGGACTAAGGATGCTCTTTTCGATGAGTGGATATGGGTTCAGTCTCTATTCATCAATTTGAAAAAAAAAAACGAATATTTATTGTTAGAATTCTTTTCCCTTTTTTATCGAAAAAAGTGTAGAAAAGATAGTTTTTTACTTTGAACTGTTGAAAATCAGTTTGCCTTTTTATGCAGATTCATTCCAATTAGCATGTTGTCTGTGGAAAATGTTTGATTTACGCCTTTGTGACCGTGTATTAAGTAATAACATATGTCTAAAATGAGGTGTTAAAAGGGACGCGGAATTTTGGCCCTCACAGAGTGACGTTTGAAATAGTTGGGCCACGACCTCCGGAAAGCAACAGACTATATTCCTCGAATAATTGTTCAGATTGGGCTAATTGGCTTCTTGAAGCAACAAAAAGAAGGGGAGAAAAAATTTAAATAATGACCAAACCAGTGTTAAATATACTGGAAGATTGGATGACTGGCTCATTGGCCACTTTTTGTAGAGAGCTGGCCGCAGACCCCTCAGAATAATGTGTAATTATTTTCAAAAGTGAAGTATACCAACCGAGATACAAATGTCTGATCCGAAGTAAAAACCGAGGTAAAAATGTACTTTGTGCATTTAAAATTACCATAAATTACCATACATAAAGCAAAAAGTACATGTAAAATTACCGATCATCAAAGTAGAATTTTGAAAGAGAAAAAACAATTCTACTTTCTCCGACGAAAAATTTGCCCCATCATCTGCTCCTAAGGCAGATAGAAGGAGTTAATACACTTGGCAGCCCTGTATTGGAACATGGATCATTCTTTTTCCAAGCTTGCCAGCATTTAAAAGCCCCCCCCCCCACCTAAAAGTAATTGGGATAAGCCCTAGAGAGTAGTTATTTTAACACATACACATACCAAAACAATGTTAAAACTTATTTGGAAACCTTTCTTTGTGGAATAGAGATGGATAAGGACCGTAAATTCCCTGAAGAATCCACCTTAATCAAACTGTTTCAATTTTCCCAAACTTTTTCTTTCCTTTCACATTCGCTTCTTGACTGGAATCTAGATTTTCAGCATTCGAATCTTTGTTCATTTCTCCCCTCACATTTGTTTCTGCTAGTGAGTCACCAATTGGATTGCAAATAAATCCTGTTTCAAAGTTTCTTCTTAGGTCACCTTCCCGTGGAAATATCAAATTTGGGTAAAAGATATCACTACTATTAACAGCAACTCCCTGAAATATATTGTCTAATTATTACAGCAGCTGGTCGTAACTGTTCAGTTACTTGGAGCAAACATATATATATATATATATATAAAACGGAAAAGGGTTTGTTGGAGCTCTAAGGTGCAAATATAGGACCAGTGGCGTCAATGAAGGGGAGGGGGGTTGTGCACTCTAGATCTATTCCTCTCACATAAGTATTGAAAAAAAAACCTTTTTGGGGTATTGTCATTGAAAATGCTGTTTGTTAATATTTTCGTTAAAAAAAAGTGGAAAAAAGGCAATCCCCCCCCATCATAAATTTTCGTGAATAGACGTCCCTGTATAAGACACACTAGCCAGTGACCCTATCAGAAACCAGACATAAAAAATAAAATGCGAAGCATATACTGTTTAATGAAGACTGGGGAAGATAGTTTTTCCTCAAAATGCCTCTCCCCAACCAAATGCGAAAAAAAATCCTGAAATCCAAACAGCTCCCGAACCTCAAAAAAAAAAAAAAAAAAAAAAAAAAAAAAAAAAAAAAAAAAAAAAAAAAAAAAAAAAAAAAAAAGGTGTGCCTACCAAACAACATATAAAAAGCTTCACCTTTTAATCAAAGCTAATTTCTATAACAAGATGCGCTCAGTTTGAAACCAATCAATATCAAGTTTGCATGAATGTGTTCAGTCAGTTTAGAATATCTCTATCTTGCCGATCTCGATATAATTATATCGTCGGCTTCACCAAGCCTTAATAACAGGGGCAGCAAATAGGGGAGGGGGGGGAGGAATTTGTTGTTGTAGACTTTCTTTTGCCAACCCCCTACACTTTGAAAAAATCTTTTTGGGTGTTCTCATTGGAAAGATCGAAAAGTAACAAAAATTCCTCCTTAGATTTTGAAAAATACATTTTGCCTCCCCCCTACATTTTCGAAAATTGGCGCCATTGCTTGCTAAAAATATCAAGGAGAATCAAAAAGGAAAGATCCTTGTACTTTGAAGGCTCACTAACGCTACGCTAATTCTACAAGTTCCCTCGGGCACAGTTACAAAATAAATTTCTAAAGCTTCAAGCACTTCTCTTTTCCATTTTCACAAAAGCCACGACATAAGCCACTTAGACTGATCATGACATTAAAAACAAGAATTTTAAACAAGTTTTCCTGATATTTCCCAAAAGAAAATAGGGTTCTCTAAAATTTCTCTGAAAATTAACGTTAACAAAATTAACGGTTTGTATTTAGTAACTGAGCTTTAGTTGTAACAGAGCTTAAAATGGTAGCTTTTTCCGTCAATAACTATTTCAGGTTGAATTTATTGAGTGACTTTGACAAGCAAAAGAGCAAAACCCCATGGCTTCCAATATACCATTGCAATCTCGACAAGGTTCATAGAACTTGTCAGGAAAACCAGCTGAACCATCTGTGAGGCACTGGTACGAATACTAGGACTAGTTAGCCACAGTAATTCAAAAGGAGCTGTCCAAATTTTTTTTTAAACACTTCAACCCATTAAATCTGAAGAATTTTTTTTATCGGGGGGGGGGGGGGGTGATTTTGCGCTACCCATTGGACAAGATGTTCCTTTTACCATCGAAAGACTAGAAACATTTTTAAAATTTGTCACACAAACAGTTTTCTGAGTATGGGCTTTCCTATTTATAAGACAGTGTGCATCTACAATATCCAAAACCAAATTATTTTGAAAGATACAGATTTAATGTTTGAAAAATAACAGAAGCGGCACAAATACTAATAAGTGCTAAAAAATTCGTGTGGCAAATCGCGAAGTAGCCGGTGCAGAGTGTAACGTCGCACGTCGTGCATTATATAAGTTGCTTCCTCGAGCAGTCGCCGCATTGATATCAGCGTTGCTTATCACGTTTCACCAGAAAATGTGCAGATGTGTTTCCTGCATCCAAGCAACGAGGAGAGGGTTTTGCTTCGTCAATACTCCGTTTCCAGTATTGATCATGCAATATCACACCGGAACTCTACCAGGTTCATCTTTGGTCTCTTGTCTACCCCCATGTTATATAGAGTGAATGCATCTCATCCCCTCGACACAGAATTACATCCCATCCCCTTAAACAAAGCAATTTATATCGGTTGATTTTTTCAATTCTCTTCGATCTTACCTGGTTCCTAACATGTGTAAAAACTTCTCTTTCTTCCTGAACTCGTTATGTACTCTCTACTCGGTTGTAAATCTCTTTTCCACTGGGTTTTCAGCACCAATAAAAGGACCCAGAAGGCCTTTTTTCCAGTTTTTCAATCTTCTGTTAGAATTTAAATCGTGGAATGTAGTTCATTCTTTTCAATTACCAGAGCAGAACTATCTGACTGTAGTGTCATCCCATTCTTCCTTGATCAAGCAATTTAAAAGAAGAAATACAAAGAAAGCAGTAGTGCTTCTTGTAATACAGTTGAATAAGATGGTTTGCGATCTCAATAAACACTACAGATCCTTTAATTATGGTCCGTCTGGCAACATTCCATACTTGTTATTTTTTAGTATTTAAACGGAAATATCGTTCTGCGACAAGAAAAACCGCATCAAAATATTATGACTAAAAAACCATAGAAATCACCAACAAAAATGTATTGACTTTCAGTATCACTTGGAGAATGATTTATTTAAGATTATGCATTAAAAATACAATAACCATTACGGTCGCCATCTTGGCCCGACGAATGACCACTTGCAGGTGGGTCACGCACTGCTAGTATAGAATTGTACATTCAATGCTGAAATACAAGGGAGATTAAAATGAAAAATCTGGAGCACACTGATGATGTTTGGCAAGATCAGCAAAGCTTTAACAAGTAAGCAGAATTTGATAAAATACTAAATCAGCGTGTGGAGCCAAAATAGACAAACTTCAGTGATTAAAGGGGAAAAGATTGAATAAGAAACTTTTAAGACTCTAAGGTAAGTGAAGGAGTAGAATTTATGACTCAATTAGAATTTCAGTAATTAGAATAGAACATTTTACTTTTTTTCCAATTATACTTTCTGTCCACCCTTAACGTCACGAACACTGACCAATGTAGGGGAAAAGTAATCAGCGCAAAAACGGGCAGTTAATGAGCTGTGGAATTAAGGGAAAAGTAGCATCTATTGATTAATTGATTTAATAATCCAAAGTATTTTTCAAGTCATAGGGAAAAAAATAAATAAAACGATAAATAAATATTTGTTGGGACTCGATCAGGAAGAGGATGGCTCATGTTTCAGTCGCTTCTGTGCCGTTCAAAGCAAAAGAAAAATGATCTCTTTTTTCTTCCTAAATAAATTTTTTCCCCACTAATTAACCTGGAATAATCACCATCTTTTTCTGGCTGACACTTTTCTTTTTTAATAATTTATTATTCGTCTTTGAAAATTCAAACAAAAATCGTAATATTATAATTTTAGCGTAGCTTGGGGTCTACTTTTGTTAAAGTTGGATGTTCTATGTGCTTTTTTTATTCAATAAAAAGTTCAAAGACAAATTTCGAAACAGGGATTTTTTCAAAAAGAGTGCAAAAAAAAAAAAAAAAAAAAAAAAAAAACAATTTATGACTGTGTTCGCCTCCGGAAGAGAGATCTACAATAATTTTATTTATTTTTGTTACTGTAGGATTCTCGTGGCTTCATTATAGATTTGCAAATTAGTCGTCAGCTGAATGTGTTGGGAGTTCTCATAACAGACAACGATTCTCCAGAAACACTATTTTTGCATAGAACAAAGAATCGGTAAAGCCCTTTATCCTTAGGAAGCGTGGTGATGACCCCCAAAAGATTTGAAGCCAGTGCTTGCCGCAACTACTGCGCTTCAGCTCTGCAGATAGGAACACCAAGCCTGTGTAGCCGTCCCGGGCAACCACAGAAGTACCCAATTACATAGAAGATTACGGAAAATAAGAAGAATATAGTTAAAAAGTGGAACCCTCCACCCCTTCAAAAGAAGAACTATTTATAGCTCTGTGGTATAACGTGACTGAGATTATATTCGCACATGACTGTTTTCACTCAACTTTGCAACCATAGGTGTAGACACCAAAACTTTAGGATGGTTTAGAGCATTTTCAATATGAAAGGGGAGGGGGTATTGATGGGAAGGTGAATGGCAGAGGTACTAGTGTACTGTGTTCATTTAAAAAAGTTAAAAGTTAAGTGCATAACGGGATTTTTTTTAACGAATGCCAAATATAAGTAAATTAATGATTGTGCTCTCGTCCTCTGAATACACATTTTATATGCCTGAAGACATGAGCAATAATTTTATTGATTTTTATTACAGAAGGATTCTCATGACCTCAAAAATTAGGTTACTTAACAATACATCATTAATTTTGATAAATATTCACCAGCTGAACAGGTAGCGAATTCAGACAACAGACAATAATTCTCCAGAAAAACCATCCTTTCATAAACAAGGAATGGCTAAAGACCTACTTAACGTTGGGAAGCGTGGTAATAAACCCCAGATGACTTGAAGCAGGAATCTTGCCGCAAATACTACGCTCAAACTCTGCAGAAAGGAATACCAATTCCGTGTAGCTGACCCAAACCAACCGGAGAAACACCCAATTACGCAGAAAAACACGGAAAATAAGAAGAATATATTTAAAAAGTAAGACCCTCCAATATTTTCAAGGTAGAAACCATTTATAGTTCCTTGATGCAAGGCAACTGAAATCGTATTCGCACGCTATTATTTTCATCAAACTTCACTACTATAGATACACACAAACAACACTTTAAGTTGGTTATGCAGAATTTTTGTGGTAGGAGAGGGCGGGGTTGATGATGGGAAGGCAAACACCAAAAGCGTTAAATAAAAGTTCAAATAGGGATAAAATCCTTTTAATAGACAGTGATAAAATTCACAAAAATACTAGATATTTCGGTCACATATGCAGTGACCATCACCAGTCACTGATCACGCCAGCAATTATCTACGCCAAAAAGCGTATTTTCTGAGCATAAATTCCAAATTTTTTCTGGGACTTATTTTGAATAAGTTTGATCATTGTCAGGTGGAATCTACTCCCCCACTGCGTACGGGCATGTTTATTTGAGTTAAAGAGCTTTATTCGTAAAAAGTAAAGAGTCACTTGACAAAAAAAAACAAAAAAACAACAGGACCAATACTTTGGCTTCCATAGGCTACAAATGTTTTACGATAATACTGTATTTATTGCGTCGTGGCAGCTAATACCCACCTGATGATAGTATTCAAGTTTAGTAAAAAAAAAAAAAAAATTAACCTGAAAGTAAGGAGCAACGTTAAAACTTAAAACGGACAGAGATTATTCCGCATATGAGGGGGGGGGGGTTGTTCCCTCCTCAATAATTCGCTCTTCACACTCAAGTATTTTAGAACTTTTAAAACAGTTTCTTAGTCTAATTAAACGGCTCTTACCCTCACATAAGGAGTAATTTTGTTTGTTTTCAGTTTACTTTCAGTTGAAAAAGCTTGTTTTGATTTAATTTCTGATCGTTTTCAAGTAATACTAAAAAATCCAGCTTCCCTCCATGAAAAATTCACTTCCCCCGCAGAAAATGCCTCAAAGTAAAGTCCCTCCAACGTAAAATATCCCAACCCCCGGAAAATCACCCATACAATTCCATCCTCACTGAAAATCCCACAGGAAAATTTCTTGCGGACGATTCCAGGTGAAAAAATTCTCTCCTAGGCATACTTTTATTTGAAAAATACTTAATTTTTGATCGTTTTTTCAAATCATGTCAAAAATCCCCCTCCCGTGGAAAATTTTTCACGGAAATCCCCAACTCCCAGTAGATAGTTGCTCCTGCGGAAAATTCCTCCATGGAGAATTTTTCACACTGAAAATTCCTCATGAATAATTTCTCACGGAGAATTTCTCACGCGGAAATACGAAAAATTTCTCCCATGGAAAATTCCCCTCCAAGAAAAACCCTCCAGATAATTCTAACCCCGCTGAAAATTTCCCCCGGAGTATCTTTACACGTTACACTGAGTCGGCAAAAATAAAGTAATAGAAATAAAAATAATTTTGCAAAGGAATTCTGGCCAATCACCCCAGTGTAAAATTTTCCCTAGAAGCTCACCCCCCTCGAGACTTCCCTCCCCAAGGACACTTCTCACCGTAGAAAATACCGCCCCCTCCAAAAAAAAAAAAAAAAAAAAAAAAAAAAAAAAAAAAAAAAAAAAAAAAAAAAAAGAAAAAAAAAAAAAAAAAAAAAAAGATGCCTGTATACTTCCAGATAGCAAATACTATATGTAAACAATAGGTGAATTTCGTAACTTACAGCCCTTTCACCAGGGACTGTGGGGGTAGTGTTATTGCTAAAGGCACAGTTATTGGACCTTTCAACTATGCTGAAAAAAATGGCTATCCCAAAATTTTGATCGGACGACTTTGAGGAAAAAAGGGGCGTGAGAGTATGATTTTGTATAATTGATTCCATGAAACATTTTTGTTTACTGAACTTTTCAGCAATGTGGTTTAAATTTGAAAAAATTTAGTAATTTACAATTCTTTTGACTCAAATCATAGTGTAAATCATCGCCTTTTGGGCACTTTTAGTGCGTGACACAGCTCATTTGCTTACGTTTCAGGATAAGGCACGTTGGGCTACGGTCAAGAAGGAGGGGCTGCGTTCCGTACCCCGCAAAATACATTTTCTCTAAATTTGCCTCGTTCCATTAAAAGCTCCTTTGAAAGATTTGTGACTTTATTAGACATCGGGTGAAACTAGGACAATGCTGAGGAGATGAAATTTTCCAGTCCAAAAGCAAAAGAAAGATGAAAATTAGAAAGCAAATGGCAAACTTAAAAGTGCAGTTAAGCCAGGAATATGTGTGATAAGTTCTTACTTATTAAATTCAAATATTGAAGACTTGGCCAGACATTCCAGGCTGCTAAAAAGAAAACGAGCAGTTTTAATAGCAGCATAGTAAACTGTTAAATCAGTTCTTCAAGGATGAAACCATCGATCATGACCCTTTTTTTCGTTACTACAACTTTGCTTAACAAACAAGTAAGGAGCATTGTTATATACCTTACTCTTGCCTAATGTGTGGAGATGAAGAGGATGATCTAATTCAGTTTTTTGGATTTTTGCAAGGAATTAAATGTTCTGAGGAAGGAATTTTTTTTGGGATGGTATACAAGGGAGGAATAGATTGACATTATATTAACTGATAGAAGTTTTATGGGGATTAAGAAGTTGGGAAAATTTGTGGGTACATGTATGATACATGGGGACCATCAAACTATTTTTTTTCTAGTTTAATTTGGATTTAAGGCTGTGTATTTGTTTATAATATTCATGTTATTATATATTTTTGTATTAACCATGGCCCATAAATGTTTTTAATGTTAGTAAATATCATATTATATAGTTGAAGTTGCTTTTCCTACCACATGGCGAGTTTGTTTTATTCTTAATTATGTAGAGAAATTTAATTATTTAATTATCTTAATTAAATTTGTCCTTAATGTAATTGGGTTATGCTCCGACGGTACGGAGTTTTTGAGATTTGTCAAAAAATGGATGAACTGTTTCGTATATTTGCAATAATGTTACATACATTATTTAAATATCAAGTTTTACGCAAAATATTATTTATGACCTTTTTTAAATATTCACCATCTCTTGGGGTCTATAAGACATAAGACAGGAAAAATAGTTGTGAAATGTGTGAGCTTTCTTTACTTTTTTTTTTCCTACCACGCCACTAGTAGATTTAAAAGCGCTCCTTATTTTAACATTTTACGTACAGTAATTGGTGGACAAATTAGGTAAGAATCTTATAGTACTATTTTTACTATTTGACATTAAATCCAACTACTGGTTGCAGTTTACAAATTATTAGTAATAAGATTTAATTATTTAATTATCTTAATTCAATTTGTCCTTAATTGAATTTGTCCTTGGTTAAGCTCCGACGGTACAGAGTTTTTGAGATTTGCCAATAAATGGATGAACTGTTTCGTAGATTTGCAGACCGCTCCAATAGAATTCTCAATTTTCCACTGATTTGTCTTCTATCAAGTGCCTAATGTCCTATCGGGCTTCTCACCAGAGTTAAAGGCCAATTTGATAAAAGAACCCTTGGTCGGCAATATAGCGCTTTTTTTGCACCACATGTGTTGTTTTTGACACCCTTTTCGAAACGTTCCTCCGCCTCTGATAAAAAGCAAATCCGATATGTTCTTAAGGTTCTGCAAGTATTTTCTCACTGGCCCCATTTGTTTTTGGCCGCTGAAATAGAATTGTCGGTTCTCCACTGATGTGTTTTTATCAAATGCCTAGCGTCGTAAGTTGTCATAGTATTTGGCCCTTATTGAGTGAGAGTTTAAGTTGATTATAGTAGCTTAAGTTGACAATAATTGTGCGCAATCTTTGTCAGTGTCTTTTTCCTTTTCCTTTTCTCTTTTTTCATATTCCTCTTAGTGCGTCTTTGATATGTATAGAGGGTATCAATAAATTATCATTAATACTATTATATTAGGACAGAAACTCAGAAAGCTAATTACTAATTAATTAATTAATGCATCTAAACAAACAATTAACTGTTAATCTATTGTATAACTAGCCAAAGAACCTATCGGATGACCGGCATATAAAACCGCAGCGTAGACACAAAGTTAAAAATATCCTAACCCCCTCCCCCTAAAAAACTTGAAAATTTCAAATTCACCCCCCCTCCCCCCGTCGTTAGATAAAACAGGGTATACTCTCTTTTGATCATTAAAACTAACCGGATTAATATAGCAACAGTAATAAGGAGAAATATTGGCTTCAGCTACCTGTTGCATAGCTTCACAAGACAACTGATCGAGTACAAAGAGACGTGAAGATCTGAACAATGACAAATTCACATAAAATAAGATATAAATATATTATTCAAAATTTTTTTGCAACCTAAAAGGCCTGATTATATTTCTTTCCCTTCTTGGATCAAAGTTTATCCACGATTCTTGTCTAAGGAGAAACTCAAATATTGTCGCTTATGTAATGAAAACTATATGTTAGTATAAAACTATTTAAGTTACTAAATTCATTTAACACGCATTGTTAATACTTGTTTAGAATAAGACCGTGAATTTAGAGTTTAATTTAAAGCGTTTTTCTTATAGTGTTTGTTACTCTGTGAGGAGATTCTCTTTGATGCCTCTCGTCTATGCTGAAAATGATGACTGTCATCCTAAAGAAACTCGGAATCGCATCCAGTTGAAACTTCCAAGGCTTGATGAGGAGAGTGTTCAACTGACCAAAACAAGTTTTTTCAACTGAAAGCAAGGAGCCGTATTAAAACTTAAAACCAACATAAATTATTCCGCATATGAGAGGGACTGCCCCTTCTTTAACCCTTGCTCTTTACGCAAAAGTTATTGAAGTTTTTTAAACATACTTTTCATTCAAATTCAACGGCCCCTGTGTTTAAACAGTCTTTCTTAAAGAATCATGACAAAATTCTAACTTTAACAAAAGTAAAGTCAAGGAAAACAATAAGTAAGGGGAAACAATGGTTTTTTCTTAGCCGATATTTTCATTCAATCAAAACTATCCACTTGCCCAGAATTATAATTATATATATATCATTCCTTTTACATATGTGATGCCACTGTTGTTGATATAAACATGAACTGGAAAACATTTTAAGGGGAATAAATTCGGTTTTAGATTCACAGTTATCCTAATCAGATTTATTGCATAACATTTTTGAACTTTAAATTTTACAATTATCATAGTAAAGTAATTATAGTCAGCTAGACAGTTTTATATGATGAAATCGGCAAAATAGTTTTGAAAAACTGCCAATAGAACGCTAAAAGTTTTGTTATTGTTAAATATTGACTACTAGACAATTTCGCACATTATTATTTCACAACCTTCGAATCTCTGAAGTGGATCTTTATCCAGTTATCAGTCATATTAGAGTGGATCTTATAATAGCTGCATTTGAAGAATATTGAATGCATAGAAGGAAGGGGAGATCGGAAAGGATTTCAGCAAAGAACGTCTCAGTTCCTCTTATTCTAAGACGGCCAAGTGTAATTTCATATACTACTTACCAAACAAAGTCAAATTTTTCATTTGTAACCATAAAAAAAGAAAGAAATCCCTTGCCTAAAAGCTGTTACGGCAAGCAGCTGAAAACATTATTTTTTCTTTAGTACAGAATTAGGGCAATACAAGTGACGCCCTTTCGTTTTTTCCATGATGGTATATATCTGGTGCATTTTAATGTGCTTACTTTTAGCTCGTTTTAGTCAATTACAATTTAAAGGATACAATTTTGCTTAAAAACAACTGTTGAAAGAAGAAAAACACGAACCTGATCTAAGTTTTCGTCACTTTTGTAGGAGGTTCCACTTAAGTCCGCTAGGGGGATATCTTCCCCCATTGAGCTGCCAGGCCGAGACTGGCTACTTCGTGGTAGGAAGGATGACCCAGCCACGGCTCGAAGCAATGGCGGATGAGCAGAGTGGGATCTGGATCCAGATCTAGTACTAGATGAGCGACGCTCTAAATTAAATAAAAATAAGTTTTGAGTTTTATCAACTAAAAACTGCCGAGAATAGCAGAATATCAGACAATTTTCGGGGCAGAGTCTCATATATAAGAAAAGAATATTTTATATATCATCGTAGCCGGTTTTTTCTCTTATTTGACGTATTTCCAAGTAATTATTTCTATAGCTATGAAACAGGTCAATTCCTTCAAGTTATATTGTTTCAACACCAACTATTGAATTTTTTTTCTTTTTTTTAAGAAAGACTAAAACTCTCTAACTAAACTGCAGACCCATTTTGAACATGGATCGTCCTCTAATACTTCTTCTTTCAGATTAGAACAGTATAGAAGGAAGTAAAAAGTAAGAAGTATCTTCTTTCATTAAAAAGCACAATCTCGTTCCTCAGAAATAATTATAAACATCTGTTTCCAATACGTCCAATTGCTATCCCTACAGAATTTTACATCTTGTGTTTCTATATGAACTATAGAATTTTAATAGCGTGGTGAAAAAGATCTTTCTACACGGCGTCAATCAATAGGAGCAAGCAGTTAAAGCCTTGAAATGACTTGAAAAAGTAAAAACTACAATTTTACAACTGTTTTTGACTTTAATCGGGGCATTTCCCAAACAAGTTTATCAGATTAGATGTTCGGCGCTGCCCTTACAGAATCATATACCAAAAATATATAGAGGTTGCTAATGGAAATTTAAGAGTTGCTAAATTTCATGTCCTTAACCTCAAGGTCAATTCACATTTCTTAAAAGAATTTCACTCCTGAGGCAAAGTACCTTAAGATATTGACTACTATCAAGATATAAGGGACATCATGTTTGGATACTTTTTTACAAGCTAATACTTCAAGTTTTTGGCAGAATCCAATTGGTCAGCTAGTAAATGGATTTATCCTACAAAAGCTGACTTATTACGAACTTCTGAGATAAAGGCTCCTAAAGTCTAGAGACTAGAATTGTCTCTTTTTTTACAAGTTTGAAATGAGAAATAAGATTGTCGATTAAATTAAAGTTTCCATTAAAAGCAGAGAACAGAACCAAACAGCTGGATTTGTAGAGCAGTTCAGCAGCAGTCAAATCCATTAAGTTCATCATATAGCATCTCTTGAAAGTCTATAAATAACATTTTGTGCCAACTGAAAGCCTAATTGAAATACATATTTTCTCCAGAGGGAATTTTTCCTGATGCGATAAAAAAAACTGTGTTTCTTGTGAAATCTTGTGTTTCTATATGAACTATAGAATTTTTATAGCGTGGTGAAAAAGATCTTTCTACACGGCGTCAATCAATAGGAGCAAGCAGTTAAAGCCTTGAAATGACTTGAAAAAGTAAAAACTACAATTTTACAACTGTTTTTGACTTTAATCGGGGCATTTCCCCAACAGGTTTATCAGATTAGATGTTCGGCACTGCCCTTAGAGAATCATATACCAAAAATATATAGATGGAAATTTAAAAGTCTATAAATAACATTTTGTGCCAACTGAAAGCCTAATTGAAATACATATTTTCTCCAGAGGGAATTTTTCCTGATGCGATAAAAAAAACTGTGTTTCTTGTGAAATCTTGTGTTTCTATATGAACTATAGAATTTTTATAGCGTGGTGAAAAAGATCTTTCTACACGGCGTCAATCAATAGGAGCAAGCAGTTAAAGCCTTGAAATGACTTGAAAAAGTAAAAACTACAATTTTACAACTGTTTTTGACTTTAATCGGGGCATTTCCCCAACAGGTTTATCAGATTAGATGTTCGGCACTGCCCTTAGAGAATCATATACCAAAAATATATAGATGGAAATTTAAAAGTCTATAAATAACATTTTGTGCCAACTGAAAGCCTAATTGAAATACATATTTTCTCCAGAGGGAATTTTTCCTGATGCGATAAAAAAAACTGTGTTTCTTGTGAAATCTTGTGTTTCTATATGAACTATAGAATTTTTATAGCGTGGTGAAAAAGATCTTTCTACACGGCGTCAATCAATAGGAGCAAGCAGTTAAAGCCTTGAAATGACTTGAAAAAGTAAAAACTACAATTTTACAACTGTTTTTGACTTTAATCGGGGCATTTCCCCAACAGGTTTATCAGATTAGATGTTCGGCACTGCCCTTAGAGAATCATATACCAAAAATATATAGATGGAAATTTAAAAGTCTATAAATAACATTTTGTGCCAACTGAAAGCCTAATTGAAATACATATTTTCTCCAGAGGGAATTTTTCCTGATGCGATAAAAAAAACTGTGTTTCTTGTGAAATCTTGTGTTTCTATATGAACTATAGAATTTTTATAGCGTGGTGAAAAAGATCTTTCTACACGGCGTCAATCAATAGGAGCAAGCAGTTAAAGCCTTGAAATGACTTGAAAAAGTAAAAACTACAATTTTACAACTGTTTTTGACTTTAATCGGGGCATTTCCCCAACAGGTTTATCAGATTAGATGTTCGGCACTGCCCTTAGAGAATCATATACCAAAAATATATAGATGGAAATTTAAAAGTCTATAAATAACATTTTGTGCCAACTGAAAGCCTAATTAAAATACATACATTCTTCAGAGGGAATTTTTCCTGTTGCGATAAAAAACAGCAGAAAAAACACAAAAAGAAGATTTGTTGCTGGTTTTGATTTTGATTCACAGGCTATTTGATGGAAAAAAAAATCCATGGTCTTGAGGTCTTCACTAATGAATCTAATTTTGTAGAGTGGAGTGAGTAATATAAATATATGCCCATCCCTAGGGACAGCTTTGATCAAATAAAGAATGCAGCTGGGCAAAACATTCATATTCAGCCCGAGCAATACTATAAAAGTACTATTGCGACATTTTAATTCAATTAATCAAAAAACTTTTTGCACAAAATATATTTTTTTTTTAAGTAAACAACTCCATTAAACCAAAAATGAAAAAAATAGAATCAAATAATCTACCAAGCATACAACACAACTACCACAAATCAGTATCAATAAATAAATGAAACCCAAAACAAACAGAAATTAAAATCAGTCAAACTCAGAACGAGTAGAAATTAATCTGAGTAGGGTTCTAAACCCCATGCTTTATATAAGCCAGAATATAATTTGTACTTTACTGAAAAAAAAATTCAAATGAATTTACTGAAAAAAAATGTGCATTGTCAGTTTAATATACATATGCTGATATTTATTCATTAAAATCTTAATTAATTTTTAATTGCTTAAAGCTATAAAAGTGGAAATATTTAGAAGAATTTTTTCAGTAAAATACAAATAATATTCTGGCTTTTAGAAAGCATACGGTTTAGAACCCTACTCAGATTAATTCCTAATCGTTTTTGAGTTTGACTTATTTTGATATCTGTTTGTTTTGGGTTTCATTTATTTATTGATACTGATTTGCGGTAGTTGTATGCTTGGTAGATTATTTGATTCTATTTTTGTTCATTTTTGGTTGGAGTTCTTTACTTTTAAAAAAAAAACTTATTTTGTGCAAACTTTTTTTTATTAATTTCTGTTTGTTTTGTATTGACGTAGTCTTTTTCAGGGAGAAAGACAGAGCCTCTTCTGAAGTTAAAAAACACCCCTTCCATAAAAACCTTAAATACCCCCTGGGCATAGCTTACAACCCTTGCCCCTAATCTGTGGGGTTTGTTTCAACCCCAAAAGCCGTGTTATATGATAAATAGACTATTTTTAATACAACGGCTATCTCAAAATTCGTATTAAACGCATTTCGGGACAATACGACGTGTGAGTAGGGAGAGGGGGTAGCTACTCTCTGATCACTTTGACTCTTAAAAAGAGCATTAGAGCGCCTGATTACCAATCCGATGAGCCCCCTCCGAATTTTATATGACCACACTTTCTATAAAAACCCTACATGTCCCCAGGGCATAACTTACAACCCTTGTCCTGAGGGCTGGGGGGATTTGTTATCCTCAAAGACATAATTTCCAGACCTTTCTGATAGGCTGAACAAAATGGCTATTTCAAAATCTTGATTGGAAATGTCTGGAGAAATGATAGGTGTGAGGGGGGCATTTGCCCTCTGATCACTTTCGACTAATAAAAAGGCACTACTTCTCTGAATTTTCAATCAAATGAGCCCTTCTTGAAGCTTCTACGACAAAACTTTCTATAAGAACCTTATATGCCCCAAGGGCATAACTTATGACCTTGTCCTGAGGGTTATGCGGGGAGGGTTGCCATCCTCAAAGATATAATTTCCAGACCTTTGAACTACGTTGAACAAAATGGCCTTATAAAAAAGTTGATCAGATATGTTTGAGAAAATGATGGGCGTGGGGGGGGGGGGGAATTCTCCCTCCAATTACCTCCGACTATTAAAAACGGCAATAGCCCTCACAATTTCCAATCTAAAGAGCACTTTCTGAAGTTTTTACGACAACAATGTCTATAAAAACATTATATGCCCTCAGGGCATAACTTAAAACCTTAGTCCTGAGGGCTGTGAGAGGGTTGTCATACTCAAAACATAATTTCCGGACCCTCCAATTACGTTCAACAAAATGGATATATCAGAACGTTGATTGGAAGTGTTTGGGGAAATGCTGGACGTGGGGGGCATTTGCCCTCCGATCGCCTTTGACTATTAATAAGGGCACTAGCCCTCTCAATTCTCAGTTGAATGAGTCCTTTTTGAAGTTGCTACGAAAACGCTGGCAAAGACCTAATTTCCATAACTTTCAACTGCGTTGAACAAAATGTCTATCTCAAAATTTTGAATGGATATATTTGGGGAAATGGTGGGCGTGAGAGGAGCGTTAGTTGCCCTCCAATCACTTTCGACTATTAAAAAGGTTCGAACACTAGAATGTTTTATTTTAGTTATGCAGACTATAACATGTTTTATTTAAATTATATTAAAAAATTATATTAACCTTAAGGACATCAGTGGCAGATTAATTGACCCAATTTCAGTACCGGATGCTTTTAATAATTATTTCACCAATATTCCAAATGCTAACTCCTGTTCCCCCTCCCAGTCAGTACACCCTAGCAAGAAACTCAGATCTATGTTTTTCTCTCCAACTGATAGTAATGAGGTGCTTCAAGTTATCGAATCTCTCCCTAGTAGTAGTACACCTGACTTCCTTGGGATAAGTAATAAGCTTCTTAGAACTGCATCTTCCTATGTTTGTGGACCCATTGTGCATATAGCAAACCTGTCTATGATCAATGGAGTCTTCCCAGAAATATTTAAATCAGCAATTGTTATCCCGATTCATAAAAAAGGCGATCCGTCTGAGATAAGTAATTATCGTCCAATCTCACTTCTCGCAGTTGTATCCAAAGTGCTCGAGAGAATTATCTTCCGACGTCTTTCTTCCTTTTTATTTGGGATTAATCCTTCAGATTCGTTGATTTCTTCTCATCAATATGGCTTCCGTTCCAAATTTTCAACAGCTCATGCACTAATCGACCCCACACAGTTTATACGTTCCCAACTTGACCTTAAAAATACTGTATTGGACTTATTTCTGGATTTTTTTAAGGCCTTTGACATGGTTGATCACAGTGTTTTATTAAGTAAACTCAAGAACATAGGGATTCGTGGAATTCCTTTCTCATGGTTCGGCCCTTATCTCTCTGGTAGAGTACAGAGTGTGGGTCTGGGCGGCATGACCTCGCATCCCCTACCTGTCCGGAAGGGCGTCCCGCAGGGCTCTGTTCTTGGTCAAATACTTTTCCTCCTTTATATTAATGATTTGGTTACAGGCCTGGGTCCATCAGTGCACCCAGTACTTTTTGCTGACGATAGCAACTTTTTCATCACCGGCCCTAATTTACCATCCGTCGTCACCTCTGCTCAAATCCTTCTGAATAGAGTACAGGAATGGTCTCTCGTTAACTGCATGACCATTAACAGCAAGAAAAGTCAGGTTGTATTATTTCGAACCCCTTACAAAAAAATGAAGCTCAGCAAGCATTTGGCCTAAAATATTCCACCAATCTCCTCCCGCAGGTCGAAGTTGCCAAGCTTCTTGGTGTCCACATAGACTCCTCCCTATCATTTGCAACTCATGTTTCCTACATCAGAGCCATAATCTTGCGACAGGTAAGTATGATTAATCATGTGAATAATTTTCTTCCCCCTGATATCCTTGTCACCCTTTATTACTCTTTTATTTACCCATATATCTCATACTGCGGATCTGTTTGGGGCAACACTTATCCTTCAGTTACCAATAAATTAAAATCTGCCCAAAACCGTGCCATCAAAGCAGTTTTTTGGCTGCCCCGACTATATCCCACCCAGGACTTGTTCTCCGATTTTGGTATTATCCTTTTTGAACAAATCATTAAAAAATTAAATTTATCCCTTGCATACTCCGCTTACCATAAAAACCTTCCTCCCCAATTATTATCTTATTTTAATTGCAATAATTCTGAAGGCCTATGTCTCCGTTCATCCAACCGTTCCTTTATTGTCCCCAAGTGTGTCTCTAGCTCCGCCCAGCGAT
The DNA here is from genome assembly GCA_027921565.1 of Artemia sinica. Taxonomy (NCBI): domain Eukaryota; kingdom Metazoa; phylum Arthropoda; class Branchiopoda; order Anostraca; family Artemiidae; genus Artemia; species Artemia sinica. Next base: position 34,281,768 of record CM051274.1, on the reverse strand, counting down.
CCCCCATTTATAAATCTATACTTCAATGGAATATAATACCCTCCAGTATCGAGCTATCCACAAGTTTTCGCACGCTGTATAACAATGTTACTAAACTTTGATATTATAAATCTCTAAATTTTTAATCAATTTTCTTTAATTTACCCGTGTTTTCTCTTTTTTCTGTTTTTTTCTTTTTTTTCTCTCTTGTTCATTTTCAATTTTTTGTTGTTATGGTCCTCAACAAGTTCGCTTCCAGGATCCTTATTATTATTGGTGTTGAAATCAATAAGAAATCCAAATAGGGATAGGTCCTTTTATTAGACAGTGAAACGAAAATACAAAACAAAGACTCTAGATATTTCGATGACACAGTCGGTCATCATCATCTGTAGAGTTACTAACTTATCAAAATTAAAACAAACTGCTTTTATACTAAACAAAATAATCACTTCCGGGTCAATGCAAGTTACCGGTCCATTGACTTAAAAAGTTCACCAACAGTTCTTGAATTTTTTTTTTTTTTTTATACTGCGTTGAGTAAAGGTGGAAAACTTAGCGGAAGATACTCAATACTTTTTCAAATATATATATATATATATATATATATATATATATATATATATATATATATATATATATATATATATATATAATATATATATATATATATATATATATATATATATATATATATATATATATACATATATACATATATATATATATATATATATATATATATATATATATATATATATATATATATATATATATATATATATATATATATATATATATATATATATATATATATATATATATATATATATATATATATTATATATATATATATATATATATATATATATATATATTTCCTTCAAATAATGGGCTTATCCATGGGCACTGTCTTGTCCCCTTATTTGGCAAATTTTTACATGGACTTCATAGAACAGTCGGCTTTGAATAGTTTCCACTTAAAACACTCTATTTGGTTTCGTTTTGTTGATGATATCCTTTCTGTTTGGGAACATGGACAAGACTCTCTAAGAGAATTTTTGGCCCATTTGAACTCTTTTGATTCGAATCTCCAGTTCACAATGGAACTCGAAGATTCAGGTAAGCTGCCTTTCTTGGATGTTTTGATTATAAAAACTAATCCTAGTCTTGAATTTTCTATATATAGAAAGCCGACTCATAATGATCGATATCTACATTTCTCTTCCCATCACCCTCCTTCTGTGAAAAGAGGGGTAATAATCTCTTTAGTCGACAGAGTTTTAAAAATTTGTTCCCGTAATCATATAAATTCTGAATTAAATTATGTCAAGGACATTATTTTCTGCAATGGTTACCCAATCAAACTCATTGAAAATATAATAGATAGACGATTAAAAAAGATAAAAGAACAAAATAGGGAGCTTGCCCCCCTTGTTTCAGTTACACCCGCACTTGAGAAAAAAACTTTCATCGTTTTACCATACATTCCGAAACTTGGCGATAAACTTGGAAAAATTTTAAAAAAACATAATCTCTCTGTTTCTTTCAAAACCGAAAAAAAAGTTGAACACTTTTTCAACTCAGGAAAGGATAAAACTGACCCTGTACTCGGTAGTGGTGTCTACAGAATCGCGTGTTCTTGTGGAAAATTTTACATTGGTAGGACCCATCAACAACTAGGTGAACGTTTGCATGAGCACAAAATTTCAATAGATAAGTCCCTGAGATTAAAAAATAACAATGACAACTTTGATTCGGCATTGGCTTCGCATATTTTCGTAAATCCGACCCATCTAGTTCTGTTTGCCGAGGCAACCTTAATATCAACTGTAAACGGCATACCACAAACTTTTAAAGAGGTAATTGAAATAAAAAAATATATGAACAAAAATTTAGCAAAAAATAGAGATACTGGAGATATTTCATTAAGCCCAATTTACGACAGTTTAATCTTGAAAGACTCGATCAATACTTTCACCCGTTATAACTTAAAAGATCCTATTTGCATATCTAATGAAAACCGAAATTGTAGACCAGCTAAAACTATTGCAAGACAAAAGATCCTTGCCCAATCATCTTGGTAAATTCAGTTTCATTGATTCCTGCCTGGTTTTTATTCAGTGTCTGTTCTGTCTTTGAAAAGTAAACTTCGAAAGGTTAGATTTTCGTTTTTTTTTTCTTTGTCTTCTTTTTTGTTTAGCACTGAGGACGACTTGGCGGAGGTCCTTGTCGAAATATTTGCTTATATTTTGTCTTCCTCATGATTCGCCACTGGATGACAAAATCCTCGTTTTTTCACCCTTTTTGATTTTATTTTTCATTTTGTTTGGTTATATATATATATATATATATATATATATATATATATATATATATATATATATATAATATATATATATATATATATATATATATATATATATATATATATATATATATATATATATACATATATATATACATACATATATACATATATAATATATATTGAATTTGAGTAAATATAATGGATAAAAATCAAGGAGAGGATTAGTGGATACATTAGAAAACTAGTAATGTGGCTACTAGTTTCTGGCTTGCTTGTACAATTTACAAGTAATATTTGACTAATCTTAACGAGAAAAAGAAACTGCCGAAACCTCTAAAAAAAAAGGTACTAAGATCTTTACCTCTTGGATGGTATGGAAAAGAGGTTTTTTTAAACCTCTTGAGATGGCCATAAATATATGACTATCTCAAAATTATGATTGGATGTGTTTGGGGAAATGGTGGGCATGAGAGGGGGGTTAGTTGACCTCCAATCACTTTCGACCATTAAAAAGGGAACTAGCTCTTTCAATTTCCGATCGAATGAGCCCTTTATGCAGTTTTTACGACAATGCTTTTTATGCAAACCTTATATGCCCCCCAGGGCATAACTTACAACCCTTGCACTGAGGGCTGTGGGGGGGGGGGGGGATTGCCATCCTCAAAGACATAATTTCCGGATTTTTCAACTACGTTGAACAAAACGGCTATCTCAAAATTTTTATTGGATGTGTTTGGGGAAATGGTGGGCATGGGTGCGGTGTTAGTTTTCCTCAAATCACTTTTGACTATTAAAAAGGGCACTAGCCCATTCAATTTCCAATTGAATGAGCCTTTTTTGAAGTTATTATGACAACGCTCTATATGAAAATCTTGTGAGCCCCCAGGGCATAACTTACAACCCTTGGCCTGTGGTGTGTGTGTGTGTGTGGGGGGGGGGGTTATCATCCTCAAAGACATAATTTCCAGAACTTTCAACTACGTTGAAAAAATTACTATCTCAAAATTTTGATCGGATGTGTTTGGGGAAATGGTGGGCGTGAGAGGGGGATTAGTTGCCCTCCAATCAGTTTCGACTATCCTATTAAAAAGGGCACTAGCCCTTTCAGTTTCCAATTGAATGAGCTCTTTTTGAAGTTTCTACGACAACGTTTTCTATAAAAAACCTTATTGCCTCGAAGGCTCTGGGGGGGGGGGGTGTCATCCTCAAAGGCCTAATTTCCAGAACTTTCAACTACGTTGAACAAAATGGCTATCTTAAAATTTTGATTGGATGTGTTTGGGGAAATGGTGGACGTGAGAGGGGGGTTAGTCACCTTCCAATCACTTTCGACTATTAAAAAGGGCACTAGCCCTTTCAATTTCCAATCAAATGACCCCTTTTTGAAGTTTCTACGACAACGCTTTGGATAAAAACCTTATATGCCAACAGGGCATAACTTACAACCCTTGCCCTGAGGACTCTGAGGGGGCTATCATCCTCGAAGACCTAATTTCCGGAACTTTTAACTAGGTTGAACAAAATGTATATCTCAAAATTTTGAATGCGTGTGTTTGGGGAAATGGTGGGTGTAAAAAGGGGGGGGGGGTAGTTGCCCTCCAATTACTTTCAACTATTAAAAAGAGCACTAGTTCTTTAAATTTCCAATCGAGTGAGCCGTTTTTTAAGTTTTTACGACAACACTTTCTATAAAAACCTTATATGCCCCCAGGGCATTTACGACCCTTGCCCTCAGGACTGTAGGGGGTGCGTCATCGCCAAAGACATAATTTCCAGACCTTTCAACTACCTAAAACAAAATGTCTATCTCAAAATTTTGATTGGATGTGTTTGGGGAAATGGTGCGTGAGAGGGGGGTTAGTTGCCCCCCAATCACTTTCGACTATAAAGGTCATTAGCCCTTTGAATTTCCAATCGAATGAGTCTTTTTGAAGTTTCTACGAAAACACTTTCTGTAAAAACCTTAGATGCCCCCAGGTTAGAACTTACAACCCTTGCCCTGAGGGATTTGGGGGGTTTTTCATCCTCAAAGACATAATTTCTAGAATTTTCAACTACGTTGAGCAAAATAACTATCTCAAAATTTTGATTGGATGTGTTTGGGGAAATGGTGGGCGTGGAAGGGGAATTAGTTGCCCTCCAATCAGTTTCGACTATCCTATTAAAAAGGGCACTGGCCCTTTCAGTTTCCAATTGAATGAGCTCTTTTTGAAGTTTCTACGACAACGTTTTCTATAAAAAACCTTATTGCCTCGAAGGCTCTGGGGGGGGGGGGGGTGTCATCCTCAAAGGCCTAATTTCCAGAACTTTCAATTACGTTGAACAAAATGGCTATCTCAAAATTTTGATTGGATGTGTTTGGGGAAATGGTGGATGTGAGAGAGGGGTTAGTCACCTTCCAATCACTTTCGACTATTAAAAAGGGCACTAGCCCTTTCAATTTCCAATCAAATGACCCCTTTTTGAAGTTTCTACGACAACGCTTTGGATAAAAACCTTATATGCCAACAGGGCATAACTTACAACCCTTGCCCTGAGGACTCTGAGGGGGCTATCATCCTCGAAGACCTAATTTCCGGAACTTTTAACTAGGTTGAACAAAATGTATATCTCAAAATTTTGAATGCGTGTGTTTGGGGAAATGGTGGGTGTAAAAAGGGGGGGGGGGTAGTTGCCCTCCAATTACTTTCAACTATTAAAAAGAGCACTAGTTCTTTAAATTTCCAATCGAGTGAGCCGTTTTTTAAGTTTTTACGACAACACTTTCTATAAAAACCTTATATGCCCCCAGGGCATTTACGACCCTTGCCCTCAGGACTGTAGGGGGTGCGTCATCGCCAAAGACATAATTTCCAGACCTTTCAACTACCTAAAACAAAATGTCTATCTCAAAATTTTGATTGGATGTGTTTGGGGAAATGGTGGGTGAGAGGGGGGTTAGTTGCCCCCCAATCACTTTCGACTATAAAGGTCATTAGCCCTTTGAATTTCCAATCGAATGAGTCTTTTTGAAGTTTCTACGAAAACACTTTCTGTAAAAACCTTAGATGCCCCCAGGTTAGAACTTACAACCCTTGCCCTGAGGGATTTGGGGGGTTTTTCATCCTCAAAGACATAATTTCTAGAATTTTCAACTACGTTGAGCAAAATAACTATCTCAAAATTTTGATTGGATGTGTTTGGGGAAATGGTGGGCGTGGAAGGGGAATTAGTTGCCTTCCAATCACTTTCGGCTATTAAAAAGGGCACTAGCTGTTCCATTTTCTAATCGAATGAGCCCTTTTTGAACTTTCTACGACATCTACTTCAATACGAAGTGCCCTGGTCTAAAGGAAAAAAAAATATAATACATTGTGCCAACATCGTTCTTTACTTAGGCAGCGCTATTGCGCTGCCTATGATTGATATCGATGTGGATAACATTCTACAAGGGCTGTTTAGAAATTAGCGTAAACTTATTAACAATATAAGGAAACACTTTTATTAGATGCGCTTGGAAGCCATACTTCCAACTAAAAACTTGTCGCAACACTAAGGTAGCTTCACAAACTTTAATCGCCTTACACTTTAGCCGATTTGTGTTTGTGTAGAGGTTAGAGAGGTGACATTAGCCTTAGCTACCTTTTTTATCAGGGAATTCTCCAACACATTATGGCCCCAGCTACAGTAGCAAAAAGCTTGTGCTATTCCTTGTTTGTATAGGAAAGAAAGTGCATGGAAAAGGCTTGTCAATTTCTCCCAGAGAGCAAAATCTATGTTAGCCAAGATCCGGAAACAATAATCCTGACAACGGGACGACTTTTTTTTTCTTTTTTTTTTGATTTCTGGACATGAAAAGGCGGGGCCAACGTCAGATAAAAAAAAAAGAAGATTAGTTAAAGTCAATGGCAAAGTTGTACGAAGAGTGTATGAATAGGATGGTGTATCATTGTGTCATGGGTTTCCGTTTGAGAGTGACCTATATTCCATCGTAGTTAATTAATACACTTTTCAAGTAAATACGGTTAAAATCGTTCTTTTTAACATTATTATATTCTAAAACGTTAGCTCTTCACTGAATAGCGATTGTGAGTCTCTTTTACTGGATGGAAGAACAAGAAAGAGGGTTACCTTCGGGTTTGAAGGCGGCTGGAAATCCAGGAACCTTGGTTGGTACAAACATTGGGCCATAGATAGAAACACCTTGTCGCTGTACAGTCCTATGCGCCCCACAGGTTTGCTGCTGGGATGATTTTCCACGTCCTATAAAAACATAAAATAAATCATAAATTTAAAGAAATGAAAATATTATAATATGAAAATCTACCAATTGCTCAAGTGCACGTTGTAAAATCGTTAATTTCCAATTTTTCAATTTTTTTTTGTTATAAATCAAATTAAATAAACAAAAATATATGTTTTTTTAGAGTAAATATGACTAAAGAAATGATACAGCAGATCTTCATTTATTTTGGTCATAACTATTAATTTTGTATTACTTGTCTATGTCATTTAATTTAAAAATAACGTTTACAGTTTCTTCTTTATTATGCTTCATTTACTTACTAGTATAATAAAAAAAAAGAAAAAAAAGGTAATGTTCCGCATGCTTTCGGGGCATTTGGAAAAATATTCATATTTAAATGATGGTTAATGTTTTCCTTCTTTTCTATCTTTTTTTTGGGGGTTGATTTACCTCCCCATGTCAAAAATTTGGCAGCTAATAAAAATAAATGTCTGAATTTGAACATCTCACGTACAACTGAGCATGGATCAGGCGTGTATGTGGGACAGAGTCTTTGGATTCCAGCCCCGACCCTTAGACACCCATTTTTATTATTATTTTTTATTTTTACCGAGTATCCCGTATTTTCCTAAAGTCTATGTATCGTTGGCATAATTGATGGGCTTTTGACATAATATTCAAATTGAAACATCGGGCGATGTCGAAGGGGAGGGGAGGTGGAGAAGATGAATCACCTCCCCATCAAATTGGTCGAACATATTTGTGACTCCTCTACTTCTTTTCGATCCAATATACTTCTACACAAGTCTATAAAGACCGACAAGCAAAATTGTGAATTGTACTCAGTTTCTCAGTTTCTAGCTCGCTTTTGAAACAAGCGTAGGTTATATCATCTGGTTTTAAGCACGACAACGGATACGTTAGGACATGTATTCAATAAGGAACACAATCCTTAGCTCAACAGGGAGGCGTCATCAGAAGACGCTGTTGTTGCTATCTTCATTTACTGGACAGATTATAGACTATAAATAATAGCCAATATACTGGGGTTGGTATTTTCATACCAATTACACTCTCTGACCTTAATTTTTGTCTCTAACCTTTATTTTATTATTATTATTTTTTTTTTTTTTGAAGAGAAAATGATCTTCAATGAGAGTTCAGTACAGCATCTACAAAATTAAACAAGTAAAAACTAACAAGATAGTGAAGACCCTCAACCACTAACGAGCAATATTGGGATGTTGAATAATTTAGCTTTTTGAATCACTTTCTTTTAAGTTGGTCCACTTGGATTTTCTATTTTAAATGTTGATCATTTCTTGCTAAATTTTAAGATCATTTTTGGAACAAATGATCAAAATCTTATAGTAATTATCAGTCACGATTTTTTGGGGTCACCCTTGACATGGGGGTGCCAAGTTCCTTTCTATGTTGTATTTTCACTTCTGGGACCATCTTGTATATAAGCAATTATCACATTCTAAGTAAAAGGAGCTTACTTGGAAATGAATCTTGTCGGAGGAAAAGGCTGCTTGCCGGTGAGATGCCACCACTGAGTCCACTCAGGTCCAGAAGCTTGGCTATTTGTTGCATCTTCCTCTGCCTGGCCCTTAATCGACCTTTTGTGAGTCTCTGTTTGGCAGCCATACACCGTATATGGTCATCGAATAGGAATCGAGCGGAGAGGAGGGGAGAACGAGAGGATGTACCAGCGGCTGGTTGTCTCTGCACAGTGACGTGAAGATAGCGAGAGTCTTCCTTATCACCAGTTACTTCAACATCCTAAAATAGCGATTTTTACGTATCAAAACCAAACCAAGCAAAAACCTATGCATGGGGTATTTGAGCAAGCATCTACTGCCCTTTCCCCCCTCCAAAATCTGATAATTCTTAAAAGTTTTTCAATAATATGTATGTTTTTCAAATAATCTATCAGTTGTTTTTATTTAATTTCTTCAAACTTATCCCCCTCCCCATTATCACACACAAAAAATGCTTTGCCCCTCTTGTTAAAATGCTTTAATACTTTAAGCGTATACTTCTGCGTAAATGCGTAATCAGAATAGCTGGATACAACAAGCTATTACTTTAGTCCTATGAATTCATTGTGATTTGAAAATATCCGTTGGACTTGTTTGACAAGTATTTGGTATGAATTTTTCGAACAACTTTAAGGAAGGTCTGTGTCACCATAATCTTTAGCTCTTTTTGTTTAAACGAAATATTTCAAACCGGTTTAGAATTTCAACCATTATAGTAACTATGATACTACTTACAATTTAAAATAAAAGTTCAAAATAGGGATAAAATCCTTTTTAATAGACAGTATATAATAAATTTCACAAAAAATACCAGATATTTCGGTCACATATACAGTGACCGTCATCAGTAGTAAAACTAAACTAAAACAATTTAAAACAAAAGTTTATATACTAAATCAAATAAAACTACATATTGTTTAAATCTCTAATTCTTTCCAAAGCAAAGGCGGAAGCTAGCCTCTTTGACCTTCTTGGATTCGGTTCATTAGCGTTCAATGATATAACATCTGGACAAAGGTCAACTATATTGGGTGAATTGAACTTTACTCTGTCAGATTTTAATAAATTATCATAGATAGAGTTCATCTCATATTCACCTGTATCCCGATTCAAAGCAATATTCTTGAATAAAATTTTCTTTATTTCAAGCGTTTCACGAAAATTTGGCTTTAAACCCCGATCCCTAGGGGTTTCCCGATCCGATGGGCTGAACTCTATCGATGGGCTGAACTCTACCATTCCGACCCTAAGCTTTCTACTTTTTCGTAGTGTGCCTACTTATATCAAGTAAACTCCAGTACAAAAGACTGTCTTCTTTTATTGAATAATCTAGCAGAGTGACAAGGCAGATCAGGGAGTTTACGATAGTTCCTTATTGACCAATTGTAAACAAACTCCCTGATGCATGCACTTGTCAAGATATTTATACTGTACAAAACCTAACCCAAGAAAGTGGATCAAGTGATGCAGTTTCACACAACATAATAATTACCTTCAGAATGCCAGGTATTGGCTAGATGGTTATCGTGCATTCAATATTTATTACAATAATGACGAATTTTCTAAAGCCCTCAATGCTACGTAAATATTAAACTGTCTTCTTGGATAGTTTGCACAACTATTGCAATAACCCGGCTATAAGCCACACAAGATTTCTGTCCGCATCACCCCACATTAAAGCAACACTGGGCCAACCATTGTAAGTACTATTATTATTATGATACAGTATGAAATCGGTCACGTGTCATTCACATCATCAATTCACATAGAATTACCAAAGACTAGTAGAATAGCTTATGGACTACGGAGCAGAGCCCAGTGGTTGCAACGATTAATTTATTCAAGAATCCTGATATGGTCGAAAGAAACGCGAGTAATAAACAATTAGATAATCTATTGACATAAGGACATATCCTCAAACAAACACATGTAAAAATAAGAAGACAAACTAATTTGTCAGAAAAGGAAACATTTCTTACTTGGAGCCATCCTACGAATTTTGCCACGCCCCAGCCGAGCCTCCTTGTGTCTGGCTCTACCAATATAATTTGGTTTAAGTCAACTACTAAAAATCTTCTATGTCTCTGACTATCCTTACTGATTATTGTGCAACCAATAAGGTCACTGTTGTCTGAAAATAAAAACAGGTACTTATCGCTTAAAATTCACAAAATATAAGTAATTTATTAGGGTACCAAATTCTAAAGGCCGTAGTTCTGAGGCATATTTCTAATGGCCAAATGAAGTATTTGGCTATTATCTAACTTCTTTTTCCTCAAACCCGAGACGAAAAAACTTTAGTAAAGCCACTTTTGGTCATAAAACCAGGGTTTTAGTTCTCTAAGGCCCCGGCGAAAAAAAAAAGTATTTAAAACTCATCTGAGAACTTGGTTCTCAAGCGTATTTCGTTTTTCATCAATCTTTGTTTTCGTCAGGTCTGATAAAGAAAACGCTGTGCTTAACGCTGTCAAGTTCTTAACAAAAGTTCTCTCTTGTTCATAGAAGGGATATTAGCTTAATTTCTTTAAGAAGCTATTAGCTATGAACAGAAAAGCTCATCTTTCAAGACTATCGATCTGCTTTCAATCGATCCAAATCGTTTTTATGCGAGCCGAGTAAAGTTAAAAAACACAGTAGAAGGAGGGAATAAATTAAGGATTATTAAACTGATAACTGAAAAAAAGTGGAAAAGATACTGGTGCCAAATATATACCAGATTTCTTGTTACGGTTATTAAACATTTTTTTATAAATTATTCATCAGCAGCAAAAGGTCAAAATTCCCATTTGGGTTAAATAGAGAAGGCATTGTGTTAAGAGCTAAAAATACAAATTCTTAGATTACGCAAAGGACTAAGAGACTGAGACTTCTTGAAAATCTCAAATAATAAGTGGCATTCCAATTCAGTTATAAATAACTAAAAAAAAACTGATGAAAGTGAAGGTTCTAGCTTTTCACATTTAATTACCCTCCACCCTCCTCCCAAAAAAAGGAAAAGCAGGGACAGGGTATGCACGAAGTCGCAACAAATATCAGACGGAAATTCTCACTGCAAAAACTGTTTGCGTTACATAATATGAAAGGCAATAATCTGGATAATTATATATAATTTCTAAAATTAAACTTGGTTTGGAAAATTAAATATTTATTTCAAAAACACAATTACAACATCTAAGAGAGCCAAGTTAACTTCATAAGTAAAAGAAATCCATAAACTCTTAAAGACTTTAAATCGCTTTGAGAGGACAGACGTAAGTTTAACGGGTTGAACACCATCAACACTTTGCTTGGAGCATTTCTTTTTCCGACGGGTTACCAAGACTTGATTTCCAACTAATAGGGAATTCACCAGCAGAGGTGGTTTCATTAAAATTAAAGACAAAGATTTTGAAAATTATTGCCAAGGCTTTAACTAGTTCAAACGGAATTGTATCGGAGAGATATTGCACTTTTAACAGACATTTTTGTTACTTCCGCTCCAACTGCATTATACATTTTGTAGGTAGGTCTTGCTGCACAAATTTCGCCAAAATTTGAAGAAGTTAACGCAAAGGAAAATACTTGCGTTCACCACTTGGCAAACGTTTGCTCACATTTCATTGCTTTTCGAATTTTTTTTTTTAGCAAAATAAAAATTTGCTACAATTATAACTCTACATTTGCATGATTATGACTCAGTATGACTTCTCTGTTCCCCAAAGTAAAGAAAAAATTAAACTGCCGTTTTTTTTTTTAACTTTAGAAGAGATTAGACGTGTATTGTATTGGTAACCACGACTGCCACCAGATATTGGCACGGAAATGGTGCTGCAACACTTATTGGAAGGGAAAGCCTCACTGGCGCCAAATATTGTAATGAAATGGCTCGCGGCTACCACTACCGTAACGTAAATATAAAGGGTATGGCAATACCCTATTACGGTATACCCTGATCCAGGGTATGGTAACGTGATCGAACGGTCAAACGGGCCAACTCTCTAGGCCAAAGGTACCATCACTTGTGTCACCCCTAATATCTCTAGCTATCTCTTAATAGGGTAAACGGCCCCCATGTCCATAGACTTGTACCGGTAATTCTCGCAAACTCTTTCCCTACCCTGCCTGGGTTCCTGGAAAAATAATCTCACATGGCTGTAGAAAACAGCTTACTTGTATTTTTCCAAAGGTCACAAAACACATATCTATAAACTTTCAAGACAGACTCCCTAAACGGGGTCTCAAAGTAGACTACTAACAAAACACTACTTCTGTACAAAAACACTTTCTGTAGGGGTGGACCTTAGAATGGCCTTGACCAATCCGCTAAATCAAAGTGCAAATCCCTGACTTCTTTTGAATAATATTATCTTTCAATGGCCCAGGTCAGGAAGACAAAAATAGAATTTACCTTGAAAGCTTGCTTATTGCAAAACTACTATAGCTTAGCAACGAGACTTTAACTTATCATTGAAAATTATCCTATAGGCAAATCTAAGCAAATGTAATTACGGAAAAGAAAATAGGTCATTTATCTGAAGAGAAGAGAAACAGGGGCGAAATCCCAACAAAGTGCATTGCAGGTAGAGTTAAGGCTATTCTCAAGATTCAATTCTAGAAGTGTTCCAGAAATAGAAAGAAGCGATGACATCAATGTGAATGGGATAATATTGATGTCCTGAACGGGATAACATTGATGTAAGACAACAAATAAAATTATCTCCAACAGACATTAGCTTCAGCTTCTTTTTTGTCCAAGTCGCATAATAAACAATACAACAATTTTAGAGGAAGTTCATTCTAAAGCGAGGAAACAAGATGAGTAGATTCGGCTAATACTAATTGGGTCTTGATGAGAGAGGAGATATATTCGGCTACAGGATTTAAAATGGTCCCAATGTCCTGGGACCATTTTATAGAAAAAAAAAACAGAAATTAAAAAAATATTTTTTTTTAAAGTGGAAATTTTGATGATTTTAAAAGGTTTGGTAAATTTGTCCATGTAGGGAAATTTAGGGATTTTTTTTTATAAATTTATGAGGAGATTAAGGTTAGTGAGGTTTTTATTATTACTATGTGTGTTACTACAAGCGCAATATTATGTATGTTATTATTACGATATTATGTTTGTATTATGTACGCAAGTGTTTCTTGCCATGACCCTAAAAGGCTTTGGTTGCAATTATCATCGGTTCATCTATGTTATAAGTTGACTAGACAGATTGGCATAAAAATTATAATTTAACACAAACTCAAAAGATTCCTCTAGCAATACGCAACAAGAAATTCAATTCAATTATTTGAATTGCATTTCAGTGGACTGACTTACTTATGTGATAAGCAAGATTACTCACCCCAATTGTTCCAGGCGGAATAATGATATCACAAACTATAAAATTTATCACCATCAAATGGGTTATCCTGTTCTTTGTTTCCAGTCAGCGTGGAAAAGCACGAAAAGACACATTATTCGACCACTATACCTTTTCAAGGACGGGTATGCGAGTCGGATAACTCGCAAGAGAGGAGAGTTTTCTCAGTGGGTGCTACTATAAAGGTAGCTGTATTTTATATTCTTAAACCGCATATATAAGTAGCAGTTTATTTACATAATACATAAACAACGTTTATGTTACATATTGAAGTTTTCCTCTTTGAGTCACATTCTTCCTTTTAGTTGGGCATCCCTCGTGCCTATTTTTTGTCTTGGCAAGAGGGGGAAAGGGTCTTGGCAAATAAGACAAACGAGCAAAAAGGGGGAATTAAGGAAAAACCCCTTAACTTCTTTTTTCTTAAAATCCTAATATCTTACTTATCAAACAATTAATTATCTAACTTATCGAAACCAGTTATTTATATGAATGGATAATCGTGACTATTTCGATCTGATCAAAAATAAGTCAGAAATGCCACCTACAGCAAATAACGACACCATATTTCAAATGAGAAGTCAACTACTATTTATTCAATAATTTTATTCTTATCTTACTATTTGTTCATTTTATTTTGGGTATTATTGTAGGTTATTTCGTCTTTTTCCTTTTTTTCTTTTAGCAAGGAAGACAGACCACATATAGCAGTCCAAAGTATCTCGTGTTTGTTTATACACAAACCAAACAGGATAGTAAGACTAAGCTCTGGTAAGAGATGGCAAATTTGTAAAGTGAAAATTACGAAGCGACATCACTATATGAATACTACCAGAAATACCTAATGAAATTACAACCAGTTTTGCAGACAGGATATTTTCTTTCCCAAACTCGAGCAAAAACAGAAGCTAACAAAATATTCACCCACCCAACCATTATTTGAAATCCGGCTGGCGAAATGTGAAATCTAGCTGGTGAAGCGAAATTGTCGTCAGGACTTACTTGTTAGACCATAGATTAAGAAGAAAGGCAAAAAACGAGAAAAATGACGACAATTAGTAATATGAGGGCAAAACACTAATCAAATACTACAAATAATACAAAAATCGAAAATAACTACAAATTGTGAGCACTTTTATTCAGGCAGCAGTTATATAGTTGGAGCAGGTCAACCTTCCCTTGGGGTTTCTCTGCAATAATACATTCAAATTTAGTATACCTTGCATAATACAAAAAAAATTATAGTCTTAATTACATAAAGAAATCTTTTTAATTACATTAAATAGCAGTACCAATAATTTCAATTTTTATTGTCAATTACTCCTTTCCTAAATGAGTTTGTGATCTTAATTCAAATTTTATGAATTACCTTCTTTTAATTTAATTCTTTTCCTCCTTTCACAAATAATAATCAATTTTGAATTCAAATTCTCTTAATTATATTTTTTAAATTTTATTCGTTTATTCTTTAAATAAATGGTTTTCTATTTTATTTCAAATATTTCAATTAGGCTCTTTTTTATTTTCCCTCTCCTCTTTAGTATACCTTCACTTACGGCAAGATAGAGAAATCCCGTACCATTAATATAAGTAAGTCAAAGATTGAGCCCACGAGATAAAAAAGTTAGGCGCCACACAGGACATCTCAATGACAGCTCGGCTACCAAGATCTCATATGTTTACGTTTTATAGTTAATTTAGGCATCGGTGATAAATTCTTTTACTTTAGATCACAAATGGAGGCATTTATAATAAATGAGTTTAATATACCGGAGTTGCCATGAAGCCTAACCTTCCTAGATTGGGTACATTCTAGTATTGGGTACATTTGGGTACACTGGGTACATTTTGGGAATGTACCCAAAAACCTTATTGGGTACATTCCCTGCCCCTTTTATTTAATCCTAGCCCTCTACAATGAAGTACAAAATAAAAATCCTCGAAACTACAATTTTTAGCAATCGTAAGTGGGATCTTCGTATAATAGTACAGAAACTGAAATAGAACAACGAAATTTGGTGCAAATAAGAGAAAGCAATAATGGATAATTAAGAGAATGCAGAATGGAACGGAAAAATCGAAGAGAAAAAGTAAAATGATGACAAAAACCACTATACCCGTTGAAAGGATAGTATTGAGCAAGATACGGCTTCATCCACCCTAAAACCCCAAGTTAAGAATAAAATCAGTATCTTTATATTGGTATTTAAATCTTTTTAACAAGGTTTCAATAAAATTTAATATTGCATAAACGTTATTTAATATCGTACACTCGTCGTAGCTTAATAATTCTAATAAAGGTATGGCGAGAACACTATACAGAATCAAATATGCAAATAATATTCATATAATAACATGGACGGTTTAGAAAATGAAGCAGCATACTTAAATCTAGAATTTCCCCTTCTTTTATTCCAGTCTGCGGTGACGCTAGCGGAAGCACAGTTTCGATGTCATTTTTGACAGCCAAATGAAGAGATCGTAGAGATAAGAATACTCGAACTGTTCGACGAGCTCGCTCCACATCTCCACAAGGAAGTCTTTTCGGAAATTCAACACCAGACATGGGGGTACCTATGGGGGGTAGCAAAACGCTTGCATCCATAGTTAAATAGCTTATATTTAGTGGTTTCCTCTTCATATCAGCACATTCGGCTTCAAATAAATCTAAGAACATTTCTTCACCCTGGAAAATATGATGTAAAATGTACCTTGGCAAAAAATGAGTCTCAAGAGTTATGTGATTTGAATTTGACATACCGGCAACAATTTTGTTCTCAATATATTATTAGAATGAACATATCCTATCCATTAGAATGCAAGGAATCTTGAACTTGGTTTGCGACGAGTTACATATTAATATGTAATGTAACGAGGTTTAATGCAATTTAACGAGTATTAATATGTAATGCAACAATTAATATGTATTAACATGCAACGAGTTACATAATAATGACAATAAGATAGAGTTGTCTCATTTGATGTTTATTATTTTCATTATTGTTTCCGCTTTTGAAACTTGACATGAAATGAAAACTTTTTTTTTATCGTTTCGATTTACTTTCGGAGTAGATATTATATCACCTTGAACTATCACCTTGTAAAATTGAATTTATCACCTTGTAAAAGTTACGTAAAACCAGAATATTGTCATCTTTGGCATGTTCCAACTTTGTTAAAATCTCAGGATCTAGATGGCTCCCGTTTGGCGAACAAACAAGTTCTCGCATGTGCAAGCAGGCCAATTCTACGGTAATTGGACGCACTCGACTACCTATAAAAATTACAGCCAATGAGACAGCATAGAGCAAGCAAGAGAGAGAGAGAGAGAAAGAGAGAGAGAGAGAGAGAGAGAGAGAGAGAGAGAGAGAGAGAGAGAAAGAGAGAGAGAGAGAAGAAAGAGAAAGAGGATAAAGAAGGATACGAAAGAAAGTAAGAGAGAGAGAGATTCATGGATATTATACGGATCATGGATTTGTCGCGGATTATATATAAATTTGCTGATATTCCAGCTGAGAGACCCTCCAGGAGCCATCCACTACGGGAAAAGGAGAATTCAGTACAAACATATTTGTAAAACTTTTGTTATATGTACGATGAAGGATTAATAACGTTTTCACATAAGCATGAGCTGTCGTGCCTGGGGTTCGGCTAATCAACCCCCCCCCCCCCCCCCTGTGGATTGTTCTCCTCACGTTTAAAACTGAGCAGCCACAGAGAAAGTATCACAAATAAAAATAATGAAGAAAAAAAGAATTTTGAAACAATCTACTTATTTTCCAAATACAGGATGAATATGTGGTTTAGAATATCCTATAGTGTTTGGATATTCTAAGGATTTTATTCTGAGGATATTGTAGATTACAATATCCTAGTTTGTAGATTAGGGGACTATTTTGTAGATTAGGGGACTATTTTGTAGATTAGGGGACTAATGTATAAAAATTATTTTAAGGATTGGTCCCTCCTCTAACAAAGGGGGACGCAAAAATGGGCCGAATTACTTTGACTGGTCTGAAACTTATATGAAATTTTGGGCTAAGTGGATTTCAATCCAGAAGGGAATAAACAATTCATTGCTTCCCACCAAAATGCAGCCCAAAAGAGGGCACAAAAAGTACAAAAAAGCTTTTTTCGACCCACTTCAAATAGAAAGGGGTGTCTTAGAAGCTTGGAATTGGGCTAATTCGATAGATAATTAGAAGTTCTAGTGCAATTTTTAAAGGCCGAAAGCTACTGGAGGGCAATCAGTCCTCTTTCGGTTCCTTTTCTGCTATCAGGTCCTCCTCTAACCGCTATGACATCAAATCGAAATTTTGAGATTTTTTTTATAAAACTTAAAAATATCTAATCAGTTTGCCTTCAGGTCCTCCTCTAACCGCTATGACATCAAATCGAAATTTTGAGATTTTTTTTATAAAACTTAAAAATATCTAATCAGTTACCCCACAGCCCCAGTATTAACCTTTATCTTTCCGTGCCATGATAACTTAACCCTCAGAAATACAAAAAAAAAAAAAAAAAAAAAAAAAAAAAAAAAAAAAAAAAAAAAAAAAAAAAAAGTGAAAGTGAAAAAGTGAAAATGAATACCCTAGGAAACCAGCTTTTTGCCAAATTTTTTTTTAGCCCCGAGTCAAAACCAACCACAATGTGAATATTACCGAGACGTTTGGGTTAGTGATATTTTCATTTTTAAACAGTCTTTTTGTGAATAATGAGAAAATAATTGAGAAAATAAAATGTATTAAGAAAATAATTACGATACATTTCGTAAACTTTCCACTCCGCGGTGACCCGCGGGTCATAGGTTGCCAACCCCTGTTCTACACCACCTATTTTGCCTATAATTTGGAATATAGGTTGAATATTCCAAAATTCCTTTATTTTTTTCAATTTTGTATTCGTCATATTTCCTTTGTTGCTACTCAGTTTTACGTGTGTGGGGAATTTTACACAGGAAGGGGATTTCCCGAAGGGGCGGGGGAGGGGGGTAATAAGCCTAGCACAGTGAAAAATCAAAAGGAGACGAACATATTCAAAAGGCTAAAAGCAAAGGAGTTAGGGTTATTTAATTTGATATTTTCCGTCTTATACCATCCCTGTACAATAAGCTTCATTTGATGGTTATTTCATTTTTTTATGTGTTTGAGGTAATTAGTATCTAACAACAATGTCGCAGGGTTCGCAATGTCCCCTCTGCATATAAAAAGAGATTTAGAACACTCATGAAGCCATTATATCAAACTGCATTTAGCTTACTTTGTTGAGCAGATAGTAGCAATATATCCGCTAGCTTATGAGCAACTAGCCTGTTGTAGATGGATTTCGTTGAACTTCTTCCATTGGTCAATCCAACTTCATCTAATAGCTCAGCATCAATTCCTACCAAAATAAATATATTTACTTCGGGTTACATCATTATGGCGAGTCCTCGCGAAAACAAAGGACCAAAATTTCGTATCTAAATATCATTCACAAGGTCTTTTCTCAAGGCCGAATCGTTCCACAATTGGGTTTAAAGATAAACGAAAAGAGGGGGGGGGGGAAATTGACGGCGTCCTCATTTCCGTTTGACCCTCGATAGATTGCCAAAAAGCACAATTTATTATCATTCACCCGTAAAACAAAACCCAAGCATCTTAACCTTTCCTTACGTATAGTAAACCATATTTTTCGTACTGATTATTGTTTGATAAACAGTCATTCATACAAGTGCCAAGAATTTTTCCTTACAAAATTCTTCTTGAAAACATTAAAGTTATCTTCTTGAGCTTTTTGAAGCGCCCACTTTTCAGAGCCATACTTGACCACTGTCATTGCCGTGGCTTCTAGTACGCTAATCTTACCTCAAATAACTATCTTCCTACCAGAATTGTCCAAGTGCAACAAAATGCCATGAATCTTAGTAATCCCACTTTTTATATCTTCAATCTATCCGTTATCCTTTCTACTAATTCTACCTGGTAAGTAAAGCTATGCACTTGGTCAACCTTTCTGTTACCCAGAATTATCTATTACTATTACTACTACTAACAATTCTCTGTTGCATCAAATCGCCAGAGACCAAATATTCAAATAGTCACTCCTTACCCCCTCTTATGAAGTCCCAATCTCCTTTAAATCCTTCTTTATGACCGTTTCTCATCCTATTCAGGGACAACTTGCTTTTCGTTTCGCCCCAGGTGGATGGCCAAAAAGCAAAATTTTTGGCAATCCGTCATCCTTCATCCTTAAAAAATGGGTTAGTCGTTTTCACCTTTCCTTTCGCTATAGTCTAGGAAAATGGGATTGAACCACATTTTCATACAACTTATTGTAGGATGCACGGTCAGTGAAACGAGTACCTACCTTTGAAACACACAGAAACACAAAAATGTACATTTCGCAAAAAAAAAAAAAATAAAATAAAATAAATAAATAAAAGTAACTGGAAATAGAAATGGAAATCACAAATGAAAAGCAACTTAAAATTTATTAGAATAACTTGTAGTGTGTAAGCTGAAACGAAAATCTTTTTAAAATTATTTTTATATGTGAACAACAACGCGGAGTCACTTACTAATTCAGATAACTTGCATTAATTCCGAACGAAAAGAAGCTAATACTTTTACTGCTACTACTACTATTACTACTAACAACAAGTCTTGCAGCATCAAGTCACCTCAGACCAACACAGCTGCACATCTCCTCCACCCAAATTTAATCTAAGCTTCACTCTTTATCCTCAACAAGAAGATTCAACTTCCTTTATAATCTTTCGTTATGAGTTCTTCCCGCCTTATTCAGGAACCACTTGCAATGAAAATTTGGCCCCAGTGGATGGCCAAAAAGAATAATCTATGGCTACCTGTCATCAGTCATCCGTAAAAGGTGTCTTAGCCAACTAAATCTTTCTTTCATTATTGACCTAAAAAGCGGGATAGAACTACATTTTTCGCATAGCTTGTTGTTTGACATACGGTCAGTCTAACAGTCACCCATAACTATCCGTAGAAAATTCTTCTGGAAAATATCTAGCCAATCTTCCCCTGCCTTTTGGAACACCCACGTTTCAGAACCTTACTTAACTGCTGTCAGTACCGCAGCTTCCAATGATCGATTCCCGGTTCACAGACTTATCTTCCTGTTCTTCCAAACCATTTTCAACTACAAAAAAGAACACCTTGGTTCTTGGCTACATTACTTTTTATATATTCACTGCGTCCACCATCTTTACTAATAATACTACCCAGGTAAGTAAAGCCATTCATTCAATCGATCTTCTCGTTGCCCAACATCACCTCTTCACCTTCATTGATTCCTATTCTAAGCAAATCAGTCTTCTTAATACTAGTTTTCAAATTTGTGCTATTCTTGCACAAAGGGCTCTCAAAACCTTCTAATTATTAGTTGATTTTACTAATATTTTTATGTAGGCCACTCTAATCATCTTCATAGTCTAGGTCTCGAAGAGTTTTTGCTGTATAAATTCAACTAACATAATTAAAATACAGCATTGTACAATCACTAATAGCAGTTTCAGTAATAATGAAACAGGTCATGGTTTTTGCTGCTTCCTTTTCTAATTCTTTGGAAGGCTTTCATCTCAAATTTTTATGGAATTTAAGATATACAATGCGGATCTTTATTATCATGATTAATTAAAAAAAATTTTCCACAAAATAAGTTTTTCAAAGAAAAGTAAAGAACTCCATTAAACGAAAAATGAGCAAAAATAAAATCAAATAATCTACCAAGCGTGAAACTACCGCAAATCAGCATCGATAAATAAATGAAACCCAAAACGAACAGTAATTACAATAAATAACCGAGTCAAACTCAAAGCGATCAGAAATTAACATAAGTTGGGCTCAAAACCCCTATGGCTTCCCAAGGCCAGAACATAATTTGCACTTTACTGAAAAAAATATAAATGTTTTTACTTTTATAACTTTAATAAATCAAATAATATTAACATTTTGATTACTAAATACCAGTATATATATATTAAACTGACAATGCGCATTCATTTGTATTTTTCAGTAAAGTGCAAATTATGTTCTGGCTTTGATGGAAGGCATAGGGGTTTTGAGCCCAACTTATGTTAATTTCTGCTCGTTTTGAGTTTGACTTGAGTTTTGAGTTTGGCTCGTTTGAGTTTCTGTTCGTTTTGGGTTTCATTTATTCATCGATGCTGATTTGTGGTAGTTTCACGCTTGGTAGATTATTTGATTTTATTTTTGCTCATTTTTTGTTTAATGGAGTTCTTAACTTTTCTTTGAAAAACTTATTTTGTGGAAAAAGTTTTTTTTAATTAATTTCTGTTCGTTTTATATTGACATAGTCTTTTCAAAGAAAAAGCAAATAATACTTTAAATCTTTTCGTTTTTTAAAAATTTATAGTTTGGCCAGCTATTTGTATGCTGGAGAAAAAATTTTCAGCAATTTTTAACAAAATACACCCTCTTAAAAATATGGACATAAAACAGTAGTGTTTAATTTAGTTTCATACCTCCTCTAGTTGACCTGAAATGGAAAACTTGATACCATTCGCAAAAAAATCTGTTTACTTTCTTTGATAGCTTGGATACACTTACGCTATTTTGATTTGGTTAAATTTTAAGAGCAAAAGCAGGCCCGAAAGTTTGAACATACACTCAGTCGTACTTGGGATACTGCTGAGATACCTTACTGGGAATTAGAATTAACACAGTGCATTTTGATTTAATCTTATGGCAACATTTAGTTTTTAAACATAAAGTCAAATTGGAGGGTGGGCGTGGGAGGGGGATTAGTTTCCCTCCAATCACTTTCGACTAAAAAAAAGGGCATCAGCCCTTTCTATTTTCAACCGAATGAGCCCTTTTCGAAGCTCCTACGACAACTCTTTCGATACAAAGTGCCCTGGTCTAAACAACAACAACAAAAAAAAAAAAATAATACATTATACCCACATCGATCATTACTATAAAAATGTCAAGCCTTCCAATCACTTTCGACTATTAAAAAGGGCACTAGGCCTTTCGATTTCCAAGCGAATGAGCTCATTTTGAGTTTCTACAACAACAATTCCTATAAACACCTGATATGCCCCCAGGGCATAAATTACAACCCTTACCCTAAGGGCTGTGAGGGTGGTTGTCATCCTCTAAAACCTAATTTCCAGAACTTTCAACTACGTTAAAAAAAAGGTTACCTCAAAATTTTGATTGGATGTGTCAGGGAAAACGGTGGGCGTGAGAGGGGCGTTAGTCTTTCTCCAATCACTTTCAACTATTGTAAAAGGCACTAGCCCTTTCAATTTCCAATCAAATGAGCCCTTTTGAAGTTTCTACGACAACGCTTTCAATAGAAACCTTATATGCCCCCAGGGGATAACTTACAACCCTCGACCTAAGGGCTGGGGGCTCCCCCAGCCCTTAGGTCGAGGGCTGTCATCCTCGAAGACCTAATTTCCAGAACTTTCTACTACGTTGAACAAAATGGCTATCTGAAAATTTTGATTGGATGTGTTTGGAAAAATGGTGGGCGTGAGAGGGGGGTTAGTTGCCCTTCAATCACTTTCGACTATTAAAAGGGCACTAGCCCTTTCAATTTTCAATTGAATGAGCCCTTTTTGATGTTTTTTACAACATCGCTTTTTATAAAAACCTTACATGCTCCCAGGGCATAACTTATAACCCTTGCCCCAAAGACTGTGGTGGGAGTGTCCTGCTCAAAGGTATAATTTCCCGAACTTTAAACAGCTTGGAGCGAAATGGCTTCGATATGAAGTGCCCTGGTCTAAACAAAAAAAATAAAAAAAATAAAATAATAATACATTGTACCCACATCGATCTTTACTATAAATATGTCAAACCTTCCAATCTCTTTTAACTATTAAAAAGGGCTCTAGCCCTTGCAATTTCCACTCGAATGAACCCTTTTTGAGTTTCTACGACAACGTTTTCTAGAAACACCTTATATGCCTCCAGGGTATAAACTACAACCCTTGCCCTTAGGGCTGTGAGGGGGTTGTCATCCTCAAAGACCTAATTTCCAGAACTTTCAACTACGTTAAAAAAAAATGGCTATCTCAAAATTTTGATTGGATGTGTTTGGGGAAATGGTGGGCGTGAGAGGGGTGTTAGTTGCTTTCCAATCACTTTCGACTATCTAAAAAGGGCACTAGCCATTTCAATTTGCAATCGAATGAGCCCTTTTTGAAGTTTCTACGACGACGCGCTCTATAAAAACCTTATATGCCCCCAGGGCATAACTTACAACCCTTGCCCTGAGGGCTATGGGGGGATGTCCTCCTCAAAAACATAATTTCTACCTGGAAATCCACAATACTGAACAAAGAGGCTATCTAAAAACTTTGATTGGACGTGTTTGGGGAAAAGGTGGACGAGAGAGGGGGGCTAGTTGCCCTCAAACCACTTTCGACTATTAAAAAGGGCACTAGACCTTTGAATTTCCAATCGAATGAGCCCTTTTTCAAGTTTCTACGACAAAGATTTCAATAAAAACTTATATGCCCCCAGGCCATAACTTATAACCCTTGCCCTGAAGATTGTGGGGGGAGTGTCCTGCTCAAAGGTATAATTTAACTGCGTGGAACAAACTGGCTATCTAAAAATTTTGATTGGATGTGTTTGGGGAAATGATGGGCGTGGAAGGGATGTTAGTTGCCTTCCAGTTACTTTTGACTATTAAAAAGGGCACTAGTCATTTCAATTTATAATCGAATGAGCCCTTTTTGAAGTTTCTACGACAGCGCGTTCTATAAAACTTTATATGACCCCAGGGCATAATTTACAACCCTTGTCCTGAGGGCTGTGAGGGGGTTGTCATCCTCAAAGACCTAATTTACAGAACTTAAAACTACGTTGAACAAAATGGCCATCTCAAAATTTTGATTGGATGTGTTTGGGGAAAAGGTCGGCGCGAGAGGGGGGTTAGTTGCCCTCCAATCACTTTCGACTATTAAAAAGGGCACTAACACTTTGAATTTCCAATCGAATGAGCCTTTTTGAAGTTTCTACGACAACGCCTTCTATAAAAACCTTATATGCCCCCAGGGCATAACTTACAACCCTTTCCCTGAAGGATGTGGGGGAGTGTCCTTCTCAAAAAATAATTTCTATCTGGAAATCAACTACGCTGAACAAAATGGCAATCTCAAAATTTTGATTGGATGTGTTTGGGGGAATGATGGGCGTGGGGGGGGCGAGTTGCCCTCCAATCACTTTAGACAATTAAAAAGGGCACTAACACTTTGAATTTCCAATCGAATGAGCCTTTTTTGAAGTTTCTACGACAACGCCTTCTATAAAAACCTTATATGCCCTCAGGGCATAACTTACAACCCTTGCCCTGAAGGCTGTGGGGGAGTGTCCTCCTCAAAAACATAATTTCTATCTGGAAATCAACTACGCTGAACAAAATGGCTATCTCAAAATTTTGATTGGATGTGTTTTGGGAAATGGTGGGCGTGGAAGGGGTGTTAGATGCCTTCCAATCACTTCCGACTATTAAAAAGGGCACAAGCCACTTCAATTTCCAATCGAATGAGCCATGCTCTAAAGGAAAAAAAAAATAAATGATACATTGTGCCAACATCGTTCTTATAGACCCTCAGGGCATAACTTAAAACCCTTGCCCCGATGGTTGTGGGGGAGTGTCCTGCTCAAAAACATAATTTCTATCTGGAAATCAACTACGCTGAACAAAATGGCTATCTCAAAATTTTGATCGGATGTGTTTGGGGGAATGATGGGCGTGAGGGGGGCTAGTTGCCCTCCAATCACTTTCGACTATTAAAAAGGGCACTAGCCCTTTGAATTTCAGATCGAATGAGCCTTTTTTGAAGTTTCTACGACAACGCCTTCTATAAAAACCTTATATGCCCTCAGGGCATAACATAAAACCCTTGCCCCAAGGGTTGTGGGGGAGTGTCCTCCTCAAAAACATATCTTCTATCTGGAAATCAACTACGCTGAACAAAATGGCTATCTCAAAATTTTAATTGGATGTGTATGGGGGAATGATGGGCGTGGGGGGGGGGGGCTAGTTGCTCTCCAATCACTTTCGACTATTAAAAAGGTCACTAGCCACTCCAATTTCCAATCGAATGAGCCCTTTTCGAAGTTTCTACGACCACTGCTTCGATACGAAGTGCCCCGGTACGGAGAAAAAAAAAACATTGTGCCCACATCGTTCTTTACTTAGGCATCGTTCCTGCCTATGATAGTAACTTTCTTTTTCTTACTTAAAAAAAGATTTTCAGCTTTAACTGAATTAAGTATCAATACTGTTTAAAAGCATGCATTAAAAACGCAATCGTTCAGATTTGGCAGACTTGTCTCTGGTGTTGGGCCAAAGGTTATCGATCGAAAGCCGTAAATTTTAAAGAAAATCCGAAGAAAACATTTGTTTACTTCCTTCATTAAACAGTATTAAAGATCAAGGACTCTAATTCTTATCTGGTTTTCAGCTATTCTTTCGTGTTACAGAAAATATTTTATTTTATATACGCCTAATAAAAAAAATAGAACGAATTAAACAGTTAAAGTCTCGGTAGATAGCCATCGTAGAATAAAATCTCGGTCATCCCCACTGCAATTCCAGTAAGCTTTCCCAGTAGGCAAAACTCATTTGAATTACCATTACTCCATGCCTATCTACCTTAGTTCTGCCCTAGGATGGATGATAGACTATCTATCAAGAAGTGAAATTATATTATTTTTATATAATTCTAAAAAAGGATTATGCCAACTTTGCCTCTTACTGAGACTATGTGTCAGGGCTTTACTCCAATTAGCCACGGCTCTCGAGTTTTCACTTCCACCAAGTTGATTTTAATTCAAGTAATATTTGAAGTGTTTATTAAAAAACAAAATTCAAATAATATTTTAATTCATATAATTAATATGCTGTGATAGCCATAATACATAACGTTTCTTTGTAAATTTGGAAAAAATATTTTCACCACTGTAATTTTAGTTCAGCTCAAGTTGCGACTCGATTTGGTTAAATATCTGCTGAGTCTAAGATTGAAGAAGCTGATTATTATCAAGTACCAGTAATATTTTTCGTTGACACATAACATTCAGCCGCAAAATTCAAGCGGGGCTATGTAAAAATAAACAAAAAAAGAAACTTAACATAGGCAAGACTGAGAACTGACTTCGAAGTTGTTCGATTATTATAAAAATTATTTTTTCTCCTTTGTCTTTTTGACTAGAACGCCTCCAGGATAAAATAAAAACGATCCGGGTTTCAAAAGTTTCAAAATCAAAATTATCTGATACCTAACGCAAATGGTAACAATCAAAGGGTCGGGAAAAAGAACTGAGAACGAAGAAAATAAAGATTGTTGATATTATAGAAGCTAGCGAAGAGGATTTAAAGAAAAGTATTGAATTAAAGTTTATATATCAGCCCCATGGGAGTAAATAAACTTGCAGAACTTAAGCTAATTCAAAAAGCAACGTTAATATTAGCGCAAAACGTGTCGACCCTCTTTCAGTCACATATCAAAAGGATATGAATGACGAGATAATTTGGAAATACATTTAGATGAGCTTTATAGGCCGCATTTCATAGGCAGCGCAACAGCGCTGTCTAAGTAAAGAACGATGTTGGCACAATGTATTATTTTTTTCTTGGTCTTAGACCAGGGCACTTCGTATCGAAGGAGTTGTCGTAGAAACTTCGAAAAGGGCTCATTCGATTGGAAATTGGAGTGGCTTGTGCCCTTTTTAATAGGCGAAAGTGATTGGAAGGCAACTAACACCCCTTCCACGCCCACCATTTCCCCAAACACATCAAATCAAAATTTTGAGATAGCCATTTTGTTCAGCGTAATTAATTTCCAAATAGAAATTATGTTTTTGAGGAGGACACTCCCCCACAGCCCTCAGGGCAAGGGTTGTAAGTTATGCCCTGAGGGCATATAAGGTGATTATAGAAAGCTTTGTCTTAGAAACTTCAAAAAAGGCTCGTTCCATTGGAAATTCAAAGGGCTAGCGCCCTTTTTAATAGTCAAAAGTGATTGGAGGGCAACTAACAGCCCTCTCACGCCCACCTTTTCCCCAAACACATCCAATCAAAATTTTGGGATAGTTATTTTGTTCAATCTAGTTGAAAGATCTGAAAATTAGGTCTTTGAGGATGACAACCCCCCCACAGCCCTCAAGGCAAGGGTTGTAAATTATGCACTGGGGGCATATAAGGTTTTTTTCTTATAGACAGTATTGTCGTAGAAATTTCAAAAAGGGCTCATTTGATTGGAAATTGAAATGGCTAGTGCCCTTTTTAATAGTCGAAAGTGATTGGAAGGCAACTAACACCCCTTCCACGCCCACCATTTCCCCAAACACATCAAATCAAAATTTTGAGATAGCCATTTTGTTCAAAGTAGTTGCAAGGTCCGGAAATTATATCTAAGAGGATGACACTCCCCTCACAGCCCTCAGGGTAAGGGTTCTAAGTTATGCCCTGGGGGCATATAAGGTTTTTATTGAAAGCCTCGTCGTAGAAACTTGAAAAAGGGCTCAATCGATTGGAAATTCGAAGTACTAGTGCCCTTTTTAATAGTCGATAATGATTTGAGGGTAACCAACCCCCCTCTCACGCCCGCCTTTTTCTCCAAACACATCCAATCAAAATTTTTAGATAGCCATTTGTTCAACGTAGTTAAAAGTTTCAGAAATTAGGTCTTTGAGGATGATAACCCCCTCGGAGCCCTCGGGGCAAGGGTTGTAAGTTATGCCCTGGGGGCATATAAGGTTTTTATAGATAGTGATGTTATAGAAACTTCAAAAAAGGCTCATTCAATTGGAAATTAGAAGGGCTTGTGCCCTTTTTAATAGTCGAAAGTGATGGGAAGATAACTAACAACCCTCTCACACCCACCATTTATCCAAACACATCCAATCAAAATTTTGAGATAGCCATTTTGTTCAAAGTAGTTGAAAGGTCCAGAAATTATGTCTTTGAGGATGACAATCCCCCCACAGCCCTCAGGGCAAGGGTTGTAAGTTATGCCCTGGAGGCATAAAAGGTTTTTTTTTATAGAAAGCGTTGTCGTAGAAACTTCAAAAAAGAATCATTCGATTGGAAATTGAAACGGCTAGTGCCCTTTTTAATAACCGAAATTGATTGGATGGCAAGTAACCCCCCTCTCACACCCACCATTTCCCCAAACACATCCAATCGAAATTTTGAGATAGCCATTTTAACCAACGTGGTTGAAAGGTCCGGAAATTATGTCTTTGAGGATGACAGCCCCCATATAAGGTTTTTAAAGAAAGCTTTGTCGTAGAAACTTCAAAAAGGAATCATTCGACTGGAAATTGAAACGGCTAGTGCCCTTTTTAATAATCGAAAGTGATTGGATGGCAAGTAACCCTCCTATCACGCCCACCATTTCCCCAAACACATCCAATCAAAATTTTGAGATAGAAATTTTCTTCAACGTAGTTGAAAGTTCTGGAAATTAGGTCTTTGAGGATGACACCCCCCCCAGCCCTCAAGGCAAGGGTTGTAAGTTATGCCCTGGGGGCATATAAGGTTTTAATTGAAAGCGTTGTCGTAGGAACTTCAAAAGGGCTCATTCGATTGGAAATTGAAAGGGCTAGTGCCTTTTTTAATAGTTGAAAGTGATTGGAGATCAACTAAAGCCCCTCTCACGCCCACCATTTCCCCAAACACATCCAATCAAAATTTTGAGATAGAAATTTTCTTCAACGTAGTTGAAAGTTCTGGAAATTAGGTCTTTGAGGATGACACCCCCCCCAGCTCTTAGGGCAAGGGTTGTAGTTTATACCCTGGAGGCATATAAGGTGTTTCTAGAAAGCGTTGTCGTAGAAACTCAAAAAAGGCTCATTCGAGTGGAAATTGAAAGGGCTAGTGCCCTTTCTAATAGTCGAAAGAGATTGGAAGGCTTGACATATTTATAGTAAAGATCGATGTGGGTACACTGTATTATTATTTTATTTATTTATTTTTTTTTTGTTTAGACCAGGGCACTTCGTGTCGAAGGAGTTGTCTTAGGAACTTCAAAAAGGGCTCATTCGATTGAAAATAGAAAGGGCTAATGCCCTTTTTAATAGTCGAACGTGATCGGAGGGCAATTAGTCCCTTTCCCACGCCCACCCTTCCATTTGCCCATAATGTTTAAAAGCTAAATGTTGCCTTAAGATTAAATAAAAAATGCAATGTGTTAATGCTAGTTCCCAATAAGGGATCTCAGCAGTATCCCAAGAACGACTGATGTTCAAACTTTCGGGGCTACTTCTGCTCTTAAAATTCAACCAAATCAAAATAGCGTAAGTGTATCCAAGCTATCAAAGAAAGTAAACGGATTTTTTTCGCGAATGGTATCAAGTTTTCTATTTCGGGTCAACTAGAGGAGGAATGAAACTACATTAAACACTACTATTTGTGTCCAGATTTTTAAAAGGGTGTATGGTGTTAAAAATTGCTGAAAATTTTTCTCCAGCGTACAAATAGCAGGCCAAACTATAAAGTCTTAAAAAAATGAAAAGATTTAAAGAATTATTTTCTTTTTCATTGAAAAGACTATGTCAATATAAAACGAACAGAAATTAATTAAACTAAAAATGAGCAAAAATAAAAACAAATAATCTACCAAGCGTGAAACTACCACAAATCAGCATCGATAAATAAATGAAACCCAAAATGAACAGAAATTACAATAAATAACCAAGTCAAACTCAAAACGAGCAGAAATTAACATGAGTAGGGCTCAAAACCCCCTATGCCTTCCCAAGGCCAGAACATAATTTGCACTTCACTGAAAAAAATTCAAATGAATATGCATTGTCAGTTTAATATACATATACTGATATTTAGTAATCAAAATGCTAATATTATTTGATTTATTAAAGTTATAAAGGTAAAAACATTTATATTTTTTTCAGTAAAGTGCAAATTATGTTCTGGCCTTGGGAAGGCATAGGGGTTTTGAGCCCTACTCGTGTACTCGTTTTGAGTTTGACCCGGTTATTTATTGTAATTTCTGTTTGTTTTGGGTTTCATTTATTTATCGATGCTGATTTGTGGTAGTTTCACGCTTGGTAGATTATTTGATTTTATTTTTGCTCATTTTTTGTTTAATGGAGTTCTTTACTTTACTTTGAAAAACTTATGTTGTGGAAACAGATTTTGTAATTAATTACAAAAAAAGCCAATAGCCAAAGAATACCAATTACAAGCACATCTTACACCAAAAGGTTGTTGGCAAAAGGGACGGAAACATTAAAGAATAATTTAAAATTGGGGACAGGGGTTGCCTTCAAAATGGGGCCTAAAAAAGGACGAAAATTCTTTTCGATTTCTGTTACACCCCTGGAAACCTGTTTGCTGACTTTTTTAAAAGGAAGTAGTGCTTCAACCATCCCCGAGTTCTTCGGGGTTCTACCAAATTTCCCCAAAAGAAAATTGGATTGTCCAAAATCTCTCCAAAATTAATATTAACAAAAATTAACGACTTTTACTTGCTTGCGTTCATGCATTTCTGGACGTTAATTTTCGGGACGATTTCCGAAAACTCAATTGTCTTTTGAGGAAATTTGGGGATAGCAGAAGCACTGAATCAAACAACCTAATTCCAGGGATAAAACCTAGGTAACTGGTAAAAAAAAATTTCAACGGATATCGTAGACAATTGGAAGTTTTATAATAAATACTAAGATCTCGTGTGGTTTTAATGCTAAACGTTGATGGGAAAGGACGCATTCACCCCCTGTACCCTAGGCAATAAGTCATTCATACATAGCATCGGATCAAACTGAAATTTGGACGATTTTTCCACATCCACTTTTATTCTACCACTTGAAAAACTGAAATATCATAACACTCAGTATGATCATCACTGTTCAACCCATTAACACAATCGGGTTTAGCTCTTCCACAAGAAACTTAATATATTTTACGAAACCTATACCGTTTTTCCAGTGGCGTATTTAGAAGGGTACCAGGAATCCCCCCAAAATTCCCACATATTTTTTATTTAAAGAGTTTAATGTCTTACTCTCAGCAGTCCCCTTGATTTTTTGTTGAATACTTCGATACTATATTGGAAGTGCTGCGCAGGAATAAAATTCTTACCCTTTACAAATCTTTTATATATATGTCTAGGTCAAGATCGTACACTTTTAAGATATCTCTCACGTCCTTAGTCTAGAATTGTCGTTCCGTCGGTCATTCCATCCCTTTGCTCGAGTCTCCAGCAAGTCTTATTTCATACTTATTGGATTACGTTTGATCAGGTTGAAAGCAGCGTAAGCTTTGTTGCAAATACTTGACTAGTCGTGACTCAATGATATTTAAAAAGAAAGCGCAATATATATTGACAGGTATCTTAATGGCGAAACCATTTTTTTTTTTAGAAACATTACGTATAGTTTATGAAGATGGTACTGTAACTCCTACTGTTCCAGTTGTTTCGGCAAGGGTAGAATGTAATCGGCTAATCTTATTCCTGAGTAGAAAGGGGGGTGCTACTCCGGGACGAACCACGTGGTTTATGGTTTTCTCACTGAGAATGAAAAAACAGAATTTTTCTCACTTGAAAAAACAGGAATTTTCTCACTTTTATGGATGTTTCTTGGACGGTTATGAGTGTTAGTCAATTTATTTGATGTTTTTCATGGATTTCAACATCAATTTATGTCTGTTTTATGGTTATTGTCAGTGAGAATGAAAAAACATGATTTTTATCACTTTGATGGATGTTTTCTGGATTATTGAGTCTAATGGGGACAGGGTCAATGACACTTCTTTCAAGGTCGATTTATTTGTTGTTGTTGTAAGTGCACGCTCGGGGCGAATGTTAAGATCCAGGAATAGGAAACAGAATCACGTGTTTCCTTCTTAGCCAATCAGAGGCTCGCTTACATCTCCTTGCTAGAAAAAATCAGAGGCTCGCTTACATATGATTTTCCCTTTGCATACCAATTCGCCCTTGAGATTTCGTATATAACGGACATGCATTGTGATTAAATTATCAGAAAGTTCCAGGACACAATGGAAAGAACAAGAATGAATATTATTGATGAGCTTGAAGCCTTGGCAGCCACAATTAGCAAAGTGAGTACATTTTCATTTTTTATTTTCAAAATAAAATTACTTTCCTTGGTCACCCTCCAGTAAATTCAGGTAAGTCCTCCCTCCCCCAAAACTCCACTATGCTATCTTTATACTCAATAGAAAACGTAAAAGGTGTTCTTTTTACTACCTAAACCCTCCTCAAACCCCCTCCCCCCACTGTTTTTACAACGATAATTCTCGCAATAGAAATAAATTTATTCTTTCTGTAAGCCTATCTAAAAGTGACAGTCAACTTTATGTCAATCCCTTAGCCATTAAGCCGCTAAATTGACAAAACATTGCCGCAAGATTATAATTAGTTTTGTCACCCCTTTCTTGAAGCCTTGACAGCCTCAATTTACAATGTGAGTTCTGTTTAGTTTATTTTCAAATAAAATCATTTTACATAGTAGCTCCTCCAGTAAATTCAGGTAACCCTCCCCCCCCATACAAACTCAATTATATATTGTTCATACTCGCTAGAAAGCTTAAAATATGTTCTTTTTTTACCATGTAATCCTAACCTCCACACCCCTCACAGTTTATAACTATAAATCTTCCAATAGAAATATTTCTGTTTTTTTGATAAACTTATTCTTTCTGTAAGCCTATCTAAAAGTGACAGTCAACTTTATGTCAATCCCTTAGCCATTAAGCCGCTAAATTGACAAAACATTGCCGCAAGATTATAATTACTGTCACCCCTTTTAAAGTACATCCGCTCTCTCAATCCTTTACGTTAACAGTTTAACCAAAAGGTTTCTCAGATCAAAAAGGATTGTTTTAGTTATTTTCAAATTAAAACGGTTTTTCAGACAATTGCAATAATTAAGCACAGGCCTACGCAATCTCTATTTGAAGAAGTGAAACGAGTTATTTTCAAATTAAGGTCTAACAATATATTTAGGACATTGCTGAAGGGGGGAGGGGGACATGCCTCAATTCTATCGCCATTATTGTAAAATGAAAACAAAGTGTTTCTTTGCATGAAAAGTAAGGGGCTGGGATGTCTATGAATAAGCTTTTTTAATTAATTAAAATAGCATTTGATTTCTGAGTTTAGTATATTTTTACTTTTTGCTTTGCTTTTGGCTTAGGGGGTTTCTTAGTGATAAATGCTTTTCTAGACAAAATTATGGTTAGGTTATGAGTACTAATTTTTCTTCTGTAAAAAAAGGGGGAAATTATTTTGCATACTAAATTTTTTCTCTTCTTTTAAGGCCAATTGTGAAGAATGCCCGCCGCCTCCCAGTAAGAAAGCAAGGGGTAATAATGCGGCCCCTGCGAAGGCGACAGTTGTCCAATATGGTTGCTGGCCGAAGCCTCCAACACAAGTGTTGCCTGCCCAAGCCGCAGCCCAATCTGCGCAGGATTGTGACATCGCTGGCCCATCCACTAGCAGGAAATTCAAAAGTGAATGGGCAGCTTCCTACATGATGGCGAGTCCCGCTCCAGGTAAAGTTGCTGCCCCACCAACGCTAGGTCAGGAGGTTGCCCTCCAGCATGCTATGCCAGGTCCATCTGGCACCCAAGTGCAGCTGAAATTTGCGAATGTGAGCATTTTTTCTTACCTATCTTATAGAAATATCTAAAAACAAAACTATTTTTCAACCTAATATAAACTTGTCTCAGAGATATTAAAATATTAACCCCCCCAACCATTGTTGAAAATTTCTCTGCTCCCCCCTCCCTGAGAGATATCTAAATATAATTTTTTTTTGTTTTTGCTTTGTTAAATCACTCTTTTTTTTCCTATTTTCTCTGTCCCCCCACTCTAGATCATAAACTGCTGCTATCTCTCATAATAATATTTTTAGCTAATTTCCAGTCGCAATGTTAGAGAGCCTTTAAGTGTGTCGCAGAGATATTAAAGGACATTGTTCCCCCTTTTCTAGATCAGACCAATTATCGTATACATTCAGCAGTCTGCTGAATTCTCATAGTGAAGCCGAAAAGGTCTAGCTATATTCTGACGGCATATTTCCTCATAGAAAACTGCCTTTACGTTATAAACTACGTGTTTATTTAAACACAATTTTCTATGAGGAAAGGCTAACAAGTAAAGACCGCACGGTTTTTTTTCAAAGCTGATTAGTTTCTACCTTTTTCTTCCATCTTTTCGCTTTTCGCTTTTTTCCAACACTGTAAATTATGTCATAGATTTTAAAAGATGTTTTCCCTCCCCACTCAATTTGAAGGCCGTGAGAATATAGCATTGCAATCTCTTAACTGCATAGGCAGTGTTCTAATTTGCATAACGATTGTCTAGATCAACTTTCGCTGCCTTACAACTTGCCAAGATTTTGGACGAGAGACATTCGATAAGAACCGTTAACTGTTCTCGAATTTAATTGTACTGTTTCCCAGAGAATACGCTTGGAAACAGAACAGACGAGTTGTACAATAATTAGGCTCATTTAGAGTCCTAGACAACCTATACGGGAAGTAGGCGAAACGACTTATTTCCAAATTGTTATGCCACCTAACAATACGGTTTTTTAGGACATTATGTAAAAAGGGGGGGGAGGGGGACATGCCTCAATTCTATCACCATCATTGTAAAGTGAAAAAAAACTGTTTCTTCACCATTGGTGAAAAGTATGGGACCGGGAATTTCTAAGAAAAAGATAGCTTTTTGCGCCGTGGCGGCCGGGAAGCGCCGGTGGGCCCGAGAAGCGACACTCCCCGCGCCGCGGGAAGCGCTGCGGGAAGCGCCGCGATGGCCCGCTGGGCCGGCTCGGAGGGGGGCATTAAATAGTGGAAATTGAGGGGGGGGGGGGTGGAGTTGTTTGAACAAAATCAAATTGCCTTCTATGTCATTTTTAGATTGTAAATATCTTATATTAAGTTGGAAATTGGAACTTTCAGAATATCGATAGAGTAGGGAACAGTGAATTAACCAAATGCTACTATATGCATACTGCTACTACTACTACTACTAAGCGCGCTTTAAATAATACGTAAATAATAATCCAAATTTTAAACAGTAGGGGTGATTTGAACACTTTGAAAATAAGCTATTTTTCATTTATAGGTTGGACCATTGGTCCCTTATTCCTTGTCACCGTCCTCATCAGTTGCAGAAGGAGAGGACGTACCTATGGGGCTCTCCAACAATTCACCAAGGAGCGGCTCTGTACTGGAAATTCCAGATAATATTGATGAGTTTTTAAATGATTTTCTTTTAAATGTAGATAATAGCACAGTTGAGCAGGGGGACTTGAGTCAAAACACACTACAGCTTTTAAAAGATTTTACAAATGAATTAACTGGGAACCCTCTCCCCACTGATAACCTACTCCCACTTCAAACAACTGAAGTGGATTCCCATACCCCAAATATTGAAAAATGTGGAGGTGTTGATAATATACAAGAGGGGGAGAGGGGTAATGTCCAATTTACACCATTTCCAGAATTTCAATTATCTAATACAATTTTAAATGCAATAGTTGTCTACACTGCGACTTTTGGGGATCCGTTTAATTCACTTATGGGGGGAAATTTTGTGTTTGATCCCGTAGAAATTGTGCATGACTATGTAGATAAAATTCGTGCACTGCTGGAGAACCAAATTCAATTATGGGGAGAGGGGAGGGATTCAATTAAGGTTTCAATTGTTTTAAAGGTGTTCTATTTAAATGAGGGGAAAAGTGAAGTTTACCACCATTATATACACTCCGAGTTGCGTTTGATCTATCCGAATTTAGAAAATTTTGAGGGTGTTTTTTGCGAGTGGGTAGGTCAAATTATTGCGCATCTCGAGAACTATAACGAAAATGGGAGCGGCTCTGTAGTTCTTTATGTTGAAAATTTAAGTGTGAATATTTGTAAATTTAAGAAAGATTTTATTTTAAGAGGTGGGAGTGGGTCTGAGAGGTCAATAGTTTTAAATTATAATCCAGATCTAGAAGGATTTCAAGGTGTCCAGAAGATCTGTTTTGAAACAGGTCAAAAATGTTTCAAGTACGCTTTCCTCATATCAGCATTCGAGCCTCTAGCACGTGACGCTACCAAGACGAATTTAGACGATTGGACTGTGCATGGGAAGGAAGGGTCCAATTTCCCCATTGTAGATTTCACTTGTTTAGAAGGAAAATACCCAGTAACGCTAAGATCCATTGATATTTTTGAAAGGACTAAAACCCACTTAAATATCGGCGTTACTGTGGTTCAGTTTGAAACTGAATTTGAAGATGGGGTTCGTTTAAAAAAGAAGGGGGTGGTTTTCCCAGTAAGAGGCCCGTCAATTGAATTAGTCAAACACTGGGTTTGGTTGTTGTATACACCACCATCTAGTGACTTTGCCAATTCAATTGGCCATTTTAATCCAATCACAGACATCAGTAGAGTTCTGGGGGGTGGTAAGCATAGGGGGACACGTTTCTACTGTCCGACATGCCTGTCACAATTCCGTAGTGATATAAAACTACGGGATCACATGAAGCATTGTAGACGGCATGGTTACCAGACAGTGGAAACGGTTTCAGGGGATAGGGCCATTTTACGCTTCAAAAATTTTCAAAACACCCTCCTCCAGTGCAACAAAATATCTTTGGATTGTGAAGCTAAGCTGGTGGAGGAGAACGATCCTCGATTTCCAAACCGAATCAAAGAACATCAAGCTATTGCAGTGTCCTATGCCCATGCGCAAAGAGACAGTTCTAACACCATGCGGTTGTTAGAAATAGTAGAAACATTGGATGAGGGGGAGTTCATGATCAATGCACTGACCAGATTAATTGGCACAGCTAATGGCGCTATTTCTCGTTTGAGAAATACCCATTATCCTATGGTGTTGTCTGCAGAGGATCGTCTCGCGATTAAAAATCAAAAAATATGTTGGGTTTGTAAGGGGGAGTTTGTAGAGGGGGATAAGGGGACTAAAGGGAAAAGAGGGGGGAGGGGGAAAGTCAGAGACCACAATCACTTATGGCAGGAAATATCCTCTGGGGGTAGTAATTTTAGAGGGTGAGCGCATCAATCGCGTAACTTAAATGTTAGCCAGCAGTTTTTTATCCCAGTTTTTATTCATAATGCAAATTATGATTTAAAATTTATTTTACCGGCACTGGCACGTATGCACAGGGAGGGAGGGGGAGTAGACAGTCCATGGGTAAATAATTCATTTACCTATAACATTATTCCCAAATCGGCCGAGAAGTTGTTGCTTCTCGAGCTGAAATGGCAGGTAGTAAATAATGGGCATACGTGTTGGAATAAAATCAGGTTTTTAGATTCTTTTAGTTTTTTCCCAAGGCATTGAGTCAATTGATTCAAGTGCAGAAAAGCGACAATTTTGATAGCTTTCCCTTGCTTAAACAGCACTTTCCAGACAGTGAAATGTATGACCTGTTGACCTGCAAAGGTGTATACGCATACGACTATTACTGTACTGGCGCTCGCTTAAGCGAGGTGAAACTACCTCCAATTGAAGCTTTTTACAATTCACTGACCAGTACTGAATGCACAGCCGAGGAATATGAGTTTTCCAAGAAGGTGTGGGCTAAGGGGAATTGTAAAAATGGGTGGGATTATTGTAGACTGTACTTAGCCAGTGACGTTTTAACTCTGTTGGATATAGTCTGTAAGAACACAGACCAAATCTATTCAGAGTTCGGGTTAGATATAGGCTACTATTTGTCCACACCAGGATTTGATTTTAAAAATTAGTAGGGAGGAAATAGGCCTAATCACCGATGTAGATCAGCACCTTTTTGTAGAGCGTTCAATGAGGGGTGGGTATGTTTTTCATGGGGACCGCGTCTTATCAACCGATCCAAGCGGACAAAACACCGGTGCAAAGTCAAATGCAGTGTTCTTGGACATGAACTCATTGTACCCCTCAGCAATGTCTTACTACTCTTTGCCGCGTGGTAACTATCAATGACTTGAGAATCCTTGTGAGTTCCCCGACATTACCACCGTCGAGGACAATGGGCCACAAGGATGGTTCTTTGAAATTGACGGTCACATTCCACTGGCACTTCACGATTCAGTCAGAGACTTTGTTTTTCCCTGTTTCAATCGACCCGTGAGCAGGGACTCATTGAGCCCCTACAATCGATCATTGGTTGAGGATATGGGGATGCACTGGACCCCCTCTAAGCAAAAACTGATTGCTGACTTGGACCCTAAGGAGAATATCGTTGTTCACCATGTGCTTTTGCACTGGATGGTGAACAATGGTTTCAAAATCACCAAAATACATAGGGTCCTGCAGTTCAATCAGAAAGCATACTTAAAGACGTTTATCGACACTTTTGTTGATAAACGCTCTAGGGCAAACTCCAAAGTAGAGAAGGAAATGTACAAACTCATTCTAAATTCAGCGTTTGGCAAAATGTGTGAAAGCGTACGTAACAGATCTCGCTGCGACGTCGTGACTGACCCTCTAGAGTGTGCACGAATTATTGCCGATCCCAATTTTACATCGTTCACGAGCATAGAGGCTGGCATGGTTCTTCTACACAGGAAAAAGCGAAATGTGGTACTGAACGAGAATATAGCAGGAGGTAGTTCAGTACTAGAAATTTCCAAAAAGCTCATGTTGTCGTTTTTTTACAATGTGTGCAAGGTGCAATGGCCACGGGAGGGGGAGGTTCAAGTCTACTATGGGGATACAGATTATCTGCTGTTAAAGGTAAAAACCGAGGCTTTATTGGGTGATCTAGAAAAGGGGGAACACATCAGCTCGCAGATGGATTTCACCAACTGGAATCCGTCCCTCTACCCCGAGTTGGTGAAACGTCAAGCCCCCAACCAACTATTAATGTTAAAATCAGAGACGGGGAGTGATTTGATAACCAGGGGGGTGTTCCCGGGTCCTAAAGTTTATTGCGTTAAAACACATAGTGGGGATGAAAATCAGGCGTGTAAAGGGGTGCCTACACATTTTGTAAAGAGCAATTTCAACATGAGCGTGTACAGAGACTGTGTAGAAAGTAGCCTAGTGCCGAGAGCACAAGTGCTTGCAATTCGCTCTCTACAGTATAGAAATTATACTGTGAGAGTGGAAAAAAAAATGCAATGTCGTGTATATCCGACAAAGTCTATGTGCTCGAGAATGCTGTGAGTGTCCTGCCTCATGGCCACTACCGTATTTCAGACCGAATTGAATGCATAGACTATCGCAATCAACTTGGTCTGGATAAATTAACCTAACCAACTAACCACCACCACCACCAACCTTTCATAAATTAATTAACCATCCAACCCGTTCATAAATTAACTAATCCAATCTAACCATCACCACTGACCCAACCTAACCCAACCTAACCTGCCGCAGCAGTGACGACAACTATTGTGTACAGTTTTTTCCACCGCGGCTCCCGGGGGGTAGGGTGCCCTTCCCGCGGCCGGCCCCGGGGGGGTGGGGGGTCCCGCCCGCGGCCGGCCTTCGGCCCTGCGGGTGGGGGGGCCTTTTAAATTCATAATGTTCAACTGTGCTAGTTCATGTTCCAAGTGTTTTTTTTCTGTTGTTTTCAAGTGTTGTTGTTGTTGTACAGAAAAGTGTGCTACTCTGTGCTAAAGTACATAAAGTGTTCATGTTGATGGACAAAAAGTGTTTAAAGACAATAAGTGTTGTTCTTGCTGTTGATGGACAAAAAGTGTTTTTATTTATGTTGTACATAAAGTGTCATTTTTATGTTGTTCATGTTGAACAAATAGAGTTTTCATGTTGCAAATAAATGACCATGAAATATTGTCAGGTTCTTGTTGAACATAAAGTGTTATTCTTATGTTGTTCATGTTGAACAAATAGAGTTTTCATGTTGCAAATAAATGACCATGAAATATTGTCAGGTTCTTGTTGAACATAAAGTATTATTCTTATGTTGTTGTTGTTGAACAAATAGAGTTTTCATGTTGCAAATAAATGACCATGAAATATTCTTATGTTGTTACTCTTGTTAACGTAGATAGACCTATGGGAAAATTACTACTACTACTTATTCATTTGACACTTATGATTTACAGTTAGTTATAGTCCGACTGTTGTCAACAGCAGCAGCATGTATCAATTTAAAACACCCTTCAGATCGTTTCTTTGTGGTCCCTCAATGTCGGGCAAAACAACACTCTTACCTAAAATAAGTCAAAATTGCGATAAAATGTTTTTGGAAAAGCCGAAAAAAATCTACTATTGCTATAGTATTTCGCAGGAGTCCTATGATCAAATAAAAGCTATTGCCACAACCATACCAATACAATTCATACGGGGGCTTGATGTTTTCAATAGTATTGAACCGAACTCGTGGCTGATTATTGATGATTTGGCTGAATCCATTGAACAGTTCTCACAGGAAATGCTACAACTGTTCACTGTTCGCTCCCACCATGAACACATTTCCATAACCCTAGTTCTACACAATCTGTTTCATCAGAGCAAATGTATGCGAACCCTTGCTTTGAATTGCACTATCTATATTATCTATCGAGTTGTTCGTGATTCTAGCTCGCTAATAACTCTCAATAAACAGATATACCCCGGCGCCCCTAAATTTCTGTTGTCAGCGTACACTCAGGCGACTAATAAACCCTACGGTTACATTTTGCTGGATCTTAATCAGAGCACACCCGAGGATCTACGTGTAGTCACCGACATTTTCGACAATGAAATTACAGTATATCTTCCGGTGAACAGTAGAAAAGGCTATTAGTTGGCGTTATGATACTGAAGAAACTACACGAACAACGGCGTTTATTTTCTGTTTTAAGCACTTCAAAACCCTTGCTTAGGAAGGCCATACTCAAACATGGTATTGACAATGATTTCATTAATCTAATATCTGAACTTTGTTTAAATTTAACCGAGGGCAATGTTCAACTGCCAGAAGGTGTTAGACAACAGACAAAGCATCATCGTTCCACTGTACGCGCCTTGGCTTGTAAAAACAAGGGAAAAAATTTTAAAAGAAAACGGCTCCTTCAAGCGGGCGGTAGCTTTTTCACACTTTTACTGCCAATAATTGCAGGACTTGTAAACAGTTTTCTCTAGAGAATGGCAAAACCCTATAAATTGACACCATTTGAACTTGTCCTCTCGCCCGTCGAATATTCTGAAGACAATCTAAGCAAATTCGTTAATGATGAGAATATTGCCGATGACAAACAACTGCTTTTACTTCAAGATGCATTGCGACGTGTGGACAAACATAAACCTTATCGTGAGAGACCCATCGCTGTCGCCGATCCCTCTAAACAGGAAACATCTCCTCAAGATTCTGCAGCAGTGCAATCAAAGGAGAAAGAATTGAATTCGATTGTATCGAAAATTGGAAACCTATTGCCACTGACCTATCGAGAACAGAGTAAAAGAGTATGATCATATCTTATGTTGGAAACTGGTGATGAACATCAAGTTCAAGTCGATAGCACAGGGAAACAAATTATAATTCAGGGAAAAAGTTATAATCTAGTTGATTTAATTTGTGATATGGTGACGAATCGTAAAGGACTTTTATCCTTTGACAATAATCTATACACCTTTCTAAGTGTATCAAACTTCCCCAAAAGTCTTATTGGCAATAAGCAAATTCTTAAGAAACTAAGAGAATATAGTCCTCCAACAACACCAGCACCAACACCATTTAAAAAGAAGAAGATTCAATATTTGAAAATACTAGCAGCAGCAGCAGCAATGATTTTATAACACCTGTGGCTGCTAGTCAAAAGCAAAGACGAATTGATTCATCCTCCAGTGTGCAAAAGAGGAGTGGACATTACACTACGTGTTTACGTTCAAAATGGATGAAGTTCTGAAAGGTGTCTATGAAAATATTGGTGAAGCGGGAAGTTTAAGTTCCCCCAAAACCCTTTCTAAAGTTGTCTCCGGCAGCACATTGAAAAAGGCAAAAGAGTATCTAGAGAATGAACCGAGTTATACACTGCATCGGAATCACATGCTTCGTGGCAAACAATATCGACAAACTAAAGCCTTTTTCCCTCTGCATATAATGCAAACGGATCTTTTAACTTTAGACGCAATTCAACGGCGTCACAATGCACCCTACAAATATATTCTGGTGGCAATCAGTGTCTTTAGTCGCTATGCCTATGCCATTCCATTACGATCAAAGAGAGGTGTTGAAGTTGCTCAGGCCATTGAAAGTATTCTTGAACAGGATTCGTATAGAAAAATTCAATCGGATCGTGGCAGTGAATTTGTTAATCCCCATGTGCAAAAGGTTCTATTGAAATATAAGACAACACTTTATCATAGTCACAGTCCGATAAAGGATGCATTGGCTGAACGATTAATAAGAACGATTCGTCTATTAATTTCAAGATATTGTACACTGAAAAATACACCGGCTTTTATTCATGATTTAGATAAAATCATGCAGATATACAACCATCGACCTCATCGATCTCTGTCCAATTCAAGCCCTCGGGAAGTTCATTACAGTGAAAATACATTTGATGCTTTTCTAAAGCAATACTCCAATGGTGAAAAAGAAAAAAAATGTGAAGAAGAAATTCAATGTTGGTGATACTGTTCGAATTAATAGAACCACCAATATTTTTGAAAAGGGGAATTATTTATGGAGCACCGAACTTTTTAAAGTGTCCAAAATCCTGGACACCGAGCCCACGACATATCGACTGCGAGACACCAAAGATGATGAGATTCTCGGCGGTTTTTATGAATATGAATTGCAAAAAGTTAGAAACACTAGTGAAATTTATCGAATTGAAAAGATATTAAAGAGTCGTACTCGTAGGGGCAAGAGACAGTTGCTTGTTCGCTGGCTAGGATACAACTCAGATTTTGATTCTTGGATCAGTGCTGAAGATATTAACAATGCCCAATGATTTCTATGTGACTTTCATGTCCAATGTTTCTGATCCTCTCTACAATGACTTGAATAGAACAAGTGATTTTTGGACGAAACTCTCCCCCACCATCAAATTCGATGGAAAGTATGAAGTGGCTCTTGTCGACTGTATTCTCAAAAATACCTATGACATCCTGAGAAAGGATCGTAAATATGATATAAAAATTAGACCCTATGATTGGCCGCCACCACCTTCAGGTGATCAAGAACAAATTCAAAAAATCAATTGGATGGATTATCCATATATTGAATTACCCTACGAGGAACTCACCTGTATGAATGATTTATGTCGTTCTATTAATAAAAGAATTTCCGCTCGTAAAAAAGGAGCTTTTCATTTCAACTATTCAAAGGAGGAGGGTAAGATCTACATTAGTTCTCCTATTGCCAGCGAAAAGGTTATTCTCACTGATAACCTAAAGGATGTTCTTGGCTTTAAGCTCAATATAATCAACGGTAAAAGTGCCGGAAACACTAATTTCATTTTTGCTGACTACCCGCCAGCCTTCTCCACGGACACTTGTATATTTCTCTACGCTTCATTTG
This sequence comes from Artemia sinica, assembly GCA_027921565.1. Taxonomy (NCBI): domain Eukaryota; kingdom Metazoa; phylum Arthropoda; class Branchiopoda; order Anostraca; family Artemiidae; genus Artemia; species Artemia sinica. The sequence continues at coordinate 34,237,900 of CM051274.1, read as the reverse complement.
TGGAAACATCTCGGGTTGGTAATTCAAATGTTCCCCTCCTACGAGTTCTTGAACGAAAAACCAATCAAGAACATATTCAACACTACAATATAAAGCATCTTCAATATATTCCTGTAAACACTTCCTATTTGGAACTCGGTCAGTTAACACTACGAACTGAATTAGGTGATCCCATAGCAATTTCAAAAGGTTTGGCTGTGATTACATGCCATTTTCGTCCCATCGTTCAACAGCAAGATGCTAATAAAAAAGTGGTATTCACTTGTCATGATATTGACTACTACGTTAATACTCTTGGCCCAAGACAACAGGGCAATGGAATGGACTATTACAAAGGTCGCTCGTCAATGTCTGGCTATGGTCTTGGCAGTTGGTTTGCTAAGCTGTTTCGCTCTTCACTACCACTGGCTAGAAAATATCTTGTACCGGCTGCGACAAATTTTGCATCCTCTACACTATACGATTGGGGCTCTGGCAAGGATTTTAAAAAAAGTGCTACGGAAAATCTTAGGTCCAGTGCGCGAACCCTTGGCGAGAGATTAAAACAAAATTGTAAAGGCTTAAAAAGGTCGAGAAACAATGCATCACTCATCAGTCTCCACTCAGGTCGGAAACGAAAGACATCATCCCTCTTGTCAAAGAAAAGAAGGAAAAAGCCGACACGTAGTGTAAACAGAAGAAGAAGCCCCAGGAAGAAAATTGTTAGATCGAAACTAGATTTCTCCTCTTAAGATGTCCTACCTGCCGCATAAGGATTCTCAACCTTCAATCACCGCCTCATTGAATCTATTCAATGCTGAAAATGTTGATGTGAGTGTCAAGCATGGATACTATGAACAATTTTATCCACAACAACCCCTCTCCGATAATATCCACATTCAAATTTATTCCAATGAAGACTACTTTATGGACATGTCTTCAACATTTATAGATTTACAAATGAAAGTCCGGAAATCCGATAATACAATGCCAATTCGGGCCGATGGAATATCCTATGAAAATTGTATATTACATAATTTATTGCGTCAAATCAGTGTCTACATCAATGGCACGCTGGTGAGCACAAGCAACAATCTCTCAAATTATACAAGCTATATGCAATTCATGCTGATGACACCCAAGTCATACAAGGAATTGAGAGGCACCTCCAATGGATATGAATATATTACTAATACTGATAGTACAGATGCACTTAAAAATGCTACAACTAGTGCATTACATCTAGTTGGAAAAATATATCATGAAATATTTAATATACCCCAATGGCTGCCGCCCAATGTGAAAGTGGATATAAAATTGACGCTTGCACCCTCCAATTTCATATTGAGAAAAGAACTTGCTGCCAATCCTGATGTAAGTCTCTCCCTCACCTCGGCAATACTTCATGTACGCAAACAACAGGTCATGAGTTCTGTTGCTTTGGAAGTGGAAAAACTGAGAGCCAATGGAAATAATATTAAACTACTTGTTCCTCATACAATCACCAATCAACGTCATATTGCAATGGGCTCACGCACCTTCACCGATTCATCCTTTATCAATGGTGAAATTCCGTCAAAACCCTTTTTGACATTTGTAAAAAGCGCCAGTGCAATAGGATCATGGACTGGATGCCCACATAAATTCGAGATGTTTGGACTTTCATCTCTTGTGTGCAAAGTAAACGGTATCCCACTCTACAATCTATCTTTTGATAAATCCTATAGAACATTGTATGAATTGACCATGCAAACCCTATATCATGATTCGCAACTATTTGAAAATGGTATAACCGAAGATATGTTTGCTAAAACACATGGTATCATTGTATTTGATTTGTCTGGCACACAGGATATGAGTATAGTACGTACGGGGAGTGTGCGTTTAGAGTGTACATTTGCCGACCCATTGGCTGAGAGTATTGCACTAATCTCACTAAATCAATATGAAACCTATTGGGAAATCACTCCCGAAGGCAGTGTTCTACTAGACTTGGCGCCATGAACACCAGTCAAATAATCAATGTATTTAATATGGACCCCTACATGTCCCAGTACAAATCCTATTGTCTACCCTCGGACTTTCTCGGAAAAATTCAAAGTGTCAACAATACCTTGATTATTGTTAATAGCAGTCCATCGACTGTGCTGACGGGTCATTGGCTTTGCATCTTTCAAACAATGAAGACGATTGAATTTTTTGATCCTCTTGGTCTACCCTATACATTTTACACACCCCACATCAGCAACTATATTGAGAGCAGTGGGAAAACTATTATTCAAAATCGGAAGAGGGTGCAGGATCTAACAACTAAAAGCTGTGGATTCCATGCACTACTATATTTTGTGTTCCGATGTCGCTGCTATACTTACAAGCAGTTTCTCCACATTTATAGTGACAATCCACGTCTGAACGACTTTCTAGTGGAAAATATCCTCTCAGACCTATACAGTATTGATTTCAGTGCCCTAAGAGTAAAGTGCTTAAAAAATGTTTGTGAATTTGTTTATTAATAAAATGCATATATATATATATACAACAATGTCTTTAAATCTTCACTTTAGATTTCTTCTTCTTCTTCGATGTATAGGCAACTGTCGTGAACCACTAATGCCGGTAAATCATTTGGATTCACTGTATATTGATCTTGATTGACTGCAAAGCCAGGGTCACATTTTCTACAGTACAATGTAACTTCACTCTTGTCATATCTCTTTGTATAGTCAATGATACTATTTGCATTCATATTATGAAATTCACGAGTTTCAATCTGTCTATTTGAAGCAATATCACATACAGTGTTTTCAAATGGTGAATCATATTCGGTAACTGCCAAATAAAAATCACTTGGTTTATAGTCATAGTAGGCAGTGTCGTCACAACGATGACGTAGAAACCAAATTGTCTTGTTACCCCAACAGTTGAATCGTAGACCAGATTCCTCTTCCCAGAATAATTTAAATCCACGACGATACCAATCTCGTAGAAATAAACTATAATCACGTTTGGGATTCTTTCCAATCATAGCGGGGTAAGTATTCTCCCACTGATCACATTTATCATAGTGACAATTGGAGCACAGGTGCCCTCTAGGGTGAGAGTCACAATCTCCCCAAGACATGAATTACATCCTTTAATTTGTACTGCATATCCTCTATGTAATTTACAAGGATTACATAATTTGCACTTTTCACTATAGTCATCAATAATTGTACAATTCTCACATTGAGTCCAACTGCCAAGAGTGTACATGCACAATGGACATGTATAGAACATTTTTTGGTTTCCAGTGTCAACTCTCTCACAGCTAAAACGAAACTGATCGTCCTCGTTCGATAAATTCAAGGTGGAGGAATGTGGAGAGGAGTAGCTCTGTGATGCCACCTCTTTCGAATGGTGGAGCCATCTACACTGAATCCATTGGCAATGTTTTCAAAAGTATATCCACGATATTATTCTGCTTTGTTCCAATTAATATATCAATAAATTGACTAAGCATTTGAGTCACATTTTAAAAGTTTCATACAATAGTCCAATGGGGAAGAATCAGTACTCATTATATTGTCAAGTGTTCCCCGAGAGAATATCCTGCGTTGAAGTGATAACTCGATAAAATCATCATCCAAAATCAAATGTTTTTCCATAAAAACTAGATTTGATCTAATTCTCTCTTTCTCAAATTTATTCATTTTTCATTCCTTTCACTCTGACTGCTGACTCTAGACTGACCCTGATTCGTTAGCCCTAACCTAACCTAACCAGAAAAGAAAGGGAACATTTTCGATTTCGAAACAATTTTATTGAATAATTACAACAATAATACTAAGCATGTACAATTAGCGATACAGTTCATTGTCTTCGATATGTTTCACTAATGCACTTAAAGCACATTGAAGTCTATTCACATGTGCTATATCAACTTTTGCAGCGAAACATAATTGATCCTCCATTTTAAATTTGCTCAAGGATATCACATATCTTGCATATACTTCATCCCATTCCAGACAAAGCCGTGATCCTCTCGTGATTTCCACCGCAATGTTTGGTGCTCTTGTATTATTACCATCAACTCCACTATCAACTTCTAATAGGGTAAACATTCCACTCGCCGTTATCAACACACAAATATATATCCAAATGAGTAAAGTCAAACTGTTCTTCTTCTCACTCCTTTGAATTCTATTCACAGACTAATAGAAACTATAGCAAAAATCCTTTCCTCATATTCTCTGCGATCCTCCGCCGCTAATATGTAACCGACTCTCTGATTGGCTAAGAAGGAAACACGTGATCCTGTTTCCTATTCCTGTATCTTAACATTCGCCCCCAGCGTGCACTTACAACAACAACAAATAAATCGACCTTGAAAGAAGTGTATTTGACCCTGTCCCCATTAGACTCAATAATCCAGAAAACATCCATCAAAGTGAGAAAAATCATGTTTTTTCATTCTCACTGACAAAAACCATAAAACAGACATAATTTGATGCTGAAATCCATGAAAAACATCAAATAAATTGACCAACACTCATAACCGTCCAAGAAACATCCATAAAAGTGAGAAAAATCCTGTTTTTTCAAGTGAGAAAAATTCTGTTTTTTAATTCTCAGTGAGAAAACCATAAACCACGTGGTTCGTCCCGGAGTAGCACCCCCCTTTCTACTTTCCTGGCAAAACCATTCCAGTCAAAGGGATTATTAATGAACATTTTTTTATTGCAGCTTTATACACTATTTTCCCTTTTTCACGTTTTTAAATGCCCGAGAAAGATTTAACATGAGGAATGAAACCGATTAGCCCTATAACAACATCGCATTGACACTAATAGTCCAGATCAATTTTCTATTGGGTGTGGATCTGCAATTTTTGTCAAACATTTTTGGCCAACATGAAAACCTCAACAACGGTTTATGCCACGTCAAATTCTAATAGAATAGTTTGCTAGTAAACCCTAACCGTAGGCGATCGATCAGTTCTGATTTCCTCTTCAAAACAAGTACTTCCACAGATTCAGAATTATTTGACCTTTCCCTTTCTTTGGAACGAGCTTTAAGTGCTGCTTCCAGCATGCTTTGAGCCAGACCAATGTTCAAAAAGTCCTTTTCTTCTACTGCTTTCTTCGGGCGTTCTCCTGCTTCTTTCAGAAGAGTACTACCAATTTCTTTCTTCTGTTTAACCATCTCTTTTTTTCGTAAAATGTATGACTCCAGATCCGCTATTTTCTGATTCCTCTGGACCAGGTCCTGGACTGCCAGTGCAGCATCTTTCTTTTCCGTTTCAAGCTTTTCTATTTGCAACTAATTCAAAGCTAGTTCATAGCTAGCTCTAGCTAATCTGGTAAAACACAGCAGCTTCTTTGTGATCGGCAAAAGCTCGGGTTTGTTCTCATAGTTGCGCCTAGCATCAGCAACAAAAGCTTTAGCGTTTAGGGTCCGCTTCTTTGTATGGACTTGCATGCTAGTCATCAACAGAGCTGAACGAGAAAATCCTCGCTCCACGTCTACACTTCCATGGCAGAGCGAAAGAGCTGCACTAACTACTTCACCCAAGGCCTGATAGTTCACATCACCACCTGGTGTCTCCAGTTCTAGGAACTTTTGCCAATAGCTATCGATTCACATACTGTTGGTGGGTTGTGACACAGGGTCCAACTGTAATAGTAACCATTCTCTCTCAACTTTCTCTATGTTCGTCTCAAGCAGAAGTTCTCTTGCAATGCAGAGAACATCACTGCAACCCATCGGCTGGGATTACTTAGGAAGGCTGAAGCAGCTAAGGCTTCAGAAAAACTCGTTGTTCACAGGGCATTTTGCCAAAAAATACTGTAATGCAGCTTTGACGTGCTTCCTAACTCCAAGGGAAAAAGGTTCCTATCTTTCTGGGTCACTTTCGAAGAAGCAAGAGCTGTTAGGATTTGCTCATTAAACAAAGGCTGCTCTAGATACAGTTCTGCAGCACTGTCTATGCTTTCAAACCCCACGGCGAGGTGATGGTTGACATCATCGGCATGTACAATCTGTCCCCAAAAAAACTGTGCATAAGCGACACAACTCAAGATTCAGCACACGAATCAAAGGCTCTTGTCGTTGAAACACTTTTAGTGAATACAGAGAAGGTATTTGCAGAACTCAAAACAAACTCGATTTTGGCTTTCACTGTTGGCTTTCTTAGCCAACTGACACTTTTCAGATACTTCAGATTTGAAATAAAGAGCTTTAAGCTTATTTTCTTTGGCAGGAATTCCAGAAAATATTCAATCAGAGCAGGCCATTGCTCGATCAAGCGGTTTGCAGCTTCTCCTATGGTAAGCCACCTAGTGGGGACGTACTTTACGAGCTTATGTCGTGGAGCCTTAACTTTTAACTGACACCGGCTAAAATAGTCACAACGAGCATACCCTCCGCTGAAGAAATGGTAAACAGCAATTATCATATCAGAACTCCCTCTGAGTTCCTGTAGTCCTTTTTGGAACGCATTATGCACTGTGTGGATATTGCAGCTATCGATATAATAATAATAATAACATTTAATCACCATCTAAAAAATAGATTATAGTTGAGCACTACATAAAGAAAAAAAAGTAAGAGAAACCAGCTTCCAAAAAGATAAAGATACGACACTCAAATAAATGCAGGTGAGAAACGTCGTCTATCTAATTTAACTTTTAACACTGAATTATTTCGAATGCTGGACCATTGTTTGGATGGCTCTGTAAGACCATATTTTTCAAGGTGGGAATCCCTATAATGCTTGGGTATATGCAGTAAAAATTTTGCATATTTATAGTAGCACTTTTTGACGTTTTCAGTGTCTCTCACTGACGGCATGTGGGATGCACCGGCGAGGTAGGTTATGTGTGGTAGGCACGCTGAACGATAAATCAAGGCAAGAGATTTTCTGGAGTAGCGTCCGCGATTTGGCACTACAGTCGAATAAGCAAATTTAATGGCGGTAGTTGTTTGCTTAACAATTGCTTGTCTAGTTTTAATGATCGTTTCTGCAATCATAATACCAAAATATCTCAGCTCCAATACCGTAGGGACAACATGATTTCCGAGAGTGACAGAATCACTTTGCGGTGCATTAAAGGACACAAATTCACACTTATCAATGTTGATAGAAAGCCCGATAGATTGAAAGTCACTTGGAGTCGATTCAGGTTGTCTTGTAACTCTGCTTTGGATCTAGTAAGCAGAAGGACGTCGTCAGCGTATTCCAAGTAAGACAGGTCAGTACCATGCAATTGGAGAGAGGGGGAGATACGGTCCAGAAACTTGGAGATTGCATGTTTGAAAATAAGAGGACTAAAAACTCTGCCTTGCCTCACACCTCTTCTGATTTTTGCGGGATCTAAAATTGTACCTTTCCATTTGGCCAACACAGTCAAATTTTCGTACCAAAATTTCAGAGTACTCACTATGCTCAAACTTACTCCATTGCGCAGTAGAGCATTCATTGCTTGCATGTGATTGACGCTATCAAACGCTTTCGATACATCAATAGTGCACATATATAGAGGTGACTTATTTCTTTTCGAGTCCATAAGTACGTTAACCAGAAGGCAATGAGCCTCTGGGCACCCGAGACATTTCTGGAATTCAAGATGATTGTCCCCAAAGTGTCCAGTATCAAGCTCAGAGAGGATCACATATTCAAACACTTTGCTCAAGATTCACGAGACGGTTATGGGTCTATAAGATTTGCATTCGTTTGGGTCTTTTCCTTTTTTGGCAATAGATGAGATGACCCCTTTCAGAGAAGTGTTGGTAACAAAACCCATGGTGATGCACATCTGGAAAATAAGCTGAAAATGCGAATAGAAGCATTCAGGTAAGTGCTTGAGGTGTTTTATTGTAAGACCGTCACTGTCTATCACATTCTTTGCTTTGGAAAGTACTTTTCTGATAGCTAACTTGATCTTCTCAAGGGAAATGGGAACAACGCAATGCTGCCCTGAGAAACGTGCAAGCCAGCTGAAAACTTCCGTTTCATACTGATTGGTTATAGTAAAATTCTCATCTCCATACATCGAAGTATAGTAAGAGTGCCAATCATGCAGTGTCAGAGAAGCACTAGATGGACGGTCGTCTCGTCTGATTAGACTTAGCCATGATTTCTTATTTCCAGTGAACTGTTGCCGGATAATTTGGTACCTCTTCATTCAGCTTTGTATTTGCATTTTGTGCTCCGCTTCAACTCAAAAACAGTTCCACGTAGCGGTCTACCACAAGCAATCCAAATGTTCAGCCACGTAATTGCATGTCGTTTTGCCGATTGGAGTTCAGTTTTCCCGACTGGACATTCGGACCACACCGGTTTCTCTGTCCAATTTTGGCTCGCCTTGTAGGAACCACTTTCAGTTCGGCAACTTTCAGAGCATGTATGACTTGATGGTAATAAGTGCTGAAACAACAGTAACTGAGACGTTGGAAGGGCTCAGAGCAGAGTAGATGAAACGGAACTTTGGTGGATGCTCAGTGAACAGAGGACTATGAGCAGTTGTGGGATGATTATTTATCAGGAGTGAACTTACCTTTTCTAGGAACTTGAATGTCCAATCTTCAGTTAGCTCACTAAATTGTTGAAAAAAACTCAAAACATTAACAAAAGAGTAACTTTAGTGACAATTTCAGTGAAAAAGTGACATAAAGTGACACATCCTAAAAAAAGGGACAAAAACTAAAAAAGTGACTGCGGCCGATCCCTGTTAATACCTCAGAGAAGTTACGAAAGTCTTTAAACTTTTTGTAGTTATAAAGCGGCCACCAAAAGTCCGTAGCTATCAGAAAAGCTATGCTGCACAGCGGTGTAGTTTTTTTCTTATTTTTATAGATTTTTTATTCACTTAATAGTTTTAGGAAATGAACATAACAATCGTCTAACTGGTCTTATTTCGTCAAACGCAAAACACATAGAAAGGGGAGGGCTTTCAATTTCTTGGGAAAGATGGAGTGAAATAAAGACGGATACAAGGACTAGAGTTACAGTAGCGGCTTTATAATTACGAAATTTCTCATCTCATAACTAAAAAAAAAAAAAAAAAAAAAAAAAAAAAAAAAAAAAAAAAAAAAAAAAAAAAAAAAAAAAAAAAAAAAAAAAAAAAAAACCAGCTTGTACGATTGTTGCTTGTTTTAACCAACAATATGTGACATAAAATCCTTGTTGAATAAGAGTAAATGACTTTTGATAAAACCAATTTATGCAAGAACAGATTGTTGGACAATCATAGATACGTTTTGTGTTCCCTATCTACTGAGGCCTTGGTTCGTTTTCCCTTTTTTAACCAAGCCCTTTTTCCTAAGTCCTGCAAAGAAAGAAGAACAGCGTCTCTGAGGTCAGTTCTGATGTCTCCTGTTGGAATTAGGGTAAAAACCCAATAAAAACAAGATTTTTTTTTACTTAGGTCTTTCTGAACATATCCACTTAATGATAGTTCATAGCCTTTTCCAATTTTATTCATTTTTTGTTAAAGGAACGAAGTAACACTATTAGTGAGCCGTTCTCCCTAGTAATTCATCATTAGTTGTATCAATATTTTTTCCCCTGGAGGCGTTTTTAAAATCTTATTTTGTGGTCTAGTTCGAACTTTCAAAATTTCCTGGTCTTTGCATTCGTGTTTTCGTCTCAAAAGCCAAAATAAATGTTACACTTGAAAGCACTCAAAAGAAAAACGAGAACATTTTTCATAGCTCTATTCTTTTATAGCAAGAAGGCTTAAGTAATAAAACAAAACATGGCTTTATTTTGCAGTTTATTTGAACCACGATTGACCATGTTTTGGTTCAACGCCAACCATACAGATCGATTCCAACAAATCTCACTTTCCCTTGCTATCATTTCTTTGTACATAACTTTCATTATTAATTATGACCAGAAACGAACTTTAGTGGGTAAAATGAGTATAGAATATCATAATTCATTCTAAAAAGTGGTGAAGGAACTCGACAAAAGGAATCTCATGCAAAACGTTTGTATCGATGTGTGCTGTAAATACTGAAATTATATCTTCTTTTGCAGTAATTGACGATGGTAATGAAATCGTTATGCAAAATACGATGGCGCTGATTTCATCTCAGTTGAAGACTAAATCGAGTTTAAAAGATTGTAAGAAGTCGACAGGCATTGGAAGTCTTAAAGGTTCATTAAGTGCTAGAAACAGGCCAATGTGTTCTTGGTTGAGAAAACACTAATAGCAATAATTGTAGTATCCACACGAAAAAAAAGGTATGAGATGAAAAAGGGGGATGCAAAAGGTAAAAACGCCTTACCAAAACTTCCTTTTGATAGCCCGGCATGAAATGAAAAAAAAAATAATTAATATAGCTGAGAAACATAAAAACAGCCTGAATATATTCTTAACTGAACCGTTTTGAACCCTGACCAATACCATAAAAACAAACAGTGAAGAAAACTTGAAAAACAGCTGGTCAATATTTTACCAAGTTCATTGCTGGTTGTGGAATAATTTACCCAGTTGAGAAGAAGTCCAGAATGCTTTGTTTCCTTATGCAAATTAACATGAAGTGGGTTCTGAAATTAATAAGTGCGTTCTGGAATATAATTAGTCAAACTGGAATCCAAAAAATTGTTCAGTGTTGGAGGGTAAAAAATTATCTCAGGTCTTGGTTCAAAGATTTATCAGTGTCGACGCAAAACGTTGACCAAGTAAAATCAATGCGTCTCCATGCATTACTTAATTTTTCCCCCGGCCAATTCGTAAAGAAGCAGCAGCTGTAAAATTCGGATGACTCAGAGGCCATCCTTTGAAAATCTCTTTTTAAGCACTGAAAGTGATTGGAGGGCAACCATTCCCCTTTCAGTGCCCTTTGACGCCCAGGGCGCTCCCGTAGCCTCTTATGGCATCAGATCAAAATTTAAGACAATTATTTTCTCAAAATGATTGAAGTGTCCAAATAGTGTTCATCCCTCCGGGGAGAGCACAGTCAACACAGCCTTAAGGACAAGGGTATAAAATTATAGAGTCCGCCCGTTATTCGCAAATATTTTTAAGAAGCAAGAATGGGCATTTTACACCTTGTTAAAACCAAAACTTGTTAGTAGTTTAGTTATGTGTGCCCATGAAAACCGAACCCCCTACGCCCCTTATGACCCTGGGCATCCAATTACACCCCTGTATTAGAATACCATGAAGTCATTACGGCTAGAATAGTCAAAATGTCCAATTAATATACTGCCAGGGATTGCATGACCCTAACAACCCTAGGGACAGCGGCCCAATATAATGAAAATTGCCTATTTTTCAGATAGATGTTAGGACAAAAGTACGAGCATGTTACACGTTGTTTGAAAAAAAAAAAAAAAAAAAAAATTCAATCTACGAAGGTGACACTCTCCCAGGGCCTCCCGCCTTACGTGCCGACTAAAAGGAGTAGTCAAAAACGTGTTTTCCTGCCGTTTTTCACAGCATATACCTTAGGCCAAAGAGACATCAGCAAGTAATACATGTCGCCAAAAGGGCACGAAAAAAAATTTGTTTACCGATCAGTTTGAAAAAAAAATATGGGTCAAACGGGTTGAAGTTCATAAATTGGGCCAAAAACATTGAAATTGGCCCTCTTTCGTATCCGTCAGAAACCTACGATGTAGAGTACCATTTGATAAAAATAGAAAGAGAAAGGAATATGCAAAAGTTAAGAAGCACTTGCTTTCTTGATTCCTCGGTTCAAGCTACAGAATTTCGGTGATGCAGGAAAGATTCAAGGACTAACCCGGTCTAAAAACTAGCTATGTCCAGCGTTGCCAACACTTTTAAATAAACTGTAATAGTTTGCCGACTAAAATTGTACCGCAAGAGGTCAATTTGTACCATCTGAACAGCTTGTTAAAAAACAATCCATAATTTTTTTTTGAGTAGGAGGCGGTCCCTAAAGTTGGTGATCAGAACATCTACAGAAGAAGCTTTTAAACGTCAGCTAAACGTGGTTAGAACCAATTCTTGACTGGCCATTTGTACCTTTTGTAGGTCAGTGCCTGTCCGATAGCTGTAAGGGACCGAGATAGGATCTCTGCATTCCTGTCATCACAGCATCTACCATAAGAAATACTTTAACACATGAAGGGACCCCTCCCTCCTCCTTCCGAAAAATAGTTTGATTCTCTTTCCTTCTCCCCTTAAGGGTCAGATCAACGTCCCTATTCCCTAAGGGTTTTCTCAACCATACTTGGCGAAAAATAATGCTAGCCTCCCAGCTATATCTTTCGTAAGTCTGTCCCAAATCCAACCCCTGTGGCGAGAGAATGGGTTCTTAAGTTGCTAAATTCTTACTCGTTCCGATATTTGCCAGAGAAGAATATAGGATCTCAGTTTAAACGTGGTGGACAGTAGCATAAGATTTCCAATTTGAACATTTTTGAAACTCTATCCTGGTCCAATCTCTTGAAAGGGAATGATCTCTAAATTCTTTTCATCCAGACATCTACCCGTAGAGGTTTTCGGCACTCAATGAAAATTAGAAGCAAGAACAAGTGTCATACCTGCGGCTTTTCAGGGTTCAAACTCAATCCCATCTCTATGGAAGGCGGAGAAGGAATATTTCAAAAAGATTTTAGTATCAAGGAGGCACACTTGTGCCTCTATAAAGAGGCGACCCACCACAATGTTAAGCGATTTCCGGTCCTAGCGGTCGCAGAGAGACAACGATGATCGCATTTTGTAGCCCAAGCTCCAACTAAGAAACGTGAAAAATTTCACCCCCCTCCGACTTTATCTTCATGGGTAAAAGTGGGCCGGAAGTTTCGACCCTCCGACCACAACCCCCTTTAACGTTGTCTGATTAGGCTGAAATTTAGAGGTTAAGCTTTCCTAGGGCCCGGGAGCTTATCCTCGAAATTTCAGCTCAATCCGATCACTCCTTCCCCGTTTTCCAAAAAACAAATGTAGCCACACAATGTTCATTTTTTTTTTTATCAGCCACGCCTGCAGGCCACAGTTGGCAACGGATCCGGGTGAATGAGGACTCATTCGAAGCGGAATTCGACCTGTTAGGGCCTTTTGATATTTTCAGACCGAAAAAATTATCCCCCGAATTTACATTTACGAAATTCTCGTTTTCCTATAAGAGCCCATGTTAATTTTTCCCACCACAGCCCCCCTTTAACGTTGTCTGATCGGGCTGAAATTTAGAGGATAAGCTTTCCTGGGGCCTGAGAGCTTATCCTCAAAATTTCAGCTCAATCCGATCCTTCCTTCCTCATTTTCCAAAAACCAAATATCAAGTTTTGTGGGGATTTTCTTGCGTCAAAAATAGATACTGGAGACTAAAATAATATTTCCGTAAGTGTCTCTGTGGTACACTGGTCGCTGTTCCTGACTGTCAGGCGGAAGATCCGGGTTCGATTCCCCATCAGAGAAATTTTTTTATACATTGAATTTAAAGTTTAAAAAAGAAACTCAGTTTCTTTTTTAAATCCAATCTATTAAATCCTTCGGCTCAACAGGCGTCTCCAGAAGAATATCACAGCCGGCCTTCAGGTTACAGGTAAGTCTCCACTGCTTTGATAACATGTCGTACAACCGCATGCTCGAAGAAAAAAGAAAATCTTACTGTGTCTTTGATTTGATTATTCAGGAATTAAAAGCCTTAACAGAAGTATCTTCAAGAGCGGGGGTTTGGGGGGCTGCCGCCCCCCAGTCTTTACGCTAAAGTTTGACTTTCTCACAACTCTTTTTTTTTTAAACAATAAAAACTTTAGCGCAAAGAGCGAGGTGTTGAGGAGGGCACAGCCCCTTTTATATACGGAAGCGGGGGTTTGGGGGGCGGCATCCCCCCAACTGTACCTCCTAATCCCTGTACGTTTTAAGGTTCGAACTTGTGACTCAGCCTCTTTAACTCTTTAGAAAACGTAGTTTTTTTCAAATAATATACAATATGAGCGAATGGTAAATTCTTCATTTGAGTTTTTTGGGGAACAAAATCGATCTGGCCTCTTTGTGAGGCTGGAGGAGGAAAAAGAATCCCTAAATTCTTGTCATCTCGGCATCTACCAGAAGGAATAGCCAAATCTAAAATGACATTGGTGAGAATTAAATAATAATTGTTCTAGATGTGCCCTTTCTGGGTCAATACCCTGATCCCTCTGAAAGGAGGAAGAGCGACACTAAATTCTTGTCATCACGTCATTTTCAAGTAGTAATCGTCAGATCCAAACCAAACTTGGACGGAAGTAAGAGCTAGTGTTTTATTTTGCCTTTTGGGAGTATCGGCCTGTTCAAACCTCTGTAGGGGACAGAAGACGAGGCTCCTAAGTTCTTATCATCCTCATTATAGATGTCATTACTGTGATATATTGCAACCAAACTTTTTTTTTCTTTTGTATTAGCCTTTTGGAACGTCAAAAATAAAAAATAAAGAAAGAAAAACGGTAAAAAAAACAACAATTTGCTTTTTTTGACTCGTCTAAGCGTTATTTTTAGAAAAGGAGAGAAATACCTAATTCTATCGTAAATATAGCTTTTTCTAAAGTAGTATACTTTTTCAAAATTTGTTCAGTGCAAAAAATGTGGACTTGACACTTTCGGGAACTTCAAGCATAACGAGTTATGTGAAGGTCATACTAAAGAACTTTGCTTGGAGCTTAGGGTATTTTGGTAACCTCTTTATTAACTTTCTTTAGGTAACAACTTTCACATTTCTCCAAGTTTGTTATACAAGGCAGGAAGGCGTTATAAACCAGGCTCATGTTGGAAACAAGTTTGACATCATTTCCAGCCACGTGGCAAAACACCTAGTAATTTTATTGCTTCAGGCTCTAGTAGAACAACCAATAATATGAAACGTATTATTGGTAGACGTATTACTACTTACATGACTATAAAAAAACAACACAACAGCACCATTAAAGCAAAACCTTACCTTCATTCGTGCTCATTGAATAGAGAAGGCAGAGGGCAAAAAGCGCTACGTAATCCGTGTCATTGACGTCTAAACAATCGAATATTGACTTCAAAAAAGGTCTGTTCATAAGGCCGAATTGACCTTCATCCAGTGATAGCTGGTGCGTTTCTTTAATCATCTCCTTTTCTTCATCTGTTATGTTAACTTCAAAGCCAGGATGACCATTCGAGCTCATTGTCATAACACTTGGCTCAACTCCAGTTTCGATTTCAGAGTCCCCTTCACTTTCGTCAATGTTTTCAGATTGAAGACTTCGAAATTTTTCAAAGTAATCATCACCGGTATCATCAGCTTTGCCGTTGAGTATAAACCAAGCAAGAGTTCGAACAAGAGGTCGATGTTTGAGAATGACAAAAACTTGCGTCAAAAGAAAGAGGGCGACGATGCGGCTGACGTGTGGTCGCGAAGGCTGAAAAAAAAGTTTCAAGTCAGTTCCGTTTCCAACAGTCTTTACAAAGTTTCCATTTTCCCATCTTGAAAAAAAACTGTAGAGAAACTACATAATAGTTTATTTTCTATGAAATTGATCCTTGAAATGTTGTTGAAATGGTGAAAAATGAAAAGGGATAATTTAAAAAAGAAAACAAGTAATGACAGTATTTTCTTTTTCTGTAATCAGGACTAAAGTACTACAGATCTACTGGAAAGACTGTGAAGGTGGAAACAGAAAATTATGTAGTCTGAGCCAGCTATAAGCATTGAAGGGCCAGATGAGATTCTATGAGTAAGCAATGATTTTCCCCTTTCGTGCGTCTACACTTTCCATTTTAAACTTGTTAGTTAACTTTTTAAGTTAAATACGAGAGCAAAATAAGGAGCTTCAACATAAAAGCTGAGAAGAAAAGGGTCAAGATTAAAAACGAATAAGAAACTAGAAGGATTTCACATTATACTGCATTAGATTTACCGAGAAAAAAAAGGGTTGACAGTAAACTAATTGTACCGTCTTATTTTTTTTGCACAGAGATATTTTTACACCATCGTAAGTAAAGTACAAAAAGTTAGAGTCTCTAGCTTAGCACACAAAAAAAAAAATAATAATAATCATTTGCCAACCTATCTGTCGGTTTGGTTGGCAGATAGTTGTTAGAAAAAATACAAACAAAGATTGGCCCAAAGGGAAGAAATGTAGTAGTAATGATAGTACTACCAATCACGAAACAGTGAATCTATACTTTTTCTCTATTTTGATTTAATGAAGACTTCTTACGTAACTCATCGCACTGAATCGATTGATATTTAGTAAATACTGTCGGAGTTATGTATCTCCTATGGTTGCGTAGATTGGCATTTCAACTTAACAAGTGTATTTGCTGCTTCATCTGACTCTCTAAGCAAAAATAGTGTATCTGCATCAAACGTATCTAAGTTCACATATACAGATCGATACGGCAAGAAAATTTACGTATGAAGCCATCCTTAATATATATAAAAAAAGAAATTCTTGAGAATCTAGCCAAGCTTTAGCTTTGAAACTTAAACAAACAGAAATTATTTCGTATATGAGGCCTCTCCTCAAAACTTCACTCTATACGCTAAAATTTGACTTTTTTCCAATTCCTTAAGAACGACTCGTGAAGCACAAGGGCCGCTTAGTTAGAATAAGAAGCTTTTATAAAGTACACAAATAACTTTAGTGTGAAGAAAGAGGGGC
The DNA here is from genome assembly GCA_027921565.1 of Artemia sinica. Lineage (NCBI taxonomy): Eukaryota > Metazoa > Arthropoda > Branchiopoda > Anostraca > Artemiidae > Artemia > Artemia sinica. Next base: position 34,221,351 of record CM051274.1, on the reverse strand, counting down.
CAAGGAAGGGGGGAGTCCCCCTCCTATAATTAATAATTTCTGTTCGTTCTAAGTTTTAATGCTGCTCCTTCCTTTCAGCTGAAAAACTTGTTTTTCTTATTTTATTTAAGTAAGAAATGAGATAGTGACAGAGCAAAGTTGCGTTTCTACCGTCTTGTGCCACAAAACATCAAATTTGGCCCAAAGAGGATCAAAATGCAGGGGGATGCAAATTCTAAGATAGTCAATGGATTTTTCATGGTTTAAAACCCTTAACTGAAGGTTTTGAGCCCCCCTCCCCATCTTAAAAAAGGAGGAAAATCATTTCTCTGCATGTTTAATATGCATTTCATCATTTATTTCTAATTCTTTTTTCTGCCAGGGTTTACAGGTTACCGCAAGATCGCAGAGACATGTTCAAAGACTCATTTAAAATCTACTGCTTCTTGTAAGTTTGTCTGAATAGATCCATCGTGAAGTGCCACAAAGCACCTTCCGGAGCGAAGGTCTGGTAAGGATACAATAATAATATTTATGGTCGAAAATCCTTAACCTAAGGTTTACAGTCCCCTTTCTTGCATACCCGTCCCCTCTGAGCCCTTCAATAAGCAAAAACTGAAAAACGTGTCATGGAAAAAACTGCCTAATGAAAAATGTCGTTGATTTATTTTCATTTTTCATGAAAGTAGGTGAATTTCTCAAGTGCAAATTTTCGAAGCCACCCCTGATAATATTCCCTTCGGACCCTTAAGTTATGTGACAAGGTTATAAATATCTCTCAGGAAAGTTTAAGGAAGGTAGGAAGTGGTACCTATATTTGATATCATATTTTAAACAAAAATCCGTATTGACTTCTTTAATATTAAAGCTTAAATTGAAAAAGAATTGTGATGTTTATTGTGTATGTTAAAAAAAAAACAAAAAATAATTTTAAAAAGACAAAATTTTCTTTTATGAAAATATAGAACGATGCTGAAACTAAGGACGAACAAAAATTACTGCTTCACAGATTATCGCAAGATATATTTACAAAACTAGTGTATAAAAAACTGACTCGTAATATTTTCCATTATCTGTAGAATCCTAAAAACTAACACTTTAATGAAAACTGAGCTTAATTGACTTTATTTTTAGGGGATTATTGTTGCATACTAGAGGTTATCTATATTACAGTCGGTGAAAGACTATTCAGAGCCTTATAAATTAGTCTTCTATTTACTGCAGGCTACTTGTGGGATTTTCCGCTCTTAAGAGAATATCTTATTTTTTGGAGGGTTGGTTTTGTTTTCAGTAATGCGATATTTTTAGCAACCTACAGATATTGGAAATATCACAAACCAATTTCTTTAAGCTAGTTTTGTAGATTAAGTCTTGCGCAATTTGTGGAGCAATAATTTTTGTTCGTTCTTTGTCGATATATCTTGCGTAATCGGTGAAGCAATAATTTTTGTCAGCTTTAATTTCATCTTCGCTCTTTGCTTCTGTAAAAAACTAGTTTTTTAAAAGTAATTTAAATAATAATATTGGACTGTAAGCCAATTACGTTTCGTAGTCATGTTCATAAGAAACTTAAATTCAAAACAGGGTATTCAGCTGATAGTTTGGGTGTCATTCGTCCGTCAACACCCTATTTCAAGAAAAGTTACGTTGACCTTTTTTATATTATCGCCTAAACTTCACAAAAGATCTCTATGTCAGGTTTATTGTCTAAGTTGAAAAAAAAGAAAACAGTTAACTTTCATAAAACAAAGATTTTCTGGTAAAAGTAAGGAGAAAAGTTAAAACTTAAAACGAACAAAATTATTGCTTCAAAGTCTATATAAAATGTAAAACTAGCTCAAATAAACTGGCTCAAGGTATTTCTCTACATCTGTATAATTTTGGAAGACTATTACTTTAATGAAAACAAAAAACCACAAAGAAAACAGGAACCTTTTTTAGGAGGAGAAAATTCTTTAAATAATCAGCAGAAAAAGGGGTACTGGTGCATTATACGGGCCTGGATTCGTTTGCCGGATTCGTTTGCTTGCAAGCAAACGAATCCGTTCAATTTATAATTCAAACATTGGGTGATGAACTTGTGTCATCTAATTAGGGGTTATGGGCCGGGGGTTAGCTGACCTTTATTGTTTTGGTTCAAGTAAATATATTTTCATTTTTTGATAGATTTCCATTTATATACTGTTGAGAAGGCGTGTTTCAATCAATATAAACATTCGATTTTGTTTATACGCCAGTGAATGGAAGTGTTTATTTAATATGTGAGTTTTGTTTTCCTATTTATTTATATTTTTCTTCTGTTTGTTTAGTATGTTTTTATGTTGATGTAAGTTAAGGTTTTTAAAAAGAACATTTTTTGTTTCATTTTTTTTTCGTTGAGAAAGGCTCCCGGACGTGGGGCCGAAATATTCGGAGTATTTTTGTTTAATCAAGTGTTTTATTTGTATTCACTGCTTTATAAAAATTAAAACCCGTTTTTCTTGTTTAAATTTTTTGTAAATAGAAAAGCAGTGTGGTCTAAGAAATTATTAATGATGAGAGGGATGATAAACTGAACAAAAAGGCAAGATCTGCACACTACTATTACTACCACTAATACAGCTACTACTACTACTTCTACTACTGCCACTACTATTACTTCTACTGGGCTGAGAATCCGTGAATTCGGGTTCGTTCCCTGGTGTGGTCAGTTTCTTAGTTTGGGACGCGGGTCAGTGGTGTGACCCTGTAAGCTTAGCCAGAGTCAACCCAGCTCTAAATGGGTACCTGGAGAAATCTGGGGAAGGTAAAACAGGAAGGGTTTGCGAAAGCATAGGTTGGCTGGCCCCCAGCCCCCCATTGCACTTCCTGGCTGAAGGGCCACGAAACGGAGATCAGCACCGCCGGTTTGGACCTTAAGGGTCTAGTGCCGCATCCTTTACCCTTTTTTTTACTACAATTACTGCTTCTGTAGCGAGCACTACTAAGAATGAGAATATTAAGGTGACAGTTTGAGGAAATGTTGAGGGTAAAGTTAAACTAAATCAAAACATACATTGTGCATAAACATTATCAAAAGGACGTATCAGAAATATCTTAGGAACGGCTTGCCGTATCAAGCAGGAAGTTCCGGGGCATGATGAGGGGGATATTCAACTGACCAAAAGGCAATACGCAGATACTGCTACTGCTACTAATACAACGCTGCTATTACTACAACTACTACTAATGTGATACTAGTACCACAAAGGCTAAGGATACGAAGGTGAATATTTAAGAGAATAAAGGGGAAATTTGAAATGGATCAAAACACACTATGTGCATGCAGGTTGTCAAAAGGGCGTATCTCAGGAATGACATATGGTACTGAGTTGTAACTTTCTGGGAATGCTTTGGGGGAAGATCAATTGACCTAAAGGCAATATGTTCAAGCTACTATTAATACTACTACCACTAATGCTACTTCTACTCCAACTACTGCTTCTATTGCAACAACTACAAAGACTAACTGTTAAATGTCAAAGACTTAAAGTTAAATTTTTAGGGAATATTAAGGGGGAAGTTGAGCTAAATCAAAACAAACTATGGGCATAGAGGTTATCAAAATGACATACCGGCAATATCATAGCAATGGCTCGTAGTATTAAGTTGAAAGTTCCAGTGTTTGATGAAGGTGATGTTCAACTTAGCAGAAGGCAGTATGTGCATAATGCTACTGCTACTACTGTTAGTATAACTACTATTCCTACTACTACTACTACTACTACTACTACTACTACTGTGAATATTACAACAACTAAGGCTAAGGGTATGAAGGTGAAAATTTCAGGAAATATAAAATTTCAGGAAATACAGAGGGTATTTCCTGAATTTTTTGAAGAACGGTTTGAACTGAATTCAAACACACTGTGTGCATGCAGGTTGTCAAAAGGGCGTATCAGCAATTTCTTAGCAACGGCTTAGAGTATGAAGTTGAAACTTACAGGGCTTGTTGTGTGGGATGTTGGACTAATAAGGCAATATTCGCATGCTATTGCTGCTACTGCTACTACTACTACTACTACTAAAGCTAACGGTATTAAGGTGAAAATTTCAGGGAATGTTAAGGCACTGTTAAACTAAATAAAAACGCACTACATCGATGCGGGTTGACAAAGAGACGCATCAGCAATGCCCCAGGAACTGTTTAAGGTATTAAGTTGGAATTTTCAGCTTTTGTTGAGTGGGATGTTGAAAATATAAAAAATAAAAGGTACCATGTAAAAACTGCAACTAATGCTACAAAAACTACTACTACTATTTTTACTACTGCAGCTAAGGGTACTAAGGTAAAGCTTCCACGGAATTTTTAGGGGGATATTGAACTAAATCAAACCCATTATGAGCATGTAGATTGTCAAAAGGATGTACCAGCAATATCTATGGAACAGATTAGATTGTTAACTTTAAACTTTCAGGGTAGGTTGAGACGGACTTTGAACTAACCAAAAGGCATTATGTGCATGCTACAACTACTTCTACTACTATTAAGATTTAATGTTTAGGGGGAGTTTCAACAAAATCAAAACAAACTATGTGCATGAAGGTTTTCAAGAGGATATATATACAAGCAATATCTTAGGAACGGCTTAGAGTCTTAAGCTGAAACTTTCAGGGCATGTCAAACTAATCAAACGGCACTATGTGCATGGTACCATTTTTGCTACTACTACTATTGCTACGACTACTACTTCTATTGAGGCTAAGCGTATTCAGGTGAAAATTTCAGCAATATTTATAGGGAAATTCAGCTAAATCAAAACACCTGCGTGCATTAAGGTTGCCAACAGGATGTATGAGCAATTTCTCAGGAATAGCTTAGAGTATCAAGTTGAAACTTTCAGGGCTTGTTGAGAGCATTGTTGAACTAACCAAAATCACTCAGTGCATACTGCTATTACTACTCCTATTGATACTTCTGCTACTATTACTACGACTACTACAACTGAGGCTAAGGGTAGGAAGGTGAAACTTCCAGGGACTGTTAAACTAAATCAAAACACAATCTTTGTATGCAAATTGTCAAAAGGGCGTATCAACAATATCCCAGGAACGATCCAGACCCTATTCCTACAATTACTAGACTCTAGGGTGTTAAGTTGAAAGTTTCAGGGTCTGTTGAGGGGCATGTTGAACTAACGAAAAGAACCTATATGCTTGCTACTGCTACTACTACTACTGCTATATCTTCTACTATGGTGACTACTACTCATACTACTGAAGTCAGTGTACTACGGTGCAACTCTCAGGGAATGTTGAGGGGGATATTGAACTAAATTGTAACAGACTGTGTGGATGCAGGTTACTAAAAGGACGCAACAATAATATCCCAGGAATTTTCAGTGCACGTTGAGGGGGATGTTGAACCAACTAAAAGGTACTATATGCATACTATCACTACTACTAATACTGCTACTAAGGCTATGAGCATTAAGCGAAAATTCACAGGGAAATGTTAGAATATGTGAAATCAAATTGAAACAAATTGTGTATGCAGGCTGTCAAAAGGCCGTATTAGCAGTATCTCAAGAACGGCTTAGAGTATTATGTTGATATTTTTGGGTTATGTTGAGGGGTATTTTGAACTAGTAAAAATGTGCTATGCACATACTACTACAGCTAGTAGTTGTTGTAGCACTACTCCTGCTGTTAGTGCTCCTATTCCTAATACTAATGGTATTAATGTGGAACTTTCAGGGACTCTGAGGATGATGTTGGGCTAAGTCAAAACACATTTTGTACATGCAGGTTATCAAAAGGGCGTATCAGAAATATCTCAGAAACGGCTTTAAGTACTAAGCTGAAACTATAAGGGCATGAGGAGGGGATGTTGAACTAGACCAAAATTACACAATGTGAATATTATTGCTGCTTAATACTAATACTACTACTGCTATCACTAATACTACTTCTAATGCTCCTAATATTACTTCTGCTACTAAGACTACTACTATTGCTAACGCTAAGGGCACAAGTTAAACTTTCAGGGAGTGGTGAGGGTGGTGAAGAACTGAATAAAAACACACAATGTACATGTGGGTTATCAAAGGGGTGTATTAGCAATATCTCAGCAACGGCTTAGGATATTAAGCTGAAACTGCCAGGGCTACCAATATTCATACCACTTTTGCTACTGCTTCTACTACCACTAATGCTACTGTCGAAGTAAATCGAAATAGCTTAAGTGCTTACAGGTTGTCAAAATAGATCAGATTGTCAAGATATCCAGGCGGGATATCTTAGGTCTAGAATAGGGCATAAAGTAGAAACTTTCACGTAAAGTTTATAATGCTTTAAAACTAAATCAAAAGCTGTTATGTACATGCTGGTTGTCAATAAGACGTCTCAACAATAATTCGAGAACGACTAAGAGAATAGCTTAAGTGCATACAGGTTTTCAAAATAGATCAGGTTGTCAAGATATCCAGGCGGTATATCTTAGGACTAGAATAGGGCATAAAGTGAAAAACTTTCACGGAAAATTTATGTTGCTTTAAAACTAAATCAAAAGGCACTATGTGCATGCTGGTTGTCAATAAGACGTCTCAGCAATAATTCGAAAACGATTGAGGGAAGTAAGTTGAAACTTTCTGGTCAACTACCATTACTACTTCTGCTCTTACTAATGAATTAAATAAAAAAAGTGTAAGTGTATCCAGGTTGTCAAAATAGCATAGATACCATGTCTTAGAAACAGTATAAGGTATTAAGTCTTTTTTTTTTTTAGAAAAAGTCAAGGAGGTGTAAGACTAAATCAAAAGACATTATGTGCGTCTAGATATTCAAGAGGGATTTCGTAGATTTTATATGTGTCGTATATTATTGAAAAATGCTCAAGCATTTTTTTTACAACACATAAATAGTAAGCCAAAGTATGGATTGTTCTAGAGAGACCCCGAAAACATTTAAAATATTCTTCTATGTCAATAAAAAACGAACAAAAATTAGTTTCGAAAAACTTTTCCACAAAAGAACTTTGTCAAATAAAATTAAAGAGCTACATCAAACCAAAGATTAGCAAAAATAAAGTTAAATAGTTATCCAAGCGCAAAACTACCACAAATCACCATCAATAAATAAATGAGACCCAAAACGAACAAAATTTACAATAACTAACCGAGTCAAACTCAAAACAAGTAGAAACTAAGAGGAATAGAGCTGGCATCCCCCGTGCCTAGTAAAGACCTGAACATAATTTGAATCTTCCTGATAACAAAATAAATTTTAGATGTTTTCTCTTTTTAAAACTTTAATAAATCAAGACTTTCAGGAATGAATTTCGGTATATAGATTAAATGTCAATCCACGTTAGTTTTTTTCAGTGTTCTTGTTTGTTATTGTGATTTTTTTTCGATATTATGAGAATTAGAAACACACAGCTCAAAATAAGGATTGTTTTCAGTAAAGCACAAATTTAAGTTCTGATCTTTATAAGGCATGGGGGGTGCCAGCCATACTTCTGTTACTTTCTGCTCGTGTTTAGTCTGACTGGGTTATTTTTTGTAGGCTACTTTTTGTTCGTTTTCGGTTTCATTTATTTATTGATGGTGATTTATGGTAGTTTTTAGCTTAGAAAAATATCCAACTTTATTTTTGAAAAAGCACTTCAAAAATGCTCAAAATCAAGAACAAATAAACCATGAAAATAAAAATACTCGAAATCAAGAACTGATAAACCAGGATATATAGTTCCTGAAATCCGATTATTCTGCCTAAATGACGGAAGTTAATTTATGGCCAGAGCCAAGCAAAGTGGCGTCAATTCACGGAAATATAAGGGGGGGGGTGTACTTTTCAAAATCTAGGCTGGGAAGTCCATTTTGTTGTTTTTTCCATTTTTTCAATGAAATCACCAAAAAAGTATTCTTCGATAAAAATGCAAAACACTGGTGGTCTAAATCTAAGGGGGTTGGGCAAATGCCCTCCCGTCTAATTGACGTCCCTGACTGGACACTTTCGCTTCACATTTGTCTGCTTAATTATAACATGGCAGACGCACCAGGTTAGGCAAATTCAAGGAACCCCAATGCTTTATTATCCTAATGTAACAAATATCCTAAAGTTTCTACGACCATCGCTGCCATATGAAAAGGCCTGGAGAAAAAAAAAAATAACACAAGAAAGTCAATTCTCTTAGGCATCATATGCAGCATTATGCGCTGTCTATGATGAAGAATAAGAGTGGACCCAAAATTGAGCACTTGGGCATACCAGCAGCCTTTGATTTGAGCTTTCAGCAGAAATAATATCATCCCCCTAACAAACTGATGCATGTTAGTTCGGTACGGCGTAAGTATATCTCTGACTGAACCTCGAATTTAGTTATTAGGCATACACAGTAAAATAAAGTTGGAAATAGTGTCGGACACGCCTTCTTTAAATATTAAATAGTAAAATGAAAACAAGTTTTTTCAACTGAAATTAAGGAGCAACATTAAAACTCAAAATAAATGGAAATTATTCTTTATTTGAGGGGGGACCACCCTTTCCTAGAAACCTCGCTTTTTACGCTAAAGTCTTAAAACTCCTAAAAATATTCCTCATTCAAAATCATCGGTCCTTGTGTTTGATTAGTCTCAAGAATCAGGACAAAAAGTCAAACTTAGTGGAAAGAGCGGTGGTTGAGGAAGGTGCGGCTTCCCTCATATACTGAATAATTTCTATTCGTTGTAAGTTTGAATATTGTTCCTTACTTTCAGTTGAAAAAAAAACAACTTAAAAACAATTTCAGTTGTAATTGTTTTTCAAATCATGATAAGAAATACCCTTCTCTCCCCATCCCCTTCGTGTGATATTTCTCCTGGAAAATTCTTGGAAACATTCATCCCCACGGAAAATTCTCCCCGTAGACTTTCCTCTCTCCCCCTCTCTACAGAAAACTACGCGAAAATTTCCCGTATATTTTCCAAATAACAAATACTATATGATTATGAAAGGTCATGTCATCACCAAAAACATAGTTATTGAACTTTTCACATATGCTGAATTAAATGGCTATTTTAAAATTTTGATTGAATATCTTTGGGCAAAAAATGGGCGTGAGAGAAGGGCTAAGCGCACTCCAATCTTTTTGGTCAATCAAAAAGAGAACTAGAAGTTTTAAGTTCTGTTCAATTGAGCTCTCTCCCGATATTCTAGGACCATTAGTTCGATTCGATCAACCCCTAAAAAAAAAACGCACCTGTCATTTTTCTTCTGCAAAAATATCTACAGAATTCGACATTTTTGTAGATAGGAGCTTGAAACTTCTAGAGTAGGATTCTCTGATACGCTGAATCTGATGGCGTGATTTTCGTTAAGACTACTTTTTTGGGGGGAGGGGAGGCTTTTTCGAAACTCATGCAAATTTTCTCAGGCTCGTGGCTTTTGTTGGGTAAGATTAAACTTAATGCACTTTATATATTTGGAATCAGCATAAAAATCCAACTCTTCTGATGTATCAATTATTATGAAAATTCCGTAATTTAGATTACTATTGGGCCAAGTCGTTCCTTACTTTCACAAACTGTTACCACAACAGTTTGTTACCACAAACTGTTTCAAAGGAAGATGGTGGCAGGAGCTTCATGATTGTCAAAGGCATCTTAAATGAATTGGATAGCAAAAAAAACGCTGCAAGCTCAGTCGAGAAGTTTCTTTTCGAAATTCAAATTGGAACAGCAAAAAAATCTTGCCAGCAGATTCTCGCAATGCTGTTATACAGACACCTTTCTTTCATTCAGGGCCACGGCCAGAAAAGTTTTCTGAGGGGCGGGGGGATGCCATTCTCTATTTTTAGAGTAAGCAGAGACAGCCTTCTTGGACCTAATGCGAGTGTACCTATGTCTTTTGCCCAACTGATGTATTATGAGGATAATAGGCCATATTGAGGAAGCTTAAATTTTCCATGTAATGTAAATTGGCAACAAACTGGGAAAGGAGAAGGTTGACAATAATCATTTTTTTTACAAAAGCTTTTTTTTTTAATGTTGAGTCTTCCTAAATTTTAGAAATTGCATTGAGTACTTCAGCCTCAGTGCCGTGATTCGTTCGTGTATATATGCCATTGCCAGACCATTTAGCCGTTTTTCAGAATTGTTTATTCTAAAGTAGGTTTATAGTAACTTCAATAAAGAAAATAACCGTTTATGTGGTGCTAGAACACGAAGTAACACATCTATCACGGGCAAAAGCTGTAAAGTCTAAATTGCATTCTTCTTTTTCTTTCTTTCGTTCTTTTTAATTCCCAATTTATCGCCACAGAACGATCTCACCATACACCTTTGAACTTTCAAGGTAGTAAAGTTTAGCTAGCTTGGTAATTCTTGAAGCATTTTGATTCTCACTTTCTTCTAAGTTGATTCGTAAGAGATACTGGAAAGTTGATAGTATGTTCTGGTGTGATTAGAACTTTGGGGCAAAAGCCGGGACAGAATTGTCGAGGAGAGCAATAAATAGTGACCTCTTGAAGTATTGCTCAACTGAGACGACTGGAACGTGGCGTCTCATTGTTTACCACCCTATTGTTCTTGGTCTCCAAACAGGGATTTCCAAAGTCTCACATCGATCGCTAAATTTCTTAAAACTAAGTGAAAATCTGACAATTACCTTATTTCCTTATTTCTATATTAATTACCTATATTCTGACGATTTATCTCGCTTTTACAATTATTACAGACTTTACTATGGCGTCAGAAAGGACGTGATTTTCTCTCTGCAAATACAAACTTATGTCAGGGAAGACACATTCGAAAAGAAGGAGGCTCACTAAAAATTTACATTTTTCAATCGCACACTGAAGAAGCTGAACCTTTCATTGACCTGAAGCACATGTCTTCAGTCTAAAGGCTTGTCAGTGCTTGGAACCTCTTCTGAGTGCGGCCATAAAAATACCTGCCTTTTGCATGGAGCCATTGCGGCATTTTGCGTTTTCATTATCTCCGAAAACTTCCCTTGCATCTTTCCATTTCTTAAATGCATACTTTACAAATTTTCCCGGACATAAACTTTACTGCATGCTTTACATAAACAACAAAGACATTTGGGGGGGGGGGGGTATTTTGACCCACCAAATCCCCGATTTACTGAACCCTGCTATCATTGATAGTTGATACTATCAACTTTGAAACTGCAGACAGGATAGGTATTTGGCGGTAGTTTGACGGATAAAGTGGGTCACCACCTTGTAAGGCGGATGATCTCGGTCAACATAAACGTTTGATGAAATCATCCTGTGATAAAGCACATGTTCGTTATGTATGTCTGTAAACACGAGAATTACTGTCTTCAGCGAGTTTGTTGCCTTGTTCGTTCCTTCGGGAGTTCTATTTTTAAGCACTGTCACCAAATCACTATATATATATATATATATATATATATATATATATATATATATATAATATATATATATATATATATATATATATATATATATATATCTATATATATATATATATATATATATATATATATATATATATATATATATATATATATATATATATATATATATATATATATATATATCTATATATATATATATATATATCTATATATATATATATATATATATATATATATATATATATATATATATATATGTATACAAGATTTATATACAGTGCACCAAATACAGCAGCAAGTCTTGACTGGAGGAAAGCAGGTAAGATTTAAATTAGAAGAAAGCGAGGCAGTCTTCTCACCAATAATTGTAGAATGTTGGGAAAACTAATGAGTAAATACTATTCATTAGAAATTGATTAACTAGAGTAATTAGTACTACGGATTAGATCAAAATGTAAAATATGAAGAATCTGAGCTTTAAAAATTTTTTCAACCTTCTAACATAGAAATTCTAGCTCAAAACAGGCCATTAAGCCATACATAAAACTGCTGTTTCTACTACAACGACCTATCCTATTACAACTACCCTGACATCACTTTTGGTGGGACTATTACTCCTACAACCACCGTTTTTAACAAAACTGCTTTTAACCACAAGTATTTACATATAGACTACTACATCAACTGTTCCGGCAACGACTACTCCTACCACAGCTCCCCTATTCCAATTGCAACTCTAATCCTAACACGACTACTATCCCACGACTACTATTGTTACCGTTATTGCTACAAACACAAAAACCTACAATGACAACTCCTACCATATCTACTTTCACTAAGATTACTACTAACCCCGCTAACATCCGTAATACTAACACTATTACAGCTTATACCACAAATACTCCTACCATTCTTACCCTGATCTTCTAGCTACGAATATTTCTACCAAGACTACTGTTATTGCCACCATCATGACTCCTGTCATCGCAAATAATACTCCTCCTAGATGCTGCTATCACTACCATTATTATTGCAAGGTCTCCGATTTCAACTGCTCCCGCTACAAATAATCAAACCAAATCCTAATTTTACCACAATTTTTCAACCACGACTACTCTTACCACGACGACTAATATTATCCAGAATTCTACTGTCACTACCAGTATCACTAATACTCCTACCACGACTACTTCAGCCTCAACCGATGCTGCTATAACTCCTACCTTGACTGTTCCGACTACAACTGCTCCTACCTTAACCACTACTACTACCTGCCACCCACAGTAAAACTCATGCCACCACTACTCCTACTAAAGACGCAGATACAGGTAACTTATTCGTGATTTATTATTGAGTTTATTCTTTAATTTATTCTGCTGCAAATAAAGATAATTTCATTCTTGATAATTCAATTTTATTCTAAATAATCGCATCTCACACGATTACACTTCGGACACAAGTGGACAGCGGTTAAAATTGTTTTACAGCAGACCACATTTTGGAACGATTTGCGGCTATTTGTTTTGAGTAGGCGCTAAACTATAATTTAACGCCTATTTCGAAACAAATACTTGATTAATAATTATTAGTGAAGTATTATTAAATACAATAGTTTGTTTAGTTCGTTAAAACACATCACATTAAAAACTGGCTAAACTCTCATGTCAAAATAGCAAAATTCAGCGTATGTTTATGCATTCACGCTGCAACAGGAGCATACGTGAACAAGCGAACGATGACTAACAAACAAACAAAAATAAAATGACAGCAATACTATTAAACAAAGAAGAGCAACAGAGAATACTTAGAAAAGCAAATATCTGATGCTTAATGAATTAAACGTTACTATTCCAACTAGGTCTCCTCATACCATAACTGCTGCAGCAGCGATAGGTGCTATCCCAACAGCCCTTTTTACGATTGCTTCTACTACAATTACTTCTACCCCGAGCACTATTATCATCTTACTGCTATTAAAATATACAAACTATATCAATTAAAAAACGAAAAAGAAACTAAAAACTATTTTTCAAAACAAAGGAGAAAGCAATTAAAATTAATTTTAATTGCTTATATAAGTTAGGTTATATAATTATTAACATTCTAAAGAACGAAATTACTGTGTACAAAAACCGAAGATTTTAATGAATAGATATTAAAATGAGCTGAAACTCAATACAAAATGTATTTTAAACTGTCTATTGTAACATGAACCAATAAAAATACTGCTCAAACTTGTAGAACAAATTTAAATGTATTTAATACTAAACCAATGCCGCATCCAAACCTTCGTTGGACAATTTGGGATAACATCCAGAGCTTATATCCAAAAACTCATCCCAAGGTTATGGTTCCTTCAAGGCACCCCCGCTCTCCAAATGTCATGATTTATAATCCACAGCTTGTGGTTCATATGACAGTTGTGGTTGTAATCACAAGAAGAAAAGACCTTATTCACAAGAAAAACACAACTCCACGTAATTATAAGCTTCTTCCATTAAGTAGCACGAAATCGTACACTCAAGACAAAATAAATATCGAAGACATCTCTTTTTTTGTCATTTCTTTCAAGTCAAAACAATAATCAATGGATAAAAAGTCTAAGAAGTTCAATGACCCAAAGATTATTTTGAGATTAAGCTACAGGTCTCACTGAACGATCATCGCATTTTAAAAGTCAAAGCACGATTCCATTGCTCTTAATTCTGGTGACACATTTGGGTATTTTGTCTTTACAGTCCTTAAAATTACGCATTTTTTCCCTTTACGCATGTTGATCAATATGGACAACCTTTAGCAAGAATTTCTTCATTGACCTACAGAAACTTGTAAGCCGAGAGGTATAACAATCAATTACTTCGCGTAGCAACACTACTGCTTCCTCCCCTTCGTGATCTGCAATCGGTAACTCGAAAATTGTAAGAGAAAACAATTCGAAACTTTTTACCAATATTGAGATCTCAAAACAGAAATGAAAAAGCTTAACTAATGTCCTGTCTTATCCTAATTTTTCTTCGTGTCACAGACTTAGGTTTATTTAAAGAAATTAACATTTCATTCTCGTCATACGCCTAAAGTCTCACGTAAAGTAGTGAATATCCGATTACATTTTGGAAAGCTACGTATCATTCTTGCTGGGGCCAAAAAGGTAATTTTATTTTTTACTAAACCAGTGTCTACAACACGCAGCTGAAGTGGAGTTTTATAATCTACGAGGGTGATCTGAAAAGTTTTCCATCTTAATGTGAAGATAGTAGCACTTATTAATAAAAGCTAGCGCATGTGGATGTACAGGTAGTCACAATTCCAGCCATTTTGGGCATACAATTGTCTGAAAACCATTTAAGTGAGCGGTTTTGAGATTTTTTTGGTGAAAACGGAAAGATTCCAGCATTGAGGTGAAATTAGACATTTACGACCTAGGCAAATCAAAAATGGGTTGGACAGTGTGTACATGGACTCTGCATCATCATTTACCATTGTGATACTAGTTTCAAATGGGAGTTAGACATGTGACGTTCCCTGGCCGGAAGTCCTGATTCAATACGAAACTCGACGAGGCCCCAAATGGACCCATGACCGATTGATCATAAGGCCTCTTTTCCCCTCTCATCATTTACTTCTTTGGGGAAAAAATAGGCATGTTCCAGCCTTGTTTAAACTAGAATAGTGGAATAATTTTCAATCTTCAGGATTGAAAGACGAAAGGATTGGACCATGGCCTCTCATACATACACCCCAAAGGTTTCTTGAGCAGAATAGCAGCTATGTAGGCACGAAGTAGCCAGAGTGAAATCGCGCGATGATCATTCAACAATTGTCACAGTCAACTCTCTAGCAGAAAGTTAGGCATATTGCAGTCTCCTTGAACAAATATCGAGGAAAGACTTTTAAACGGTACCATTGTAGAACCAAGTAGGGCTTAAGTTTCCTCCGGTACTGTACGAAGATAAGCATATCGTACCTCTGTTTGAATAGGAATAGTGCGAGAACTTTAATCTGTATGTTTGGAGGATCTTTATCTTTTCGAACTCCATATTTACACCGAAAAGGTAGACGTATCGCAATTTGTTTCGACAAATTCAATTATCGTCAACCTGTATTTGAGGTAAACGGTTGATCCGTAGCCCCTCCAACACCCCACATTATTCTCTCTCTCTTTTTCTCTCTCAATTCACCGACTTTTTGGCAGAAAGTTATGCAGGTTGCACTTGTAACCAGTTGCACATTATTTGAAACGGAATCGCACGGTGATTTTTTATTTGCATTAATGGTAGGAGAGAATGACCCCTTGGCTTAACCAAACCACAAAGGATGGTCATCTTTAAGGGCAAGAGGTTACATACTTTTACGAATTGGTTGATTTTTCTAATCGTTGCTATTAATACGTTGGAGGGTAGGAAAACCTTTCTTCATGTATGCGGTTATACAACAATACAATGCGACACACTGACGTAGTTCCATAATTACTAGAGAAATGGTTATGCAGCTATCACTTGGTGATATACATAAAATCAAACTGTTATCATCACCAAATATATCAAAAATAGATATTAGTTATTGTGCAACGAGGCACAGCAGCACAATAATGCAGCCACAGCTTATTCATTCAGCATTTTTAGAAACATCCCCATCGACAGGGTTAGGTTATATGTTTTGGGGTAAGTAATTTTAAAAGTTGCAACATTGATTAAATGTCAGGAAACAAAAAGATAAGTTGGTTTTAAGCAGACATATCTTATCTTAACTACGCTGTTAAGGAAGGTATCATCTTTTATTTCTTTTTTTAGACATAACACATTGACTTTTGAGGGGTGGACAACGAAAGTGACTAATCAATGACGAAGAATAAGACCAAATCCGCAGGATCTCACACAGCCTAAGCAACGTAAATCCAGTTTCTTTTTTTTTTCATTAAGTTTTATTTAATGATACAAATTTCAAATTGTCGTTAGAAAACTGGGTACTGATGCATTATGCGGGCCCACCGCTATAGACTGTATCAAGAAAGCCAGTCACGAAATCCGTCAAACGGGCTATTTACAAGATATCGTTATAGATAAATGATTGCAAGCGTTGTTTCTCAATGAGTTACAATATTTAAACAATTGTTTTTTGGGGTTTAGGGGGGAAGGTACCTAGGTTAGGCTACGTATTAATTACGTGCTATGCTTTATCCCCCCCCCCCTAATGTACAAATATATAGCCCAAATTTGTTTCTTAACTATTATATATTCATCCTGTTTTATTTTATTTCATTAGCATTAACCAAACTTGACTTCTTCACGGTGCCCGTATAATGCACCAGTACCGAAAACTGAATCGTCTCTCCAAAAAAACTGATACAAAAAACCTACCAATTTCTGAAGTCTCGTATACAATTAAAGCTAGGGTTCAGAACTAGACAGTAATGCAGGGTAGTTTAAATAAGTTATAACTGTTAATTTTGCTCTTTACTTTCATATGAATTGTTTGTTTATTTATAAGGCTTGTACCCAGGAATGGAATGAAATATGTGACACTCTGGCTTTTAGAAGGTTCAGGGAGAGACAGATTAACACTTGTTTTCGGTGATTTACGCTCGTCTTGAGTTTGACTTAATTACTCATTTAAATTTTGTGTATTTCAGGATTCATTAATTAACCTACTACAGTATCTGATATCTTTTATGTTTGACGTGCTTATTCATTTTAATTTCTGTTCGTTTTTAAGTCTGAATTAAAAAAAAGGATAACAATTTTTTTCAACTGAAAGTTAAGAGCGACATTAAAAGTTAAAACGAACAGAAATGATAAAATAAATAGAAAATTGTTAAATCAATAAAATAAGTTATTAATAATCATTAAGTATATGAGGAGACTGCCCCTTCCTTAGCCCTCGCTCTTTACACTAAAGTCTTAAAGATCTTTAAAAATGCGTTTCATCCAAATTCAATTACCTTTGTGTTTGAGGAGACTTTCTTAAACAATTGTGACAAGAAGTCAAGCTTTAGCGTAAAGAGCGAGGGCTGAGGAGGGAAAAGCCCCTCATATATGAAGATTTTTTTTTTCGTTTTAAGTTTAAATGTTTCTCCTTTCTTTCAGTTGAAAAAATTGTTTTTTATATTTAATTTCTGACCTTTTAAATCATGCCAGGAGACCCCCCATCCCCGCGTAAATTTCCCCCAAGAAAATTGTCCTCAGAAACTTTTCTCACGGAAGATTTTTACCATGGAACCCCTCTCCCCCCGAATAAAATGCCCTCAAAAAGAATTTTCGTATATTTCCCAATAAAAAATACTATATGTAAACAATGTGCAAATTGCGTAACTTACAGCCCTTTCCCCAGGAACTGTGGACTGAATCAAATAACTATCTAAAAATTTTGAACGGATGTCTTTGGGAAAGAAAAAAGGCATGGGAGGGGCACAAGTTACCCTCCACTGTTTTTGGTCACTTAAAGACAAAAATACAAAATTTTGCTTTTTTGTAGATAGGAGCTTGCAACCTCTACAGAAACGTTCTCTGACATGCTAAATCTGATAGTGCAATTTTCACTAAGTTTACTTGACGTCTTGGGGGCGTTTCCCCCCTTTTTTTCGAAAATAAGGCAAATCTTCTGAGGTTCTAAGCTTTTGATGGGTAACATTAAACTTAATGAATTGATATATTTGGAACGAGCATAGCAAGCCAAATTTTTAATGTGTTAGTCATAATTAAAGATGTTTTTTTTTTTTTTTTAAAGAGTTTCAGTTACTAATAGGCCCAGTCGCTCATTACTTAGAGCTCGTTGCCACGAACTGTTTGATTTTTATTTGATTTTAGGTCTGATCATCTTAGGTTTTAATATGGCTCTTTATATTTCTTTAAAAACTTCTGTTTTGGGAGTCGTTTTTTTCTCTTATTTCTGTTCGTTGTTAATTGATATAGTTTTTTAATTGATATAGTTTTACCATTGCTTAATATTGGAAGTATTTGCAAGTCTTTCTCAGTTTTTCTACCCTTTGCTTAAAAAATAACAAAATTTGAATATTAAGTCACGATTTTTGTCTACAGTAGTTTGTCTAACAGATTTTTCGTAATAGTTTTACTACAGGATTTTGAGTGAATGGGAAGGGGGATTCATTATTTATACGGATTGAAAAACTACATCATTTTTGTTCCGGTAATACAAACCGATTGAGCCAGAATCAGTTTCAGATTTGTTTTCGAACTTATGAATGTCTTTTTCAAGCTAATTGGAGAAACGAAATTTAAGACCTTCTTTTGGTACATCCAAATCTTTTAGTCTTTTGGTCAGGTAAAATGAAAAACATTCAAAGTCAAGTAACTAGGCTGAACAAAATTATTACAAGTCCTAACTGACCGAGAAAAAAATTTGACCCTTTTTTAGCAAAACAATTTTTTTTTCAAGTTTTTTCTGTGCACAAAGGTTCCATAGACGCAATATCTTACGGATTTAAATTTCAAGTTGCCAAGGAAAAATGTCTGTCCGTTTTCGGGCGCTTTAATATTAATGAGACAAAATGTTTTGTTACTCCTAGCCTTATCCTTAAACACAATATATGAATTCCCCTTGCCTTCTCACATTTTGCTTTCAGCACAGTACAATCACGAGTTGCCTTTATAGCATTTAGGGGAGCAGTAGCCCTACCTTTATTTGAGATAATTTCTGTTCGTTTTAAGTTTGATTAAATAAAGAAATAAACATTTTTTTTACTGAAAGTAAGGAGCGACATTAAAATTTAAAGCAAATAGAAATTATCCTGTATATAAAAGGGACTGTCCACTCCTCAGTGTCCCGCTCTTTACGTTACAGTTTGACTCTTTCTCACAACTTTACTTTTTAAAACAATAGAAAACTTTAGCGTAAAGAGCGGGGCGTTGAGGAGGGGACAACCCCTTTCATATACGGAATAATTTCTGTTCGTTTTAATGTCACTCCGTACTTACAGTTAAGAAAAACTTACTTTTTTAATTTAATTTCTGAACGTTTTTGAATTAATGCAGCTTTGAAGATTGCTCACCGTACATGAATAATTAAAACAAAATTTGCATACTAATTTTACTTTTTTTTTACTAATAATAATCTTATAATAACCTAAGTTTGATTTTTGTTCCAGTTATTTAAGAATGACTCCTGAATCACAAAGGTTGTTAATTAGAATAATAACCTCTTTTAAAAGTAAAAAAAAAACTTTAGCATAAGAGCGAGGTATTGAGGAGAGGCAACCCCCTCATAGACATAGTATTTTCTGTTCGTTTTAAGTTTTAATGTTGCTCCTTACTTTCAGTTGAAAAAACCTATTTTTTTTTATTTAAATTATGATTGTTTTTTTAAATAATGCTGGAAAATCCGGCGTCCCCTTCATTGAAAATACCCCTCCCACATGAAAAATTCCTCCATGGAGAGATCCTCCCGCGTAACCATCTACCCCCCCCCCCGCCTCCCCCCCCAACCAGAAAAAATCCTCCTGAAAACGTCTATATACTTCCCAATAAGCAATACTAGGCTATAAGTAAACAACGGGCAAAGTTCACAACTTGCAGCCCTTCCCCCGGGGACTTTGGGTGATTAAGTCATCCTCAGAGATAGTTATTAGATTTTTCGACTATGCTGAACAAAATTCTCAAAATTTCCATCGGGCGACTTAAGGATAAAATGAGCGTGGGAGGGGGCCTAGTTGCCCTCCAATTTTTTGGTTACTTAAAAAGGGCAATAGAAATTTTGGTTTCCGATTGAATGAGCCCTCTCGCGATATTTTAGGACCACTGGGTCGATACGATCACCCCTGGGAAAAAAACAAACAAAAACAAACAAATAAACACGCATCCGTGATCATTCTTCTGACATAAAAACAAAATTCCACATTTTCAAACAGTTCGTGGTAACGAACTGTAAGGAGCGACCCGGCTCAGTAGTAATCGAAACTCTAAAAAACGGAATTTTGATACCAATAGATACATCAAAAGAACCAGATTTTTATGCTGATTTCAAATATATAAGTTTCATCAAGCTACTCCTACCCATCAATAGTTAAGGGCCTGAGAAAATTTACCTGATTTTTGAAAAAAAGGGGAAACACCCCCTAGAAGTCATAGAACCTTAATGAAAATCACATCATCAGATTAGCGAATCAGAGAACTCTACTGTAGAAGTTTCAAGCTCTTATCTGCAAAAACGTGGAATTTTGTATTTTTTGCCAGAAGAAAGATCACGGATGCGTGTTTGTTTCTGTTTTTTGCTTTTTTCTCCCCAGGGGCAATCGAATCAACCTAGTGGTCCTAGAATATCGCGCGAGGGCACATTCGAATGGAAATTAAAAATTCTTGTGCTCTTTTTAAGAGAAAAAAAAATGGAGGCCAACTAGGCCCCCTCCACGCTCATTTTTTCCCAAAGTCACCCAATCAAAATTGTGAGATAACCCTTTTGTTCAGCATGGTCAAAAAATATAATAACCATGTCTTTGAGGATGACTTAATCCCCCACAGTCCCCGGCGGAAGGGCTGCAAGTTATGAACTTTGCCCAATGTTTACATATAGTATTGGTTATTGGGAAGTATACAGACGTTTTCAGGGGGATTTTTTCTGGTAGTGGGGGGTGACTTGGTCGGGGGTTAAGTGGGAGGATCTTCCCGTGGAGGAAGTTCTCATGGAGTAAGTAAGAAGCGACCCGGCTCAATAGTAACCGAAACTCTAAAAAACGGAATTTTGATACCAATAGATACATTAAAAGAATCAGATTTGTATGCTGATTTCAAATATCTAAGTTTCATCAAGTTTAGTGTCACTCATCAAAAGTTATGAGCCTGAAAAAATTTGCCTGATTTTTGAAAAAAGGGGAAAACACCCCCTAAAAGTCATAGAACCTTAATTAAAATCACACCATCAGATTCAGCACATCAGAGAACCCTACTTTAGAAGTTTCAAGCTCCTATCTGCAAACGCTATACGTGGGAGGATCTTTCCATGGAGGAAGTTTTCATGGGGGAAGGGACATTGCTATGAAGGGGGCGCCGGATTTCCCAGCATTATTTAAAAAACGATCAGAAATCAAAAAAAAAAAAAAAAAAAAAAACAAGTTTTCAACTGAAAGTAAGGAGCAACATGAAAACTTAAAACGAACAGAAATTATTACATAAATGATTGGGTTCGCCACCTAGTCAATACCTCGCTCTTTACACTAAAGTGTTTTAAGTACTTTCATAAGAGCTATTTATTCTAAATAACGGCCTTTGTGATTAACGGGTTATTTTTAAGAAAATTGAAACAAAATTCGAACTTTAGCATAAAGAGCGAGGTACTGACTAGGGGACGAACCCCCTGATATACGTATTAAAACATATGAACATAGAAGTTTGTTACGTAAGTTAATTCGTAAATTACGTATATTTATTACTGATAAAACCGTTCGTAAATAAAATTGAACAACTTTCGAGAAAGCCATTTAACCAAAAAAAGTTAAATTAATATGCAAATTTCGTTTTAATTATTCATGTACAGTGAGCCAAAATCAAAACCTACATTAATTCAAAGTTCGTTACCACGAACTGTTTGATTTCGTTATTCATTTCAATTTCTGTTCGTTTTATGATTCATCTTTTCGTCCATAACAGTACAAGTTTTATTAATTTTAATGAGATTATCCATTTTAATTTCAATTCTTTTCAAGTTTCAATTATTATATGATTATTTCTCCTAGGTTTATGTTTTATTAGGACTCTTTAATTTGTTTTAGAAAGGTTTTTTTTTGAAAATTTCTTTTTAAATTAATTTTATAAGTTTTATAATTAACATTGTTTTAATAGTGATTAATAGTAGGTGTTTTTTTTTTATTTTTACACTTTTTCTCCGTAAGAACAAAAATTTGGATTACAGCTAAAATTTTGGGCACAAACATCTGGAAATTAAGTCAAATGTTCGATCAACTGTTGATCTGTCCAATAGCTTTTTTAAACGAGGGTAAGAAAAAATTATCTGCAATGCTGACACAACTCTTTTTACATTGTTACTATTGACCTCTGTCCTCACTTATTTTATTGTTCTGCTGCTGCGGTCCTTCTATGACATTTCGAGCCTAACCACTTAATTTGTCCTTTTCATATTGAAGATAGAACATGGCCGCTCTATTAGAAATTTGCACCAATGAGCAACAACGACCAGGGATCCAGTTTTTGTGGTCAACAAGTATATCGGGGGCCGCAATTCATCACGGACTTTCGGCAAAATACGGGGACAGTATCTTGCCTAAAAGGAGTGTCTACAAATAGATAGGAAAATTCAAAAATGTTTGGACGTATTTTACGCATGAGGATAGAGCCAGAAGACTATCTAAGAATGACCAACATCGAGCGCGCACGTGACATGGTTCTGTTAGAGAGGCGAGTGACTATTGCTGAAGTGGCACATAGTCGGCAAATCCTTCATGGTTCTGCCTACGATTTCATCTACAACAGACTTGGATTGCATTAGGTCTGCACAAGATGGGTCCCAAAACAACTGACAGTGTTGCATAAACAGACACGATTGGAGACCTGTCAAAAACATTTGATTCGCTATGCTAACGAATGTGACGGCTTCTTAGACAGAACAATCAATGGTGACGAACCATGGATCCACCATTGCGAGCCACAGAGTAAAAGATAGAGTTTGCGGCTTCTGCTGCATTTTCCGACCACAAAAACCGGATCATTACTCGTTCCTTATCATTGGTGCAAAGTTCTAATGGAGCAGCCATGATCTATCTAATATTTGGGAAGAACAAATTAAGGAATCAGTGCCAAAATTTCACAGCAAGTGCAATGGGGAAGATATAAATGCAGATACGTGAATAAGAGGGAGCGGGGGTCCCGGTCTTAATGCCCAAACTGAAAAAAAGGCTTATAATATGTATTACAGATTTCTTATATTTTTCATCTAACATATCTTCGAACTTAGCAATATTTTCAAATTGGCCCTCCCATACCCAACTAACTGATTTTTTTTTTTTGGGGGGGGGGGGGGTATCCCACTTGGGGGTTTAACAAATCAAAACAGCCCACCTTTTTTTCAAATATATTTTTACGCTTTGGTTTGCTTTGTTTACTAGTATACATGCCCAGTAAGTTGCAAGCCGGTCAGAGATAAAACAAACTTGGGTGTATTTGGATGGTGGCGAATCATTATGGACAATACGAACATGTGGTTAGCTTAAAAATCGAAATGACACGTCTCTTTAAAGAATCTATTTGGGACCAAAACAGGATAATAAGAACGCTCTACCTGAAAAGTGTTTCTTTGATAGCTCAAAGTTAAAGTTCAGACACTTAGGGCGAGGGGGCAAGTACTTTTCGCCACCTGGTGCACATCTCAAAACACCACGTGTGTCGCACAGTTCCACCACGCTTGGCACACTTCCATCACTCTTGGCAAGCACGACCTGATGTACATGATTTTTTAAATGGGTGCCCCTATAGCTTAGGGCAGAAGTCAAACACCCTGCTAGGCGTTGTCCCCTCATAACATTCACCGTAACATTCTCAAAGTCCCCCGTATCATTCTCTCCATATTGGAAATTGTGCATCCAAAGAGAAAGAAAGACAAATAAAAAGAATTAAGTAAATGAATTCAGACAAATTCCTCTCAGTAACTTCCCCCCCCCACTGAAAATTCTCCCCGTGGAAATACCTCCTCCCCCACAGAAAATTCTCCCGTGAAAAATGTCCATTTGTTTCCTAATAACAAAAAACTGCTTGTACATAATGGACAAAATACAAAACTTACAGCCCTTTCTCTAGGGGCTGCGGGGCAATGTCGTTCCCAGAGCCACATTTATTGGACCCGACCTTTCACTTGTGCTCAACAAAACGGCTATTTCATAATTTCAATCGCATGTCTTTGGGGAAAAATGGGCATGGGATGGGTTCTAATTGCCCTCGAATCTGTTTACTAATACTACTACTAAAACAAACCGCGGCACCAAGCCGCCTGAGGCCAACATAGCTGCGTACGCTCCTCCCTCACCCCAATCTATTCAAAGGCTCCCTCTTTATAACCTCCCAGGAAGTTCCCATTTCCCTTAAATCTTTCCTTAAGACATCCTCCCACCCCAACCAAGAACGATCTGCTTTTCGTTTAGCGCTAGATGGTTGGCCGAAAAGGACAATCTTTGGCAATCTGCCTCCCTTCATCCGCAGAACCTACCCTAGCCATCTCAACATTTCTCTCATTATAGCTCAAGAAAGCGAAATTGAACCAGACTTTTCGTACGGCCTACTGTTTGAAATACGGTCAGTCAGTCGGGTACCCAAAACAACCCTTAGGCAATTTCTCTGGAAAACAGCTAGCAAATCTTCCTCCTTTTTTTCAGAGCACCCATGCTTCAGAACAATACTTGATGATTGTCATCACTGTAGCTTTCAGTATTCTAATCTTGGTCCGCAGACTTATTCTACTATTCTTCCAAATCTGTTTCAACTGTAAAAAACACAATTGGCCTTGGCTATTCTACTTTTAACATCTTCCTTGCACCCACCGTCTTTACTAATAATACTAACTAGGTAAGTGAAGATGTCCACTTGATCGATCTTTTCGTTACCCAAAGTCGTCTTTTCATCTTCGCTTATTCCTAGCCTTAGCGACTTAGTCTTCTTAACATTAATTATCAAACCTGTTCTAGCACCCAGAACTTGCAAAACCCCGAAAAGTTCATTCATTTTGCTAACATTTTCATCTAGGAAGCTTAAATCACCAGCATAATCTAAGTCCAGGAAAGTTTTAATTTCCCACTGGATTCCGTCTTCTGCCATTGCCTTTCCTGTACTCCTTAAAGACAACGTCCATCAAAATGATCCATATAAATGGAAATAGAACACAACCCAGCTTAACTCCTGATTTAGTACGGAACCAGCTAGGGTGCATTATAAGAGGCAACGCTATAGCGTTGCCTATAGTAAAGGCCATACGCCTCAAATTTTTTATCATTTATTTATTTATTTTATTCCCAGAGGCACTTCACATGGAAGGGGTCGTCGTATGAACTTCAAAGGGGGCTCATTCAATTGGAAATCGAGAGTTCTAGTGCCCTTTTTAAGGGTAAAAAAGTGATTGGAAGGTAACTAACACCCCTTCCAGGCCCACCATTTCCCCAAACACAGCTAATCAAAATTTTGAGATAGCCATTTTGTTCTACGTACTTGATTTCCAGATGGAAATTATGTTTTTGAAGAGAACACTCCCCCCAGAGCCCTCAAGGCAAGGCTTGTAAGTTATGCCCTGGTGGTACATAAGCTTTTTTTTTATAGAAAGCTTTGTCATAGAGACTTCAAAAAGGACTCACTCGATTGGAAATTTATAAACTATGTGTCTTGAACAGTCTTAGAAAGTATAAATAAAATCAAATTGAACATTTGATGTATAATGATATAATTATTTAAAGATCAATCAGTTCAAGATTTTATATCACTGTAATTCTATTTTCATTTTCAATGCTGTGAGAACTGGAAAAGAAAATATTTGGAATATAATTCGTTTTCAGTGAAACGCCAATGACGCAGTAGTCTTCAGGTTTTTACAGTTAAGGAAGGGGACAATTTTAGGGGGTTGAACAATTTTAGAAAGAACTAGTAAATTAAACTGAATATTTGATGTATAATGATATTAATTGCTGAAACCTCATCAGTTCAAAATTTTACTGTAATTTTAATGTTTATTTTCAATATTAAGTATAAAAGAAAATATTTGTAATACAATTCGTTTTCAGTAAAGCGCCATGACGCAGTAGGTTTTAGACTTTTACAGTGAGAGAAGGAGGCGATACCCAAACTCTTGTCTGTAGTGATTTTTTTTCGTTTCAAGCTTGATTTGCATATTCAATTTAAGTTTCACTCGTTTTAAGATTTATTTATTCACTTATATTAGTATCTATTGTATTATTTACATTAGTAGCTATGATTGTTTATTTAATTTCTGTTCGTTTTGGGTTTCATTTATGCTTTAATAGTAATTTCTGGTCGTTTTGAGTTTGAATTTTAACAGGTATTTGTATCTGCTGGTCTTAGGTTTAAAATGGCCTTTACTTTTCTTTGAAAAACTTCATTTTCGGAAAGTTTTTTTTTAATTAAAAATACCAAAACATCCACACTCGAGTCTTCCGATAAATACAGAATTAGTTCTAAGAAAGGGGGGGGGGGAGGTGAAGGTAGAAATTGATATATAATCCCTCTTGATTTACAGGGATATTTCTGGTCTAAGCCGTTATTGAGAAAGTAAAGAGTGATATTAAACCCCCAAATTAGCAGAATTTATTCCTTATAGGAGGGGAGCAATCCCCTCCTTATCCCCAACCTGCCCGGTGGTTGTAGAAAGTTCAGAGGATGCTCATTCGATCAGAGAGTTCTAGTGTTTCTTTTTCAAACAGTTCGTGGTAACGAACTGTAAGTAAGGAGCGACCCGGCTCAATGGTAACCGAAACTCTAGAAAACGGTATTTTGATACAAATAGATACATCAAAAGAATCACATTTTAATGCTGATTTCAAATATATAAGTTTCATCAAGTTTAATCCTACCCATCAAAAGTTAGGCGCCTGAGAAAATTTGGCTGATTTTCGAAAAAAGGGGGAAAGACCCCCTAAAAGTTATAGAACCTTAATTAAAATCACACCATCAGATTCAGCACATCAGAAAACCTTACTGTAGAGGTTTCAAGCTCCCATCTACAAAAATGTGGAATTTTGCATTTTTTGCCAGAAGAAAGATCACGGGTGCGTGTTTATTTGTTTTTTTTTTCCCAGGGGTGATCGTATCGAACCAGTTGTCCTAGAATATCGTGGAAGGGCTCATTGGAATGGAAATTGAAAGTTCTAGTGCCCTTTTTAAGTGACCAAAAAAAATGGAGGGCAACTAGGCCCCCTCCCACGCTCATTTTTTCCCAAAGTCACCTGATCAAAATTTTGAGATAGCCATTTTGTTCAGCATGATCGAAAATATTATAAGTATGTCTTTTAGGATGACTTAATCCCCCAAAGTTCCCGGGGGGAGGGCTGAAAGTTATGAACTTTACCCAATGTTAACATATAGTAGGCCTATTGGTTATTTGGAAGTATACAGACGTTTTCAGGGGAGATTTTTCCTGGTAGTGGGGTGGGTGGGTGGGTCAGGGGTTATTTGGGAGGACCTTTCCATGAAGGAAGTTTTCATGGGGGAAGGGACATTGCTATGAAGGGGACGCCGGACTTCCCAGCATTATTTAAAAAAAGATCATAAATTTAATATAAAAAAAACAAGTATTTCAACTGCAACAGCAGCAACATCGAAACTTTAAACGAACAGAAAATATTACATATATAATTGGGTTCACCCCGTAGTCAATGCCTCGCTCTTTAAGCCAAAGATTTTTTAGTACTTTCATAAGAGCTATTTATTCTAATTAACGGCCTTTGTGATTAAGCGGTCATTTCTAAAGAATTGGAACAAAATTTGAACTTTCGCTTAAAGAGCAAGGTATTGACTAGGGGGCGAACCCCCTAATAAACGTATTAAAAATATATGAATATAGAAGTTCGTTACGTAAGTTAATTCGTAAGTTACGTATATTTATTACTAATAAAAACGTTCGTAAATAAAATTAAACAAGTTTCGAGAAAGCCATTTAACTAAATAAAAGTAAATTAATATGAAAATTTTGTTTTAATTAATCATGTACGGTGAGCCAAGATCAAAACCTGCATTTATTCAAAAACGTTCAAAAATTAAATAAAAAAAACAAGTTTTTTAAACTGAAAGTAAGGAGCGACATTAAAACTTAAAACGAACAGAAATTATTCTGTATATGAAAGAGACTGTCCCCTCCTCAACGCCTCGCTCTTTACGCTAAAGTTTGACTCTGTCTCACAACTTTATTTTTTAAAACAATAAAAAACTTTGGTGTAAAGAGCGAGGCGTTGAGGAGGGGACAGTCTCTTTCATATACAGAATAATTTCTGTTCGTTTTAAGTTTTAATGTCGCTCCTTACTTTCAGTTTAAAAAACTTGTTTTTTTTTATTTAATTTCAGTCAAAACTGATTGGAGACCAACCAGCTCCTGTGCTAAAACGATTTTTTTTTGTATCTGGTCCTTTTGTTATCCCTTAGGACATCGGATCGACATTTTGATGAGCCTATTTTGCACTTTCTCTGTGGCTGCTCAATTTTTCGTGTTGGGGAATTTTCCACGGGAGGAATTTCCCGGGTGGTGGGGATTTTCCGCAAGGGGGGGGGGACACCGGCCACCGTCAATCCCATTCTCGGAGCTTGTTAAAATGTCTTTAAATTTCAGGTTTCCTTACCTTAATACATTTGTTAAAAGATTATTTTTAGGGAACGCATTACGACGGTGAGATACCAACTTGTTCCACTTCGCAAGGGACATCCTGCATCTGATACAAATTTGATACAAGATACGAACAGATAATCTATATTAGTGTCGCAATAAACCTTTTGCTGTAGTCTAGCAGCTCAAACCACTAAACAAAGCGCCAATACACACATAAGCTGGTGGCTTATACTTTTTTATACTATATATATATATATATATATA
This sequence comes from Artemia sinica, assembly GCA_027921565.1. Taxonomy (NCBI): domain Eukaryota; kingdom Metazoa; phylum Arthropoda; class Branchiopoda; order Anostraca; family Artemiidae; genus Artemia; species Artemia sinica. Next base: position 34,192,497 of record CM051274.1, on the reverse strand, counting down.
TATATATATATATATATATATATATATATATATATATATATATATATATATATATATATATATATATATATTATATATATATATATATATATATATATATATATATATATATATATATATATATATATTATATATATATATATATATATATATATATATATATATATATATATATTATATATATATATATATATATATATATATATATATATATATATATATATATATATATATATAATATATATATATATATATATATATATATATATATATATATATATATATATATATATATATATATATATATATATGCCTCCCAATAAAAATGAAATGAGACTTGTGACTAAGTCCCTCTTTATACTGAGTGATTCCTCTTTTTATAGACGCTAGCTGTTTCATTCCGCAACCAAAGATCAAAATCTTGATGAATTAAGGTCAAGTAGAAAATAAAATAAAAACTTCCTGCAGCATTCCTTTCCAATCTATTCGTGAAGTCCAATGGGCGTATACATTAATATACCGTTACTTAAAACTTTCTAAGCTATGCTGAATCAAGTTACGAATTTAAAAGAACAGGCTTTGGTATTTTCCAACCTTAAGAAAAAAAAAAAAAAAACCAGTCCGGTCAACAATGGCACAAGCAATTTGACAAACGGGTCAAATCACGGCTTAGGTCGAAACACTGGAAATTGCATTGTTGGTAGATACCGTTAGTACATCTATCAGAGGAGAACAAATTGTTGGATTTGAAAACAAACTATGGAGCATTTCAGAAGTTTGTGTAAGTTCCTCTTTATACCTAAGTTTGAATTTGTTGCTGACAAAGACGTACTGATCTGCAGGGAAACTAATAAAAATTGCTCCTTTTTAGCCACAAGTGCATGTCAGGTCACTTTGTTATTACTGACCTGGGGCGATGTTTCAGTGTCATTTTATTTTTTAATTGCTCTCGCGGAATTTTTGTTATGTTAGTTAGCTCGCAACCAATTTTATTAAAAAAATCGTTGTGTGGAAAAACACGGAATTTATATTGATATTTAAAGGAAAATGCGAACGCAAACAGTCGGACACTTTAGAAACTCATCTAAGTGTGAATTTCGTAACTGAAGATTAGAATCTTGACGAATTAAGATCAAGTAGAAAATAATATAAAAACTTACTGGTTTGCAAGGAACCCTAAGCAAATCGTCAAAGTTTGGCCACAACTGCACATCGGACCCCTTAATCATTACAGATCAACGATCATATTTCAGAATATGCTTTACCGTAGTTCGAACAAGAGCAAATTTTGTTTTCTTTTGTCAATCACGAAAAGTGATACTAATGATAAACCTGGAACTCATTAGTATATTTACAAGGAAACGCTCTAACAAAACGAACAACGGAGCATTACAGACCCCTTTTGTACTAATTTTTTCTAAATCAGGATAAGCTGCTACTTGGAATATTGCTTACGCCGGAAATAGTGACCTCGACAATTTTCAAAATCAATTACTGTATAAATGATATTTATGAATATCAATTTGACATTGTTGAGGGGAATGTTGGAATTGCCGAGAACAGCACAATTTATTTCAAATGTAGGTTTTTTTAAAGACAGGCAAAATTTGCAAATGTCGTCCTTCATGATTAGTGTCACTAAACAAGTGACACGTAAACATTAAACCCACCGTTCCGGTTGAATACACAAGGAGTGATTTTCATATTTGCACGTTTGCACTCTCTTATGCAAAGTCGATTATCGTTTAAAATTGGGCCTGCACTCTCTTTTCGAGATCACGGATTTACTAAAAATTTCTCTTGTAATTCCCTATATCTACATGCAATTCGCCATTTTTTTACGAATCCGACCGGGGAAATAATCAGTCTTTCCCTTGACCCTACGGCAAGGCCGTATCCAGGGGGGGGGGTAGGGAGTTCAACCCCTCCCCCGAAATGTTTGTCCGGCACGTAAAAAACGTAACAAAAATGTATACAAAAAAATTTTTGATACATTTTTTAATTTCTTTCTGTGCCCCCCCCCCCACCCGAAAAAATTATTTTACGGCCTGCCCTACGGGAACCGACCGTTACCAAGATTCATTGACATTAATTATGGGTATGTTATCTAACCCATTCTGTAGTCAAAAAATGCCAATAAAATGTTCTTTGCGTTTGTATAAATAATTCTCAGACGAGTCTCGATTCTCTTCTGAGCTGAAACTGGATCTTTGACTATTGCACTAATGTTGAAAGATGTTGGGTTATGATGGTGGTCAGAGTCTGGCTTAACGCGTTACATAAGTTTCACATTGAACCCTAACACGCAAAGCGAACTGCTTAGAAACCTATTTCACTAAGCTCATACAACAAACCGTGGATAAAATTCAAAATTAGATTTCTTTCTTGTCTTAAAGTAGCCTAATATGACATAATTTTTTGTTGTTTCCTAATCAACAAGAGTAAGAATAAGGTTCTTAAATCAATTGTAAAAACGGTGAATAAATTCGAAGACCCCGACACCTTTCCATAATGCAAACGAGAACATAATATGAAAAAAAGGACAAAAAAGGCACTAATGAATTATCTGATATTTGTGTTATTACCTAGAAATTCTCTAACATTCTTTTAAATGACACCAAGCGAGTGGTAGCTTCACGGACACTCTGAGAGCGTGTTCCAGGTCATGTTACAAGTTTTCAGAGGGCTAAAATCAGACTGCACTGATGGAGTATGACGAACCTGTAGGTTGTTGGAAGTGAGGAGATGATCCGTTGATTGGTCAAAAATAAAAGATACAGTATCAAATGGGACAGCAAGAAGATAACCATGAAATTAAAGAAAGTGAAAGAAACACACAACATAAAATAGAGATATTAAATCAAGCATATACTCGAATGAAAAACGGTTATTTTCCTAAACAAGAGCCCTTACTTTATCGTATAGTTAAGAAAGTGGCTTCAGTGATGCAGAAAAAATACACCCAAACAAAAGAACACCATGAAACACACAACTGAACTAGACTGTAGAACAGGATTCTAAGAATTAACCCTGGAAATATGTGTTTGAACTTTCAAAGGATCTCAAGACTCCTGGAGACTCTCATTGTGGTCAGGTCAATATGATAATTAAATAAAAGATTTTCATGAAGAAAGATGCATAGGAATAAAAAACAGTGACCCTTAGCTCTACTTAGAGAAACTCTTGATAAGTGTATTTCACTTAAGCCAGGGGAAGCCTTAAAAATCTTGAGGAAAAATGAGTTTTCAACATTTAAGATAGGTAATTTAAACCAAATTACAGGATAACTTTTCCATAAAAGGTTATCATATTTGAATGAATATCAGCCTCAGTTCTACCGGCTGTACCAAGAGTACTGTCATCAGCAAAAAGCAATCAGTACATCCGGAAAACGCACATTCTAGTCACAGTTAGTGACAGTTGCTGAGTGACAAAGATGACAGCTAATCGTAGGTTTCAAACTTTTGATTAGGTTAATAATGTCATTGATGTAGATTAAAAAGAGAATCGGCCCAAGTACCGACTCTTTGGAACTATTGCTACTACTACTAACAATTCAATACTACACCAAGCCCCCCAGAGCCAACCTAGCTACGCAAGCTTTTCTTTCTCTCCAATCTTCTCCAGACTTCACTCCTTACCCCCTCCAATGAAGTTAATTTCCTTTAAATCCATCCTAATCTTCAAACTTGTTCTTACACCCTTAAGTCTCAAAACCGCCAAAAACAAAATTCATTTATTTTGCAAACATTTCTATATAGGACACTCAAATGAGCTGTATAATCTAGAAGCACATAGTCTAGGAAATTTTTACCTTCCCATTTGATTCAGTGCTCTACCTTAGCCTTTGTATTGTTCCTTAATCTATAAAACTGAGGACAAACGGATATGATGATTCATGCACTTCTCAATTATTAATCTAAGAGTGAAAATTTAGTTGACACTCCCTTTACCTTCCTGAAATCATACTGTTCTCTCAAAGCTTTATCTACAGCATCTCTAAGTCTAAAATGTATCATCATACTAAATAATTTGCTTCCTGTAGAAACCAATACCCATTGCCTCTATATTTACTACACTCACTCCTATCACATATCTTATAAAGTGGTTTAATTAAAGTTTTCCAAAAATCGCTAGGTATTTCCCCTTTTTCAAAAACCATATTCATAATCTTCAATAACTTGTCTATAACTTCGCAATTACCATTTTTCAAAAAATCATTCCCCACACTATTGATACCTGGGGCCGTATTATTTTCGAATCCTTTTAGTACTGTCCCGTACTCTTCTTCGCAATTCAATCTCCCTCCACTTCCAAATTGTCACAAAATTTGCATTCTTTTCTATGTCATTTTCAACAACTTTATCACAGTTAAAAAACATTCTCCAATATTCTGCCCATCTCTCTGTAACACTTTCCTTATCACTAATTCAGGCCCTGTTTCTGTTTTTAACTAGGACATTTCCAGACTGACTGCTTTCTCTCAACATCTTAGTATACCACTACAATTTACTATTGTGCCGTTTGGCTGCACCTCCCAGGACCTCGGCAGTTTTATCTATGGCCTCCAATTCCCGCCTCCTTAATTCATATTTCAATATCTTCTTAACTTCCCTTACTTTCCTCTTATTTTTATATGATATATCACTCATATAAATCTTGTACAAGCCCCTCCTCTTTTCCACCAAGCTTTAAAGCTCACTGTTTCAGGAAGATTACAAAAGAACGAATCAAGCAAGGGTACTCGACCAGATAAATGTGAAAAAAAAGAATAAGCAATCCCTCTTACACCAATATAGGACAGTTTTAAAAGAAGAATAAATAATTCTATAGGAATCAAGTATGAAAAGTTTTTTTTTGGTTAGTAAAATTTATTTTTTATTTATTTATTTTACGGCAAGTCCATACACACTAGAACTATGGCCTCGTAATGTGTAAAAACCGTCACTTGGTTCTGTTTATTTGTTCTTTCTGAAAACTCATTTCTACGGTTCAAAATGTACCGATTATGAAACGCCGCATTTTAGTTTCAAATGTCCCATTATTATGGTGTGAAAACTATGTTACTCTGTAAATACTAGACAATATTTTCTATTCGGAGGGACGGTTCAATTTTAAAATATTTAAGACTGGTCCACCACGTATGGTGCGGAAAGGCGCAGCGCGGCTGAAGTGTACCATAGATGGTGAAATAAGTGACACCCCGAGACGCAGTGATGCACACCCAGGTGTTAGAGATCGAACACCAACCAGGTTTCGAAATTGCCATTTTTAAAGGCGTCTCAAGACACGCTTTACAAGTGCGTCTGAACTAGCAGTTAATGAAAAATAGCTTTACCTATTATAAAATCGTATTATTGCAATGAGATGTGTTGATCAACTTGCATATTTGTTTCAATTGCTAATTATTTCATATCTCTTTTGTTTGTAACTTATCCTAAACTTTACAAAATAACTAACAGTCTTATGAATAGAAATACACAGCACACGATAAGAGATTGTATCGTAAAAGAGGAAAATTTTAAGGATATTCTCGTAGCCCTTACCCCCCGGGCAAGGCTGTAACAAAGTTTCCTGAGGAGAGAGCCAACAACGGAAAAGCTGTTTCCGTCATTTTACTAGCGCGCCATCGTAACTGGTCTCCTATCTCTTGAGGTTTGAACCAGTCTTTTAAATTACTGCTTCATCTTTAATTTATTTTTATATTAAGGATATCTGAGCCCTCTCACCCAATCCCTGTCTTTCTATTTACTTTCCCAACCGACGTTTCTGATTCTTCAGCAGTATTTTCTACTTTTACTAAAATCCAATCCATTCAGGGGGTGTACTGAAACCCAACCCATCTACGGGGCTTTAGCCACCTAGATTTTAGCCACCTACCCTTTGATTTTGATAAAAAAAAAACACTTTTGTAAAATTTTTATTATAAATGTCTTTGTTCGGTACTTTCGTTAAAAAAACAACAACTAATTCCCACCCCCTACATTCTGTAAAATATATCCCTCCCCCCTAGACATTTGTGAATTAACACCACTGAGTCCATTCAGTAATAGTCCCAGTAAATCGAAAATCACTGTAAACTGTAAAATTTGGAAATTTGGGGAGCTGATATTTCAATGATCATATCAAATTTCACCAAACAGAGTCTCATTGATCAACTATAATATCAGATTTTATTCCATGACTTACAAGGTTTTGCACTAATCTGCATAGATTTGATTCAACTTAAGACAAAGCAATTATCGTGGTATCGACGACTTGTTTCTACTAAAGAAGTGATAACTATAAAAAGCTACAATGGATATGCAGAAAATGTATGAGCATGGTTTCGTAGATTCGATAGAGGAGGTCAATTGGGAAGTTTAGCCAAAATGTCGCATAAATTAATGCCAATTTTTATTCCGTTACATCAAAGGTGTTTTAGTCATTTTTTTACTTTAAGACAACCATGACCCGTTTTATTTTTATAGTGAAATTCAAGGCACCATCCGTATTGATGATGATCACAAATGGTTACCATGGTTACCATGCTACTATATGGTTACCAATTGTATGGTTCAGCTAATCAAGCGAATCTGCAGGTGTTCATAACAGAAATAAACTAGAAATTAAGCAAGATCTAGAAGATGCAAAAATTCTTCAACCCTATCTTCCATGTCCCAAGGAGCTTAGATCTCAATAAATTACGTAAATTCAAAATGACATGATGCCACTCTAGTCCAGTAAAAGTACGGAGAAAAGTGGGTCGACCCGGACAAAATTGCAACAAAAGGTTTTTTTACACCAAAATGTTCAGACAAAATTGCTAAATAACTTATCCAAAATCCGCTAAAATCGCCTGGAAAACCTTCTGGGGCTGCTTAAATGGGGTGGAAGGGGGCTAAAAAATACGTTTTTTTTACTTTTTGACATTTAGGACGCTTTTTTTCACACTAAAATTTTCAGAAAAAATCTCTGGACACCATATCCAAAATTCCGCTAAAATCACCTGCTGGGAAAACCTTCTGGGGCTACTTAAAGGGGATGGAACGGGGCGAAAAAATAGGTTTTTTCATTTTTGACATTTAGGAAGCTTTTTTACACTAAGATGTTCAGTAAAAATTGCCAGACAACATATCCAAAATCCGCTAAAATCGCCGCCGGGAAAACCTTCTGGAGCTGCTTAAAGGGGGTGGAAGGGGGCGAAAAAATAGTTTTTTTTTCAGTTTTGAAATTTAGGAAGCTTTTTTTACACTAAAATGTTCAGAAAAAATCGTTGGACAACATATCCAAAATCCGCTAAAATCACCCGCTGGGAAAACCCTCTGGAGCTCCTTAAAGGGGGTGAAACATCCTTTTTTCGATTTTGTTATTTCGGTACGTTCGGAGACTCGATTCTGGTATAAATCAACTCGCTGAAACCGAAAATGATATCACTTTTATTGTAACACTTCTCTAACTTATATTAAACTACAAAAAATAAGAATTTAATAACTCCATTGCCAAAATAAAGGAAGTAGCTTTTCTTCCGAAGTTTTAAAGAAAGATCAGATCAATGGACGCCTGAAATAGGACGCTGGCTGCTCCAGAAATTGACTTCGCAACCGAACTCCACATTTGACTTCATTTGTGAAAGTTACGTAAAGTATGTCACCACTAGATTTGGAAAAGCTTCGGTAGTTTTTGATGGATATGACAATGGTCCTTCGACGAAAGGTATGGCTCACCTCAAACGTTCCAGGGGTAAACAGTGCCCAGTGGTAGAATTCACTGGTACAACAAAGTTAACAAGAAAGATGGAAGAGTTCTTGCAAAACCGCACAAACAAGCAGCGAATAATTCTAGCAATAGGAGAAAAATTTTCCTCAGCAGGTTGTTCGGTATAACATGCCTCTGCTGACGCGGATGTCCTGATTGCAACCACAGCCATTCATAGTGCAAGAGCTCAGTTGACGTGTCTCATCGGCAACGACACTGACCCCCTTATCCTTCTCCTCTATCATGTCACTACAACCCACAAAGGCCTGTATTTCAGATCCGAGACGAAAGCTTCAAACGAACATAAGCTATGGAATATTTGCTCCATCAAAGAAAAACTAAGGGACATGTGTGGTGTAATTCTATTTCTGCACGCGTTTCTAGGCTGTGACACCACTTCGAGATTACAAGGAATTGGTAAATCTGTTGGACTGTCATTGTACCGGTCCGATCCGTATTTCGGTGACGCCGCTAAGGTTTTTATGGACTCGAAGGCTACGAAAGACATGCTCATTGTAGCTGGTGAACAAGCTCTTTTGAGAATTTATAAAGGAAAGTCTGAAGAAACTCTCGTGTCCTTGAGACATCGTCTGTTCTTGGCCCTCAGCTGCGAAGTTCCATTCTTTTCGCGTGTATTTGCAGGTAATGGAATGGAAAAGCGAGGCTGCTGAGATGAAACCGGAGAACTGGGGATGGCGACTCTCTGCTGATAGTTACATCCCAGTAATGACGGAGAAGAAACCAGCTCCCCAAAGTCTTCTTAAAATTATCCGCTGCAACTGCTAATCAGGTTGCGATACGGCCAGATGCACTTGCCGTAAGAATGGCATGTCCTGCACACTTGCTTGCGGAGAGTGCATGGGAACAAGCTGTAATAACTCTGAACCAACATCTCTAGAAGAAGAAGAATTTTAGTGTTTTGCAATAACGGTGGTTGTGCTCTTTAATGTAGTGCTCAATAATGAAATGATGATTCTCAATATTATGTGATCTAAAAATGTTGATTATCAAAACTGTGATTTATGTATAGCCGTGTTAATGTTTTTGTTTTCCAACTGTAAAAGAAGCCGATAATAAGAATGATTTTTCAAGTATCTATGCGTCTATGCCTATAGTTTCCCTTTTTCTGCAGTCTGGTCTTCACACGGTTGATTCTCGTCCGATAACCAGGTTTCCAACGATTAGCGAAGCAACATAGAGTGGGGTACTTCTCTGCTCCTTTAAATTGCCGTTCGAGATTTTCCTGTGTTGCTGTTTGAAGTATTTCAGGCTTTCATTGGTCTGATCTTTCTAACACTTCGGAAGAAAAGCTATTTCCTTCATTTTTGCGATGGAGTTACTAAAATCTTATTTATAGTTTAATATAAGTTACAGACGTGTTACAATAAAAGTAACATCATTTTCGGTTTCAGCGAGTTGATTTATACCAGAATCAAGTCCCCAAACTTACAGAAGTAACAAAAATAGAAAAAAATTCACCCCTTTCACTCCCTTTAAGCAGCCCCAGAAGTTTTTCCCGGCGGGTGATTTTCGCGGATTTTGGATATGTTGTTTAGCGATTTTTTTCTGAACATTTTAGTGTAAAAAAAGCTTCCTATGCGTCAAAAAAGAAAAAAAACGATTTTTTTGTCCCTTCCACCCCCTTTAAGCAGCCGTAGATGATTTTTCCGACGGGCGATTTTAGCAGATTTAGGATATGTTGTTCAGCAATTTTTTCTGAATATTTTAGTGAAAACAAAACTTCCTAAACGTCAAAAATGGAAAAACCTATTTTTTTGCCCCCTTCCACCCTCTTTAAGCAGCCCCAGAAGGTTTTCCCGGTGGGCGATCTTAGCGGATTTTGGATGTGTTGTTCAGCGATTTTTTTCTGAAAATTTTGGTGTAAAAAAACCTTTTGTTGCAATTTTGTCCCGGTCAAACCGTACTTTTACTGGACTACTCAGAAAGTTCAAACACATTCGCATTTTCGGATCTATAAATTAAAAAAAAAAACTAGTTTTTTTCACTGAAAGTAGGGAGCGACATTAAAACTTAAAACGAACAGATAATATTCCGTATATGAAAGGGGCTGTCCCCTCCTCAACGCCTCGCTCTTTACGCTAAAGTTTTTTATTGTTTTAAAAAGTAAGAGTTGTGAGAAAGAGTCATTTTGGTGCATCTATTGGTACCGAAATTCCGATTTTTAGATTTTCGGTAACTATTGAGCCGGGTCGCTCCTTACTTACAGTTCGTTACCACGAACTGTTTGATTAAATAAGTAAAACCCATTAAATTTAGATCGAACGTAAGTTACACTAGAACTGAGAGGGATTGCAGGCCCCTTAGCTTCCCGCATCCGAAGAAAAGTTGAACTGGAAATTTACTGCAAACAATACGCGTTTTAGAACGCATACTTTTTTATTAGAATGCTTCAAGAAGATTAACGGTTAACTTTTTGTTAAAATATTTTAAACTCACCAGTTTCATTTGCAAAAATAAAAGGAATCATTCGAATTATCCCTTCCAATTTTCAAATTCTAAGACAGTATGCTAAAACTTCTCTTTCGGTTGTTGATACATCTCTTTACGGGGATGCTTCCCCCATTTTTCCAGAAACATTCAATATCTGTTCATAGGTAGCACTTTGAGAAGTGCCTGACTTAATATTTCCTACATAGAATTAACCTTCAAAGATGATTAAATATAAGAAAACAAATTTTTTTAACTGAAAATAAGGAGCAACATTAAAACTTAAAACGAACAAAAATTATTTCTTATATGTAGGGGGTTACACCCTCTTTAATACCTCGCTCTTTGCGCTAAAGTTCGACTTTTTGTTCCAATTATTCAAGAATGACTCCTGGAACACAACAGTCGTTTAGTTATAATAATAAGTTTTATTAAAAGTTAAAAAAACTTAAGCGTAAAGAGCGAGGTATTGAGGAGGGGGCAACCCCCTCATATAAGCAATCATTTCTGTTCGCTTTGAATTTTAACGTTCCTCCTTAATTTCAGTTGAAAAAAACTTGTTTTTTATTTAATTTCTGATCATTTTTGAATAATGCCGGGAAGTCCTGTTCCCCCTCCATAGGAAACTCCCTCCCCTCCCCATAAAAAATTCTTCCACAGAATGATCCTTCCACATACCCCCCTGAACAAAAAAAAAATCATTTATACTTCCCAATAATCAGTACTATATGTAAGCAATTGGCAAAGTTCATAGTTTGTCGGCCTTCCCCCCAGAGGCTAGCTATCCTCGAATATTTTTGATCACTTAAAAATGGCACTAGAACTTTTCATTCCTGATCAAATGAGCCATCTCCTGATTTTCTAGGATCACTGGTTCGATACGATCACCCCTTGAAAAAAAAGAAAAAAAAACAAATAAACATGCATCCGTGCTCTTTCTTCTCGCCAAAAAATGCAAAATTCCACATTTTTATGTGTAGGAAGTTGAAATCTTTGCAGTAGGGTTCTTTGATATGCTGAATCTAATGATGTGATTTTCATTTAGATCACTTAATGTTTTGGGGGTTTCCCTTTTTTCAAAAACTCGGCAAGTTTTCTCAGGCTCGTAACATTTGATGGGTAACACTAAATTTGATGAATTTTATATAATTTGAATAAGCATCACAATTCGGTTGTTTTAGTGCATCTATTCTTATCAGGACTCTGCTTATAAGAGTTGCACTTTTTATTGAGCCGCATCGCCCCTTACTCACAGTTCGTTACCACGAAATGTTGAATTTTTCAATGCATATATAGCCATTCAAACTTTTGTTTTTTTAGATTGTCGTTCGCTAAGCATAACGGTCGCTATTTCCATATGGTTTATTATATGTGTAAATAAAAGAAGACATGACAAACCAAAAGTTTTAGTAGAATCAGAATTAGCAAAAGAATGAATATTTCGAAGCGGAGAACTCCGAATGGAGCGAAATGACCACCAAAGACAAAAAGAATATATTTCAAAAACTTAGCTTAGCCAGCTGGCACAAACACGGTGGGCGTAGGGGGTCAAATATTGCAGTTCTTGTAAATTTTCCCCATAATGGAAACCCAAATCCTATTTCCCTTACACTTGTGGGTGCCTGTTTTTTTCACCCCTAGCAGGCACGTACCCATGATTTTTTAGATAGTGACGAATTTAGGGGAGTGGGGATTGCACAACTTTGGAAAAATACCTAATTATGTGGAAAAAATAAACAGAACTAGGGAGAAGCATGAAAGATTAACATTTACCGAGGAAACAGCTCTTAAACCCTTTCACTTATGTACTTGCCTGATTACCAGTAATCTAAAAAATTGCTCTATGCCCCCTTTTTTAAATTCATTTCACTTAGAATTCTAAAACTAAAATGAACCCACTATATGCCAGATTTCTATTCAGATGATTATCAAGTATCTGAAGACTACATATATTTGAGTTAACTTATCTTGTTTTAATTCACCCAAAAAATACATAGTAATCATGCTGTGTCCAACTGGTTTCTAGAAAAAAAAGAAGTCAACTATAAAAAGTGGGTTTACACTTAATCAAGAAGCACGATTTTACCCTGAAATAGAGGATTTGCCATGAGAAAATAGGCAAAATTGGCACAAATCTTGCCGTATTTTAAAATTACTTTATACGAAAGGTATTTAATAAGCTAATAAGAAAAACCTATCTACTTAGATTATTTATTCAATCAAAATTGGATCATGTTGAACACAACAGCCTTGACTAAGTAAAGTACGATATATTTTCAATGTATTTATCTTTTTCACCCTCATCATATAGAATGGATAGTCGAAGAAACTTGCGAGAGGATTTATTCGATCAGAAATAAAAATTATCGTGCCCTTCTTAAGGGCAGAAATAGATACTGCCCCTGAACGCCCAATATGCCCTTGGACGCCCCCTTTGCCTCACATAAAGTTGAATCTAAATTTCAAAATAGCCATTCTAATCAGAATGATCGAAAGGTCTAAAATGTTCCGAGGGGGGATTCGATAAGTGGAGCCATAGGGGTAAAGACCCTAATTAAAGAAATGGTTCTCGCAAAAATGAGGTCTAAATAATTATATTTTAGTAAAAAAATTGATATATTAAGTTTTGCTGGAATCAAAATCATACAAGTAATATAAATGCGTACGACTGAAGAGCCTAAAGATAGGTCTTTGGACCCAGGGCAATTGACAACCCAGTCCCCACATTGGGATCTATTGAAAATGACGATTATATTTATTTGAAAAAAAAAAAATCATACAATCCCAGGTCACTACCCGTGATTAAATTTACCAGGTTGATAGTTAAATATTATCAACCTGGTAAATTTAATCAGGGGTAGGTTTTATGACTTTTTTTTTCAAATAAATATAGTCTTCATTTTTAATAGATCCCATTTATTCAAATGACTGTAAAGAGGAGAATTACCTTTTGTGCACTAAATGCATTCGTTTTGTCTTGTTCAGTGAGCAGGAGCAGTTCTGTAAAATTTTAGAATGTGAGTTGTATTTATTTTATTTCTTTCTTCCTTGTGATTAGTTGGTCATTTTTTTAGATGGCTTTGTTTTTTCTTCTTTAATTTTTTTTCCTTTCCACTGGGAAAGGCCAAAATATTCGGATTTTTCTCCATTAATTAATGTTTTGTTGTTTTTTTATTTCGATTTTTGTTCCACTGCTTTATTTAAATTAAACCCGTTTCTCTCCCTTAATTATTTGAATATATATATATATATATATATATATATATATATATATATATATATATATATATATATATATATATATATATATATATATATATATATATATATATATATATATATATATATATATGACAGAAACAAAGAAATATGAAGAAACAATATATATATGGAAAGAAACAAAGGTTCGGCGATATGTCTTTCATAATGACAAAAGACAAGCCGAGGCAATATATATATATATATATATATATATATATATATATATATATATATATATATATATATATATATATATATATATATATATATATATATATATATATATATATATATATATATATATATATAATATACATATATACATATATATATATATATATATATATATATATATATATATATATATATATATACATATATATATATATATATATATATATAATATATATATATACATATATATATATATATATATATATATATATATATATATATATATATATATATATATATATATATATATATATATATATATATATATATATATATATATATATATATATATATATATATATATATATAAATAAATATATATATATATATATATATATATATATATATATATATATATATATATAAATATATATACATATATATATATATATATATATATATATATATATATATATATATATATATATATATATATATATATATATATATATATATATATATATATATATATATATATATATATATATATATATATATATATATATATATATATATATATATATATATATTGCCTCGGCTTGTCTTTTGTCATTATGAAAGACATATCGCCGAACCTTTGTTTCTTTCCATTCTTCAGATAGTGGGACAAAAACTTCTTTTTCTTCCAACGAGTTGTCTAGTCCAGGTTTTTGATTTTACAAGGTATGGAAGGCATTGACGACCACCTTTGTTTCTTTTAATTGTTCAGGTTGGTGGAAAAAAAAACTTCTTCTTTTGCCTTGGCTTGTATTTTGTCATTATGAAAGACATATCGCTGAACCTTTGTTTCTTTTAATTGTACAGGTGGTGGGACAAAAACTTATTCTTTTGCCTTGGCTTGTCTTTTGTCATCATGAAAGACATATCGCCGAACCTTTGTTTGTTTTAATTGTTCAGCTGGTGGGACAAAAATTTTTTTTTTCTTCCAACGATTTATCCAGTCCATATTTTTGATTTTCAAAGGTATGGTAGGTATTGGTGACCTTATCCACGTCAAAATCTAAAACTCAATCATTATCGCTATCATTATCAATTTTTTTGCTTCGTTACACCTCGACTTATCTTTCGTCATTATGAAATACATATCGCCGAACCTTTTTTTTTTTTAACAAAGTATGATAGGCAGTTCTAGGCGTTTACCCCCCCGGAAAATACCCCCCGCGGAAAACACCCTCAAGAGGAAAAAAAAACCCGCCCGCGATAATTACCCCTCCCACCGCGGAAAATACCCCCCCCCCGTGGAAAATAAGGCTTTCCAAATTTGAGAATTTTATTTGAGTTTTATTTTTTATTCCCGTAAAGAGAGGGAATTTTGGTACTTATGTATTATGCGCCACTCACTCGAGTTTACGCTGTGTAAAATTCGAGAACACGTCAGTTTTTTCGTTAGTTTCTTCATTACTTTAGAAATAAATTTGGGCTTTAGATTTGTATATTAGGGGGGGGGGGAGTAAAGTATAGCGGGTGTGCATGCAAAATGTGTTTGGTACAATTATTCTGCATATTAGATAGATAGATAGAGAAGTGTATTTTAAAGTGTATTAGAAGTGTATTTGTTTTCCTTAGTTTCTTCGTTACTTTAGAAATAAATTCGGGCTATAGATCTACATATTGGGGGGGGGGGGGGTATAGCGGGTCTGCATGCAAAATGCGTTTGGTACAAGTATTCTGCATATTAGATATATAGATAGATAAGTGTATTTTAAAGCCAAATGTACGGCCATTAACATAGTAAAATAACATAAATGAAAGGTACAAATAACGAACTTTGACCAGAGATCATCATAAAACACTTAAATGAAACACTACATTAACTTAACAATAGTACTTAACACTCGGAAAAACAGTCGGTGAAAAAAAAAAAAAACATTCAACACTTGGAAAAAACATTTAAATGAAAAATTACACATAATTTATACAGGGATTTTTTTTTTTTTTTTTTTTTTTTTTTTTTTTACATAGTTAAAAAAATTTCCAGAAACCTCGCTATTCTTCTGTAATTTTTTAGTGGCTATATACCAAGAAAAAAATATTTTCTGACTTCAAACTCTCCAAATACTTTACTCCCTCGGTAAATAGCTCCGCCCGTGAAAAAGAAGGCTTTCCAAATTTGAGAATTTTATTTGAGTTTTATTTTTTTAATTTCCGCAGGGGAAAGGAGTTTTGGTACTTGTGTATTATGGGCAACTCACTCAAGTATACGCTGTGTACAACTCGAGAACAAACCAGTTTCTTCATTAGCTTTTTTCAGCTTAGCGCGAGACAAAACAAAGACATGTGACAGAATATACGAGAAATATATAATTTGTGCTATTTATTTGCACATAAGGGGGGGGGTAAAGTATTTGGACAGTTTGAATTCAGAAAACAATTCTTTCTAGGTATGGCAACCGAACAATTACAGAAGAATAAGTATAAAGTAAATGTTATGTTTCATTTAAGTGTTTTTTTTTCTTCTAAGTGTTAAGTGTTTTTTTTTTTTTCAATGACCGTTTTTCCAAGTATTAAGTACTATTATTAGGTTAATGTAGTGTTTCATTTAATTGTTTATGATGATCGCTGATCAAAGTTTATGCATATAATATATATATATATATATATATATATATATATATATATATATATATATATATATATATATATAATATATATATATATATATATATATATATATATATATATATATATATATATATATAATATATATATATATATATATATATATATATATATATATATATATATATATATATATATATATATATATATATATATATATTAGGAATTTATTTTGGGAGGGGCTGCAACGTATTTTGGGTGTTTACATATTCAATAAAAAGCGAAAAGTGAAAATAGTATATGGACCATAGAAGAAATCATAGAACAAATAAAAAGAATCTCAGGCATGGATACGATGGCGGATACCCTACGTGCTTACATAAACCTTTCTAAGAGTATAATGTATTTATTATATCGGCCTATATTATATATTATTTATTATATATATATATATATATATATATATATATATATATATATATATATATATATATATATATATATATATATAGACATTATCATATATATAATAAGGATATATACACATGGCACAAGTGCCATTTCACTTACGCTGTTCCAGTCCTCTCAAAATATCTGCCACAATTGTTCTTAACACTTACTATCATCAGGATTTTGCCGAATTAACAGCAGTCCTTACTAGGCGTGTCAAGATTGGCAGAGAAAAAATAAGATAGTCCAAGTCTGTTGAGCTGCAGACACGAAAGCAACGCACAAAAACGTGGCTGAGCCTTTGGATTGCATGTGGAAGACCACTACAAGGGAGTGTATTAATATATATTTAACAGTTAATCTACATTCAATAATTCTTTTAATTAATCTTGGTTATTATGGTAATTCTATTTTTTTATGATGTTATGACAAATAGAATCACATGCATGAAATTAAATATGTTTTCAGTAAAGCATAAATGATATTCTGGTTTTTAAAAGGCATAGGGGTCGTTAGCCCTACTCTTGTTTGTTGTAATTTCTGTTCGTTTTAAATTTTGGTTTGATTTCGTTTAAATATGACTTGATTGTTTATTGCAATTTTTGTTCGTTTTGCGTGTCATTTAGGGATTAAGGTTCGTTTTAAGCCTGAATTATTATTTGACTTTACATCCGTGGTCTTTGATTTAATGTAGCTCTTCAATTTTCATTGAAAAACTTGTTTTATGGGAAAGTTATTTTTCAAATTAGCTAAAAATAATATAAATTCAAGCTTGTTTAAGTGATTAAATATTCCCTCCCTCCTAAACCAAAAGCCTGAATAACGCAATGTCTGTTATACGCAGGAGGTTTGAAAGAAAACATAATGTAGTTGCCACTCTTTTACAGTGAGCAGGATCGGTTAGTCCATTCGTATTTCCTTCTGAGCAGTAGCCCACGGATGCAGTAGTCACTATGGAGACCTCATTTTGAGAGAAAGCTGGGAGGATGGGCTACTGGGAATCCTAAAATCCGCAATTTCCGTTTCTATTTCGTTTTAAAGTAGGGTTTCTTCACCAGGAATATGAAAATCTCTGTGGATGGTTTAAAAAAGATTGAAAAAAGACTTCTATGCAGTTACTAACAAAACGTTGTGTCCTCTATTCTAATGGGGGTGCCAGATCATGTTAGAAGTTCAAACAAGGGACACATTGGATTTTTTTTTAAACCTAGCACTAATGGACCATAGTAAAATTCAATGATTTCCGTGACTGGTCCATTGTTGAAGGTGTTTGTTTTTGTTTCTGTAGTTATGTATAATTTCAGGTCAGGTCCTTTCGCTTTTGGCAAGTATATCAATTCCTGTGGATGGTTTTCGTGTCACAGTAACCCGTGTGGCAACCATCACCCAAACGTCCACTTTCTTTTCAACATGTTATGAAACAGCAGCAGCACTAGGAGTCTGTACTAGAAAAAAGAAGCAGCTCTGGAATAGTTTTTGGGAGCCATATGATATAACACCTTACCAATACCACCCTATTATTCAAGTGGACCCAGTACATCCATATCATCCTTTCTTAAGGTACGGTTAACTTTCCATTATATGAAAATATATTGTCATTTATTGTTACTGTTAAATATATTGTTACTGTTTAGCAGCAGTCAAAAATATATGACGATATACAATCTGTGCATTCAACGGCAACTGAAAACACTTTTACTGTTGTTGAATTTATTAACACTCCTTCCCCCAAAATGATCTGATTAAACTCCAAAACAGGGTTATGCTATACCCCTGTGCCTTAGCCATTATAATTATGTTTCTCAACCCGTGGTAATAGGTCCCTCCAGGAGGCGTGGTTGCCTAGTCGAAGTAGGACGACATATTATCAGTAACGGCCAAAACTTGACCAGTATTGGTATTGCCTGATTCATTAGAAACAATAGTACCCCCCCCCCCCCAAAAAAAAAATGAAAATTTATTTAAAGATGAATTAGAAAACACGCATGAATTAGATCAGGGTTGCCACCGTCAGTAGGATTTTACTATATCCAGTAAAATAAAAAAAAATCTAGTAAATTTAGAGGATCTAGTAAATTTCCCGAAATCTAGTAAAAGCCATGATTTGTAGTAAACAAAACTTTTTGTTATTTTCCATGAATTCAGGGAAAAAAATTAGGGTCCATTCATTACAAAATCTGGTTTCGATTATGTTAGATATTATGGCTACTATTGCTCTCATTTTTGCGACTTCGCATCAACTCTAGCGCTTAAAAATCTCTACTTTTCACTAGGCTTCTTCTTGATACTCGCGTTGAAATGCAAACTATCTAAAATCAGGACTGGTATGCCGGCTTAATTTGTTTTCAGAAAATTTTCCCAGACTCTCATAACAGCTGCTACGTTTGTTAGTTAGCTTTGTCCCTTTTTAAAGACGCTGCTGGAAACGAAATTTTTCCATACTTGCCCAAGCTCTTTGTGACTGTCTGCAGCTTGCCCCATTCATGTGCTGGAGCAGAGAGGCAGCTCTTGATTTTGTCGGTTATCAAAACTAAAAACCGGAGTAGGCTAAGTGTCTCGAGTGTTTCGTCCCTGATGAAAACGAAGCAACTTGTTCTCAGGTCGTCAAGTAGAGTACATGACTGCGTGATCCCCAGCGATCTGACTCGGGCTATCAAGAAATGGAAACAAGTAGATCCCGTCAGTCAGAATTCGACACCAGTAGATACTTTAAATTCGAATGGGGCCGAGGACGATTAAAGCCTTTTAACTGTGACTTTTTTTAATTATGACTATATATTTTTCTTCTTACTTTTCAATTTGTATGATTTGCCTGACATGAAGACTATTGACACAATGTTATTTTTTTAAAACTAATTATCGTATGTTATATAAATTTTCTTTTTCTTGGCAGCCCTAGTCCAATTTGAGGTGCACTTTTTAATTTACATAATTTTACAACTGAACCGATAGCCGATTACGTCATTTCCGTTTTAAAGTGACATAGATTGTATTGGTTTTGATTCCCTTTAATACGAACGAGAGACAATCCAGAAAAAATCAGTTAAAAAAAATCCTAAATTAATTGTTTTAAAATTTGCCAGAATTCTTTGCAAGCAGCTTATCCCTTTTTTAAAGACCAGCCCAATTAGTGTTTTAAAACTGGCATAATTTCCTCTTAAAAATGCAAAATTGAAGGGTTTAAATTTCAAACCTAAAAACGGAAACTGGGGGACAAATTTCAAAAGCCATCACTTTCAAACACACCTCAGATTCTAAGCACTCCATCGACTGAATTGCTTCGGGAATATAAGTTGTAGCTGTTTTTCTTCGTTGATTGTTTTTTTTAATTTTTCAATATATCTGAATTTTATGAGCTGAAGTCCATTGATAAATTTAAAGCCGGGCTTCATCAGAAGGATTTCCAGACTATTGTTTGACGTCTTGGATACACCGCATCTGGAATATGACGCCCATCCAGTAGTACATCCAAATAATAAAAAAAAAAGGTTTTTGAAACAGAAAAAAGGAAAGAAGACTGTGTAAATCCTATTGATTATCCTCCTATAGTAAAAATCGATGATTGGTGGTGCGCGTGCGGTGGAAGACGCACACTGCAAAATTTTTTTTTGAGTATTTAGTAAAAACAGATACGATTTAGTAAATTTTTCCTCTCACATTTAGTAAATTCTTCCAGGCCAGGGTGGCAACCCTGAATTAGATATAAAACATAGGTTTTCAAAATAGAATTTATGAGCAAACCAGCTTAAAAAGACACAAATTAAACTTTATTAGAAAAGGCTATCAGAGCTCTCTGCTGATTGCAGGTGAAATATACTGATAATATACCATAATTAGTTTGGCTAAAAGACAAAAATTATGAGAATCTGAACTGAAACGTGGAATAGGGTCTGGAAACATTTTGGCGTCATCCCATCCCTACACTTACATTACTATGAGTACTTAAGATACAATATTGTTCGCCGGAGAGGATTGTTTTAGTATTTCTTTCTATGCTTCACGGCTGTATCCTCAAAAACGTACGTTTCATTTAGATCGACTACTGCACAACTTAACTTAGTAACTGGGCTTATACTAAAATATTTCCAAAATGCATAAAAAGAACGCTTAAACGAAAAACTGTTTAAGCGTAAAAATGCAGTTTCTTTGGCAATGCTGTTCTTTCGAAATGACTTTCCCCAGTCATTTTCCAAGCATCTCCCCAACACTTTACTTAATTTATTCTTTTTATTAAACAAGTATATATCAAATATAAACAATGTTGGTTTACCTTAATCCATTTCCGCCTGTTTCAGCTATTTCGGTTCTGATGAATTTACCATAGGTCCGGAATAATGTTTACTTAAATTGCTGAATATACTGTTATCTATTTAGTTATACACTTCCTAATAAAAATTTATATTAGTTTTCAATCAATTAAAAGATGTTTTTTAAGCTTAAAACAAGGATCGCAACGATCATCCCTCAGTTGAAGTCGGTTAAATAAAAATTGAATTTCCATGCTATTTAAGCGATACAAGAAAAGACATGATTATACACGGAGAATATGCCACCATCGACGTCATATTTTGTAAATTTAACACATACATTAGTCCCAGGAAAGCACTCTTTTTCTAATAAGAAGGAAAGAATATATTGCTTTGCCCAAGGCAAAAGGATTTGAGCAGCCAAAGATCAGAATTGAAAGTTCCTTTGTCTTGATAAAAAGCCAAAAAAAAGACTTTGAGTTTCCTCAGGGCCCCCCCTCCCTTCCTACCTCCTATTTAAAGGAGAAAAGTCATTTTTGTTCGAATAATTATAACTTGAATTAAAATCCGGAATATTTGTTGCAAGCCTATTTGACATATTGAGTAATTAAGCCTATCTTTCATTTACAGGAGTCAAGCACCTCTAGTGGGAATAGAATACCCATACCAACAAAATAGTACAGAAGAACAGAGGATTCTACCAAACCAGGCTGAAGAAAGGCGGAAAAACACAGGATCTCTTCGATCGCAAGTGCCTCTGGTCGCCAATGACGAGGAAGACTTCGACTCAGGCTTCGGCAATCAAATTCAGTCAAGTTTAGATAGTGACCTTTCGGCCAGTCCTCGATTTTTCCTTAAGAAGCCCTTAAAAGCACTACTTCTTTATGGATTACTAAACAAACCTTCTTTACCGAGTCAGTTGATAATAAATAGACCAAGTCTACCAGTTATACGACCTTTTGGTAATCTGTTTCATGGAAGTGGAATATTCAATAATGGAGGTCTTGTTGGCAACGCTGCAATTGTCGTCAAGTCATTATCATCGACTGTTATAGAGGTGGTTACAGCACGACAGCCAGTACAGCTTAGAGTCTCCTGTTTACCACCTGGTGGAACAGTGCCACAACCGATTTGTAATCCAGGTAACTTTCATTACATTACAACAGTCAAAAATCGATAATTCAGCTTTAAAGAAGATGTTATAAACAAGTGTATATATATATATATATATATATATATATATATTTTATATATATATATATATATATATATATATATATATATATATATATATATATATATATATATATATATATATATATATATATATATATATATATATATATAATATATATATATATATATATATATATATATATATATATATATATATATATATATATATATATATATATATATATATATATATATATATAATATATATATATATATATATATATATATATATATATATATATATATATATATATATATATATATATATATATATATATATATATATATATATATATACATAAATTCTGCCCATAAATTCAGTAAAAAAAATACCGATTTTACCTCATGCCTTTTTATTGAACCTTCTATATTCGAAAGGGATAGATAATGAAATGGTTTGAAATCACTTAACTTTTTAAAGTTTTGTTTCTTTATTTTTTTTTGCTTTCTGAAAAATAATGTCGGAATCTTTACAATAGAGCGTTTAAATTCATTTAGACAACTGCAGCTGATAATTTCCCTGTATATAGTAGAGAGATTACCCCTTTAGTTGTTCCAAAGAAACCCCCTTCTCTGAGAATGTCTGGTTGGACATGCGTGCAGAGAGGGGAGTTTTCAGGCCCATACCTCCGCTTTTAGTAAAGCACTAATTTTTTTTGGAGATCTATAAGTATAATGATAAACATGAGTCAGTTTATTTGAACCAGTTTTGCAGGTGTATGTTGTATGAACTGCGGAGAAATAATTGTTGACTGTTTTAAGTTTCGAATTTGCTCTTTACTTCCCTCAGAAAAGCTTGTTTTTCAAATCAATTTTTGCAGAGATTTATTCTTTGGGCCACCATCAAAGCTGGGAAGCCAAGGGAAGCTATCACCCTCCAAGATCGAAAATATTCGTTCAAGATCAGTTCGAACAAGTTGCAATTTGCCCACCTTTTCTACTAAAATGTATCAGTGAAAAGTCAGTTTGCATCATTTTGAACCATTTGAATGGTTTATGTGAGTTCAGACGAAGAGGAGTTACCGATCTTGGAGCATCCTAAAACAATCCCTGCCCTCAAGGAGGTACCGGGCTTTGGATTTTTTTTTTATCAGCCTAGATAGGAAAGAGGTGCCAAACCAACGGATTTTGTCAAAGGAGCGTGAGTGCACATGAATTTTTTTTTCTACAATCAGTTTGAAACTTACAGGTTACATAATCTGGGCTAGTGTAAAAGCACAAATAGTTTTGCCAAAACGTTGTAAGTGTACATAATAGACCAAGTATATCGGTTATATGATCTTCTGATAATCTGTTGCATGGAAATGGAATATTCAATAATGGAAGTCTCGTTGACAAACGAGACTGTAATTGTCATTGTCAATTGGCTGTAATTGTCAATTCATTTATCATCGACTATTATAGGAGTGGTTACAGTACGACAGCCAGTACATATGAGTCTCTTGTTTACCACCTGGTGGAAAAGCACCGCAACCAATTTTTAATCCAGGTAATTTTCATTGGATTATAACAGTCAAAATCCCAAGCCGATAGACGTTGGATACGTGTTCAAGCTGCAGAATTTCAGTGACGCTGGGGAAAAACGATTTAAGTCCTGGCTCAGTGAAAGACCGAATTAAGTCCAAGTTGTGGGCTGACTCGGTAAACATTAGAAAGAAGGGCAGGTTGCATCTTTCTTGAACTGGAAGCACGCACAAGTTTTTATTATCTGTATTATTGATGAACCCAAGTGAGCCTGTGGTCTCTCCAATATTTCCTTGACACTGCAAACTTTTTGTCAGAATGATAAGAGAACCAACCAAAGAGCCCTCCGCCACTTCAACACCAACTTCCTCAATAGTAAGGCACTTGGTACTTTGTGGGTCCCAGACTAATCTAAGCATTTTTAATGTGTATATTTGGAGAACTAACGTAAGCCATTGGCCACTACACCCCAAGCCCTCCACGAATAAATCTGTACTTGAAAAAAGAGCATGTTGGATCTTGTCCAAACTGAAATCATACAAGGACATCGAGCATGTATGATTCGAGACAGAAAATGGGTGTGTGGTCCCTACAGAACCACCCACACCATCGACTGTTCATTACAATGGTAGGCACATTTTCTACTACGACTGATTCGAAATTTACAGGATGAGTTCCACGAGCTATAGAACAAGAAAATGATAGATTTACAGAGGCGTAAGCCCCTTTTCCAACCATAGTTTGAAAATTCTCTGATTTACATGTAACGGGGAAAGAACCTTGGGGAATGGGGTCAGATCTTAACCAGCGTATACAATTCTGGAACACACAGAATTTCAGAAGGAAAGTAAATGAATTCGCTTAAAATTTTTTTATCACATGTCTATAGTCGGAGCCGGCGTCCCCCCGGAGAAAATACCCTCCCTATGAAAATTCCCCCACATACAAAATTGAGCAGCCACAGAGACAGTATAAAATGGGTATGTCAAAGCGTCAATCAGATGTCCTGAGGGGTATAAAAAGAACCAGATATCAAAAATAGCTTTAGGGCAGGGGTTGGTTGGTCTCCAATCACTTTCGACCTATAGAAAGTGACTAGAACTCTCAATTTCTGATACAATGAGCATCCTTCGAATTTTCTAAGACCATCAGGGGGAGGTTGGGGATGAGGAAGGGACAGCCCCCATCATCTACAGAATAAATTCTGATAATTTTGGGGTTCTATGTTACTCTTTACTTTCATAACAACAGCGTTGACCAGAAATATTCCCAGTAATCAAGAAGGATTAAGTATCAATTTCTACCTCCACCCCGTCTCTTTCTTAGAAATATTTCTGTATTTACCTGAAGGCTCAATGACTGGATGTTTGGGCATTAAAATGGACTCTGTGAGGCATCTTCCCCTTCCAAAGTTTATGCGACCACCCTTCCCATAAAAACGTTATATCTTAACAATGGGTCACTTGCATAGATTACAGCCCTTCCCCAGGGGCGGGAACACCCCTGAGCGTTCCCGGAAGCACGGTTATTTGACCTTTGGGCTACTTTGAACAAAATGACTTTCTCAAAATTTTTATCGGATGCGTTTAGGGAAAATGGAGGAGGGGCGGATTTTCCGACAGGAATTTTCCGGGGGAAGGTAAATTTTCTATGGGGAAAACGCCTAGAAGCATCTAGTCATGGACACTCCCCCGGAAATTTTAGAATACTGGCTGTTTTTCGGCTGAGGGGATAGCAGGTTTCCAAGTTTCAAAGCCGAGGATTCTCAAAACTACGAGATTTTGAAGCTTGCTAGCGCCAAGACTTTAAACATAGTCTAAAAGCCTAACATTTTTGGGGAGAAATTTCTTGGTTGTAGGTACCTGTTTACCAAATTTCAATAGAATATAAATTGCAGTCACTGTCCTGGGAATTTAACACAGAGCCTTTCAATCTCAGACAGTCAATCCCAGTTAACCCAATCAAATTTTCACTAAGTCCCAGATTTTGTTTAACACGTTTGTTACCACGGATGGAAGGAAAAAACTTTCCCTTGGTAGCCTGCAGACGTTCTTGTGATTGGATCTTCTTCTGATGTACTGCATGATCGGAAGCATAAAAAGGGTCAGTGATATCTCCATTCCTCTTCTCCTCCTAACGCCAGCAGCGCCGTTTCTTGACTGATGTCTTCGAAGCTTCTGTATTTTTCATTTTAACATAGAAACTTGTTATTGCTTAAGGAAAAAATACTTTACATCTTTTTTTTTGTCTTGATTAAAACAGAAAATTTTAAATTGTCCGACATTGTAGAATTTCTTTTTATATACATATTATATTTTAAACAACCAATGTAGTTCTATTAGTTTGACATGCAGTAAACTCTCATCAATTTCCTTTTTAAATATATTCCCTTCAAACAAATGGAAAACGAATTAGCAAATTATTTAATGATTCGCCAATCCAAAATATGATTACTTCAAAATGAGCAATGTTCTTTTAAAAGCTTTAATCAGACGTAAATTGTCTTTTTTTTAAGAATTAGAATCAAAATCTAAGATATTAACACAAAAATACATTCTTTTAAAAAAGAAAATTATTCAAAGATCGAAGTTTTTTTCCTGTATACTTAATTAGTATTGATTTCATTTTTTTTTTAATGTTGTTACACGTGAAAAAAAACTGTTCGTGACACGTATCGTTTTCAGTAAAGCACAAAAGACTCTATAGCTTTTAGAGGGTATGATTGGGCGGAAACACCCCTCTTATATGCGTTAAATTATGCTTGTTTTAAGCTTAACTTAAATATTCGTTTTAATTTTGTTCGTTCTAGGATTAATTTGCTCATTCATTGTAAAAATCTGTCGTTTTAAGTTCGACTTGATTATTCATTTTAATTTCTGTGCGTTTTAGGTTTTATTTATTTATTCATAAAAACTTCAGTTCTTTTTTTCCAAATTTTTATTTTTTATATTAATCAAAATCAAAAAGGATCTTAAAAATTAAAGTGAACAACAAGTATCTTATCTATGAGCCCTTCTCCTCAACTCCCTTCTTTTTACGCTAAAGTCTGATTCTTCTATCTATATGCTTCAAAAAAAAAAAAAAAAAAAAAAAAAAAAAAAAAAAAAAAAAAAAAAAAAAAAAAAAAAAAACACAAGAAAAGTGTAAGAATGAAGTTTAGCCAATTTTGATCATAATGCTTCGAAAATGAAGTTTATTTACTTGTTTTCGCTTTAAACAATACAGTGCAGTATATTCCAAATGCTTTGAAAAGTAATCAACCAGTAACGAAGCTTGTAATATTCAAGAGGCTGTATTTGCTACATTTTCAAATGTCGCCGGAAAAGCACTGGCCAAGCTTTAGGGAAAAGAGCGAAGAAGGGAGGAGGATGACGGGGTGGTGGCTCACTCACATTGAGTGTAATTCTTTCTAGTGTTAAGTTTAAGGTCACTTTTTCCTTTCATTTGAAAATTATTTTTTGTGTTTAATTCTTGTTTATTTTTCTTGTAATATTCAAGACTATTAGCAATTAAATCTGAATTAGAGTTACCATTCTTTCCCCTCTGTTTTTGTTCAAGATCGATTTCCGACAGAAATTACTCTGAGAGTGATAAATCATTTCTAAAAAGTACATCCTAAAAATATTTCTCGAAAGTGGGAAACTGGAATATTGAAGATTTCAAGGCAATTAATTCTCGTTGAAATCTTGTTCCTAGTGGAAGTCCCGCACCCCACCAGAAACTTTCTGGCTAGGTAAATATATGAGTGTAACATATTACTTCGTATTCAAAAAATTCCCAGAATAAGAGCAGCTGTCGCCCCAAAGCACCAATATTGCATGCTTAGAAATCAGGCACAATTCCTTAAAAATCAAACAACCTAGAGAAGATAATGAATTTAGCAGAATTGGGCCAAGAATATGGCATAGTATAGGACATACTCCTTATTTTGGGGAATATCATTATGAATAATTAAAGTTAAGAGTCAATAAAGAGCACTAAAATAAGGTCCGGTGTTTAGCAAAAAGCTAAAAAAATTCTTCTTTTGCAGGTGCCCCTGGGTTTTTAGTGCCAAGACCAAGTGGAAGATCATTAGATGAATGAAGATGCGAAAAAAGCAAATAATTTCCGCGTCTTCCGTTTTTTTTACTTTATAAATTATTTCTTAATTTATTATACAATTAAATCTTATATTTTACCCTTTATATTTTCAATTTATATTGTATCCTTGCAATGGTCTCATTTTACTTTAAACAGAAGAGTCTAAAAACTTAATGAAGACAATACATCCATAGATATGTGCTTCTTGATAGCGGCCGGATTTTTGAGAAAAAAAAACTCCAAGGGGTATTGCCACACAAAACAAAATAAAACGAACGTACAATTACAAATAAACAAAAATTAATTTAAATGTAACCATCATAGACACTACTCCCGGTAGGTCATGCCCACAGGAATAAGCCGAGCCATACTCCTAATACCTATGAAACAGCCGAACCCCAGCAATTTTTCCAACCAAAATTCTTCCCACTCAACAGCTTCAAAAACCACATTTCCACAAAAGCCATACTTCCTCAGAAAACGCAGCCAATTTTTCACCATTCTCCACACATCAGACAACTATAAGAACCACTCCCCGACGGGCAAAAATTATCTCCACGAAATAATTACCCATTTAATATTATCCCTAGACAACCCACACATCCAGAATATACCACCTCCCCTCCCCATGTCTCTTATACCCTGGAATACTACCAAGAAAGTCAAATAATCGGATCTTACACATCCATTTCTGAATTTCCGATTAACTTAAATTAAATGTAATTGTTTAGAAACCCACATTCGATTCGCCGACATACCACGTGAATCCAAAATTATCATGATCTTCCCCCTCAAACACCTTCTTCCATCTAGCAGAGACTTCACCAATGCTTCGATATTATTATATAAATCAGAAATCAAACACATAATATGTGTCTGATTAATTGATTTTCGCTCTTTATCTTTTCAAACTTGTGATTGGCTAAACTGCCAACAGAGGGATGAGGTCTAATAAACTAAATGGTTCGACGTTACCGTCAATTCAAGTGCGTTTTTCATAGAATCTGGGCTACATTAGGTTTTATACATAAAAAAATTACGTATTTTAGCGTGTCTTACCTATCAACAAAGAAGTATTACTTGTCCAAGGCGTTTCGAATTTAACAATAATATTGAAGAAAATAAGGGTTACTACCCTGGATGCCATTAGCAAGAGCCAGGACTACTTATCCTTAGACGGGTATTGCTAAGCAAGCGGGGTAACCGCCATCATGTCTATGCCTCCCCTCCTGAAATCTTGATATTCTTTCTATTTATTCTATGATTTCTTCTATGCTCCATATACTATCCTTACTTTTCACTTCTTACTGAATATTTAAATCACCAAAAAAAGTTGCACCCCTTTCAAAATAAACTCCTGTGTACGTGTCAAACTACATAACCTTGCAATATGCAGAATAAAAAAAAGGATAGCTGGCTTCATGTTATTTCAGACTGACTACTGTGTTGTCAAAATTAGATCATGGCGTAGTGAATATTTGTATCCTTAGTTTCATCAATAACTGCTAACATAAAAAACTATTCGTGGACCGACGTTATCATCCTGGAAAATTCCCCCCCCCCCCCGCAGAAAATTACCCCGGAATAATTCCGCCGAACGCAAAAATGAGCAGCCAAAAAGAAAGCACAAAAAGGTACCTCAAAATGTCGATCGGATGTCCTAAGGGGCAAAAAAAATACCGAATATCAAAAAAGGTTCTATGACAGGGCGGCTGTCCTCCGACAAAACCTAGTATCAACAAAAAAAAGAAAAAAAAAATCAAATTTTAGTTCAGAGTGGATACCGCCTAATTAGACCATGAGGAATCCAATGGTGCAAACGAAAATATTCTCTCATGCCTAGTTTCATTGATCTTACCTTAGTATCTACGCAGGACCTCGGCTTTGTTTTCGTGTCATACCTAGTATGTATATACTAGAAATCGACATTTTCGCCAAAGCCTAGTATCTGACAAATTACGCCTTACCAACGAAAAACGACTGGTAGAAGCACCATACAATGAGCCTTATCACTTCATTGTTTAAATAAAGACTGTAAAAATGCACGGAGTAAAATTAACGGTAGTTCTTGCTAAAGGAAAGCAAAAGAACAGCAAGAGTTGGAATATAAAAGGTGAGACTAGTTTATCAGTTTTATTACCAGGTGTGACCGTAGTACAGTGTAGGCTCGGTAGGCCTATATTGGGTTGTTTCTCTAGACAGCAGCCATAGAAACTTGAGAGAAACAGATACAACTTGGATGCATACTTTTTTTCTGTGTAATTCCTTTTAATTTTCTGTGACTGATTTCAGGACTTAAACCTTGTCTAAACTTACTTTCCAGGTATTCGCAAAGATACCAAGATTCTGCTCTTCCAAATACTATCCTCCATCTTTTTTTGCTTGGCAGATTAATTGAAAAAACAATATTTTTGTGAGAAAGTAAAGAGCGAACTTGAAAGTTCTACCCTAGGATGAATGGATGGATGATAGACAAAATCTAACAAGTGAAAATGACTCATTTTTTATACAATCCTGAAAAAGGCTTATGCCAGTTTTGCCTCTCACTCAGACTACCTGTCTTAGCTTTGTTTCCAATTAGCCAATGGCTTGATGGCAAATTTATTTTAATTTAAAAAACATCATTTTTTATACAATCCTGAAAAAGGCTTATGCCAGTTTTGCCTCTCACTCAGACTACCAGTTTTGGTTTTGTCTCCAATTGGCCAATGGCTTGATGGCAACTTGATTTTAATTAAAAAATCAACTGACTCGGTCGAGGCCGTTAGAGACAAAGCCAAGACAAGTAGTCTGAGTGATAAGCAAAGCTGGCATAAGCCTTTTTCAGGATTGTATAAAAAAAAATGTCATTTTCATTTGTTGTTAAATTTTGTCTATCATCCATCCATCCATTCTAGGGTAGAACTAAGGTAGATAGTCATAGAACTAAGGCATGATCAGTAACCATAAATTATCACCCCTCAATCCATGCCGTATATTTACATGTAAAAATGACTAGTGCTATACTGAAAGTTTAAAACAGACCAATAAAAAGGCAAATTATAAATTAGATTATAAAAGGCAAATTAGAAACTAGGTTTACTGTTTGCACAGGGTAATCTAAGAGAAAAATATTGTGCTTATTGAGGAGATGTAAACCTCCAGTCAAGGGTTTTCGGCCATAACGATTTCAGTGGTATACTTTTATTTCGATCTGACACCATTTTCGAGGGGTTACAAGCTCTATTTCAAAAATCCGCTAGATTTTTTTCTGTGATAGAAAATTATATTTGACTTAAACCGGAGTAACAACTACCATTCCTGAATCGGTATAAAAAAGGAACTTTTTTGACAACTGCGCTGCAACGACTTCACAGAAACCATTCAAAAAACTGAATTGAGGCTTTATTTTTTTTACCCAAGGCCGTGGAACACCTTCCAGTATGCAAGCATCTCCCAGTGTGCAAAAATCCCAGCATTCAAAAAAACATTTCAAAACACACTTGGCTTACGAACTGATACAGCGCCATGAAAACAAAAAATGGCACTGTTGGTCAGAATCTCCGTGAAAACCGTGGAGAAAAGCGCCTGAGCACAAGACCTTGGTAGAAATCAAAAGAAAAGATTACTTCACATATCCAACAGCTTCAAGCCATGTACCCCACATTACCGAAGAAAAATGCACCAATAGTAAGGCTCTTACCTTCTATGTAGAGTATCCAGTTTATATTCGATGATTTCTTACAAAAGTACCCTGACGTTCGTATCTTAGTTGAAACATACAGACGACTTCTGAAAACCATGAATATCTCTTTGAAGATTCTAATGTCTGATGCTTGCCCAACATGTGAGTGATATTCAGAAAGGGTAGTGGTATTGAGGTAGATGATGAAGAGCTGCCTGATCAGGAACTCAACAGTTCTCGGAAAAACAAGTAGTTGCTGAACACAGATATGGCTAAGAGAGCTACCAACAAGTATCAGGAAGACGCACGCGAAAATGAGAGTCCCGATTAAAGATTATACGCAGTGGACATCCAGAAGGTCATTTGACTTTCAGAGTTGCCGGAAATAAGGACTCTATTTGTTTAAGTCGTTTGCTAGTTTTTAACGAGACATTTACAAAGGCACGTCAGAAAGATACAGCATCTGTTGGATCAGGAAAACTCGTTCTGTGTGCTGTGGAATGAGGCACTAAGAGGCAAGGGGCTGAGAACAGTGTTGACTCTCTCTGTTCATTAATCACAGCAACAAGTGAAAGAGACGTCAGAGTATTCGTATTCTGGATGGATAATTGATCGGGCCAGAATAAGAACTGGGTCTTATACCCAGCCCTTGTACAAATAGTCAACAAAAATTTCGGACCGGAGTGCATCATTCTCAGGTATCTTACAAAGGTGCACACTCATAATGCAGCTGACGAAATTCACGCCAACACTGAGGTAGAGATTGTAGAAATGGGAAAAATACAATGATTTTATTGATTTTTTGACTTGTGTCATTGGGTCAAGGAGCAAATAACTGCTACAACAGTGAACAGCTCCGTCTTAATTCGATCTAAAAAAAGAGAGCTAGCATAAAGAAACTCGAGCTGCCTTACTTGAAAGACATGGTTGAAGCTAAATTCCGTAAAGAATCCCGAAATCTGTTGTATCGCACCAGCTTTGAGAACTATGAAGTTGACATTTCTGACTTTCTTCAAATGTCATTCAACCACAAAAAATACCTGACCCAGATTCAACACCAACAGGCACTTCCAAAGAAAAAAAGGAAGCCATTGTACAGAAATTATGCCCAACGATGCCGAGCAACACGCGTCAATTTCGGAAAAACCTTCCGGGCACTTCTGTTCCAGACTTGAAAACAGACAAAGATGACACATATTAAGAATAATAGAATCTGAGTGTAAATTTGTTCAAATACCCTTAAATTCTTCAAAATTTGGTATGTTAGAAGGCGCTAGAGTATTGCTAACATTTTTTATTTTATTTTATGCAAACAGGCGTAGATCCTAGGTTCTCTCAGTGGAATTTCATGTTGACCTAGCTAAGAAAACACTGATGAAACCTAGTATCTGCTTTTTCCTACGTTTTAAAAAATACGATGGATTTATTATTAGTATATTTAGAATCAGTGAATTATTTTCTATTTTTGTGCTACTTCGAAACATTAAAAATGGTATTACAAGAGAAGCAGCTTTATAAAACAACGTTTTTGCATTTTTCTACGAACTTACTCAGATGTAGATGCTAGGTTTTTGTCGGAGGACAGCCGAGTGGCTGGTTGGTCTCCAATCATTTTCAACTTTAAGAAAAGGACTAGAACTCTCAATTTCCGATTGAAACATCATCCTCCAAAGTTTCTACGACCACGAGGGGGAGGTTGGGATGAGGAGGGGGCAGCCCTCTCCTATTCGGAATAAATTCTGTTTGTTTGTGGGTTTAATGTTACTCTTTGCTTTCATAATAACGGTAGAGACCAGAAATATTCACGGAAAATCAAGAGAAATTATATATCAATTTCAACCTCCATTCCTCTTCCTTGGAACTAAATCAGTATTTATCTGAAAACTCAATGAAAGGTTTTTTGTCTTTTGTCTTTCTGTCTCTTTCGAAGCATAATTTTACATATGGAGAGGATAATACTGGAGGATTGTCCGGGGGAAATTTTCAGCGTGAAGGTGGAATTTCCAGCGTGAAGGGAGGGGGAATTTCCGGGTAAGATTTTCCGCGGGTGATTTTCCGGGGCATTATTTAGCATACAACAATTCAACGGCTAACTGTTTCCATAAAATCGTTATCCTTTATTTATTTAACAAACAGGTCAATTCTCTTGATTCATATAACCTATCCAAGACAGATCGGTGACTCTTTTTGCCTTTGACTAAGGCAAAAAAAATAATAAGACTTGAAGGTTGGTAAGTGACGTCCGCCAGTTGCTGCAAAAACAGATCTAACGCTAGTGGATATGGCAGGCAAACATGGGAAGAACAGAGGTAGAGCAAAACATTCACCATTATGGAATGTTGGAATGATTATAATCATAAATTCTACGCTATGGCAAGGTTGGACCACCACAATGTCTAATAAGTTCAGGGTCTAACGTCAAGTTTTTGCCAATTTGGGTTAATTTAAAACAAAAGCAAGCATTTTTCGAAACGAAGTGTAACCTGTACAGAGCAAAATCAAAATTGACAAATAAACTTTTTGACAAAATGAAATTTATAGACAAATTAATATAAACAGGCTGATGGGCTCCTGCCCAAAGCTTTAGGGTGGGGTAGGTAACCTTTTCAAATGGGTTGTGAGTCAAAATCGGCCAGAGGTTTTGAAAGCAATTGCTTGTGCTAGCAAAGTAATTAAAATTTATAAACACAAACAACAAGTAGAACAACTAAAAGGAAATCTTTTCTTAATACGGTGGAATTTTAAACCTAAATGAATATTTCCACCCTATGTCCAAGGGCCGTCCTCAGCAAAGCAACAGATGAAAATATAAAGACACTTACATTCAAATACGACCATTAAAACTAAAAAAAAATGTTTTCAATTTTTTTTTAAACAGTCCTAGCATCCTTACTTCAGGGAAGTTCAACCAAGACTGTTCCCTTTTGTTCTACTTGTTATATCCGCTTATGATGGAAAGGCAGTGGGGTCTTCGTCGCTATTTACGTCTAGATTAAAATTTATCCTCGTTATTTATCTTCTCGTATAATTAATTATATCTTTCACTTTCCATCAGATCAAAAGATGCCGGTGGCGAGCCATGTTTGGCAATACAAGCCAAAGGGTCCCAGTTTCAGCTCACATAAAACACATTAAACAGTTAACACAATAAAACACATTATTTAGTTTTTAAAGTTAATATACGACTGCATGGTTGTGCTACCTATTCCCTGGTGCTACCTTGTGCTACTTTGTGCTACATGGCTGTGCTGCATGGCGCTACAGAATCAGATGTATTGATACAATGTCACTTAATTTTGTCAATTAAATTAATTTTTTCACAGCCAACTTTGACCTATTGTTCCTGTTTAAGTGTATAGAGTGGAGACAAACCTTCATACGCATTACTTACGGTACTCTTTCGAGCTTTGATCGTGCATACATTCTTTACATAAATTTTGTATATTACTATGTATAGGTGTGTTTATTCAACATAAATATGATAAAAACCTAACGGGCGCATAGCATCTTGGAACTGCTGCCTTGGCTCACAAACAGCAGCATTATTGGGCTAGAGAGACCACGACTTTCCATTGTTTCTTAACAAATGTTATTTGAAACAAAAACTTCAGAAAAAAACAGACCACAGCTGACAGAAACAGTTGATTTAAAGTCCTATCCTTGTGTAGCAAAGCACATAAGTATGTTAAAATGATTGGTGATATTCACGAAGGTGGCACAGTTGTTTTGTTAAGGTAGGAAGTTAGGTCAGTAGTTAGTTCTGTGTTTAATGAAGAGTTCAGCATTTGCCTCATATCCTCGTTTATATTGATTATTTTGATTTATTTCGTCTTAGAAGCACAGCAGAAGGTATGAAAAAACACGGAATTGCATGAGAAGGTCAAACTCTCCGAGACTTAGATTACACAGAATTTAGGTAATCGTTTCACCGACTGAAAAATCAAATAATAGTCTGTACGAAAAAAGTGGTTCGATCCCGGTTTGTAGTTTTACAAAAAAAGAAAGGTTAAGACAGTAACGACAAAGACAATACTATGACTAATAGCCGTTTTTAGTGAACTAAAATTCTCCAACTAAAACAAAGAAACCAACAAAAAGTTCAACTAGGACTGACAAAATAGGCTATTAATTATATATTAATAGGCTATTAATATATTATTTGTATTATATTAATATTATATAATTATATTATAATTATATAATAATATTATATTATATATTATTGTTCTATAATAATATTATATAATAATATTATAATATATTATATTTATTAATTCATAGCGTAGATGTATTGTACTAATGAATGGTATTGATTTTTAATAAGACTGTATGACGTGAATCGACAACCTTTTTTGTCAGTTTAAACAGTTGAAGACGGCTATTAGTCATACATCCAAAATATTGAGTTTTATTATATTCATTGTCTTCTGAAAATTCCTCGTTAACTTTAGTTCAAGTCTTTAGTTAGGTCACCTTTTACGGTTGAAGAATGATACGTTATCAAAAATTGTGCTTTTTGGCAATACTGCGGAGCTAAACAAAAAGAAGGACGACCTCAACCGTGAGCGGGGATCTTTAAAAAAAAGTGTAAACGAAGTGGATACCCCCTGGAAGCGAGTAAACAGTTAGATTCTAAAAGGAGTGCTCTAAACTCTAAACAGAGTGCAGAGGGGAAGAACCACGCGCAGCTGTAGTGGCCTCAGAGGGCTTGGTGCAACGACGAATTGTCACTAGTAAGAGGGGTATAAGTATTTACATTTTAAAAGATAGTGAATATGAGTAATGATACAGAAAAACAACGTGTAAATGCAACAGTCTCAAGGACAGCCAATTATAATTTTCTATTCTTTATGCCAAATAGGAATTCTTATTATTCACCAAGACACTGTCAATACAAAAAAAAAAAAAAAAAAAATCGATGTAAACCCTAACAACAGAGGTATTCCTACGCAAAACTCCAGCCTTATTTTAGTTTTTCAAAAGAAATTGAGAATTTTACGTGAATTTTTAAAATTAACTTCATGAAATTTAAATTCATTTAAATTTAAATAATTTAATAACCTTAAATTAATTTAATATTAATTTTTCACTTTTTAATCTATTTGATCTATTTTTAATTTATTTTTAATCTATTTAATCTATAATTTAAGCTATACTTCACTTTTTTGTTCTTTTTGCGGGTTATTCCCCCTTCCAATCAAGGA
This sequence comes from Artemia sinica, assembly GCA_027921565.1. Lineage (NCBI taxonomy): Eukaryota > Metazoa > Arthropoda > Branchiopoda > Anostraca > Artemiidae > Artemia > Artemia sinica. The sequence goes on along the minus strand of CM051274.1, from coordinate 34,155,913 downwards.
AATATTAGGCAAGGGCCTTGGAACATTCTGAGCTCAGAAGGAGACAGAGTGAAGACAGTGGCTGACAGGCCAAATTCATGGAGACGTCAAAGACAGACAACTTATGTGAAAGAAAACATAGAAAAGTTCTGACTTGTCTAATCATTTTGAAAGAGCCAAGATCCAAAGGACCTCCTCCATTCTGCATATATACTTGGTTATTAAGAGCTAAATTATCTTTTGCACAGCTTTAATTCGTCGAAAATGCGCTACTTTTACAGCCAACGGATATTACTGAAATACCTGCGTTATAACTTACTCATAGTTACTTACTTCATAAACAAGCTTCTCTGCCAGAGAATTGACATACAATGGAATGAATAGTGTATTCAGAAGGTGTTCTACAAGGACGTCATTTAGAAGGTCAATACTGAGACACATAATGTCATTCAAGTAATGGAGATGATCTAAGTGTTCAGCAACAAAGTCGGAGAGACGGTCTCTGCTTCGATGACTGAAAGAAAATCCATAGGATAATGGCAATAGAAAACCTTCAAGTACCCACCTGACCGAAACGACCTTTAGAATTTAAAGTCTAAATCGAGGTAAAGGACCCATGAATCAGGTAGCCCCCCACCCCTTCGGTGCACGAGCCAGATCTAAAAGCTCAGCAAATAAGTCAGAGGGGCAGTCTCGGTGTCGATTATCCGAAAACAAAATGACAATTTTTTACGAAACTAAAGGAACTTCCATGAAAAATCGGCTTTTAGTTAAACTTCGGCCCACTGCCTCTGAAACACAAATCTAAAAACTGTTTTAGTGATTCGATTTTTAATATACAGGACCAGCCTAAGAAAAATATATAAGATATAAAATCTTAGATTGTTAAATACCTTAATCTTTACTCTGATATTCTTCCTATTAGGGTGTCCGCCAATGAACATACAAGGTCAATTTGAAGATCAAGATCCTCACACAAGAGGATCTCAACTTTCTCTGGAACTTTGTTGAAGATTTTACTAACCTTGATGACTGAGATAAGAGTTGAGCATGGAACGCATCCCATGCCTGCTTTTCAATACCTTTATGAATGCTGTTAACAGTTATATTTTTTAGAAAGGGGACAGTTTTACTTTATTTTAACAACAAAAATATTTTATTGTCGCGTCAGGTTTCTTAGCGATGTCAAAATTTAACTAGAGGAATTTAATATACGGAAAAATAAAAGGGTATAAAGCACCAAGCACCTATAATATACTTCACTAATCATAAAAACAATATAACCTGCTAAATAGAGAACAAATATGTTTTTTCTTCTGTCGAAGACGAAAACAATGTAGTAAAAAAATTAAAAAAAAACTTAATTATGTTCAAAATCAAAGAACTTATGAGGAAGGGGGATCATAAGATCTTAGGATTCCTCCTACAATGAGGGCCTGCTTGATTTGCTTAAAAATGCTAACTTTTAACTTGAGAGAACGTGCTGTGAGGTTAAATACAAGCAATGCGGAGCACATACACAGCGGTTACCAAATAAATTACAAAAATAAAACAAATAATGTAGACAGAACGATATTAAAAGTAAGGGGGATGATTAAAGATCTTGTCAATGATGGACGCAGTATTGCAAAAAAAAATTAATGAAAATAACTGAGTGACTGAAAAATAATCCAAAACGATAGCATTTGAAAAATATTCGTGACTTCCTGAAATTTTCGTTTTTTTATTTCTTTTTTTATGATAAAGAACGAACGTTAGTTCATAGTAACTAATATATTAATTAATAGTAGTATCCTTGGCTTTAGTGGCAGTAATATCATCAGTAAACGTTTCTGGGATATGGTGCAATATTTAACTTACTTAGCTGCTTGATTTTCTGCGGCTTCTCTCTTGTCTGTTTGTGATTTCAACGTAAGGGGAGATAAAGATTACTATAAGATATTATGTAAATAGAAAAAAAAAACTATGGAAACTATAATCCGGGTTGCAGCGGTAGCTAGCAACCTAGTAAGAGACGATCACGTCCCATACTAAAAATACAATATATTTAAAAAGTATTATTTAAAGAGCACACTAAAGTTCGAATTTTGAGTTTCAATTGGCCATGTTAAATCTTTTAAGCCTGCTAGTTATAATGCAGGAAGAATTATAGGGAAAGGTGAATAGGCGCCTCGACAGAGTTTTAAACTATCAGTTTTTCTTCATGTCTCTTCTTTGTTGTCTATTTTAATTAGTGTTTCTATCATCATTAATGCTGTATCCAACAAATACGACGTAATTAGTGTTACAAATATCTAAAACAAACAAAAACACATAAATATATTCATTTTTGAGCTTGAGAGGTCAAAGTTATGATTATTCGGCGTTAGGAATCCACTTTTCCAGGGTTCTTTAAGAAACGACTGTAAGCGGGAGGGGAGTGGGAGAGTCATTAGGCCATTCTCCCTTGAATGACATAATTGTATTTTTATTTTATTTTTCTGCGAGTAATTCTCCTGTTTTCATATATTTTGGGGAATTACCCCTCAGGTACAAAACAAAATCATTCTTAAAGAAATTGCTTTTCCATATAAACTTTAACCTGAATAGAATTCAAGTGTTTGACGTGAATGACAAAAGAGTAGTACATTTTTCAATACAAAACTTCCTTCGGTTGTCAACTTTGAATTTTCTATATTATTGGACTAATCTTGTAATTTTAAGCAGTTTTTTCCGTTTTGTTTTGTATTCGTATTTTTGTTTCTTTTTTTTTATCCAAATTGTCTGCTTGTTTCCCTAGTTTAACCGCATCGAAATGGCGATATGAAAAATCTGGGAAATTGCTACGAATTTCTATTTCGTAATTTGTAATCATAATTGTTCCACGGGTTTTCATGACAGACACCTTAAATCATTCCCTTCCATAAGAACATTTCAGGCGACAGCACTGCTCCTTGAAGTCCTCAAGAGTAAAAAAAAATATCGGTTAACTGCTTTTATTTATAAACCAAATATAGAATATTGGACTAAGGAGATCCGGTATTTCGACATCTCTGAATATGGCGCGCCCACGTAGTCAATAGATTGTGATTTGAGTATTTCTTAACGGAAACCAGTCCAAAGGTAAAAGAAGGGTAGTACTGACGTATTCAAAAAAAGAATAAAAATTAAATCAAGTAAAGCATGAAACGGTTCAAACCATCAAACCAACACAAATCTTAAAAAAAACAAATAACATAAATCATATAAAGAAAAAGAGAAAAAGTCATACTCCGAATCCGATCTAACACAATTATTTAATTCCATTATATGGTTGCCAATAAACCAAACCAAGTTTGAAAAATATGGTGCTGCCGTCCTTGTCACGAATAAATCTCAGCATATTCATATCTCCAACTCGGTACACGTTGAGAGTCAGCGTACGAACAGCAATCCTTACCATACTCTCACTATGATTAAAAAATTTGATGGCTTCGGTATACAATGGGAAGTCTTTGGTTTGCTGAAATATATGTTTTATTAATCACTAGTAGGGACAAAAATATCCTGCAAGAAATAAGAATATTAAACATACCTATGTACGTTTTGTCCCCGCTTTGGGGCTGAAAGTGAACTTATACTTTTTGCATGGTAGTACATATCAACCACCTTTAATCAATAAGAGAGCTAATATAAAATAGATGTACGTTGCCTAAGCACCGTTAAGTGTATCAACAACCATTTGTTGGCTTGGCCAGCAAAAGTATTGCGGGAGCAACAATTTGCTAGGAATTCAAAGAAAGGACTTAAAAATATTACATTGGCTTTGCAACGGGTCAAACCTTACATTAATCAAGCGTATCAGCAATATCTAGGGAATAGGGTATTAAGTTGAAATTGTCAGGTATGTTCAAGGGATGTTGAAGACTGATCGGAGAGAAAACCATCCCCCTTTCCCTTTTCAGATACTCCCTTCCCTATACACTGATCAAAATTTTGAAGAGGTCATTTTATTTAAAAAGGACCAATGGTCTAATAACTATTCCTCTGGAAGTACCATTCCCCCCACAACTCCCTGTGCAAGGATTGTAAATTATGCAAGTTGCCTATTGTTTACACGCAGAATTTATCATTAGGAAAGGAGGGACTGTTTGACCCTGGGTGGGCCCGAAAAGACTAAGGGTATTTAGGTGAAACTAAACGGATGGATGAAGGAGATGCTGAACTAAATCAAAAGGCACTATCGAGGTTATCATATATGCATCTTGGTTATCAAAAAGGCGTAAGCGCAATATCTTAGGAACGGCTAAGGGTGTTAGCCTGAATTCTCACGGACACCACTACTACTACTACTACTACTACTACTACTACCGCGATTCCAACTAATTGCAACTGCGGTAACAACTACTTGCATCAGGGACTACTAGCAACTTTAACTACAACTACTACGACTGCAACTACTTCAACTACTTCCAGGAAATGTAGAGAGGATGTTGAACAAAATCAAATGAGCATACTGGTTGTCAAAATGGCACATCGCCAATATCTCAAGAACGGCTGAGTGTATTAAGTTGACTTTCAGGGCATGTTGAGGGGTATGTTGGAATATACTCGTAGGGGAAAAGGCCTTATTAGACGCCTTCCTCAACACTGATCAAAGTTTTGCAATATCCACAATATTAGAGATTTTAAACTATACCTTTTGGGATGCCATACCCCCACCGTTCCCGGGAAAGGGTTATAAATTATGCAATTTGTCCATTGTTTACATACAGGATTTGTCATTGGGTAAGATGGGAATGTTTGATCATTCAGGTGGAATTTTGAGGGGGAAGTTGAACTAAATAAAGACAGTATGTGCATCTAGGTTACCATAAATGTGTATTGGCAACATCTTAGGAATGTTTAAGGGTATTAACTTGAAGCTTTTAGGACAGCTAATACTGTTACAACAGCAACTGTAACTACTTGCGATTGCGATTACGACTATAACTTTTTGCGACTACTTACAACTATGATCACTTGCTACTTTAACTACGACTACTTATAACTGGTACAGCAACTACTTGCGACGGCTACTGTGACCACTTACGACAGCGACTACAAATGCTTCCAACTATGACTTCTTTTGAGCGCTTACACATACGACTGCGACTGCAATTGTGAATATTTGCAACTATGACTACTCACGTCTGCGATTACTAGTGACTATTTACGATTACGGCTGAAACTACTTGTTACTACGACAACCTACGACCGCGACTATAAGCGACAATAACTACTTGTGAGTAGAAAGGCCTTATTGACTCCAAGCGGGGCTCCATATATGGGCATAGAGTCCCTAGGGAGATGGTTTTCTCACTGAGAATGAAAAAACAGGATTTTTCTCACTTGAAAAACCAGGAATTTTCTCACTTTTATGGATGTTTCTTGGACGGTTATGTGTGTTGGTCAATTTATTTGATGTTTTTCATGGATGTCAACATCATTTTATGTCTGTTTTATGGTTTTTCTCAGTGAGAATGAAAAAACAGGAATTTTCTCTCTTTGATGGATGTTTTCTGGATTATTGAGTCTAATGGGGAACAGGGTCAATGACACTTCGTTCAAGATCAATTGATTTGTTGTTGTTGTTTGGCCAAGTGCACGCTAGGGGAAATGTATTGATCTAGGACTCGAGGGGGAAGTGAATTTCCGGGAACTTGATTTACATAATCGGTGGGGAGAATGTATTGATTTACGAAAGGGGAATTAAGAAACAAATATAGCTTCTTTGTTGTTTTGGCCAAGTGCACGCTCGGGGCGAATGTTAAGATCCAGGAATAGGAAACCGGAAGTACATGCATCCTTCTCAGCCAATCAGAGACTCGGATACATCTCCTTCTCAGCCAATCAGAGGATCGCTTACATATGATTTTCCCCATTACATAACAATTCGCCCTTGAGATTTCGTATATAACGGACATGCATTGTGATTAAATTATCAGAAAGTTCCAGGACACAGTGGATATAACACTAAATATTATTGATGAGCTTGAAGCCTTGGCAGCCACAATTAGCCATGTGAGTACATTTTCATTTTTTATTTTCAAATAAAATTATTTTCATTGGTCACCCACCAGTATATTTATGTAAGTCCCCCCTCCCACTCCAGTACAAACTCCTCCACCATGCTATCTTTATACTCGATAGAAAACATAAAAAATGTTCTTTTTACCGTATAACCCCCCCCCCTCAAAACCCTCCACTGTTTTTACAAGTATAATTCTCGCAATTGAAATATTTCTCTTTTTTCGATAAAATTCTTGCTTTCTGTATTGTAATTTAAAGTGCCCACTGACTTCTGTCAATTCTTAGACATTTTGTCGCTCTGTTTGACATAAGGCTCCGTGCAAGATTATAAATAGTTTTGTCACCCCTTTTCCTGTTATGTTTACATTAGCTGGTTTTAGGCAATCTAGGTTTTCAATGCTTTTTACGTAATTCTGTGTTTGTCTGAAAATAGCGGAGAACTAATTTTGTCTGCAAAATTAGCGATATATATTTAGGACATTGGAATTCTATATTCTATGTAAGAGCGAAACAAGTTATTCTCCAAAAATAATTGCTAACAATATTTTTATGACATTGCTGAAAGGGGGGGAGGGGGATTGTTTTTCTCCAACAAATTAAAACAGTTTTTCAGACAATTGCAATAATTAAGCACAGGCCTACGCAATCTGTATTTGGAGGAGTGAAACGGGATTATTTCCAAAAACAATTACTAACAATATATTTAGGACATTGGTGAAAGGGGGGGGGGAGGGGGACATGCCTCAATTCTATCGCCATTATTGTAAAATGAAAACAAAGTGTTTCTTTGCGTGAAAAGTAAGGGACTGGGATGTCTATGAATAAGCTTTTTTAATTAATTTAAATAGCATTTGATTTCTGAGTTTAGTATATTTTTACTTTTTGCTTTACTGAAAATGCTGAGGAGGGGCTTCTTTGCGATAAATGCTTTTCTAGACAAAATTCTGGTTAGGAGCGGGGAGTACTAATTTTCCTTCTGTGAAAAAGAGGAAAATTATTTTCGATACTAACTTTTTTCTCTTCTTTAAGGCAAATTGTGAAGAATGCCCGCCGCCTCCCAGTAAGAGAGCAAGAGGTAATAATGCAGCCCCAGCGAAGGCGACAGTTAAACAATATGGTCGCTGGCAGAAGCCTCCCAAACAAGTGTTGCCTGCCCAAGCCGCAGCCCAATCTGCGCAGGATTGTAAGCTTGCCATCCAACATGCGTTGCCCGAGTTTTCAAGACCTGTCCCGTCTACACAAGAGCGTGATGTTACCGCACCGTCCATCCTCCAACACGCACTACCCGGACCATCTGGCACCCAAGTGCAGCCAGAATTTGCAAATGTGAGCATTTTTACCTCTAGTTATAGAAATATATATCTATTTCTTCCAATGTTTTTTTTTAGTCTTTTCTTTTCACTATTTTTCAACACTGTAAAAGTGTATCTCAGAGATATTAAAATATTAACCCCTCGCCCCAACCATTGTTTTAAATTTCTCTGCTCCCCCCTCCCGCAGAGATATCTAAATAATGTAATTTTTTTGCTTGCTTGTCAAAAGAAACCGCTCTTTTTCTAATCTTTGCTATTTTCTCTGTCCCCACTGTTACTATCTCTTCGATATCTCATAATAATATTTTTAGGTAATTTCTAGTTTACTGCAATCTCTCCACTATGAAACTCAAAATTCTATTTTTCACAATTGAATATTATAGTTTTAAGGGAAGGACAAAGATTATCCCATTTATCTATTGCACATATGGATTCTAATTTGCGTAATATTTTTGACAGCTTTCAACCTTACAACTTGCCAAGATTTTAGGGGAAACATTCAATAAGAGTTAACGGTTTCCCATTTAATTGTATTTTCCTGCTGAACAGTCTTGGAACAGAACAGACGCGGCTTACAATAATTAAGCTAATGAGTTCACAACCTGTAGGGAATTAGAGAGAAACGACTTATGGTCTAACAATATTTTTTTGGACATTATGTAAACGGCTGGGAGCCGCGGTGGCGGTCTGGAAGCGCCGGTGGGCCCGGAAGCGCTGTGGGGCCCGGGAAGCGCCGCGGGAGGCGCCGCGATGGCCCGCTGGGCCGGCTCGGAGGGGGGCATTAAATAGTGGAAATTGGGAAAGGGGAGTTGTTTGAACAAAATCAAATTGTTAATTCTATGTAAAGCGTTTTAGATTGTAAATATCTTATATTAAGCTGGAAATTGGAACTTTCAGAATATCGATAGAGTAGGGAACAGTGAATTAACCAAATGCTACTATGTGCATACTGCTACTACTACTACTACTAATACTAAGCGCGTTTTAAATAATACGTAAATAATAATCAAATTTTAAACAGTAGGGGTGATTTGAACACTTTGAAAATAAGCTATTTTTCATTTATAGGTTGGACCATTGGTCCCTTATTCCATATCGCCGTCCTCATCAGTTGGAGAAGGAGAGGAAGAACTCGCGTCTACGGAATTTCATGTCATTCAGGACAATTCACATATCAATGAATGGGATGGTATTGTTAATTCCGATTAAATACCTTTTAATATTAATAATTTTTCTAAGTAATTATTTCAATGTAGAACCTAGCACAGTTGAGCAAGGTAATGTTCCTAGTTCAGAGGGGGACTTGCCATTGCTAAGTCCAAATACCATGCTAATTTTAGACGATTTAACAGGGAATCCTCCTCTAGCCCCCACTGATTACTTACTTCCACTTCAAACAACTGAAGTGGATTCCCATACCCCAAATATTGAACAATGTGGGGGAGAAGGAGGGGGTGTTGATAATATACAAGAGGGGGAGGGGGAGGGGGGTAATGACCATTTACAACATTTCCCGATTTTCGATTGTCAAATTCGATTTTAAATGCAATAGTTATTTACACTGCGACTTTTGGGGATCCATTTAATTCACTTATGGGGGGAAAATTTGTGTTTGACCCTGTAAAAATTGTGCATGACTATGTAGATAAAATTCGTGCACTGCTGGAGAACCAAATCCAATTATGGGGAGGGGGGAGAGATTCAATTAAGTTTTCTATTGTTTTAAAGGTGTTCTATTTAAATGAGGGGAAAAGTGAAGTTTATCACCACTATATACACTCCGAGATGCGCGTGATTTATCCGAATTTAGAAAATTTTGAGGGAGTTTTTTGCGAGTGGGTAGGTCAAATTATTGCGCATCTTGAGAACTTTAACGAAAATGGGAGCGGCTCTGTAGTTCTTTTTGCTGAAAATTTAAGTGTGAATATTGTAAATTTAAGAAAGATTTTATTTTAAGAGGGGGGCATAGGGACACGGGTACAATTTTAAAATATAATCCAGATCTAGAAGGTTGTCAAGGTGTCCAGCGGATCTGTTTTGAAACAGGTCAAAAATGTTTCAAGTATGCTTTCCTCATATCAGCATTCGAGCCTCTAGCACGTGACGCTACCATGACGAATTTAGACGATTGGGCTGTACATGGGAAGGAAGGGTCCAATTTTCCCATTGTAGATTTTTCTTGTTTAGAAGGAAAATACCCAGTAACGCTAAGATCTATTGATATTTTTGAAAGGGCTAATGCCCATTTAAATATCGGCGTTACTGTGGTTCAGTATGAAACTGAATTTGAAGATGGGGTTCGTTCAAAAAGAAGGGGGTGGTTTTCTCAGTAAGGGGTCCATCAATTGTTTGGTCAAACACTGGGTTTTGTTGTTGTACACACCACCATCTAGTGACTTTGCCAATTCAATTGGTCCTTTTAACCCTATTACAGACATCAGTAGAGTTCTGGGGGAGGGTAAGAAAAGGGGGGGATGTTTCTACTGTCCGACATGCCTCTCTAGATTCCGTAGTGATATAAAACTACGGGATCATATGAAGCATTGTAGACGGCATGGCTACCAGACAGTGGAAACGGTTTCAGGGGATAGGGCTATTTTACGCTTTAAGAATTTTCAAAATACCTCCTCCAGTGCAACAAAATATCTTTGGATTGTGAAGCTAAGCTGGTGGAGGTGAACGATCCTCGATTTCCAAACCGAATCAAAGAACATCAAGCTATTGCAGTGTCCTATGCCCATGCGCAAAGAGACAGTTCTACCACCATGCGGTTGTTAGAAATAGTAGAAACATTGGATGAGGGGGAGTGCATGGTCAAGGCACTGACTAAACTAATTGGCACAGCTAATGGCGCTATTTCTCGTTTGAGAAATACCCATTATCCAATGGTGCTGTCTGCAGAGGATCGTCTCGCGATTAAAAATCAAAAAATATGTTGGGTTTGTAAGGGGGAGTTTGTAGAGGGGGATAAGGGGACTAAAGGGAAAAGAGGGGGGAGGGGGAAAGCCAGAGACCATAATCACTTGTGGCAGGAAATATCCTCTGGGGGTAGTAATTTTAGAGGGCTAGCGCATCAATCGTGTAACTTAAATGTTAGCCAGCAGTTTTTTATCCCTGTTTTTATCCACAACTCAAATTATGACTTAAAATTTATTTTACCGGCACTGGCACGTATGCACAGGGAGGGAGGGGGAGTAGACAGTCCATGGGTAAATAATTCATTTACCTGTAATATTATTCCCAAATCGGCCGAGAAGTTGTTGCTTCTCGAGCTGAAATGGCAGGTAGTAAATAATGAGCATACGTGTTGGAATAAAATCAGGTTTTTAGATTCTTTAGTTTTTTTCCCAAGGCATTGAGTCAATTGATTCAAGTGCAGAAAAGCGACAATTTTGATAGCTTTCTCTTGCTTAAACAGCACTTTCCAGACAGTGAAATGTATGACCTGTTGATCTGCAAAGGTGTATACGCATACGACTATTACTGTTCTGGCGCTCGCTTAAGGCGAGGTGAAACTACCTCCAATTGAAGCTTTTTACAATTCACTGCACCAGTAGTGAATGCACAGCCGAGGAATATGAGTTTGCCAAGAAGGTGTGGTCTAAGGGGAATTGTAAAAATGGGTGGGATTATTGTAGACTGTACTTGGCCAGTGACGTTTTAACTCTGTTGGATATAGTCTGCAAGAACACAGACCAAATCTATTCAGAGTTCGGGTTAGATATAGGCTACTATTTTTCCACACCCCATTTGGTGATGGATTTGATTTTAAAAATTAGTAGGGAGGAAATAGGCCTAATCACAGATGTAGATCAACACCTTTTTGTAGAGCGTTCAATGAGGGGAGGGTATGTTTTTCATGGGGACCGCGTCTTGTCAACCGATCCGAGCGAACAAAACAGCACCGGTGCAAAGTCAAATGCAGTGTTCTTGGACATGAACTCATTGTACCCCTTGGCAATGTCTCACTACTCTTTGCCGTGTGGGAACTATCAATGGCTTGAGAATCCTTGTGAGTTCCCCGACATTACCACCATCGAGGACAATGGGCCACAAGGATGGTTCTTTGAAATTGACGGGCACATTCCTCTGGCGCGTCACGATTCAGTCAGAGATTTTGTTTTTCCCTGTATCAATCGACCCGTGAGCAGGGACTCATTGAGCCCCTACAATCAATCATTGGTTGAGGATATGGGGATGCACTGGACCCCCTCTAAGCAAAAACTGATTGCTGATTTGGACCCTAAGGAGAATATCGTTGTTCACCATGTGCTTTTGCACTGGATGGTGAACAATGGTTTCAAGATCACCAAAATACATAGGGTCCTGCAGTTCAATCAGAAACCATATTTAAAGACGTTTATCGACACTTTTGTTGATAAGCGCTCTAGGGCAAACTCCAAGGTAGAGAAGGAATTGTACAAACTCATTCTAAATTCAGCGTTTGGCAAAATGTGTGAAAGCGTACGTAACAGATCTCGCTGCGACGTTGTGACTGACCCTCTACAGTGTGCACGAATTATTGCCGATCCTAATTTTACATCGTTCACGAGCATAGAGGCTGGCATGGTTCTTCTACACAGGAAAAAGCGATATGTGGTACTGAACAAGAATATAGCAGGAGGTAGTTCAGTACTGGAAATTTCCAAAAAGCTCATGTTGTCGTTTTTTTTACAATGTGTGCAAGGTGCAATGGCCACGGGAGGGGGAGGTTCAAGTTTACTATGGGGATACGCATTCTCTGCTGTTAAAGGTAAATGGGACCGAAGATTTACTGGGTAATCTAGAAAAGGGGGAACACATCAGCTCGCGGATGGATTTTACCAACTGGAATCCGTCCCTCTACCCCGAGTTGGTGAAACGTCAAGCCCCCAACCAACTATTAATGTTAAAATCAGAGACGGGGAGTGATTTGATATCCAGGGGGTGTTCCCGGGTCCTAAAGTTTATTGCGTTAAAACTCATAATGGGGATGAAGAGAAGGCGTGTAAAGGGGTGCCTACACATTTTGTAAAGAGCAATTTCAACATGAGCGTGAACAGAGACTGTGTAGAAAGTAGCCTAGTGCCGAGAGCACAAGTGCTTGCAATTCGCTCTCTACAGTATAGAAATTACACTGTGAGAGTGGAAAAAAATGCAATGTCGTGTATATCCGACAAAGTCTATGTGCTCGAGAATGGTGTGAGTGTCCTGCCTCATGGCCACTACCGTATTTCAGACCGAGTTGAATGCATAGACTATCGCAATCAACTTGGTCTGGATAAATTAACCTAACCAAATAACCTAACCAACTAACCAACTAACCTAACCATCAACCCATTCATAAATTAAATGCTCTAGCCCGTTCATAAATTAACTAACCACCTTAACCACCTTAACCACCACTGACCCAACCTAACCTGTAGCAGCAGCAGTGACGATAACTATTGTATACAGTTTTTTCCACCGCGGCTCCCGGGGGGGGGGGGGGGGTTAGGGAGGCCCTTCCCGCAGCCGGCCCCGGGGGTGGGGGGTGGGGGGGGGGTGCCCGCCCGCGGCCAGCCTTTGGCCCCCTGGCCATGTGGGGGGGGGCCCTACTTTTAAATTCATAATGTTCAACTGTGCTAGTTCATGTTCCAAGTGTTTTTTTTTCAAGTGTTGTTTTCAAGTGTTGTTTTTTTGTACAGAAAAGTGTTGTTGTTGTTGTACAGAAAAGTGCTCTTGGCGCTGGACAAAAAGTGTCTTTAATAGAGTATCTTTCCGAAGGGGGGGGGGTGGAAATTTCCATGGAATAAATTCTCCAGAGGGAATTTTCTACGGGAACATTTTTTTTACTAGGGGGTGGGGTATTTGCGGGAAAACTTTTCGACGGAGGAGAGATTTTCGGCATGATAAAAAAAAAAATCAGAAATTAAAGTCTTTTTTAAATGAAAGCGCGCTAAGAAAACTTTTACCCGGAATCGTTTGCAAGGGATTTCCCGGGTTAAATTTTCAGCTAGAAAGAAATTATCTGGGACGAGGGGGTTCCTAGGAGGGGGGGGGGGGTATTTTACATAGGAAGAACTTCTCATGGAGGGATTTTCTGTGGGGGGAATCAATTTTCCATGGTAGGGCATTGGATTCCCAGGCATTATTTAAAAACGATCATAAATTAAATTACAAAAAAGCAAGTTTTTTCAACTGAAAGCAAGGAGCAGCATCAAAGCTTAAAACGAATAGATATGATTACGTATATGAAAGGGTTGTCCCCTCCTGAATACCTCACTCTTTACGCTAAGGTTTGACTTTTTGTCTCAATTTTTTAAGAACGACTCCTGAAAAAGAAGGGCCATATAATTAGAACAATGAGCTTCTTTAAAAGTTAAAAAAAAAACTTTATCGTAAATAGGGAGGTATTTAGGAGGGGGCGACCCCCAAATATATGTAATAATTTCTGTTCGTTTTAAGTTTTGATTTTGCTTCTTACTTTCAGTTAAAGGAAAAACTGATTTTTTAAATCTAATTTTCTCATGAAGCGAAACCGTAGAGCCAAACCGTAGACTACATGCATTCATCAAAATTAACAAGCAACTGAAAAGGAACAGGCTGAAATGTCACAGGCATTTTGGTCCACATAAATGTGGCAATAGGGTCCGAGCCCCCCTTCCCAAATTAGTAAGCATAGAAATATTTCTTTTTTAACGCGTTTGCTGAATAGGTCATTTTAGGGTAGTCTTAAATGATGTGATGGCTGTCCTAGACCAAAACACGTTAAGTACATTTGTCTAAATCAAAGAATCGGGACTCTTTGGTTTGTATGACAGGAGTCCCGAAAACAGGATTTCGGGCCCTGGGGCAACGCCTACCAAAAATTCATGAGCATAGACAGATTGAACCTGGTTATCAAAACGACAAACCTGAACATCTCAGAAATGACAGTTAAGAACTAAGCTTAAAACTTTTGAAGATTTGAGGCTTTCATATTTTGTTCTTATAGGGAGGAGATATTGGGGTAAAAACGTACGTCTTCGATCCGCCAGAAATATTTGAAGTCTTGGTCCCAGTGGAACTTTGAATCAATTCATGATATCAAAAGACAGTTTATTCACCCATGGTATAAAACTAGGACATCTGAAGTATCTCGGGAACTACAGGGAGATCGAGTTACAAATTTCAGGAAGTGTTTGAGGAGGCCAAGGGAAGTCGAAATATTATATTTAAGGAAAGTGATAGAAGTAATAAATGATGATTTTTGTTTCAAAGATATCGGTTCATAAAAAAAAAATCTCGAACGTTTGAAACTTTTATCCGAAAGCTATGGGTTAAGGAAACCATTGATAATAACTTCAAAAAAAGATGTTTTCACTTGAGAGTGAGTCCGAAACTTTTTCTGATCAATTAGGGCTTGTAATACTTTTGTTCAGCCATTTATTTCACTTAGAATTAGAATGTATTTGATCATTCCAGACGAAAAGAGTAAAAATTAGGGACGAAAAAAAAAAAAAAAAAAAAAAAAAAAAAAAAAAAAAAAAAAAAAAAAAACAGGGCTATATATTTACTCTTTAATCAGCTTGAAAATGACATTCAGAAATTTAATGGCAAGGTGGGTCCATATGCAGAACACAAACTAGAAACTAATTTTGGCTTCTTTGGTTTGTGACGCTGGCCAATTGTTCCGCTAAATCTGTAACTAACAGTGAATATAGACAGGAACAGTTAGACCTGAATGAAAACAAAAAAAAATTGAAGATTGTTTGTATTTATGTGACACCTGAAACATAGCCAACAATTTTTCTTTCTTAGACTGGCTTAGACTTGCAGGGCTTTTGATTTAATTTAACATCCTACCAACTTTCCCTGAAATTTTACCTTAATACACTTAGTCTTTTTGGAAAACCAAGATCAAACATACACCCTTTTCCCAATAACTTAACTTATATGTCAACAATGGGCAATTTCTATAGCTTACTCACCATTTTCTAGGGACTGTGGGGGTTATTTCATCCCCAGAGGCATAGTTATTGGACCTTTCGACTGTTTTAAAACGCATAGGCTTTATCAAAATTCGATCGGATGTGAGAGGGAAGGGGAGCTAGAAAAGGCATGGGAAGGGGCTTTATGCCCTCCAATTCTTAAAAATGGCACTAAAACTTTCAATTTCCAATCGAATAGCACCCCTCCATAGTTTCTACAACTCTTTCCACAGGAAACAGCCCAGAGAAAAATAATATACGAGGGGTTACCCACTTTCTGCCACCTAGTGCATATCTTGGAAAGCCACGTGTGTTGCATAGTTCCAATGCATGTGGCACATTTCCGCAACAAATCACACGCACAACCATGATGGAGCTCTTCTTCATAAGCTTCAGTGGATGATTGGAAGCAGGTTTTCAATGATATTCGACCAGTACTTGGCATTTATCGATACACGGTACCGACACTTTACAATGGTTTTTGACGGATATGATGAACAACCTGCAGCCAAAGACCAGACACAAAGCAGATGTGTGAAAGTTAACGGGGGAGATGTGCCGTTTACTACAGATCGTCAAGTACCCAAAGACAAATTTATATCCAACAACAAAAAATAAGGCGAGGTTTATCCGCATGCTCGGTGAAAGCTTAAGTGAAATGGGAACCGAAGTTTTTCAAGAAGGCGACGCGGAAGTGAAGATCATTAAAATTGTTGTTGACAAGTCAGGTATTCTTCCTACTGTGCTAGTTGGTGATAATACTGACTTACTCGTTTTTTATTGTTTCATGCCAATTGCAATCCCAACAAGATATGTTATTCTCCAAAAGCGGAACAAGGCGATACGATTGTCGCGTGGGACTTACACATGAAAAAAACTAGCTTGGGAAAAGAACTCTTCGATTCCATATTTTTCTGTCATGCACTACTTGGCTGCGACACCACTTCCCCTATACATGGTGTTGGAAAAGGAAAGGCTACAGGCATATTTAAGGAATATACGGCGCTCCAAAGAAGGTCTCAAATTTTCCTTACGGCGAGCACAAAAGAGGAGATAGTCAGTACTGGAGAACGTGCTTAACTGTCCATCTATGGACACAATAGTGATGAAGACCTAATCTTAGCTCGCTATAGGATCGTCCAAAAGAAGGTCTCAACATAATTAAAATTGTGCATCCTCGAGACTTGCCACCCACACGTGCATCTGAGAAGTTTTACTCGCTGCGTTTCTATAATTAGGTCCGAAATTGGAGCGAAAATAGCAGTCTCAACTCTCTTAAGTGGGTATTTAGGTGCAAAGAAACAGCCTTGGTTCTTACGATGACTGATTTACCTCCGGCTCCAATGCAGCTTCTGAAAGTTGTGAACTGCGCCTGTAAGTCAAATAACTTTGACTCGGAAAGATACTCATGCAGGAAGTCGGGTCTGGATTGCTCTATAGCTTGCAAATCATACAGAACGATCTCCTGCCAGAATGCCATGAGCCTGAAGAAACCTGACACTGCCTTAAATGCCAATGATTTTTGAAAGTTTTCTCTTTTAATGTTTGACAAAGGGAAAATAATTGAAACCAATGTTATCTCGTTCTTTCCGTAATCTTTACACTAATCGATTTTTCTACATTATCAAATGAGCCAAACTTTATATATCTTGAAGCCTAGGATTATTATTTTTAGCAGAGTATACGATCAAGTTGTTACCAACACCTTAGTTCCGTCTATTCAATCTTAAAAAGACACTTTTCTCCACTTAAGGTTTCAGCATAAGGTAGCCAATTCTACAGAAGACGCATGTAATTTATATTCTGTAATATTAAAACTGCGGTGTTTTGCAGGTTTTGCAGGTGCGGTGTTACACGGTGTTATATGGTGTTTCCAGGTTTTCCTTTCTCGCTATCTACGATGAAGAAAATCCTAGAAAGGACTCCTTGCTCACTAAAATTGGATATTTCGTTAATTTTCAGACTTAATCCCTCTCACTTCAAACTCTAAAAGGGAATTTGCAAAAATATCCCTGTGATACTGGTGATGGACCCTTTTTACTTTCATTTCGTTTTCTACGATCTCAATAACCCCATAAAAGGCAGACATCTCTTTCTATGTACTATCACGAAATAGCTTTTTGCCCCCTCCTCCGTTTTTTTGGGCAAATTTGACCCATTTCACCTCGGGACAGCGATACCAATTACGGATATTTTAATAAGGTCATTTTTCTCTATCGAATGGTATTAAAATCATTATTGTTGCAATTTGTTCAAGATCTACCCGTATTTTGACTGTACTAAAAGCCTGTTGACTCCATACCAAAAGAAAAAAAAACGAAAAAAACAAGGTGGGTTCAGACTGATTCCACTTCATCATACAAGACCAGGGTTGTCACACGATGAAAAAAATCACTTGATTTTAATGTTTTTTTGGTGGATTAAGAAATTTTCTTCCGTGATCTAGTGCTTTATGTGCTGATTTAGTAATTTTTTTGTTAAGGCAATATAAAAAATCACTAGAAATAGTGATAAATCACTTGGAGTGGTAACCCCGTACAAGACACACAAGAATGAACGGGTTGCGACTGGTTTACCGCTATCTGTTTTTTCTCCTTGAGAACAAAGAATCCATTGCTGCCTCACGCTGCCTGGTGGAAATGCTGACTCTTCTATTTTTAGCTGATTATTGAATTTATTACTTTGCATTTTCGTAATTGCATATATTTAGTTATTTGAAATATTACATAAATCACTAAAATTTATTATAACGCTGAATCATTTAAAAAACTAGTTTCTTTTATAGTTGATTGAGCCGTAAAACATGTTTGGAACCATTCACCTACCACTTATTGAATTTAATTGCTAGTTTCTGCTGGAACAAGCTCATACTTTTACAATACATGGATTGCAAATGACCAAGCTCATCAAGACTAAGAGGAATCTGGGGCATTTTATCCAGGTAAAGTACAGAAAACCTATGCTCCAGATATAAGTGATAAAGAAAATTTTTCCGACACTTTGACTTAATTGTCTACATCTCTTCGAATCTTGAGAACAGTAGAAAAATCCCACGATTTGAGTTGAAGAGGGAGGGGCAGCAACAAGAAAGTCTTTTATTTCTTCCTTAGTCGTTAATAAATAAACCAACGAAGGGTAAATTTCAAAGGAATGTAAATTCTAATGCTCAATCTATTCAAACTACCCCACATACTTGTAAGAGGGAGACTGCCAGCCCACTAAGCCCTACCCCCTCCACTCTCCAGGCTGAAGTTTAACTCCGGCTTTATTCACTACATGGTCAATATCTATAACATATTTGAAATATATAGTAAGAATTGAGGGATTAGTGGGGGGCGGGGGGTAGGCTGTATTTTCATATTTTTTATTTGTAAAGGGAAAGGCTTTGTGATCTAAAAAATTATGAATAAATCTTATCTAATGACCTTGCTAACTAGGATAAAAAAGGATGCCCTATGGTAGCATGGTCGATTGAATCTCTTGTTGGTAATACGAAGCCCCAGGATCAATTCCCACTGCTGGAACGCTGGGTGACAGGCTTGCTATCGGTTCCTTTGAAAGGGACAAAGCAACTGAATCGTCGATTCAACACCTTACGCGTCATCAATGGCACTGGAGGATCTTTATCCTTAGCTGGCATAAAAAAGGATCACATCTGGAAATCCAATTATTCATAACGAAATATAATTATATTTATAGAAAAAAGAAGGCAAATTAAAATGACCTTAATATTCAAAGAAAAGTCAGGCATACAAATAATAATATTTTGACGAAGTATTTTCTTTCCGCACCGTAATTTATTCTATGCTATTCTCACTGCCAATATTTCTGAAATTTCATCTAAAAAATGTCAAAATAGGGGGAAATAAATAATTTGGCCTCCTTGTGCTACCTATGGATATCCCCGAATATATACGAATGGGGAGGGAGGATGTCGTAAGGGAAGATTTAGGGGAAATCGGAACTTCTTAGGAGGGCGTAAAGACCTTCGAACAGATTGGGATGAAGGAGGAGCGTGTATATCTGTGTTGACCCCAGGCGGCTAGGTCCTCCAGTAAGTTGTTAACAGTAGTAGTAGTATGCTACCTGGAACAGCTACTCTGAGTGTAAATGAAACACGACCATCATCTCAGGTAAAATTTTTGGCTAGTACGTAAAGTTTCTTCTTCGCAAAGAAGAAATAAAAATTTAAAGAACGTAGGTTCAAGAAGCTCACACTTGTTCGGGGAGCACAAAATAGACACTAAAATATCCATGCTAAATTTCAAAAAGACACAACATTCAATTATAAAGAAAACGAAAATATTAAAGAGTGGCTGCTGAGACCAAATACGACTCCTGTTAGAATTTAAACATAGATCTAGCTGAATAATCTTACATTTATCTTGTTTCGAGAATTTAAGTTTAACGTTAAAATAACCAAACAATCATATAGCCTACTGAAGCAAACAACTATCTTCTAGGATTCAAAGTCGGTGTCCACTCCTGTTTTTTTAAGGTTAAGAAATCAGAAAGAATCAGACACTATCAGAAATAGCTGAACCTAAAAACTACATCTGAAATTATTCTGAAATTTTTAGAAAAATCTACGATAAAACAAAAATCATACCTCGTTATAAAAGAAGTGTATCGTATGAGGATTGAGCTTTAGCGAGAGGGTTTTAAGGAACGAAATGTAGTATGCCATCACTTCCTCATCTGAGAAGTCAAATTTATGGACTATTATGGAATTGACATGATTGTTGGACAAAAGGTAATCTGCAAAATACAAAAATTCAACCAAAATCCAGAAAATCTTGGTAAAAAATACTACCAAAACATTAAAAAGTAGAAAAGTAATCATGATGAACTGAAGGATCCACTAGCGAAGGCTATATTTGAATAGCTGAGTGTTTACTGAAGCAATTGTATTTACACAACTAGGGAGTTTTGGAGACAAAAAGGCCAGCAACCCGATGGTCGATCAGCCCTTCTGTGAAAATCCTAGGAAATTACATGTACGAGAAAAGCTTGGCTTATCATTATAAATAAATAAGCTAGAACTAAAAAGATTATTGTTATTGTCATAAACTATATTGAAGATAAATGCTTCATAATTTCCGTAATTTATTGTAATTTATAGAATATCAAAGCCTATATTAATATGTTATTGTCAATGTTACATTATTTTACATCTTGTGCAAACTCAGTTGTGTAATTACTAGACTGGATGCAAAACTTAATAATTTTATCTACTAATAATTGTTTTCTATAATGATAAAAATTAACAATTTAAGAAAATCGAAATTGAAGAAATTTTGAATATAAAACGTAAAACGGGTCTAAAATCAAGAGCAGTAGAATTATTTAAACACAGTCTAGATGTTAGCTTTCGGTCAGTTAAAAGATAAAATAAAAAGATAAAAGACTCGTCTGCTCCAACGTCTTTGTTTAATACTAATATTAAATATAAAAACAGGTTTTCTCAACTGAAAGTAAGGAGCAATATTAAAACTTAAAACGTACAGAAATTATTATGTGCATGAAGGGGATTGCCCCCTCCTCAACACCTCGCTCTTTACTCTATGGTTTTCTGGTACTTTTTAAAAAGCTTCTAATTATTCTAACTAAACGACCCTTGTGTTTCAGGAGTCGTTCTTAAAGAATTGGGAAAGAAATCAAACTTTAGCTCATTTGATACTCTTTAGAATTTGAATTCTTTAGCTCGTTTAGGAATTCTGGCAAATTCCCCCAGTGTATAATTTTCCCTGACAAGTTCATCACCTGGAAGCTTCCCTCTCCATGGAAACTTCCTTGTAGAAAAACCTCCAGCAGAAAATTTGTCCCCCCCCCCCCATACGAAAATGTATACATACTTCTCAACATAGCAACTACTATGCGTAAACAATCGGGAAATTTTTCTTAACTTAAATACCTTTCCCCTGGGGCTGTGTGGGG
Organism: Artemia sinica; assembly: GCA_027921565.1. Lineage (NCBI taxonomy): Eukaryota > Metazoa > Arthropoda > Branchiopoda > Anostraca > Artemiidae > Artemia > Artemia sinica. The sequence goes on along the minus strand of CM051274.1, from coordinate 34,134,723 downwards.
GTCATGTTGCATCCAAAGGCATAGCTATTGGGCCTTTCAATTAGGATGAACAAATTAGCTATCTCACATTTCAATTATGATTTTGGGAAAAAAGGGTCGGGGGAGTGGGCCTAGTTTCCCTCCATTCTTTTTGGTCACTTAAAAAGGGCAATAGAGCTTTTAATTTTCGTTCGAATGATCCTTCTCACGAAATTTTAGGACCACTGGGTCAATACGATCACCCCTGAAAAAAAAACAAAAAAAACACGAATCCGTGTAGACCCCGGCGCCGCGCCGGCAGATCGACCGAACGCCGCCGACGAGAGGCCCGGTCGAACGCCGCCGAAGTGTCATAACGCCGCCGGCGCGCCGCAGGCACGCCGCCGCCGGCAGAGGCGGCGGCGTTCGGTCGACTTTAAATTATTTTTACGGCAATTCTTTAGAAGGAAAAGTCGGAGCTTTTCCTTCTCGTGTGGTTTAGTATTTCGATTTTCCTGATTAGAAATCAAGCAGAGCTTGCACTATCCCCGAATTTTCGGGTATTTCCCCGAAAATCTATGCGTCACCCCGAAAAAAATTTGTTTCCCCGAATCCCCGAAAATCACGCAATCACGGTGCCACCCCTAGTGATTTATCACCAGTGATTTTACCTGCCAAATACTACTTTGTATACCATAATTCTTCACTGCTCTCTTGTTCATTAATTTTCGTCTCTTTTGTTACTTTGCATAAAAACCAGACAGATGCAATATGCTATTGCAAATATTGCAATATACACAGTTCTTCATATGTTGAAAAAAAAGTATCGTCTTTATGAAATGAGTTTAAATCATTTCGAATGCAGTTTCCCAATCGCTATTTCTTACATCATTCGTAGTCAAGAATTTTATTTTCAAGTTGAATAGAATTATAGAACGCATTCACTACTATACAGCTTCAGCCTTGTAAGCTTCAGCTGAATTGTATTACAATTCAGCTTCAGCTGAATTGTAAGTTTGCAGATTTTTTTTTTTTTTTTTGCTGTTCTTAGATAAGATTTTCTTAATGTTTAATACTCAATTATTGAACACCTGATAGAAAATACAATCTTCTTTCTGGAACATTTTTACCCAAGATGGTATCCAGAAGGGGGGCATAGGGAGTTATTATATTTAAGTGATAGTACCTTGATTTTTCTTCTATTGAAAGCAGGGATGCCAAAAAGTTGAAAAGTTGACAAAATTAACAAGATTTTCGTGAGTTATACTTGATACAGCACTTGCATGGTTTTACCGTCCAAAGGGAAAGGGACATATGCGTCCAATCCGTTTTTTTTCCTATTGATGAAACGGGTTTACTTTGAAAACATTCATTCATATGTACCAGGCAGATTCACACTAAAACGAATTGGTGTGACGAAAGCGATATCGACATCCCCACCTAACGTTGCGCTCGAGTAACAATGGCGCCCTTGGTCCAGTGCCCAAGTTACATTAAAAGGCCAGGTCATAATAAAAGCTTTCAATTTGGGAGGTTCAAGGAGGAGTCTTTGACAGTCTTATGACCTCAGGATACTAGATGTTGCAACGTTCTTACGTATTTACAGTGGTTTAGAAAATTCGATCACCCCACAAATGATTACCAAAAATATGCACAAATGTAACATTTGGAATATTATAACACTTTTTTCAAAGCTTTGAAGAAAAGCAAAAGTCTAAATACCCCTAACTATGCTTGAAAGCTATTTTAAAAAGAAACTCTTTGGAGATTTCCATGGAAATGACCATAGCAGAAGCTTTGAGCCTGGGCGGGGATCAAAGAGGAGTATTTGAGTATTTTGACCACAGGTGACTTATTGTTGCGACTTTCTTAAATTTGGTAATTCTTGTGAGCATTTGGAAATCAAAGCTTAAACTCAATAACTGATACTAAGTGTCCTAACATTTTGCTTGGATTAAAAGTGACGAACTAGGATGAACCTTTCAACATCTTCCTGGAGCTACTTCAGTCTGCATATTATTTCATTTAATTACACTTAAAACGGATGAGCTTTTCATTTTTTACCTAAGAAAATAGCTGGCACTTCATTTTTCTTCATAGCGAATAAACTAATAAGTGTTTTTTGTGTCATTGTAATTGAAGTGTTCTCATGTGAAGTGTTCATCATGTATTTTTCAATTTGATAAATTTACTCCTTTTAGATACAGTTTATAATTTGACTGATATTAGGTATTTATAAGTTTATAATTTGGAATGAATCCCCAAAAGAAAAAATGAATAATATCCAAAAGAGCAGCCAAAAGCGATAAAAAAGCAGCAGTTCAGCCTTAGCCTACATGACATATATTCTATAAAGAAGCCAAAAAAAACTTTAAAATGCTTTTTTTTAAATTGTAATTAAAAACCAGTTTTTAATACAAGAAGGCTTCTTAGGAATCCAAAAGAGCAAAAAAAAAACAATCAATATCAAAGTCGCCCATTTCAACTGTTTTAAATGTGACAAAACAGATATAGGAAAAGGGCATTATGAAAAAATTAAGCTTCTAAGTTCAAAGTTATACTCAAAGTTTTTACCCAGATAACTGACGAATTTTGTGATACGGTATTTGAAGTTTTATACGCAGTAATGCTCGATGAAAAAAACTACTAATTTTGATAATTATTTATGTTAAGAATACATAGCTAATAGATACTTCAACTACTCGTATTATGCAAGGGTTCTGAAACGCCACAGCCATTTCGTTTCTACAAGATTTCTACTTCTCTTGATGAATAACGAAGAAGACCAGTTTCCAGCCAGCGACTTGTGAATTTTTGAACTCATGAATAGGCTCGAATCTGTTGTAAATTTAAGCTGTGATTTAAGAAAGACTGATGAAAACATTAATGTTTGCGGTCAACATTGATCGCGCCGGCGGCGCGCCGCGGACATCTTACCGGCGGTGCGCCGCCGGCGTCTTACCGGCGGCGCGGCGTACTGTTTTTTGCCCCGCCGCCGCCGGTCTTCCCTCATCGGCGCGGCGCCGGGGTCTAAATCCGTGATCTTTCTTCTCACAAAAAAAAAAATCCACATTTTTGCAGATGGAAGCCTGAAACCTCTAAAATATAGTTTTCTGATACGCTGAATCTGATGGTATAATTTTCATTAAGATTCTATGACTTTTAGGGGGTTTTTTCCCCTTTTTTTTAAAAATCAGGCAAATTTTCTCAGGCTCATAGCCTTTAATGGGTAAGACTAAACTTAATGAAACTTGTACAGTTCGTTACCTCGAATTATTTGAAATTATATATTATTTATAATAAAAAAGAAGTTTTTTTCACATAAAGTTAAGAGCAACTTTAAGATCTATACGAATAGAAATAATCCAACATAAGAAGGGGGTGTAACCCCCCCCCCCCTCCCACTCGTTACGATAAATTTTACCTCATACTTATCTAAAAAATAACAGTAGACCGGTTTGAACTGTTTTTTTTTTTTTTTTTTTTTTTTTGCTTTTTTTTTACTGTGGACAGAGAAAGGGACCATGGGAAATAAAAAAAACAAAAACAAAAAAACAGTCTTCAAATACGGAGATGGCAAAAACTATGAGGGGCTTTACAGCAAGGAAGATTTTTAAATATAAAAACAGATTTTTTTCAACTGAAAGTAAGGAGCAATATTAAAACTTAAAACGTACAGAAATTATTATTTGTATGAAGGGGATTGCCCCCTCCTCAACACCTCGCTCTTTACTCTAAAGTTTTCTAGTACTTTTTAAAAAGCTTCTTATTGTGCTAACTAAACGACCCTTGTGTTTCAGGAGTCGTTCTTAAAGAATTGGGAAAGAAATCAAACTTTAGCTCATTTGATATTCTTTAGAATTGAAATTCTTTAGCTCGCTTAGGAATTCTGGCAAATTCCCCCAGTGTATAATTTTTCCTGACAAGTTCATCACCTGGAAACTTCCCTCCCCATGGAAACTTCCCTTGTAGAAAAACCTCCAGCAGAAAATTTGCTTGTAGAAAAACCCCCCCATACGAAAATGTATACATACTTCCCAATATAGCAACTACTATGCGTAAACAATCGGGAAATTTTTTGAACTTAAATACCTTTCCCCTGGGGATTTGTGGGGGCCATGTTGCATCCAAAGGCATAGCTATTGGGCCTTTCAATTAGGATGAACAAATTGGCTATCTCACATTTCAATTATGATTTTGGGAAAAAAAGAGTCGGGGGAGTGGGCCTAGTTTCCCTCCATTCTTTTTTATATAAAGAAAGAAAAACGAGAAAAATGGGGTTTTTAAAGGCCAAATGAAAATACTGAAAAAACACAACAAAGCGAATATTTCGAGAGGACAAACGCCTCTCTTCTTCAGCGCGAAACGAAATAATGTATCCAAGGAAAGTGCCGAAGAAAAAAAAACAAAAAAAAAACGCGGAAAGTCAATGTGAAAAGAACCAAAAAACCAAAGAAAAAACCAAAAACTTAAAAGATGAATAACATTCAATAAAAGCCAAAAATTATAATAATTAAAACCAAATACCTAACAACCATAAAAGGTATTTGGTTTTAATTCTTATAATTTTTGGCTTTTATTGAATTTTATTCATCTTTAAGTTTATGGTTTTTTCTTTGGTTTTTTGGTTCTTTTCACATTGACTTTCTGCGTTTACTTTTTGTTGTTTTTTTTTCTTCGGCACTTTCCTTCGATACATTATTTCGTTTCGCGCTGAAGAAGAGAGGCGTTTGTCCTCTCGAAATATTCACTTTGTTGTGTTTTTTCAGTATTTTTATTTGGCCTTTAAAACCCCGTTTTTGCTCGTTTTTCTTTCTTTATGTTATGTCAGGCCAATGTGGTTTAAGAAATTATATTCTTTTTGGTCAATTAAAAAGGGCGATAGAGCTTTTAGTTTCCGTTCGAATGATCCTTCTCACGAAATTATAGGACCACTGGGTCAATACGATCACCCCCGAAAAAAAAAAAAAAACGAATCCGTGATCTTTCTTCTCGCAAAAAAAAAAAAACAAAATTCCACATTTTTGCAGATACAAGCCTGAAACCTCTACAATAGGGTTTTCTGATACGCTGAATCTGATGGTATGATTTTCATTAAGATTCTAGGACTTTTAGGGGGTGTTTTCCCTTTTTTTAAAATCAGGCAAATTTTCTCAGGCTCATAGCCTTTAATGGGTAACACTAAACTTAATGAAACTTGTACAGTTCGTTACCCCGAATTGTTTGAAATTATATATTATTGATAATAAAAAAGAATTTTTTTTTCACATTAAGTTAAGAGCAACTTTAAGATCTATACGAACAGAAATAATCCAACATAAGAAGGGGCTGCAACCCCCCCCCCCTTCCCACTCGTTACGATAAATTTTACCTCATACTTATCTAAAAATAATATGAGACCGGTTTGAACTGTTTTTTTTTTTTTTTTATTTACTGTGGACAGATGAAGGGACCATAGGAAAAAAAAAACAGTCTTCAAATACGGAGATGGCAAAAACTATGAGGGGCTTTACAACAAGGAAGAGGGGAAAATCTGTAAAGGTACGCCAAAAATGGATGACGGTTACCTCGTCACTTAAATAAGAAGTAAACGTTTCGTAAATTAAATAAATAATCCTTCAGCTAACATTCACAGATTGCAGCAAAGTTTCAAACAGTTCGTGGTAACGAACTGTAAGTAAGGAGCGACCCGGCTCAATGGTAACCGAAACTCTAAAAAACGGAATTTTGATACCAATAGATACATCAAAAGAATCAGATTTTAATTCTGATTTCAAATATATAAGTTTCATCAAGTTTAATCTTACCTATCAAAAGTTACGCACCTGAGAAAATTTGGCTGATTTTCGAAAAAGGGGGAAAGACCCCCTAAAAGTTATAGAACCTTAATGAAAATCACACCATCATATCCAGCGTATCAGAGAACCCTACTGTAGAGGTTTCAAGCTCCTATCTACAAAAATGTGGAATTTTCCATTTTTTGCCAAAAGAAAGATCACGGATGCGTGTTTTTTTTTTTTTTTTTTTTTTTTTTTCTTTTTTCTTTTTTTTTTTTTTTTTTTTTTTTTTTTTCAGGGGTGATCGTATCGACCCAGTGGTCCTAGAATATCGTGGGAGGGCTCATTGGAACTGAAATTAAAAGTTCTAGTGCCCTTTTTAAGTGACCAAAAAAATGGAGGGCAACTAGGCCCCCTCCCACGCTCATTTTTTTCCCAAAGTCACCCGATCAAAATTTTGAGATAGCCATTTTGTTCATCATGGTCAAAAATATTATAACTATGTCTTTTAGGATGACTTAATCCCTCGAAGCCCCCAGGGGGAGGGCTGAAAGTTATGACCTTTACCCAATGTTAACATATAGTATTGGTTATTGGGAAGTATACAGACGTTTTCAGGGGGAATTTTTTCTGGTAGTGGGGGGTGGGGGTGGGTCGGGGGTTATATGGGAGGATCTTTTCATGAAGGAAGTTTTCATGGGGGGAGGGACATTGCTATGAAGGGGGTGCTGGATTTCCCATCATTATTTAAAAAAAAATCAGAAATTAAATATAAAACAACAAGTTTTTCGACTGAAAGTAAGCGGAGGTGAAAGTAAGGGTGGTATTGACTAAGGGGAGAACCCCCTCATATACGTAATAACATATACGTAAAAAAAAAACAAAAAAAAAACAAGCGATACGGCTCAATAGTAATCGAAACTTCTAAAAACGGAATTTTGATGTCAATAAATGTATCAAAAGAATGGGCTTATAATGCTGATTCTAAATATATAAATTTTATTAAGTTTAGTATTACTCATCAAAGGCTACGAGCCTGAGAAAATTTACCTGATTTTTTAAAGAGGGAGGAAACATCTCCTACAAGTGAAAGAATTTTAATGAAAATCCCACCGTCAGATTCAGCGTATCAGAAACCCTATTACATAGGCTTCAAGCTCATATCTGCAAAAATCTGCAACTATATCTGCAACGTATTTTTTGCCAGAAGAAAAATATACGAATATAGAAGTTCGTTACGTAAGTTAATTTGTAAATTACGTCAGAGCCAAATTTAGAGACAGCCATTTAGCAAAAGAATAGTAAAATTTTTATGCAAATTTTGTTTACTTATTCAGGGACGGTGAGCCAAAATAAAAGCTGCATTAACTAAAAAACGATCAGAAATTCAATAAAAAAACAAGTTTTTTAAACTGAAAGTAAGGAGCGACATTAAAACTTAAAACGAACAGAAATTATTCCGTATATGAAAGGGGCTGTCCCCTCCTCAACGCCTCGCTCTTTACGCTAAAGTTTGACTCTGTCTCACAACTTTATTTTTTAAAACAATAAAAAACTTTAGCGTAAAGAGCGAGGCGTTGAGGAGGGGACAGCCCCTTTCATATACGGAATAATTTCTGTTCATTTTAAGTTTTAATGTCGCTCCTTACTTTCAGTTTAAAAAACTTGTTTTTTTTTTATTTAATATGCATCAGAGGCAACGCTACATCGCTGCCTATTTGAAGAGACATGTGCTTCAACGTATTATTTTTTCTTTTTTTTTCTATCAGGTGGCCACTTCGTGAGAAAGGAGTGGTCATAGAAACTTCGGAGGGGGTTAATTCGGTCAAAAAAATAAAAGTCTACGGTCCTCTTAACAGTTAAAAGTGATTGGAGGATAATCAGCCACACTCCCATGCCATTTTTTCTACCCAGCCCCCCTAAGCACCGAAGACAGCCGGTCAAAATTTTGGAATACGCATTTTGTTCAGAATAGCTGATCAGCCCAGTAAATATGACTCTGGGGATGACATGACCCATAGAACCTTTGGAGCAAGAGCCGTAAGTGATGTATGGAAAAAGAAAAAAAAAGGAAAGGGGGGTAGCTTTATCTTGGATGTACGATTTTGTCAAAACTTTTCTGGATCAAAAGGATTCCAAAGTTTGTTGAAGGCCCGGAAATTGGTAAAAAAAAAAAAAAAATATTTGTCCCTGATCAGTTTGAAACTCAGCCGTGAGCACTGAGCACCTATCCCAAGAGAAAATTCATATCCAGAAGAAATATTTCAGGGCACGCTCCCTCTTCTCCCGAAAAAAAAGGGTGTGGGGATAAGTAGGGGTAGCAATTTTTCTGATCCGAGTGTCAACAGATCAGTTTTGGCCGAAAACGCATCTAGGCTTGGTGTTAGTTGCTCAATCATCTACGAGCTCTTAAGGATCGTTTGCCCCACAAAAAATTTCCCAAGGGCATACTCTGTCAACGATGCGCGTAATTGAGTAAGCAAAAAGGGGCTATGCAACTTTTCAGATTATCTGCGATATCTTGTGAATGGCTTAGGGAATGGGGTTGACTTTCAGAACGTTGGGGATGGGTGGGGGCTTAATTGGAGCTCGATTTTCCACTTTAGAGAAGACACAGAGTAAAATTGAAATACACGAAGTGTCCCACCGAAATAGTATATCTGCAATATGCCGGGAACAGTTGAAACTTCCGCGTACTCTGGGGGGAATGAGGGGGGAGGATGGGGCAGGGACATTTAAATTCTGTGATGGGGGACATGGAAGAGGCTGAACTTGTAATAATTTTGTTTAACCCATTATAACAGACACAGAGACTAAAAGACTTGGGACAGATAAAGACAGTGCCTTATATTTCGTCTCCCAATAAAGATTGAAAATGATACCGATAATTTTCTTGGCCAGGTTACACTCTATGCAGAAAATAAAATTGATCTGCTTTGGTTTGTGATATCCGAAAATGAACCCAAACTCAGTATCCTAAGTCATCGAAAAAGGTTTGGCTCATTTCTGGACGAAACGATTTTTTTCAAGTTTTCTTTGCATAATCTTTCAGGCCGTTGTCTGGCGACTGTAAATTTCAAGGTTTCAACGAAAAATTGTTTGTCCTTCTTCAAACAAATACTTAAAAGATAAAAATGTTTTACTCTTATCCTTTTCTTTAAATAGATATTTGAATTTCCACGTGCCATTCCCAAACACTCCCTGAGAGTATTAACTTGACTACCCCGTGACTCCTAAAATACTACACGCTTATTTGTAGATCTCGCTTCGCTCGGAAAAGTTCATAAGGAGCTCAGGCCTTCGGCCCTCACAAATGACTGGGGTCATACACCACAAACGGATTAAGGAAATTAAAAAAAAATCTACTTTGTTAACTAGTACACCCCCTTACTGAAAATCACCCGAGAGCCCCCCCCCCCACAAACACACACACAGACACACAAAGCTAATTGAGCAGCCACAAAGAAAGTATTTCAAAGAAAAATAAGGAATACAAGACAGAATTTGGAATATTCTACCAATATTCCAAATTATAGGCAAAAAATGCGGTGTAAAATGTTTTACAGTATTTCTTTTACATTTATATTTTACGTTAATTCTTTTTTAGTGTTTCTGGGAGTGAATTATCATAGCAGGGTAAAAAAAAAAGTTAAACACTGGGGCTGTGGGGGAGATATCAACGCCGAAGGCAAATTTATTATACATTTCGAAGTCTTCTAACAAAACGGATCTCAAAATTTGATTCGATATCACAGGGGTTAGAAGAGGGACGGATAGCAGAAAAGTAACCGAGAGGGAGATTAATTGCCCTCAGGTACCTGTCAGCCTTTAAAAGGGAGACAAGAACATTCAATTTCAATGGAATGACCCCCCCCCCCTCCTCCTAAGTTTCTAGATAGCACCTTCAATTTGAAGTGGGTGGGAACAAAGTTTTTGGCACTATTCTGGCCCTTTTTTGAAATACATTTCGAGGGGAAGCAATATTTTTTTCCTTCTGCATTGGGATCCTCTTACCCCAAAGTTTCATATAAATTTCAGGCCAACTGGGAAGATTTGGCACCTTTTTCAGTCCTGTTTTTTCTTAGAAGAGCGACCAATTTCAAAGGGACAAATGGTTTGAATAATTTTGTGTACATTAGTCCTCTTGGCCAAAGGACTTGCGGCTGCAAGCTTCAAATTGATCAAGATAAAGTTGTGGCTCATTTCCAGGTCCCTAGCCCCTCTCCCTTCTCATCACAAAATGCTGATGTTCTTTTTGACCAAAACAACAATGCCTGGAAGTTCCATGCCACTCGACTTTCAAGATACACCCCCCCCCCTTTTTTCCACTGTAAAATATATCTATAAAGAATTGACAGTTTTCATAATTTACGGTCCTTATCTCAGGGCGCTGGGAGTTATGTCATCCTTGGATGACAAAGGCACTAGAACTTTTAATTTCCGACCGAATGAGTATCCTCCGAAGTTTCTACGACCACGAAGGGGGAGGGGTTGAGAAGTAGGTAGCCCCCCTCCTATATGGAATAAATCAAGCTCGTTTAGGGCTGATTCTTACTCTTTGCTCTGATAATGATAGCGTAGACCAGAAATATTCCAGGAAATCACAGGGCATAGGTATCAACTTCTATCCCCCCCCCCCCTCCCTAACACTATATCTATATTTATCTGAAGGTTAAATGAGAGTTGGGACGTCTTGGCATTAAAATGCACTCGTTGAGACATCTGACACCCCCCTCATTCACCGCCTACAAAATGATACACCACCCCCTGCTTCATAATAGCTGATGAACACTTACACACCTTGCATATAGCCTTATGAAGTATGAAGCAAATTAGTTTAGTTAAATGAAGCTTTAACATAAATGGCAGAAACATTTTTCTGCAATAAGAAGGGAGGTATCACCCTGCAACGCCCTTATTCAGGCATAGTCTAAATGAACGTAGATGAGAGATTAATTCCGCCCCCACATCCCTTCCTATATTTATCTGAAGGCTATTGGAGATTCAGACAATTTGGGCATGGAAATGCCTTCTTTTAGGCATCTGACATCCTCCTCCCTCGGCCTAAATAATTACTCATCGCCACTTTTTCATAATAGCTAATATACAATAATACATTTTTCTTGGTTTATTTTTATTTGGCTTAATTTCCCTTTGGCTGATCAATTTCACATTTTGGTAAATTTTTCAAGGAGTTATTTTTTGCGGGGGGGGGGGGATCTTCTGAGGAGAAATAAGGCAGACCCCATGTGTATATAAGGTAAGTGTCCGCTTTTCCAATGATAGATATGGCTTCCCTTAGGCAAAAACATCCGCTTTTTAGGTAAAGTGAGCATGGCTGTTTAATTCTCAACCTTAGCTCGTATGTCCTCAATGAAAATTTTAATATATTCTTATAGGTTATAAGCACTGGAAATTACAGCGGAGTTTATACATAAATAAAATATCTACTTTTAGTAGGCTGGAAATAGCAAAAGAGGGACTTACATAGAGACGTTTCATTCCTCATATTTTCAAAGAGGATATTTAATGTCTGAAGAAGCTGTACACAGACGTAGGAACCACATCTCTGATTCAAAATTCGCAGGAAATAGGAGAGCATGTTTTTCTCCAAAAGAAGCTGAAAATTAAAAAAGAATATTAATTTATGCAAAATCTACCAAAACAAAACTGGATTCGCCTAGTCTTGCCGTCAAATCACAGCAATGACGCAACGTCTTAAAAAAAGAATGATTCCAGGGAGTAATCGCAATATCAATTCTGAGTGAAAGATCTAAAGCCGAATTTGGCAGGCATGACAAAAACAAAGGGAAATCTATAGATGAAGAAAACAAACGAGACTGTAGAAAGAAAGAAGTAGAAAGAAAGAAGAAAGAAGAAAGAAAGAAGGCCAGGAGAAAGAAGAGACAAACTAAACGGCGTCGATATTTCACCTGTACAAAACAAGGCGTCTTCAACGCTAAGAGCAAAGATACAATCTAAACTAACCTACAATTAAATAAAATCTAAAAAAGAAAAAAAAAAGATCTATACATATACAATTGTCGCAACTGCGGTACTCAATCAAAATAGCAACAATTGTATATATAGATATTGGTTTTTATTTCTTCATATTAGATTTTATTTAATTTTAGGTTAGATTAAATTTTATCTTTGTTTCTTAGCGTAAACAAACGCAAAACGCACAAATGGTCCATACACTTTTTTTTGGCCTCTAACGTTTTGCACGTTCAAGAAGTTTTTTGCTAAAACTTTGGTATATACGGGGACAAACTTGGACAAAAATTAGGCAACGACGAATTTAACGACCCGTCCTGTTCTGGTCTATCAAGTGTAGCCATTATTAATGCGTTTTTTTGGAGGGGTAGAAATGGAAATGCAAAAACAAAACACGAGGGAAAAATATTCGACTTTATTCCTATACTAAAGCGCCTAAAAACATGTCGGATTATTGAGCTCTACTGCACAACTTAATTAACTACGGCACAGTTTTTTTTTAACAATTATGTACGACTAAAAAAGTGGAGGAGGGCACATCACTTGACAGACAATCCTTCTACATCCAAAAATTCTTATTGGACTAATTTGAAATTTAACATTATCTATGATACTGATGCAATAAATGAAATTATTAAAAAGTTAACTAAATTAAAGTTCAAACGCTTATAGCCCTAAATTCCGAATCTTTTCTTTATCCTTCTAAAACCTCTTGGGATTCAAGTTTATCAAGTAGCTGGAAGTAAATTCATGAATACTTCAACAAGTTCATCCTATATCTCTGCCTTTAACCTTGTTTTAATAGCCAGTAACTTCCTAAAAGTCTTTAGTAAATGACTAATGAGAACGACAAAATTAAAAGTATTCCTAACTAAAAAAACAAATGTATATACGGCAAAAAAATAATCCAATTTCAGTAAGTTTATAAGTAAATGTCAGGTATATGTTGCATGTTCGAAATAAGTTGCAGTCTATATTCTCATTTTGAAGAAACTCGGCAGAGATAAAGAGCAGGGACGTACGCAGGATGGAGAAGCTTTACACCCATGCTTCCTAAAACTTCAATAGTTTAACCTTGTTTCCTATAACCTATATACCTAATCTTATTAAACGAGCAACATCTGTATATATATATATATATATTTATTTATCTGTAAATGTTCTCACGAAAACGGCACCATATTGTTTTCCCGAAAAATTGGCATGCTACCATTTTACGCAGTGAAAGAAGATCTAGAGATCACGACTTTGGAAAAATTCATTTAGGGCCTTAATTGTGGAAAGACAGTTCTCATATGAATGATGTCACAAATACCCAAACGTCTAATACCCTAATGGTTTTACTTCCTACAGTGAATAAAACAAAATGAAGCAAAGTTGTATTGCGAAAGAGGTAAAAAAAAAAAACTGTCTTTCTTTTCACAAAAGTTCATCATAATAAAATCTGTGAACACACGCCACGAAGCCCTACTACCACCCACGATATGGAATTTGCACTGCGAAATATCTACACTTTGATCAAGGGGGCCCACAGATGAACGCCAAGAATAATCCCCCTCTTGACGAAGAACAACTAATATGAAAACAAAACTTGTAATAATTGAAAGGATTTTGGCCAATACTGAGATGCTAGTTAGGGATCTTTAAAAAAATCTTAAAAGGGACCTATATAACCAAAAAGTGTCTGAATCTTGCAACAGTTTCCTGAATTATTCTGTATTCTGGTTGAATCATAGATAGAGCAATAGCGCTGCCTAAGTAAAGAGTGATGTGGGCACAATCTATCTTTTTTAAGGCCAGGGCACTTCGTATAAAAGTAGTTGCCGTAGAAACGTTGAAAGGGGCTCATTCAATTGGAAATCGAAAGTTCTAGTGCCATTTTGATAGTCAAAAGTGAGTGGAGGACTACCAGCCCTTCCCCACGCCCATCGTTTTCCCAAAACACATCCAATCAAAATTTTTGCTCCGCTTATTTGAAAGACTCAGAAATTATGTCTTTGGATTTGACACCCCCCCCCGCCCCACGGCTTTCAGGAAAAAGTCTAAAGATTATACTAGTTGCCCATTATTAACAATTATGTTTTTTATGGAAAAGGGCTGGTCGTATAAACTACGGATATGGCTCATTCAATTAGAAATCAGAAGTCCTGGTGTACTTTTTGAGAGTCTTCAAAAGTAACCGGAGGGCAACTAGCCCCCCCCCCCCCACGTCGTATTTTTCGCATGTGCACCCGATAGGAATTTTGGGATAGCCATTTTGTTCAAAATACTTTAAAGATCATATAACAAGGCCTTCGGGGTTGAAACAACTCCTCAAAATCTTAGGGCATGAGTTGTAAGTTATGCCCCGAAGACATATAAGGCTTTTATGGAAGTGGTGGTCGTATAAAATTTAGAGGAGGTTCATTTAATAGGAAATTGAATGTTCTAGTTCCCTTTTAAGAGTCACAAGTGACGGAGGGCAACTAGACTCCCCCCAACGCCCTCTTTTCCCCAAATGTACCTAATCGAAATTGTGAGATAGCCAATCTGTTAAAAATAGTCCAAGAACATGTAACAAAGCCTCCAGGATTGGCATAGCCCACCAGAGCCCTGGGGTAAGGGAAAATTACTAATATTACAACACAGTTTTTTTTACAACAAATTACTGTCCCAATATTACATTATAATATTGCCATACAACCTCAAGTTTGTTTGTGTCCCCAATAAGCTCGCGATTATATCAAAACCCCGGAAAAGCCAAATTTTACTGTAGTTGAGATTTATAATTGTTTTCTTGTCTTTAGAAGCAAGTTTGGCTGATTTTATGCTCAGTTGTATATGTACACGTTCGAAATGCTCAAAACCAGAGTGCATAAGGAATTTATTTCAGAGGGTCACATATTTCAGATAGGGGGGGGGGGGTGAGGACAAATTCTACAAATCAACAAAAGAATCGGCAAATAATGTGAAAAATTATTCAATACTACGGATAGTCTTCAAAAATCGCAAGATTTCAGGGAGAGAGTAAACCCATAGGTCGTGCGTTCACGCAGAAATGCATTAGAAGGGTGGGTGAAATTTTGAAGTCTATGTTTTGAAATACTGATTTTTTTCTTCTCCAAATTTATGTTTAATAGGTCTGTACAGATGATCGGGAGGGGATTAACAGAGTAGTTTATGTAAGATTTTCAGATTAGCAATCAAAATATTCATTTTCTTTTGTGATAAATGGAGGTAAAAAGTACTAGACAATCATTAAAGACATCTTACCCTACGTGGTGCTGACTTTCCAATTAAACTGAGAAAGACATTACCATCATTACGAAATCTTTTCTGCGAAGCTGGAATTTTTGTAAATTATCATAAAAGAAATATGTATATACAACTGCTTGTTGAGATTACCTTTTTTTTATTCGTTTTGTTGTTTCTATTTCATTGGCTGAGAATTTTTCTTGTTTGGATTTTTTTTTTCTTTATACAGTCACTTTCTGGCCTTCTCATGCTGGCTCATCTTTTCCTTTTTTAATATCTTAATTTTTTACTTCTTTTGTATGGTTAGTTCTTGGTATCAATAGCACTGAAAAAAGCCCAAATATTTGTTTTTCTTTTATTTTGTTTCCATTTCACTGGCTGAAAGTTTTTCTCGTTCTACGATTTGTCTTTTTATCAATTAAAAAGAAAGACAGCACATTGTTTCAGTTTTCATTTTCAAGTAATCAAAATATTTAAGGAAACCGTTATTTGTTATGTAAAGTTTTTAACGAAAAAATTAAACATCAAATTAAGGTTTGTATGTTATTTTACATCTTCCTAACTTAATATAATTGAAGGAACCTCTTTTAAATAAAAAGTTTTATGTTTTTTGTTTTAAAAGTTTTTATGTCCCTGAACACACGGGAATTTCCCCCTCTAAGACTCCAAGATCTAGAAATTATCTCCTCAATTGTTTTTTTTTTGGGATGGGGGATTTAAGATCCCTATTGCAAAATATACTCTGATTCGCCCATAGAGTTTCGATTGCAGTCACCAGGCCCGTATTCGGAATAGGAATGGGCCATTCCGACCAAACCCTTTACCTTACTCTCTCGAATCTCAATATTTTAAGGATTTAATATTTTAAGGAATTATTTGGAATAGGAACGTGCCATTCCGACCCAACTTTTTACCTTACCCTCCCGAATCTCAATATTTTAAGGATGTTCCCTTTAATTGTCTTAATATTCCCCTCCCCCTCCAAACATTAGGTAGTTTTGATCTAAAACATCATTCGTGCATTACATTTTATTGATTCAGACACAGGCATGTACGTAGGGGGAAGAGGTCTTTAAGGCCAATGGTCAGATCTTGGATTTTTTGTAGTGTCTACAATTTCTTATAATTCCCATGACAATTTTCCATTTTTTTTGGCAAATTCCCGTAACAATTTGCCAAGAATCTCAATGATTCTTCTCTTTATTATTAATTTTTCTCCAGGCCATCAGTCAATCTCCATATTCTCATTTAGTACATCTCATTTTTTCAATCAAACGGAATAATTTGTGTAAAATTTTCAGCTCATTCAAAACATTTATTTTCTTTTTCCAACGATAAGACGGGTCTTATAAAAAAAAAAAAAAGTGCAATTAGTTTTCTAAGGACCACACAAAGTTCAAATTGCTGACTAAGAATTTAAGGTTTGACTTTAAAAAAGTACCTACAGTAATGGCAAAAACATCTATTATTCTTTGGAATGATCAATTATACACGCTAGATTGTGATTCCCATTTCTTAAGAGAGGATTTGATTGTTTCAAATTTTGTTATTTGTCTTTTTCGCTAGATTTGTTCAAATTTACGTAAAAAATTATCTTATACAGTCTTTCAATTCTTCTTTCCACAAAACATACTACACGGACCAGACTGTTGCTGCTATTTATTTTTCATTTGTTCCTATAGTCTATTAGCCACGATTTGTTTTTATAACTACTTTCTTTACTCTTCGGAATACCGCATCTCCTCAGCACCCATTACCCTTGAAATTTGTTTCAAGGAGAAAAGGAGCACAAATTCAAAAAATGTAAAAAGAACGTAATTGTATAAAAAATATAAAAATCACAAGAAAATCAGCAATATCCTGAGATATCAGGGGGTATGGGTCCAAAGGCTCTCCTGCACACGTATATAGTTAAGAAAAGACGAGAGTGGGGGGATGAGGGCATTGTATCTACTGAAACCCTACTTTGTCGACCAGCTTCAACTTTTCTTTATGGTCTATTTCTTAATCTTTTTTAATTCGCGGGGAAAGTATTTCGTAAAATATTTTCGTGTTTCGTAAAAATGTGGGTAAATATTTGTGTGTGCTGCTTCAAACACTACAATTCATCTTCTGTTGATATTCTGCGTCAACTTGCGAATAAAGGTCATAATAAAATATGATGTATCTTTTCCCAAGTAGTCATGTGTGCAGGGATTTATCTTGGTCGGGTAAAAATCACATTAAACCTAAGTAATCTTATATTATGTATATACTTAAAAAACTAGAGAAAAGACAATGGAGATCATGGGATTCGGGAGGAGAGGTTAAGAAACGTGCCTAAATCTTCTCTTCTTTCACATGCCAGTCCATAAATAACAAAATAATTGTTAATATTAGTTTTCTCGTTCTTTTGACATGTTTGTTCATAAGAGCAACTTGTGACAATTTTCAAGTCAAAATACTGAAATTATTCAGGTTATTGGGGCCTCACATGCCATCAAAATATGCCTCCCAACAATTTTTTCAGCTAGAACTTAGCTGATCAACTGCAATCCAGTGGAATTTAATGGTGTGCGTGTCACTGAACCTCCGTACAGCTGAACCCTCGTGCGACTGAACCCCCAAGCAACTGAACTCTCGTGGAACAGGACTCCATTTAACTGAACCCTCGTGCAACTCCATTTAACTGAACACCCGTGCAACTGAACACCCGTGCAACCGAGCCCCCATGCAACTGAACCCTCAGGAAACTGACCCACATTTAACTGAGTCCTCGCGCAACTCAATCCCTATACTCAGTTTTTCAGTATTCTACAAATATGAGGCAATACCATGGGGTAAAACACAAGTTAGAATCTTTATATATTCTATCTTGTTTTCATTGTTTGTTTTCTAAAGTCATGTAATAAATGCCTGTCAAGGTCATTAATAAAAAAAAGCTCTGTTTTGTTGTCACAAGAAAAACGAAAATCAGAATTCACAAACGATTAAAACCGGATTTATTCCTTCTTTTTTCATGTTTGTTAACGAGGGTTCCTTTGGCAATATCCCTGTCTACACACAGTGATGGTTCTTTATCACTTTTTTTTGTTATTTTCACCTTGTGATATTTTCTGGGCTCGTAGTTTATTAGCGTTTGGTTGGAAAAATGTTAATTACCTGTTTTGGCAAAAAGGTGAGACACGAGCTACTTTCGTTTTGTATGAATCTTGGTATGAATTTTTTCAGATCATTCAGACGCTCTGTGTACTGATTTCCTTCTGCAGATAATATTTTTTCATTGATCTTATCAAAGCTTACCAAAAATTAAAGTTTTGCGTTTAGTATTTAGAAGCTGGGCAATGTTGGGTATCACCTTGGATACAGTGAAATTTCCAAAATTTCAGCCACTTTAAAGTTATTCTAACAGCTTTATTACTAAAAATAAAGAATTAGAATTTAGGATTTTCCGTTTTCAAGAAAAAAATAACTGTAAGCTGTCTTTACATGATTCTTATTTTACCTTGATTAAAAAAAGCTTCAGAGATTCAAAAACTCACGAAGTATAGAGTGAATTTCCAATACCGATTTGAAAACGTAAAACAAAAACCGGCGTCTATTTCAGCTCCAAGTATATCTGTAAGCCGGTTTACTTTTCAGTTTCGGATCCTCAACCAAAAACTTGATCAGTCTGTATTCAGTTGGTTTTGTTTGTAACAAAGCTTAATTTAATCCCTTTTTATCAAATGTTTCGCTGCTACCTCAAAGAAGAAACAACAAAACAAAAACAAATGGATAAAAAGGTGAACTCACTCGAAAACCGTTGAATCGTTTTGATCTCCCCATATCAGTATTTCAGCTATCTGTCTGAGGGTTTCCACAAGCAGACTTCTATTTGACTCCGAGACTGTTTGGTTCTTGACTAACACATTATGCAAATATCTGTCAAAGAAATATACACGTAAATTTGCAGAAAACATTAATCAACATCAGATGAAGGGAATCTTGGCAAAATAGTATTAAAGGGGAATGCTACCGGGTTTCAACCCCTCTTCACAAAAGCAAATGTGCCTGACCCGTAAGAAAGTAACTAAAATGCATATAAAAAATTTTAAGCTAAATATCCTAAGCTAAAAGTTAATATTAGTGGTGGGATGATGCCAAAATTTTTCCTGAATACAATGCCAATTCCATCCCGCAGGTCTAATTTCAGATTTCGACACGATTTTCTTTCCTGATTATAAGCCAACTGTTCTATATGATCCAAATACTTGTGCTTACATTTAGGAGCAGGCTGAGGACTTAAAGCCCCCTCTGCTTTTGGCTAATGTTTGTCGTCATAATTATGATCATTTCTTACTCTCATCTTTTTAGGCTTTATTATTCACTTTGTTCGATTTTCGGATTACCATGTCAGGAAAAGAATGTACTCTTTTTACCAGACAAAATATATATACTAGATTTTATATATCATATTTGGTCAAACGTTGAGTTTCCATTTTTATCATTTTAATAATTCAAGGCTAAAAAAAATGAAAAAAGGAAACAGTATCAATACTCTCAGAAGCCATCAATCCCATTAAACTTTAAAAACCATAGCAAAAAAGAAAAGGGAGAGGAGATATATTAAAGAGAAGGAATGTAGAAGATTGAAGAACCAGAGAATGAGGAGCAGGAGGAAAAGAAGAGACTGTTAAAAAGGAAAAAATGCAAACTGCCCCATTAATAGCACAAGTTACAATACAAAAAAAAAGAGGAAAAAACTCTTGAAAGAATTGGAAATAAAACATCAAAAGAAGAACTTCGATTAACACTTACTAGAATGGAGTTTTAAAGTGGGATAGAGTAGGCCTACATGGTCATTCACGAAATTCAAAACTACTCATGTTAGCCTTAGAGCCACTAGCAAAAAAAAAACAATCTCAGTGAAAAAATGACATAGTTATAAAAAAAATTAGTGATGTATAGAATCCTTCAGATACAGCAAGTTCTTCACTAGGTATGGTTTTTTATTTAGCGGCATCTACTAGTAAAAATGAATAACAGGGTTCAAGTCCCCGTGAAGAACATAAAAACAAGCAGGTTGAGAAGCTGTCCTTGACAACGTCTAGCATATGTTGCCTTTTTCCAAGCGAGTACACAAATTAGTTAATTATTTGCTCTCATTTTATACAAAGGTATACAGAGTGGAAATTCAGCACTGATCTCGTGATTTACAAATTTTTACAAGTCTTTTTCCACACTTGTCGAGTAACAAGAGAACTGTCAATGGCTGTGCATGAAATAGGAAACGCAGAAAAAAAAACTAACTTCCATTTACTATATCTATCCATAACCAAGTTCTATAAGGTCAATCTTCTGGTTTGTTAGCAAAATATGACTCGAACAAGCAAGGGCGTATCCAGGATTTTATTCGAGGGGAAATTTTTCTGGGAGGGGAGGGGGTTGGGGGCTACAAAAAAAAATTCAAAACTCATCAAAAATTATGTATTTTGTTCATTTTTTTCAGGTCGGAAAAAACAATTTGGTGCAGGGTTCAAGTCTAGCAACCCTTCCTCTGGAAAAGGCCTTACACCCAAGGCACCAGGATGTTTCTTTTTCATATTTTGAACAAGCATGTAGAACAACTTAGTAGGAAAAATTAAGCAAGAAAAACGGGTTTTAATTTTTATAAAGCAGTGAATACAATAAAATAAACACTTAATTAAACAAAAATACTCCGAATATTTCGGCCCCACGTCCGGGAGCCTTTCTCAACGGAAAAAAAAGAAAAGAAAAAAATGAAACAAAAAATGTTCTTTTTAAAAACCTTAACTTACATCAAAATAAACAAAAAAAAACACACACACAATTTTTTTTTTTTTTTTTTATTTTGATGTAAGTTAAGGTTTTTAAAAAGAACATTTTTTGTTTCATTTTTTTCTTTTCTTTTTTTCCGTTGAGAAATGCTCCCGGACGTGGGGTCGAAATATTCGGAGTATTTTTGTTTAATTAAGTGTTTATTTTATTGTATTCACTGCTTTATAAAAATTAAAACCCGTTTTTCTTGCTTAATTTTTCGTAAATGGAAAAGCAGTGTGATCTAAGAAATTAGTTAACTTAGTAGGACGGATTGATATAGCACATGAAAGCTATTTTGTCTCCATTCATTGATTTATACACAGTCACTGAAGGCTCAGTTACTTGGCAAATCACGAAAAAGACTGGCAGAATCAGCAAAAGTCCTGATACCAATACCAAATTTTACCCAACAAGTTGCATGTATGATGTATGCAGAAGAACAAAACAACAACAAACCATTTCCTTTGATCATAACTAGGTTATTCTATTGTTATTTAATTAAATCTTAGAAAAATCAAAAACTAGCCAAAAAAAATAAAGAAGCTAGTAAAAAAGTGAAATAACATGAAATAAAATCGAATCTTTTCCAGTATTTTACCCTTCCAACTCCAAAAACAGGAAAGGGAATACTTATAGCCAAAGGTCAAATTGTGCAGGTTAAGAAGGGGGAGGTGTTTTAAACAGTTTCTTCTTAAAAAATGTTCATAATTTAATTCGTCTTACATTACCTTAAATCTATGCTACTTCTTCCTTCTGTTCTTCTTGTTGGATTAATATGGAGATATTTTAGCATAATCTTGTCACTGGAATCAAATTCCAAGTCCTGCATTGTGTTGCTACACCTGGGTTTGAATTCTGGGTCCAGTATTCCCAAGCTGATATCAAACCCACTGCACTACTACAGGACTAAACCTACACTGACTTCATTATTGTTATAAGATTTATTTACCACTTTACTTTTTTGAACTTAAGAATGGCCATGGATACATATGAAACTACTTATCCAAGAATTGTAAAAATTTCAGCATGCATAATTTCTCTTCCCTGTATTAAGCACCAAGGTTCAAAATTTCTCAAAATATAATCTAAAAAGAGGATGGGAGGAGGGGGATGTAGATTGACTGAAAATAGGTTTCTTCATTTTTCCTAATTCTTAATTTAGGAGCACTCTTGGTTTTTGTGCCTCCCCCTTCATAACAGTCACAGAATTCCATGTTATGACCTAACAAATGCTCTAGTGGTGCCACCACAATTAATGATACCAAGGGAATGGTTTCTTACTGTGAATATATTCCATGGTTTCATATATTTTGATTGGTAGTATTCAGACTGGTGTAGCTGTGCAAATATTGCAGCTAAAGTAAACTTGGATGTAGTAAGAGACTGAAATCAATAATGCTATAATTGTCCACTATAATTCTGAAAATAAGCAGAAAATTCTAAATAAGAAACAAGTACAAAATTTGGCTTGGCCACACCTTGACTAAGTTCATACAAATTAAACTTGGGTTTGACTAAGTCTGTTTCAGGCACAAGCTAATCCTTTATTATAAAAATGTCTTGACTCAACTAATACCAAAAATAAGCACTTAAACTTGGTTTTACAAAACAAGCAACATGCAAAAGCTTTCTGCATTGTGGTTACAAATAAATAAATACATAATCTAATTGTTAATGGACCTCTCTCTTTTCAGGCTAATCTCTACACAGTATTGTTCTATTGTTTCCGTTACACTTCTTGTTCAAATCAGATCAGCAAAATCTATTATGGGCCAGTTTCCCGTTGTGTAAGTTAATGCAAAAACAAGAAGTTACTTACTTCAGATGGTCCAAAGAATGGAAATTTTTGCCTTTTGAAAGATTTCCCGATATCCAAGTCTTTGCCCTCTGCATCTTGCATTAAAAACAATCTAGAGACTTCCAATGAAATTTCAATTGTTCCAATCTGGAAAGTTGCAATAATATGTGAGTCCACAACATTTGAAAGAAGATAAAGGATATTTCTTTTTCCTGACGGAGGCGGGGGGGGGGGGTGGATATAATACACCAAAAAAAAGTACATTTTCAGGCTATAACCTATAGTTCAAAAATTCTCCTCAGAGAAAGATTGTTACTTAATATTGAACTGTATTTGCCTAGTGCAAGCATTAAAAAGAGAAGCCAAAAAGCACAATCTCTGATATTATGTCATCCTGCTTCTGTAAAATGTGGCCTAGCCATCTTAACTAATCTTTCATTATAGCCCTAGAAAGTGGGATTGAACCACATCCTAAGTACCTAAGACTGGTACCTAATTAGGACAAACTGGTACCTAAGACTATCCTTACACAAATCCTCTGGAAAACATTTTTTTCAGATCTTCCTCCAAGAATCAATAATGGCACCCCTATATACCCTAGTGTCCTGTGTCAATCCTGCCATTCTTTAATTTATATCATAATTAATGAGTTTGGTCGTTTTACCATCATGTGAGAACCATGCTAACTTATGGGTCAGATAATTTCGGAGACCACACTGCCTTTCCATGACGATAAATAAATAAAAGTTCAAATAGGGATCAAATCCTTTTAATAGACAGTGATTTTCAAAAACAGTGATAAAATTTCATAAAAAAAAATACTAGATATTTCGACCACATATGCAGTGACCGTCATCAGTAGTAAAACTAAACAAAACAATTAAAAACAATTATCAAACAAAATAAAATGGTCTGGAAAATTAAAAATATGTTCCAAAAGGGCTGAAGTGATATCTTCAGACTTAGAATCTTGCTTTAAAGCCGATTAAATAGAAACTTTATGCTGTAATAATCTCATTTCCAAATTTTGGTTAGTACATCCCACACATGAGCTTCCGCAAGTACATGGGATCTGATAGACCTCACTTTGTTGCCCCAATGAAGTTAGATCCTTCCCAGAATTTAGAAAACTACCCTAAGTATTATTACTCTTTAAAATTACCTTTAGACCATTACTCTGTAAAATTCTTTAAATTTTTCACTTAGCCAAGGAACACATGATAAGGAACAAAAAACATCCTTCTCCCGAGTTGTCTCCAAGACTTCCTGAGAAATCTCTAGAAACTTTTTCCATCTTTTTGAAAAAGTCTGGTTAATTAACCACTCTGGATACATGTTACTTATTTATTTTTCTTAGAAAGGACAACTCCTCCTCAAAAAATTTGGAGAGCAAATACTAAAGATCCTGTCAGTTAAAGAAATGATCAAACCGATTTTTACTTGGCGAGCGTGACGACGAAAATCTATTGTTATTTGTCGTTTTTCTGTAAATTTTAAAATCCAAGACAATTTCCATTTTTAAAAAAGAAGAATATCAAGAAAAGGAAGCTTCCCATTCTCTTCTAATTCAACAGTAAACTTTAAACTCCCCCCCCCCCAGCAATGAAGATGTTCCAAAAATTTCTTTAATTCCTCCTCCCCATAATCCCATACTGAAATTATGTTATCCATATACCAGCCCCAAAAAATATGTTTTAAAAAGTATGAATCTACTGTAATTGTTTCAACATTTTCCGCAAAAATCTAGCTTCCGCTTCTGCTTTGAAAAGAATTAGATTATTAAACGATATGTAGTTTCATTTTATTTCATATATAAACTATTGTTTTTAATTGTTTTAGTTTAGTTTTAGTACTGATGACGGTCACTGCATATGTGACCAAAATATATAGTATTTTTTGTGAAATTTTACCACTGTTTGTGAAAATCACTGTCTATTAAAAGGATTTGGTCCCTATTTGAACTGTTATTTATTTAGCGTCATGGAAAGGCAGTGTGGTCTCCCAAATTATCTATGTCATATTTATGGGGATGATCTGACCAAAAATGTTTATAAATATATAAACGCTCAGAAAAACATGCAAATGTTATCCACCAGCGGGATTTTCTTCTACAATGTAAGAAGATGAGAATTGTGCCACCTTCACTAAAATTCAATTTATATTTGGGCAATTTCAAGGAAGAAAAGTTTGAACAAAGCTTACATTTCAAGACTTTAAATCACATTATTAAGGATAAAAGTTGAAAAAGAGCTTTAACAGTGAGAGATAAACTTTCCCTGGAAAATCTTATTACCATTACCATTACATTACAAAAGCAGATAAGAGTAAAACTTCAGTTGTGAAGTAATCAAAATCAAAAACGGTTAGTGTGAGTGATTTTTGTTTTATTCAACAAACAGGATTAAATCACTTCAATCATGACTTTAGCCTTTCCAGAGAAAGATTGCTAAAAAAAATTTCGAAATTACCAACAAATAATGCGGCAATACCTTTGTCAATTCTTGGACCAGGTGTGGTTAATTTGTCTTCAAGAACTTTAAGAATACAAGAACAATCAGTGCTTGAAAAGGGTCCCAAATTTTGTTTTAAGCCTGATAAAGTACCCGTGGAAGATATTATCTCTTCAATAGAAACATCTTTGCATAAAAACACAAGCCTAATAAAAGATGTTAGCTTAGTAAGAGCTTCTACCATGAAAACCCTTTCTAATTTTGTAGTGAAACTGGAATTTCCTAGTACAACCATCAAAGACATAAGAATTCTAAAAAACTTAAAAAAGAGTTGTTCCATTACCATTACAAAAGCATATAAGAGTAAAACTTTAGTTGTTAAGTAATCAAAATTAAGGATTTTACTAAATGATGAAAAAACATACAAAAAGCTATCGTATAATCCAACAGACTCTTTTACAAATAAGTTTAAGAACGAATTAGTGTTTGGAGGATGAAGGAAAAATTACACCTCAACTTTATTACAAATGCCTATCATGCAGTTCCTTGTGCCCTAAGTTATATGGACTTTCCAAAATCCATAACCCTAACCTACCATTACGACCAATTGTGTCAAGTACAAGGTCACCAACAAGTGTTTTGAGCAAGTCGTTAGTGTCAATCTATAAACCACTTTTGTCTAGATAAATTTTGTACATTAAGAATTGTTCAAATTTAGTTGAAAAACTGAAAAAAAGTAGAAATTTCTTCAAGTTCTTTGCTTTTAAGCTTTGACATTGCATCAATGAACAAAAATATTGCCGAAACTCTTCTAAAAAGAAAGCTGTTAAGACATTCGAACTTGATTAGCGGCAAAACAGATTTGGAAGTTTCTGTAATTATGTATTTAGTAAGGTTGTGCAATAAGTTCTCTATTTTTTTTTTTCAATTCAGAAGGAAATTTCTCGAACAAGTAAATGGTTTACCAATGGGGGCCCCTTTTTCTCCAATATTAGCTAATATTTTTGTGGGCAATATTGAAACAATTGGGTTAGATTCATATTTTTTTAAACATATTTTTTGAGGCTGGTATATAGATGACATAATTTCACTATGGAATTATGGGGAGGAGGAATTAAAGGGATTTTTGGAACATCTTAATCATTTTTTTTTTTTTGGGGGGGGGGTATTTAAAGTTGACTGTTGAATTAGAAGAGAATGGGAAACTTCCCTTTCTTAATGTTCTTCTTTTTAAAAATTAAAATAGTCTGGATTTTAAATTTACGGAAAACCAACAAATAACACTAGATTTTTGTCATATAGCTCTGGTCATGCTCACCAAGTAAAAATTGGTTTGATCATTCCATTAACTGACAAGATCTTTAATATTTGCTCTCCAAATTTTTTTCAGGAGGAGTTGTCTTTTCTAACAAAAATACTAATAAGTAACATGTATCCAGAGTGGTTAATTAACCCGACTTTTTCAAAAAGAAGGAAAAACTTTCTAGAGATTTCTAAGGAAGTCTTGGAGACAACTTGGGAGAAGGATATTTTTTGTTCCTTACCATATGTACCTAGGCAAAGTAAAAAACTTAATAGAATTTTACAGAGTAATGGTCTAAAGGTAGCTTTAAAGAGTAATAATACTTTGGGTAATTTTCTAAATTCTGGGAAGGATCTAACTTCATTGGGGCAACAAAGTGGGGTCTATCAGATCCCATGTACTTGCAGAAGCTCATATGTGGGATGTACTAACCAGAATTTGGAAATGAGATTATTAAAGCATAAGGATTCTATTTCATCAACTTTAAAGCAAAATTCTAAGTCTGAAGATTTCACTTTAGCCCTTTTGGAACATGTTTTTAATTTTCCAGACCATTTTATTTTGTTCAATAATGTCTCTTTGATTTCTATTGACTGGGGTTTAAAGCAAAATTTTCATGAAACTCTTGAAATTAAGAAAACTTTATTCAAGAATATAGCTTTAAATTGTGACACAGGTGAATTTGGTTTGAACTCTATCTACAGTAATTTATTAAAATATGATATTGTAAAGTTCAATTCACCCAATGTAGTTAACCTCTGTCCAAGTGTTAGTTCATTCAACGCTAATGAACTGGTTCCAAGAAGGTCAAAGAGACTAGCTTCTGCTTTGAAAAGAATAAGATTATTAAACAATATGTAGTTTTATTTTATTTCATATATAAACTATTGTTTTTAATTGTTTTAGTTTAGTTTTACTACTGATGATGGTCACTGCATATGTGACTGAAATATCTAGTATTGTTTGTGAAATTTTACCACTGTCTATTAAAAGGTTTTTGATCCCTATTTGAACTTTTATTTGTTTAACTTATGGGTCATTTATGACCAGATACTAAATTGGTTATAATTAGATTATTCTAACTTATTTCCACTGTATTTACGCAAGGGACCATGTAACTATATGCAAAATTCATTTGAGTCCCTACCATCTCTTGTCAGTTGGCTCTACACTGGCATTTACTACTATGACTGATACCTTTCACTTTTTGGTCATAGAGTAAGCAACTAGACTCCAATTATTAATATCTTCTTCATATTAACAAGAGTCAAAACGCTTCCTTATCCACCATGAGCCCTACTCCCTGCCTATGTGTGCCATCCTTCCTATCAGAATAAATAAAATGTATATCACCTAATGTCATGCTTCTTGAGTTTCACACTGGAAGATGGCTTTCTGCAACTCATAACAAGCCCAGATCAACATATCTGAGGTTGTTAGTCAAATTGTCAATACAAAAGCTGTATTTCAACATTGTAATATTCCACCCTGTAGTTTCATATTATTTAAATCAACAAAATTGTTATGGCCTCAAAAAAGCAATGAGTCTCACCAGTGCAGGTCAGGGACTAATACTTCTTCTCAAGTCTAGACAAAAGCACTTATGCCACGATAAAACTAGACAGAGGAAGTTCCCAGATTTCAGTTGAATGGAGGGTTTGTGTAGTCCTTGTCCCATCCGGGCCACTAGATGGTGTTCTGTACATAGTAATGGCTGTTCAAGAATCCCAAAGATTTATCCAGGACAATGCTGCGTTGCTTACTATGATATACTTTACTCAAGGAGCATCATTGTTAAGGTCTTTCTGCAGCACTGTTTGTAGTTATGGTTCTGGCTAGGCAAACTTATGAGTGGTCTACCAAGCAGGGTTTCCTTATGGAAACAGGGACAGAGGAAGGAGCTGACGACGGAGTGGAAATTCCAAACAATCTTACAAAACTGGACAAGCTCAAGCCTTTTAGACCCAGCCTGTCCTTATCAGGGCATTGATTCAGGGTATATAGCCCAGGACTGATACAGAACTTTGCTTTTCTTTTAGTTTGCATTATTTTTGTAGCCATTTCTTGTTAACAGTTGGTTCATGATGCATTACAATTTAGAAAAAAATATATAGCCTACACATAATTTGAAAAAAACTAAAATTTTGTGTTAACTGGCTTAATCTAGTTTTTTTTTTCATTTCGTTTTTTTCCTTTTTTCCTGTTTATAAAGGAGTTTTTATATGAGGTTGAAAGAACAAAACTTTTTCACAGCATTAGAATAAAAAGCTTCTCTTATAAGTTCACTGTGTCAATTAATGGATTTACTCATTTTTATCTACTCAATTCATTCTACTTGTGAAAAACAGTTCAGAAGAACTGAAAAGAAAAAAAAGAAATAGACTAAAGAAAACTCTGTAATGTCTGAAGCTTAGATTAGGTTACCTAAAAATACCAACACACAAATGATTTTCTACTTTTTTTACCATTGAGATACAAAAATAACATTTCATAGAAATGTGCCAGCTATTAGGATTGTCTTAACTACATAATAGGGTCATTTTCCACAACAACCCTTTTTCCAAATTGAAGCATTCATAGCCATTAATATAGAGACTATATGCAGAAAGAATGGGACCTATTTAGGGATTTTAATTAATTCTGACAAATGATGTGAAACTGTGAAAAGTCTGAAAACAGATATTTTTGGTGATAAAAAAAAGAAGAAATAAATGTGAGAGTAAGTTGTAATATGCTGGGAATGGTTATTCATACTCTGCTGTTCTAGGTGTCCGTCTTCACTAATTTCAACAAATGTTGTCAGCTTGAAAGCTGACAACAGCCCAACTCACCAAATTGTGATGTGTATATGTTACAATGAAAGACCAAAATTGGAGAATGTCTTAACATTTACTGGTGAATGTCCAAAATTCCTTTTTTTTCTGCTTAGATTTAGTCAGCTTTGTCTTTTATGCAAGGTTTAATGGTGAAAGGTTAGGTTTTTTAACCCATGTCCGAGATTTATAACATAATTTAACCTAGTTTTAACCATCAAACCTTGCATAAGACTGACAAGGCTGACTGAATTCAAGCAGAGAAAAAGGAATTTTGGACATTTACCAGATTTTGGTCTTTCACTGTAACATATACATTGTTGGTGCTGCCATTGTACATCATTTTATTTTTTCTTCAAGTGTGACTATAGAATGGCAATGGCACAATATTAAATACTATAGACCCCAAATAATGCAGAAGTAGAAGAGCATATGTACTTTGATAATAATACCATTTCATTTTGGCAAACACTTAAAAACGTTTAACTATAATATATTTATTGATGACGACTTTGCATGGATTTGGACATTTCTATTTGGTTGATGGTTCGGCTATACTGTTTGGTCCTAGGTAGTTGGATAGATGAGTAAGGTCAAAACCTCGTTCAAGTGCACATTTGTCTCAAGTAATTACCTCTAAAACATTATATGAACTCATGCAAATGGCAAGTATTTTGAGCTTACAGTTTAATGCTGTAAGATTTAAATATTATACATTTGGCCAAAATGAAAAAAATATGTATAGTTATAACAAAAAGATCCAAAAACTAATTCTCTTCAACTGACAAAAGTAGACTCCAAAAGAGACCTTCATGCTATTGCAGATAAAAAAAAAATTCCAATTCCATGATGATATTATAGCTTTTCTGTCATTTTTAACATATTATGTGATATATCTTTCAATTTTCCTCCCAGATATAATAATTGCAACTGATTCCAATTTAAATCGGTTCCAAAGACTGTGCGGGCATACACTCCTTCTTTTGGTAGTAGAGCTACAACAAAACATACCATTGATTCAAAAATCAAGACTCTGTTGATCTTGATTTCCTTTCTTCTTTAAAATAAAGGTTATTGGTTATTAAACCATTTAGGTATTTACATTTTTCTGCAGACAGAATCCTTTGGTAGCAGTATGGATTTATTCTGCTATATCATAGTGATGCATTCTATTTGCAGTTATGCTTCTACTTTTATAGACCTCAAACCTTCATCTTTAATGGTCACTTGAGATTTGGAATCAAAACGAATCTAGGAGCTAATGCTTTTTGTTTTTTTAACTGCAGTGGAATTTGAAATTAGCAACAGCATTGACAGATGATGCTGTCAAGATATTTCAAACAACAAACCAACTTATAGTGTGTCTAATAGACATCAAAATAACCACAACAAAAAAAAAGAGCTAATAAAATCTTTTTAAGGGTTTGCTGGCCAATTCTGGATTGAGGAGATCTAGTGTTACTACTAAAAGATCTGGAAGTTTAAATTTTAGCAGGAGCTGTAGACAGCCGCTACTGAATTTTATCTCTAGAGCCCTGTGTTTTACTAGTAAATTGTCTCGCGTCCCTTTCTTCTCTGTACTATTTTGAATTTCTTGGTTTGAGCTTACTGAATTACGGAATGCCGAAAAAAGACAAAATTAGTATGATGTGTTTTACTTAGTGTCCTATGAAGAATGTGATGAATTTACTCCTGGCTCATTCTGGAGCATTTGTTTATTGTCCTTTCTGTTCATTACAAAGTTAGTTTATTAGGGTAACATACGGTATGATTCGAACCCTAGAGAAGTGGATGGAGGTTCGAGAATTTTAACTTTTCGTTACTAAAAATCGAAAACGCATCATTTCCTATCAAGGACCGTCTGGTAATGCACACACCCACCTATTCTGTGGTCTCCAGCTGCAAGAAAACGTTAACCTCAAATAAGAAAAGATTTATGACCACGTGTCTGAAAACATGCTTTAGCAGAGTGATGTTGGAGAAAAAAGGTAAGTTTAAAAAAAGTCTCATATTTAAGTCATTTGTTGTCTTTTTGAAGTTTTTCTTTTTGGATACGCCTGATTGGTTGGTGCTCAATGTAAGGGAGGGTGAATGGTCACATAAAAGGTGCTAGAATTGCAGAAAATCTTGATTTTCCATAAAAGGTTTGAATGGTCTGCTAAGGTTCGAATTTTTTTCACTCTCAGATCCATAATTTTAGCAGTCTGTGGAAGGCTTAGATCAAAATTTTAATGAAAGAAAGTGATGAATTTAACATTTTCAGGCCAGTACCAGTTACCAGTTCTCTTCTAGAGAAGTGGACCCAGTTCAGAAAGTTTTTAGACAATTCAAAATGACAGAATTCAACTTTTTATTGCTGTCTTGAACCGTTGCCGACAGGTTCGAAAAGGGTTCGAATAAATACTGAACAATTTTTCTTGAAAGAACAGCATTCCGGAAGGTTTCAAAATTTAGGAAGGGTTCAAATCTTGGGTTTCTTTTTAAATTTGCTACACTGTTTTCTCTCCTTATCCCTGTGCTGAAACTCATTTTTCACAATTTTTCTATCCTCAACAGAAAATAAGTGTTGTTAAGAATGTAGCCCAGTGAAGACTAAAAAAGATTGACCCACTTTGTATGTAAAAGAAAACTGCATTAAAGGTTAGTGAAAACGGATTTGACTTTGACTTTATTGACTTTGTTGTTTCTGATCTGTTTTTATTTCAGGCAAACTAGACTTGGGAGAGTTGCTGCCAGTGGGGCCACCATGGAAGACAAAAAGGAACCAAACTTTCCAGCCAAAGTTTACTTTGGCCTACTAATGCTAAAAGCATTAGTACCTACTAATGCTAAAAGATCAAAAGATGACAGCAACTGAGGAAAGGAAGTGAAACCTGAGGAAAAGCAAAAAACAAAGCACAAAAATTTGGCACCTTGGAAATGTGCACTTGCCTGAAAAAAGCCAGTTCCAGGGAAATACATTCTTGCTCCCGTAGAAGATTCTGAGTCAGAATTCAACATGGCAGTAGTCAAATGAGAAAACAACACAGACATGGAACGTGAAGATGTAAGCTTTGCAGAGATTACAGATGGAAGAGCTTCACAAGTGAAGGAGAAGAGAACAAAAAAGACACCAGCAACTGGACCAGGAGACTACAAAACTTATGAAAATTCCATCTTGAAGCAAGCTGTTGAAATTACTTCATTGGACCATCTGGGATGAAATTAATAGCAAAGAAGTACTTGATTCCTGTAACAACGTTGCAGAACCATATAGTCAAGAAAAAGGAGGAGGGGTTTGAAGTAGAGAACAAGAAGAAACAAACAAGGGGCAAACTTCGAGGACCTTCTTGCCTAAGTCAGGCTGAGAAGAAAAACTGGAGCAGTTTGTTTTGTGGAACCAGAGGAATTGGTTTCCCATTACCAAAAGCTGAACTGCTTGACACAGTGACAATTATGATGGAAAAAGCAAACCGCAGGGCTTCATCAGAGACTGAAAAACCAACCAAGCACTGGTATTATTCCTTTCTGAAACAACATCCTGCCATTTCCCAACAAAAACTTGAGAATTTTCATGGAGGGCATACTTCTGTAACCCACAAAAAGATTGAAAACTGGAATCTCAACCATGAAAACTACTTGAAAGAAAAAGGACTTGAAGAGTTTCTGGATCAAGTTGTTGACCCCAAAAGAATATGAAATGCAGATGAGACAAGTTTTCTGTCCCTAACTCATGGAAAAACTGCTCTTGTGGCTGTCCAAAGCGGGACAGCTGCAAAGTTTATACAGAACACAGGCGGAAAATAGAAAATGAACCTTACTGTTCTGTTTATGGTCAATGGTGCTGGTGAATATGCAAAGCCTTTTATTGTTTACAAGAAAAAGTCAGGAAAAGTGCACAAAAATGTTGCAGATGCTTGTCCTGACTCCGTGTATGCCTCTGCATCAGAGACTGGTTGGATGCAGGACCAAAACTTTTGTGAAAGTATGAAAAATGTTCTGGTTACTTACCTGAATCAAAACAACAACACAAGACCTGTACTCATGTTTCTTGACAGGCATGCCTCTCATATTATGATCAAACTGAGTGAACTATGCAAAGAAGTACATATTGAATTGGTGATACTGCTGCCAAATGCTACATTTATTCTGCAACCTTTCGATTCTGCCGTTTTTAGAAGCCTGATGGAAAGATGGAAAGAATTTTTGAGGAAAAAAGACTATGAAGTTAGAGTCAGAGACCACCAACCAAGGTCTGAAATAACCAAAATAAGTTTTGCATTGGTGATTGCAGACTTTGTGCCAAACAATATGAATAAAGAGGCTATCAAAAGCTGATTCCATGCTTGCAGTCTATACCTGCAGGACATAGGCACAATCGATTTTGAGAAGCTTGCAGTGCATGTTGGGTCACCTGACAGCACTATTTTTCGTCATCAAAATTGATGATATTTCAGCAAAAAAACGGCAGTCCTGCCTCAGATCAACTTATCCAAGCTTTGGAGCACACAATAGGAGATGACAAAGTTGAAG
The DNA here is from genome assembly GCA_027921565.1 of Artemia sinica. Lineage (NCBI taxonomy): Eukaryota > Metazoa > Arthropoda > Branchiopoda > Anostraca > Artemiidae > Artemia > Artemia sinica. Next base: position 34,101,079 of record CM051274.1, on the reverse strand, counting down.
AGTTTTTGTGATGTTGCTTGTATGCAGTTGAAACCAAAGCTGGAAGATGAGAGCCTCTTTAAGATTTGGATTGAACTAACAAGGCAGAAGGATTTAGAATCACATGAAACCACAGCTAGTCCAACTGGTTGTTCCTCCCCACCTAGTCAAAAAGAAGATGGACCTACCTCATCCACCTTACCAGGTTGTGATTTGGAAACCTGGTCTACCTTGCAAACTGAGACAGAAACTGAGCCTACTTTATCCATCTCCCAAACCTCTGAAAATGAACTAGTGACCAAACCCCCAAACTCACCAGTCAGTCAAGAAGAAGACCTTGATACTAGTCTTCTCACCTTTGTTAATAACTTCCAAGTTCCTGAGCCAGAAATCCCTGTGGATGTGATCTTCAAAGGTGACAGTGCTGAAACAGCAATGGCAACACTTCATCAAGCTACACCAAAACCCAATGGCACACTCCTCAAAAGTTGGCTTCTCAGCTCGCAGAATGTCTTGGACTGCCATTAACTCATAAGAAGGCTCCTGTGAATACTGTTGAGAGGAGGCAAGTATTTCCTCAACATCTTATGAACAAAGACTTTCAAGACCAGAAGAACAAAAAGCAGAAGCAGCCATTTAAGCATTGCAGTATGTCAGCTAGGAGTAAAGAAGCAGAGTCTTCATCAGTCCAGTTAAATACATTGCTTGGTGACTTGAACTCAGACACCATCCCAGTGAGAAAGGCAGTCCCAGAGCCAGTCAAAGTTGAGCTGGAAAGTACTATCCAGTTTGGTTCAGTGGAAAAAAAAGGCAAAAGGGTTGGTTTATTGGTCAAGTGATAGTCCAAGACTTCCCCAACAAAGGACAAGTTGAGCTTAAATCCATGAAGTGGTTGAACTTTCATGAAAAAGTCCTCACATGGCCTAAGATTGATGACATTGTTACTGTTGCTGAAGAAATGGCATTTTACAGGGCTGTCAAACTAGTTGGATCTGATCCATTCTGCCTCAAAAATACTAAAGACATAGAACTGGCCTATTTTAGCTTTTGCAAAAAGTTTTACTATGATTCAGTAGTATCTATTTTGTATCTTTTTGCATTTTTATCTGAATAATCAAAGTAAATCACCAAAATAAAATTACATTCGAACCATTAGGGGTATAAAACATGGGGATTCAAAAAGTGTCAAACCCTCAACTAGGATGTTTTCTGGTCATTTTTGAACTGGTCTGAAATCACCAGACAAAAATTCAAACACCCTGGCCACTTCTTGACAGGTTCAAGTTATAGAGGAAAATGGACAAATTGTACATTTTTACAATTTTTGAACAAGCTAATTAGGGTAGAAGCATAAAAAAAATTATGATACTTGTGAATGGTTCTTTTACCCAGTGCAAAAACCATTTTTGTCCTCAACACATTTAGGATGTTGACAAGAGAAATGTGAGAACTGCTAGGATATGCATTTTCAAAAAAGGTTTGAATCATACTAGATGTTACCCTACTTGTTATCAGTATTGTTGTGTATATTTTTGAAATGTGAAGGGCCAATGGGGCTATAACATTTATAGCTTTTGCTATGCAGAATCAGAAGTATTGTCTTTATTTTTGTCATACTGTTGTTGTTATTTTGTTTGTGGCTATCAGACTGTTCCTTTTTATGGGTTTGCTGCTGTATTTTTTTATTGTATTTGTAAAAAAACAAGCCTATGGCTTCCTTCATTTTTTATTAAAAAAAATAATAAAAGTTCAAATAGGGATAAAATCCTTTTAATAGACAGTGTTTTTTATAACAGTGATAGAAATTCACAAAAATACCAGATATTTCAGTCACATATACAGTGACTGTCATCAGTAGCAAAACTTATCTACGTTAAAAAAAATAAAAATTAAATTACCATGTCAAGTTTATTCTAGGTGATCATAATGAATCCATGCATTTAGAATGAATGTAGCATAAACTTAGTATTGAATTGAAGTTTTTTTTTTATATAGCCCACTCTTCCAATAAAAAATGCAAGTAAGACTTATTGCTGAAAAACAGCTATCACAAGCCCAAATGGGCTAAATTGGTTCTTTAGCATCAATAAATGATTTAACACATTAACTATGCTACAGGATGAAAGTTCTCCTATATCTTTCAGTGGAAATTTTTATTGGGGCAAGGAGGGAGATTTTGTAGAAGCAGAGCATGGGAGACAATATCAAATATTGACTAGGATAAAGGGAAGTTGTGCAAGGATTATGAAGCCTTGTTAGTAAAATGTGGAAAAATTTTTGCTCTCCTTTCCTTAAGAGTGACTACATTGGCTCTCTGAAGAAGGGAGATATAAGGCACTTTACCCTCACTGAAGATAAATCTTAGGCACCTTTTTTGGAATTTCCTATATTTTGTCTGACAGTTCATTGGAGATGCCAGGATGCCAAACAGGACAGGCATACTTGAGGGTAGGGTGTAAAAATGAGAGGAAAATTCTGAAACAATGCAATTAGGATAATAAATTTTTTATAGAGTTTAAGGAGGGAAAATGCAGCATTTGCATGTTTTAAGATATCATTAACATGGCAATCTCACTTTAAGTTGCTTGAGATGGCAACGTCCAGTAATTTCATAGCATTAACTGACATTTCAGGGGGACTGGGTATGTGAAAGAAGGGCGAGCTTTAAGAAATAAAAATGTTAAAACTGTTGACTTTAATAGGTTGACTGTCATATCCTTAGTAACAGCTTTGTCTGATATCAATACCAAGATATCCATTGGGCTCAATAAACTTCTATCTGTCCAAGGAATCAATATCAAGCTTGTTTATCATTGCAAAAAATAAAATTTAGTGTAAAAAGGTTTCCTGGGGCACACCATTACAAATTGGGAGGAGATTAGAATAGGGGGATATAGGTATAGGTAATGATTGTTACATTTGGGAAGAGCATTAGAAGCTCTATTGGGTTATATGTTTATCTTTTAGCTAGCAAATTATCTAAAAATTGACAGATTTGTCTGAATTTTTTACTAGCTACTGCAACAACAAAAGAGTATAACAACTAGGCTATAATATATAGCCTACATATTCCCTATTGAATAAGCTTTCAAAATATAATATCTACTGTCAAGATAAATATATCCTAGCCATCTCTCCCCCTATGCTAATACCTGGATATAGCCCTAGCCTAGGGAATGCAAAATACAAGAGGTTGTAGTGTTGGTTTAGTACTAGGACTACTATTCTCTATTAGGAAACACTTTAAATTTTGAAAACAAATTTAAACATTATATTATTCCTAAATACAGATTGCTTCACTTAACCTCTCCCAGGTTACTTCATAGGCCTGAGTTTTAAAGAATGCAATTCTTTTCTTCCTGCTGTTTGTTTAATGACTGCTTTTAAACTTAACAAGAAGAAAAGGGCTGCACCATGGGTGCCCATAAGGGGGCACCCCCCCCCCTCTGGCTGAATGATGCTGCCTTATTTTTATATTTTTGTTCTAAAATTTCTATTATATAGCATTAAAAGTGCTAATTAGACAAGGTTTGCCCCCCCCCTGGAATTCAGCCTGTGGGTGCCCTTGGGCTGCACTGTTGTATATTCATTAAGGCCATTCTTTTGCACTAAGATCTCACATCTTTCTGCAGATTTCTGTTCTGGTAAAATTCTACTCTAGCTACTTTTAACTATCTTGGAATGGGGTTAGGTTAGGAAAATGAAACTTTCAGGGATGGGTCTATAGGTTAAAGTATGTCCCAGGAAGGTATTTTAAAGTACCTACCTCTACTCCTTATCCCTCTAGAGGGTCCTGAGCCTTTATGACCTTTAAAAATCTGTGTGTTATAATGGTGAAACCTTGCTAAATAGATCTTCTGCTTAAATGAAGTACATCAAAATTGTTTTCAACTTCACAACTTTGCTCAATCCCAATTTATAAGGTTTTAAAGGTATGTAAATACATTTCCTAAATTTTGAAAAAAAAAATACTGATATGGTAAAAATTCTAGCCTACTCAAATAACAGGAATTGCATTTTCAGAACTAAAGCCAGAGAAAAAAAAACTGATCACTGAAAATTAAGGTAAAATGTTGTTTTGTCAAATTTTAAATAGGTATATAGACCTGTCATGTAGGCAAATTTCAAGACCCTCTAGAGGTTGAAGGAGGAAAGGTAGGTACTTCAAAGTACCTTCCCAGGACATACTTTAGCCTGTAGACCCAGCCTAGAAAGTTTCATTTTCCTAACTTAACCCCTTTCTAAGATAGCCCAGAGCAGCTAAAGTAGTATTTTACCTTCTGTTCTTTTAACTCATCTTTGTTCTAAGATCTTACAGCTCACTAATGTTAGCAAAAAGTGAGAAGGATGCCATCTTTCTGCCATATAGAACAACAATGATGAGAGAATTTTGATAATATACTCACCATTGTTCTTAGACCACTGATCAGAGCAGAATGATGAAAGACGTTTGCAAAAGTACATTATAAGATGTAAAATCGTAGTGCCAAGATTTCACTTTTAAGCATGCTGTGTCAAAAGATGGGTAAACATCTAGGTGGCACAATAACTTGGCTAGGATGAAAGTGAAAATGTCATTTGATGCTTTTTTTATGCTCTTTCATAATTCATGAATTGCTCCTGGAGCTAGTTGCATCTTATTATGTTACTATGCCACCTAGATATTTACCAAGAGATGTAAGATCTTAAATCTCTTGGGGTTGGGGTGGGGAGAGGTAAAAATTTTGGTTTGTATTTAAGAATAATGCAAGTAAGTATTTGGAATGTTTTAGAGTAGCCTAGTTTCTGGAATTTTGTGCATGTATATCAATGCAAATCTGCAAACGTTTATAAAGCCCAAAGCCAATATCTTGCCCCATTAGGGGTAAGAGAAGAGTACTGGGACACAATTGCAAAAGCAAGGATTATTAAAACATCCTAGAAATATACCAGAAAAAGAAAAGCATTACCAAACTTACTTGTTAACGAAAATTTAAAGTAGTCTATAACCTTAATAATTACTCTAGAATAGTAGAAAACAATTACAGAATCTTTTCTATACGATTTTATGTTGGGACTAGATTAAAATGTATTTAGATAAGATGACACAACAGTAGCATGTCCATACGATTCCAAGCATTCCGCTTAAGGGCTGGGCACACGTAGCTGATTTCGAGAACTGATTTCCAAATCAGCGCCGATTTTAAAAGAAATCGGCGTCGATATGAGCTTGAAAAATTTTCTAGTTTTTGGCGCCGATTTACAAAATCAGCGCTGATTTTCATGATGGTCATCAAAAAAAAAATAGGGATACAAATAAATAGTCAGCCAGAGGTATCTGTAGTGAAAGACTCCACTACTGAGCAGAGAACTAAACTGAGAACGAAGATGAGATTAATAAAGCAACTATTAATAAACTCTAATTGACTATTTGTGTCCATGATTCTTTGTTTTGAAAATGTTGTGCAATAAATTTTTCTTTCAACACATTTTTCTTATCGCTATCGCTTGTCCACTGATGCTGAAATTCGTTCCCGAAATCAGCAAGGGTGTATTCCACGTCAAGTGATTATAATAATGAAGCTAAGAGGCGGGGCTTAGTGACGTTTTTCGGTGATTAATCATCATTAATTACGATTAATTTACGATAATCCTTAAATAAGATTAATTACATGCCTAAAGCTCTAGAGCCCTAGTACATACCTTGTCTAGAACGTAATTAATGACGATTAATCACCAAAAAACGTCACTAAGCCCCGCCTCTCAGTGTCATTAATTATAATCATCCGACGTGGAATACACCCTTACTGAAATCGGTTCCAGAAGTCAGCTACGTGTGCCGAGCCCTTTATTCTGCAAGACTAAATGTTGAAATTCCCAGCACGTGTCTATAGGAAAAGAAGAAGTAACATTATGCTATGTAACAAACTAATGAAAAACAACACTCTCCCAGCTTTGTTACATATTGCTAGTCCTCATTCATCTGGGTTGCAGCGGTAGCTAGCAACCTCGTAAGAGACGTCCTCATTCAAGGACCAGAGATCATTGGTTAAAACTTGCAAAGCTGTCTACCCTGGCCAGAGCCTGCACTGAATTCTTTGGTCGTAATCTTGAACTTTGGGCCGATTTTCAACTCATATTAAAAAATATTTTCTTAATATGAAGAAAGTCTTGAGAGTGAGTTATGTATTCTCCCTTTTTCTTCTTCTAAACCAATTTAGGGACATTAGAAGGAAACTGAGAAAATTCGTAACTTTACGAATTTAACTTTTTTGCTCTTTCTACAATTCAATGTCTTTTCATACTGCAGTCTATTCAAAGATATTTGATTATTTCAGCAATCCCGATTTCTAACAACGATTTCTACTAAGCTTCAAACTTTTCGTTCAATTTTTTAAGGTTATTGAATTGTTATAATCCCATGTAAAAATATATACAAATATTTTTGTAATTACGAGTTTTTTGTTCTTTAGGCAATTTAAGGTCTGTTTATACTGAATCTATTCAAAAATATTTGATTATTACAGCAAGACCGATTTCTAACAATTTCTACTAAGCTTCAAAATTTTGGTTTTCTATTTTAAGGTTTCGAATTTGTTGTAATCCCTGTCAAAATACATACAAATATTTTTAATTAAGAAGATAAAATTAAGAAATTAATTTCTTAATTCTCTTTTCAAAATAAATACAAAAATTCGTGCAATTACCAGTTTTTTGTTTTTACGCAATTTAATATCTTTTCATACTGTGTCTTTTCAAAGATATTTGATTATTAAGCAAGTCCAATTTCTAACAGCGATTTCTGCTAAGCTTCAAGCTTTTGGTTTTATCTTTTTAAGGGTTTTGAATTGTTGTAATCCCTTGTTAAAATATATACAAATATTTTTGCAATTACCAGTTTTTTGTTCTTTAGGCAATTTAATGTCATTTCTTACTGTGTCTATTCAAAGATATTTGATTATTACAGTTTTTTTTTTTCAAAATAAGGTTTTTAAAGAATTTTCCCAGACTTCTCACCTATCTAGATCCTTTTTTTTATGCGAGAATATCTCAGGATCCCAATTTTCCCGAAAAATGGAGCCGTTCGAGAACTGACACACATATACAATTATTGCTCAAACATATATATATATATATATATAATATATATATATATATATATATATATATATATATATATAATATATATATATATATATATATATATATATATATATATATATATATATATATATATATATATCTATATATATATATATATATATATATATATATATATATATATATATATATATATATTATAATATATATATATATATATATATATATATATATATATATATATATATCTATATATATATATATATATATATATATATATATATATATATATATATATATATATATATATATATATATATTATATATATATATATATATATATATATACTCAATATGTCTTTTCATACTGCAATGTATTCGAAGATATTTGATTATTACTTTTCGTTTTATTTTTAAATATTTTTGAATTGCTTTAATCCCTTGTTAAAATATATACACATATTTTTGCAATTACCAGTTTTTCGCTCTTTACACAATTAAATGTTTTTTCATACTGAATTCTTTTCAAAGATATTTGATTATTACAGCAAGTCCGATTTCTAACAACGATTTCTACTAAAGCTTCAAACTTTAGGTTTATTGTATAAGGTTTTTGAATTGTTGTAATCCCTTGTTAAAATATATACAAACATTTTTGCAATTACCAGTTTTTTGCTCTTTATGCAATTAAATCTCTTTTCATACTAAAGTCTATTCATATATATTTGATTATTACAGCCAGTCAGATTTCTAAAAACGATTTCTACTAAGCTTTAAACTTTTGGTTTAATTTTTTAAGGTTTTCGAATTGTTGTAATCCCTTGTTAAAATATATACAAATATTTTGCAGTTACGCAAAAATGCCACGCGGCGGGCTTCTACATAGGGATTCTTACTGTCGCTTGTCTTCTAACCGCAGATAATTTGAGACAATTTGATGTAGTTTCATACAGCTGTCTTTTAAAAGATATTTGATTATTAAAGCAAATCCGATTTTTAACAGCGATATCTATTAAGATTCAAACTTTTGGTTTTATTTTTTAAGCTTTTTCAGTTTTTGTAATCCCTTGTTAAAACATATACAAATATTTTTGCAATTGTACTTTTTTTCTCTTCACGCAATTTAATGTCTTTTCATACTGAGTGTTTTCAAAGATATTTGATTATTAAAGCAAGTCCAATATCTAATAACGATCTGTACTCAGCTTCAAACTTTTGGTTTTCTATTTTAAGGTTTTTAAGTTGTTGTAATCCCTTGTTAAAACATAAACAAATATTTTTGCAATTACCAGTTTTTTTATCTTTACGTAATTTAATGTCTTTTCAAAGACATTTGATTATTGAAGCTAGTCCGATTTCTAAAAACGATATGTAGGCTAATAAGCTTCAAACTTTGGGTTTTCTTTTTTAATGTTTTTGAATTATTGTAATCCCTTGTCAAAATAGAGAATCATCATTTGCAATAATTGCAAATTTTGTTTTATAGGCCTTCCAACTGACATTATATAACTGGCTGCGTTAAAAAAAGGTTTTCTTTTTTAAGGTCTAGAATTTTTATAGTCCCTTGTTAAAGCATATACAAACATTTTTTTGCAATTACCAGTTTTTTGCTCTTTACTCAATTTAATGTGTTTTCATCCTGCAGTCTTTTCAAAGATATTTGATTATTGAAGATATTCCGATTTCTAACAACGATATGTGCCACGCTTCAAACTTTTGGTTTTCTTTTTTAAGGTTTTTGAATTGTTGTAATCTCTTGTCAAAATACGAGTATATACAGTATTTTGAGTATATACTCGTATACACAATATATACTCGTATATACTTTGAGTATATACTCGAGTTTTTTAAAGAGTTCGGCACGTGACAAGCTAAATTTGATCAGAGACTTTTCTTTGTGATATAGAGTGAAACATAGTTTAATCATAGCAGAAGAGGTTGGACTATATAAAGCATAGTTGAAAAATAGTGCCAATATGTACAATCAGGCTGGCCCCTCAGATAGGGGCCCAGCAGCACCTATTAATGTTGGATGTTACTGAATGGTTCATAACTCAATGCAAATGCCTACGAATGGGGCTCCAGGACCTCAGTTAATGCAAATGAAGTGGAATGGGCCAAGCTCTATGCATTTACCCAGTATTTATGGACAACAAGTATACAGCAATGGATCTATACCAAGCCCATCAAACTCATCTCAATATGTTTGTGCTGTAAATGGCATGAACAATGGACTTGCAGTGAGACAAGTAATGCCCCATATATACGGACAGCAAGTGTTCAATAACAGCTCCACTGTAGGCTCAAATGGAGGATGTAGCACATCACAGTATGCATGCAAAGTGAGCAACAGATATAGTAGTTTAGAAAGTTGAAGAGTGTGAGTTGGAAGGGAATGTTCAATCCCTACCTGAAATAAATTTTGAAACTGATGAAATGACCATGATAAACCCAAGAGAAGCCGAGGGATTATATCGTGAAGAAAATGAAACAAGAAAAAATTTGAAAAGAAGGGTGGCATCTCCAGTTAGTGGTGACAGCATCCAAATGGAAAGAGAAGCTCCAAAACGGCAGTTTCCCATAGAAATAGTGATATTCAGACAACCAGTGATCAAGTAACAAAAAGCAGAAATCAACCAAGTGTCAATCTTCCACAATTAGAGATTCCAGAAACTGAAATGATTTGTGGTAGTGTCACACTACCACTTTGGGCCGATTTTCAACTCATATTAAATATATTTTCTTAATATGAAGAAAGTCTTGAGAGTGAATTATGTATTCTCCCTTTTTCTTCTTCTAAACCAATTTAGGGACATTAGAAGGAAACTGACAAAATTCGTAACTTTACATTAAATTTTTGAGGCCTTAGACATCTTTCCCCACAAAATTATTCACCAAGTATTAGTATGAACTTTTGTGTGCATCTGTGGATCAAATTATGAATAAATTAATGAAGAATCCAATTAGTCAAACCATCTAAATAGAGCTTTTGGATTCTAATTTGTAAAAATTCTTTGATTTATTAACGCTTCATCTTAAAAGATTTTAAGGATGGAAAGAGCCACCCTCAGGCCGTTGGTCTGTACATAGTTGGTGTTTGCCCACTTATAAGGGAAACCTGCTAATAAAATAGGAGTAATACCATTATACCCCTTACTTTATTTTCGAACATTTTATTTCCCTGATGGTCTAAGAATATGGCCTTAACAATGTACTTCTCTGGCAATTGAACCTCGTGATGCGTCTTCGGTTGTTTGTGAAAAAGAGTTTTTTAAGTCTCGATTTGGTCGAATTAGTTTTGTGTGTGATTAATTGCAATATCAAATATATACATATATATATATATATATATATATATATATATATATATATATATATATATTATATATATATATATATATATATATATAATATATATATATATATATATATATATATATATATATATATATATATATATATATATATATATATATATATATATATATACACATATTTTTGCAATTAGCAGTTTTTTTGCTCTTTACACAATTAAATGTTTTTTTGTTCATATTGTAGTCTATTCAAAGATATACAGCAAGTCCGATTTCTAACAACGATTTCTACTAAGCTTCAAACTTTTGATTTCATTTTAAGGTTTTTGAATTGTTGTAATCCCTTGTTGAAATATATACAAGTGTTTTTGCAATTACCAGTTTTTTTGCTCTTTACGCAATTAAATTTCTTTTCATACTGCAGTATATTCAAAGATATTTGATATCTGCGTGCACTCGGCACCCGGCAGGCTTCTATATCTAGATTCTTTATATGGATTCTCATTGTCGCTTGTCTTCTAACCGCAGAAAATTTGTTGTCTTTTCATACTGCAGTCTTTTCAAAGATATTTGATTCTGAAAGCAAATCCATTTTCTAACAACGATTTCTACTAAGCTTCAAACTTTTGGTTGTAATCCCTTGTTAAAATATATACAAATATTTTGTAATCACCAGTTTTTTGCTCTTTCCACAATTCAATGTCTTTTCATACTGCAGTCTATTCAAAGATATTTGATTATTTCAGCAATCTCGACTTCTAACAACGATTTCTACTAAGCTTGAAACTTTTCGTTCAATTTTTTAAGGTTATTGAATTGTTATAATCCCATGTAAAAATATATACAAATATTTTTGTAATTACGAGTTTTTTGTTCTTTAGGCAATTTAAGGTCTGTTCATACTGAATCTATTCAAAAATATTTGATTATTACAGCAAGACCGATTTCTAACGATTTCTACTAAGCTTAAAAATTTTGGTTTTCTATTTTAAGGTTTCGAAATTGTTGTAATCCCTGTCAAAATACATACAAATATTTTTAATTAAGAAGATAAAACTAAGAAATTAAGAAATAATGAAATTAAGCCTCTTAACGAATTTTCTCAAATATCTGACCTATATAAATCGTTTTTGGCCATAATATACCAGGGTGACTATTTTCCCGAAAACAACGATTTCTACTAAGCTCCAAAATATTGGTTTTCTTTTTTAAGGTTTTGGAATTTTGGTAATCTCTTTTCAAAATATATACAAATATTCGTGCAATTACCAGTTTTTTTTTACGCAATTTAATGTCTTTTCATACTGTATTTTTTCAAAAATATTTGATTATTAAGCAAGTCCAATTTTTAACAGCAATTTCTGCTAAGCTTCAAGCTTTTGGTTTTATCTTTTTAAGGTTTTTGAATTGTTGTAGTCCCTTGTTAAAATATATACAAATATTTTTGCAATTACCAGTTTTTTTGTTCTTTAGGCAATTTAATGTCATTTCATACTGTGTCTATTCAAAGATATTAAAACCAAATACCTAACAACCATAAAAGCGAGTTATTCACCAATATCTGCGATTTGCACAAAATCCAAAAAATTTTGAACTGCCATCGACGAACACTAGCGAACAACTCGGCTGCCGTCAATCAAAAGGTGATATCTGACATGACGAGCAAAATTGAGATTTCTGCGTATGCCAAGTAAAGACACTCCGCTCTATCGGTTGGTCGAGTCAAAAACGTGATATCTGCAAAAATAGCCAAGATATATGGTAGTTTTATTTGGCGTTATCTGGAAAACTTCCATTCTCTTGTGACTCAAAATGGGTATCTACACATGCAGATATCACCTTTTAGATCTTTGCTTTTACTTCCAGTGCAAGAGCAGATATCGCCAAATAAGGCCAACCTTTCATCAAACTCATGATTATGTAGAAGAAAAGATTCCGTAAAACTGAAGAGCAGAATCATGAGCTGTGGCAATTTCTTGTTGAAAGAGGCCCTTAAGATGGCGAGAGAAAGGTAAGGGTAATTGGCTTGGTAGGACTGTGCACCTGTAAAAGAAATTCTTTTGAAAATTGCAGAGATTTGACCCCAGCAATGGAATCAGCTAGTAGGATAAGTCAGTTTAAGTTTCTAGTTTGATGCAAGTTTTTCGTCATAGCTGTTCTGGGGTTTCCTTTTGCAGATGGTTTACTGTTGTCAGACCACATTATTGCTTGTTTGGCAAATGTTTTGTTTCTTTTTATTTCTTCAGCAGTGTAAGCTACCATACATTTTGAGGCTATTTAAGAAGAACCTGAACTCTGCTAAAATCTGACGAAAACAGGATCTTTCCCAGTCAGGGCCACTAGCTGTTTATGGGGTAGAGTACCCACTATTTTGGGGTACTCCAGGGATGCATGTCCTGTGCATGTCCACAGTCAGGGTTGGCACTTGAAATGGATTTTTTTTGTTCTTTTATGTGTTAAAATGTAACAAATAACAAAATTTTTTCATCCAGTTTTGGCCTTGAAAACATTTATGACTGAGGTATATACTTTACATGTAAACATTTAATGTAAAAAATGTTTTTTCACTGATGTGAAGAATCATGTTTTACATGTAAACGTTACGTTACATTTTTTTTACGTTACATTTTTTAATGAATGTGAATGAATTGTTTTCTTTTCTTTCTCAGTTACTGAGAAAGAAAAGAAAACAATTCATTGACTCAAAAACAAAACAAACCAGCAATTAAATAAGTTGGAGAACTATGTCATTTGATTTCGGATTTTAATTAATGCATTTGTTGCAGACACCCTTTGAGACCTAAGGGGTTGTTCACATGTTTGATTAGATGACAGGGAAAGTGGTTCAAGGTCTATTTCAGGGATTACTAAAGTATCGGTTTCTCTTTTGAGAAAACCGAAATATGACTCGTTTATTCTTAAATCACCGGAATCTCTGTTTAAAGCGAGACCTAAATGCTGGTATTTATAAATTTCAACAGCTTCTCTGTGGTGCTGGACAATACCTTTGTCATGCGAAATTAGGCTAGCCTGATTAAACAAAATAGTATGGTCTAGTTTTTCAAAAATGTGCTCTGCAAGGTCAGAGTCAAATTTTTCTGTTTTTCTTCGCTTTTTAAGTGTATTATTAATAGAACTAGAGTGCTGAGTTAATCTATCCGTTAGTCGCTCATCAGTTCTTCCGATGTACCAAAGACCACACGAACAAGGAATTCTGTAAACACCGGAGTTTTCACCTATCGGGATAGGGTCTTTACCTTGATAAATTTCAGACCTGATAGTTTTTCTGGGTCTATAATAAGTGTAAATGTTATTTTTCTTTAGATTTTTTTAAATGTGGTCTGAAACCCCTTTAACGTATGGGAGACTCAAATATACGCACGAGAGTCATGAAATACCCCCTCTGTGTTCGCGATAATTTCACTGTAAGGTATATTGGAGAGATTGCTGAGGGTAGAGCCCAATTTGTTGAAATTTTGTTGGATTCGCCTTCTGTTAATATTCCAAATTTAAAAAAGTTTAGTAAAAATGAACACTTGGTCTTACACGCACTACATAAAGATCATTCCAGGATTATTACGAAAGCCGATAAAGGCAATACTGTTGCTGTATTAGGTTCAGATGATCACGAACAAAAAGTCAGAGAAATTTCAAATGATTCTAACACATATGAACAATTAGCTTTCGATCCCACAGAAAAATTTGTCCAGGAAGTCCGAAAAGAGCTTTCCTATTTAAAAGAAAAAGGTGAAATTACAGATCAATTGTACAAAAGGTTTTACCCACGAGGATGCACGTCCCCTCGCGTTTATGGTCTTCCTGAAGTTCATAAGCCCGGTAATCCACTTTGACCCATTGTTTCTTCTTTTAATTCTCCTACAGCAAAGATAGGGAAATGCTTATCAGTTGAATTTTTCCCACTAATTCAGGCTCAAAAATCCTATATTAAAAATTTCGCTGATTTTGTTTCCAAGGTAAAGCAAGTTTCGGTTAAACCAAATACAAGAATTGGCAGTTTTGTCCTCTCGAAATATTCGCTTTGTTTTTTCAGTATTTTCATTTGGCCTATAAAAACTCCATTTTTGCTCGTTTTTCTTTCTTTATGTGATGTCAGGCCATTGTGGTTTAAAAATTCTCTAAATCGTAAATTTTTGAAAGTGACACTGAATAAAAAAGCTGACAAGATAGCGGTGATAAAAAATACTTGTAAGCTTAAGGGTAAGACACTCGATGGAAACAATTCAAACTTATTTATTAGTGATGATGTTTCAGCCGAAATTCGTAAAATACGTAAGCTGTTATTTGTGAAATGCGATAAATTATAATAGTTCACAGATATGATGCATGGATATCCAAAGGAATTCAGGTATATTTGTTTGTGAAAAGACCTGACGGTTTGATTACAAAATACTCATTGGTGGTGACGGGCTTGGTGACGTTGAGTGGAGTCTAGTAATTAATGAAAAGAATCCAAATCAATCCTTAGATAAGTTGTATGGTATATTGACTGAAAAGTTTGATCAATTTTGTCCATATAGAATTCCAACTGGAAAGAGAAATGCTCCAAGAAAACCTTGGGTAAATGAGTCCCTTTTGAGGTTGATTAATGAAAAAAAAAACTGTTTTCTTAAATCGAAATGAAGTATCCTACAGATACAGATATAATGCGTTTAAAAAATTATAAAAACGTGTTGGTAAGGACTCTTAGAGAAAGTGAAAGAACTTATTATGAAGATTCAGTTCACAATTCTTATTCTCCCCGGAAAACTTGGAGTTTGGTCAAGAATAGAATTGGACGAAATAAACAGTCATCGCATCCCGATGTATTATATGACATAAACAGTGAAGAAGTAAGAGGACCGCAAGCTGTTGCTAATATATTTAGTTATTATTTTATTGGCGTTGGACAATCTATCGTTTCTGCAGATACGTATTTTTCTTCTCGAAAGATGCATAAACATTATTTCCCTCCCTCTGAAGCACAGTTTATAGAATTAGCAGTATGATCATTCTCTATCTCTCCCATTATAAAAACCCGGACAGGGGTGCGAGTGCTCCGGACAACGTTTTTGCAGATAGAAACATAGGCGTTATCAGATCTTTTCGCGGGTAGACAAGTCAGATTTCTCTTGGACACGAAACAAGTGGAAACCCGCTATTACGAATAATGCACTTGGTAACCATTTCTCAGTGATTGACGATAACAGACTAATCCGCTAAGGCAGAAACAAGTGGGAGGAGCTTTTTGTTCACACCGAGACCGAAGACCAGAAATTATCTGCGATAAGCTTACTGTCTATAAACTGTGCTCTGAAGGTACAAGCATATTTCTGGCCCCAGTTAGTTTTGCAGATTTCCATAAAGTTATTATAAATATAAAAAGTGGTAATTCAGTGGTTTATGATGGACTGTCCACAAAGTTGTTAAAAAATATTGCTGGAGTGATTTTTGAACCACTTATTTATATTTTTAATTCATGTATCAGTTCAGAGGTACGTTTCCTAGTAGATGAAAAATTGCCCGGGTAATTCCGTTACATAAAAAAGGTGATAAATCTGATGTAAATAATTATCGTCCCATTGCAATTTTATCAACTTTATCTAAAGTGTTTGAGAAAATTTTTAAAGAAAGGATTTCTAATTATGTGGATAGGATAAACTTTGTGGATATTGTGTGAATGTGGATAAGATAGGAAATTATTTGGATAGGATAATATAAAATAAACTAAAAAAGAATGAAAATCATTATAACAACCATTTCCTTTCGCTTGAATAGTTGAACTTACTCTAAATCAAATACAAAATAAAGTCTTTGGCACTCCAACAAAGTCAGGGGGTAGAAGTTTACTACCAGGGGGTGTCTAAGTACTTACAAATAAGAGTTTCCTTCCTTTTCATAAAAAAAGTGATATTTGTGGAGTAGTCTAAACAAAACGAAATATTTTGTTCTCAGTGTATGTGCCTGATGATCAAGATATAGCCTTTGGAGAGAAATTTAATCGGGCGTATAGCATCCTAGCTAGTTTTGTCAACTGTCGCTTAAATGATAGGATTGAAAACTTGCAGTATTGCCTTTAGTTTTTTTTCCAAAAGGTTTCTTTCGGGGGGGGGGGGAGGGGTACAAAAAAAATACAAAAAATGTATCAAAAGTTGGTTCACATTCATTTTATTGCGTTTTTACAGGTCAAACAAACATTTTGGGGAAGGGTTAAACCCCTCCTCTGGATATGACCTTGCTTACATGTATTCCAGTAAATGATATGAACTGCACACTACGTTGAGTGGAGTCTAGTAATTAATGAAAAGAATCCAAATCAATCCTTAGATAAGTTGTATGGTATATTGACTGAAAAGTTTGATCAATTTTGTCCATATAGAATTCCAACTGGAAAGAGAAATGCTCCAAGAAAACCTTGGGTAAATGAGTCCCTTTTTAGGTTGATTAATGAAAAAAAAACTGTTTTCTTAAATCGAAATGAAGTATCCTACAGAAATAAATATAATGCGTTTAAAAAATTATAAAAACCTGTTGGTAAGGACTCTTAGAGAAAGTGAAAGAACTTATTATGAAGATTCAGTTCACAATTCTTATTCTCTCCGGAAAACTTGGAGTTTGGTCAAGAATAGAATTGGACGAAATAAACAGTCATCGCATCCCGATGTATTATATGACATAAACAGTGAAGAAGTTAGAGGACCGCAAGCTGTTGCTAATATATTTAGTTATTATTTTATTGGCGTTGGGCAATCTATCGTTTCTGCAGATACATATTTTTCTTCTCGCAAGATGCATAAACATTATTTCCCTTCCTCTGAAGGTACAAGCATATTTCTGGCCCTAGTTAGTTTTGCAGATTTCTATAAAGTTATTATAAATATAAAAAGTGGTAATTCAGTGGTTTATGATGGACTGTCCACAAAGTTGTTAAAAAATATTGCTGGAGTGATTTTTGAACCACTTATTTATATTTTTAATTCATGTATCAGTTCAGAGGTACGTTTCCTAGTAGATGAAAAATTGCCCGGGTAATTCCGTTACATAAAAAAGGTGATAAATCTGATGTAAATAATTATCGTCCCATTGCAATTTTATCAACTTTATCTAAAGTGTTTGAGAAATTTTTTAAAGAAAGGATTTCTAATTATGTGGATAAGATAAACTTTGTGGATATTGTGTGAATGTGGATAAGATAGGAAATTATTTGGATAGGATAATATAAAATAAACTAAAAAAGAATGAAAATCATTATAACAACCATTTCCTTTCGCTTGAATAGTTGAAATTACTCCAAATCAAATACAAAATAAAGTCTTTGGCACTCCAACAAAGTCAGGGGGTAGAAGTTTACTACCAGGGGGTGTCAAAGTACTTACAAATAAGCGTTTCCTTCCTTTTGATAAAAAGAGTGATATTTGTGCTGCAGTCTAAACAAAACGAAATATTTTGTTCTCAGTGTATGTGCCTGATGATCAAGATATAGCCTTTGGAGAGAAATTTAATCGGGCGTATAGCATCCTAGCTAGTTTTGTCAACTGTCGCTTAAATGATAGGATTGAAAACTTGCAGTATTGCCTTTAGTTTTTTTCCAAAAGGTTTTTTTCGGGGGGAAGGGGAGGGGTACAAAAAAAAATTCGAAAAATGTATCAAAAGTTGGTTCACATTCATTTTATTGCGTTTTTACAGGTCAAACAAACATTTTGGGGAAGGGTTCAACCCCTCCTCTGGATACGACCTTGCTTACATGTATTCCAGTAAATGATATGAACTGCACACTATCAGTTCATAGCAGCTCTCATTCACAAGTGTTAATTGCCTCGTGTTCTATTTTGTGGCTATTACAGAACAACTCATGTTACACATATCCACATTTCTTTTGCAATATCATCTCTGGACTTCATACTTTGTCTGGAGGAGCTGATACTCCTTACCCTTCACAGGATGACACTTTAATACGTGTTTCTAACTAAGACTGTAATCCACCTAAGTGCACACTGAATCAAAAGCTGAACAAATGGACAGATAATATTCAGTGGAATTGCATTAACCTATATACAAAGCTATACTTTATTCAAGGTTCAAAGTTCTTTATTATAGTGGCAATAGATTATATAATTTTATACATTGTCTCGTTTGTGGGGAGCAGAGCTAGTACACAAACGAGAGAAAAAAAAATACAAAAAAAAACAATACGTCATATTACTAAAACAAACACAACCGTTCTTGCATGTATTTCTTACTAAAGAATTAAAATTGACATACAACTCCAACCTACCGCCAATACAAGCTCATTTGAGACAATACTAACTTAATAACACCAATTATCACAGAATAGTGGGCAGGGAGTGCATAAAAATCACATCCAAACAATTACAAAAAAATAAAAATAATAAATGTAAGTGATCATCCTCAAGCAAATTAACTTTTTATTTTTAAAGCATTGACTGAGCAACATTTTGAGCCGAGATCTAATTGGAGTAAGTGATAACGCTACACATATAAATACAAAAAATTTCGACCCAATCAAAGAAACCAAAATCAAAGGAACCATACACTGCACTGTAAATCTCGATGTCTCATATTTTGCCAAGGGATTAATTGACGAGACCCAGATCGAGTAGAAACGGGTATTTTGGGATATAAAGAACACAAGTTCATTTTATAAAAAATATTTATGTAGAGCTCCACGGTCTCATAAAAGCTCACACTAAAGCTCACCAGAAAACTATCAACAATATTATATAACGATTCTCTAATATGTTTATTTGGCAAAACAGAAGGAGACGTTAGAAATGACATAAGGACATGAGCAGCCCCATTGTGCATCTTTTGAAGTGGAATTTGATTAGACCCAAACGTATCTAGGTAAACCAATTCCGCATAATAAAAATGAGATTGTACTAAAGTGAAATAAAGTGACTTAAATGTAGAGTAAGGAACTAAGTTTTTCAACCGGTTCAATACCAACAAACTGTGATGCTTTCACAAGAAAAAAATTGACGTGATCCTTCCAAGAAAGATTCTCTTCGATAACCACACCTAGATTACGAAATACATATTACTCTTCATGGATGATAGGCCGTCTTCAAGCATAACGCAAATGTTAGTTAGTTTTTGAAAACCTGCACCCAACTCTACGATAAACAGTATGTTTAATAGTAAATAGTAAATGTCTCGAATCCTAGGTACTGAAAATTAGGTCGGATAACATGCACTCAACATAAAACGGCAGAGATGACAGAATTAACATGTCAAATATACATACATTGTGATTTTTTGTACCAATTCAGTTGCAACACAACAAATATACACAGCAAGAACAGAAAAGAAACCTTGAGAATTGTAAGCTTAGACTTAAAAAAACAAAATTAAAAATACTGGATGAAGGAACGTTAACGACATTACCCTTAATAAACAGATCACTTTTCATACTCCTGATTCTGCTATCAGACTGATAAAAACACTTATATAAACAATAAACTAATTACTTGAAGAAGAATATTTAAACAATTTTCATATTTCTCTCAACTGAGACGAGTCTCCTTTTTTATTTCTAAAAAACGCCTCCTCTTTTATCGCTACACCACCAGCAGAAGTTTTCTAGGGTGTTTAAAAATATAAAAATTGCTTTTTTGGTTTGTTTTTTTATTTATTGGTCTGTTTGAAAAAAAAAAATACTTTTTGGTCTGCTTATCTATTACCATTTTGACTAAAAAAATCTTGTTAGTTTTGCCATTGCATATGGCAATATTAACCTACTTTTCAAAAGTGATTTAGAACCTATTCAGGCATTAAATCCATATCTCTAACAAAAAACATTTGATCTACAACTAGCAGAAGAGCCAATCTTTGTGGTTTTCGGGTCTGCATTTGACTGGGCAAGCTTTGTCCACTCGGTTATTTTGTATGTTACCAACAAATGTGAGAAACTCTCTTTTAGTAGGAAATGGTCGAATTTCGCTCTTGCCCGACACTTTAAAACTCCGACAGAAGTAAGCGTCATGAACTATACTGCTATTTCTGACATCATCCCAAAATATTTCTGCAAGCAGGTTCTGGTCTGTGTTTTTATTTTGATCCCCTATAGAGCGATGTATCAATTCTGAAGCGCATTTCCAGATTTCTCTGCTCTGTTGACCTAACTTGACGCCAAACATGCCTGCTAAAATTTCAACTCTATGGTAATAATGGTCTCGCATAACATGGTACAAATGAGGCGACTGAAGCCATTCATTGACTGCGTGTACTTCTCGTAGCAGCATTATTGAATCGGTATCTCTAAACATTACTACTTCAATAGTTGGGTCAAGTAAGGCCAAATATCTCCAAACTCTTGGATTAACATCTTGAAAATCAATTGAAGTATAATCAGAATCTAAAGAACTGATATTACAAAAATGTATATTAGTTGATTCTAAATTATGAATGAGTTCTGATGGTAGATTGTGATAGATTCTAAGGACCCATCCTGGGTAATATCTCTTACCAAAATATAAGTTTTTCATCATAGGTTCAAAATATCTAGATTTCCAATATGAATCCTTCCAGTCACCAAAAAGGGAGAATGATATAACATTATTACTGTCTCTACTACCACCACATGTAATATTTGATGACAATAAACTTTTTACATTTACGCTTTCTGCATTGTCTGGTTTATCCCTAACCTCGTTATATAAACTTGATGGCTGAAGTACTAGTGTTTCAGGAGCAGCATTCTTAACCAAAACTACCTGATATAATTTATCGGCACCACTAAGTTGATAAAAAGCGTGGGAAACCAAAAATACTATCACAATCAGAGTAAAGCTAAATAACATGAATGTTATTTTTAAAAATAGTCTTGAGAAATTGGACATTTCAGACTTCTTACCCCAGACTTTCCCAGACTTCTTACCTATCTAGATCGTTTTTTTGAGCGAGAATATCTCAGGATCTCAATTTTCCCGAAAAATGGAGCCATTTGAGAACTGACACACATATACAATTATTGCTCAAACATATATATATATATATATATATATATATATATATATATATATATATATATATATATAGATATATATATATATATATATATATATATATATATATATATATATATATATATATATATGTATATATATATATATATATATATATATATATATATATATATAATATATATATATATATATATATATATATATATATATATATATATATATATATATATATATATACATATATATATATATATATATATATATATATATATATATATATATATATATATATATATATATATATATATATATATATATATAGTATATATATATATATATATATATATATATATGTATATATATATATATATATATATATATATATATATATATATATATATATATATATATATATATATATATATATATATATATATATATATACTCAATGTCTTTTCATACTGCAATGTATTCGAAGATATTTGATTATTACTTTTCGTTTTATTTTTAAAGATTTTTGAATTGATTTAATCCCTCGTTAAAATATATACACATATTTTTGCAATTACCAGTTTTTCGCTCTTTACACAATTAAATGTTTTTTCATACTGAATTCTATTCAAAGATATTTGATTATTACATTAAGTCCGATTTCTAACAACGATTTCTACTAAAGCTTCAAACTTTTGGTTTTATTGTATAAGGTTTTTGAATTGTTGTAATCCCTTGTTAAAATATATACAAATATTTTTGCAATTACCAGTTTTTGCTCTTTATGCAATTAAATCTCTTTTCATACTAAAGTCTATTCATATGTATTTGATTATTACAGCAAGTCAGATTTCTAAAAACGATTTTTACTAAGCTTTAAACTTTTGGTTTAATTTTTTAAGGTTTTCGAATTGTTGTAATCCCTTGTTAAAATGTATACAAATATTTTTCAGTTACGCATTCTATTTGGTTTTCTATTTTAAGGTTTTTAAGTTGTTGTAATCCCTTGTTAAAACATACACAAACATTTTTGCAATTCCCAGTTTCTTTATCCTTACGTAATTTAATGTCTTTTCAAAGACATTTGATTATTGAGGCTAGTCCGATTTCTAAAAACGATATGTAGGCTAATAACCGTCAAACTTTGGGTTTTCTTTTTTAATGTTTTTGAATTGTTGTAATCCCTTGTCAAAATAGAGAATCATTATTTGTAATAATTGCAAATTTTGTTTTTTAGGCCTTCCAACTGACATTATATAACTGGCTGCGTTAAAAACGATTTTCTTTTTTAAGGTTTTGAATTTTTATAATCCCTTGTTAAAACATATACAAACATTTTTTGCAATTACCAGTTTTTTGCTCTTTACTCAATTTAATGTGTTTTTATACTGCAGTCTTTTCAAAGATATTGATTATTGAAGATATTCCGATTTCTAACAACGATATGTGCCACGTTTCAAACTTTTGGTTTTCTTTTTTAAGGTTTTTGAATTGTTGTTATCATTTGTCAAAATACGAGTATATACAGTATTTTCAGTATAAACTCGTATACACAATATATACTCGTATATACTTTGAGTATATACTCGAGTTTTTTTTAAAGAGTTCGGCAAGTGACAAGCTAAATTTGATCAGATACTTTTCTTTGTGATATAGAGTGAAATACAGTTTAATCATAACAGAAGAGATTGGACTATATAAAGCATAGTTTAAAAATAGTGCCAATATGTACAATCAGACTGGCCCCTCAGATAGGGGCCCAGCAGCACCTATTAATGTTGGATGTTACTCAATGGTTGTTAGTACATTTTTTGATTTTTTTTTGTACCCCTCCCCCCCCCCCGAAAAAAACCTTTTGGAAAAAAACTAAAGGCAATACTGCAAGTTTTCAATCCTATCATTTAAGCGACAGTTGACAAAACTAGCTAGGATGCTATACGCCCGATTAAATTTCTCTCCAAAGGCTACATCTTGATCATCAGGCACATACACTGAGAACAAAATATTTCGTTTTGTTTAGACTGCAGCACAAATATCACTCTTTTTATGAAAAGGAAGGAAACGCTTATTTGTAAGTACTTTGACACCCCCTGGCAGTAAACTTCTACCCCCTGACTTTGTTGGAGTGCCAAAGACTTTATTTTGTATTTGATTTGGAGTAAGTTCAACTATTCAAGCGAAAGGAAATGGTTGTTATAATGATTTTCATTCTTTTTTAGTTTATTTTATATTATTCTATCCAAATAATTTCCTATCTTATCCACATTCACACAATATCCACAAAGTTTATCTTATCCACATAATTAGAAATCCTTTCTTTTAAAATTTTCTCAAACACTTTAGATAAAGTTGATAAAATTGCAATGGGACGATAATTATTTACATCAGATTTATCACCTTTTTTATGTAACGGAATTACCCGGGCAATTTTTCATCTACTAGGAAACGTACCGATGAAGTGATACATGAATTAAAAATATAAATAAGTGGTTCAAAAATCAGAGGGAGGGAAATAATGTTTATGCATTTTGCGAGAAGAAAAAATATGTATCTGCAGAAACGATAGATTGTCCAACGCCAATAAAATAATAACTAAAAATATTAGCAACAGCTTGCGGTCCTCTAACTTCTTCTTTGTTTGTCATATTATACATCGGGATGCGATGACTGTTTATTTCGTCCAATTCTATTCGTGACCAAACTCCAAGTTTTCCGGGGAGAATCAGAATTATGAAATGAATCTTCATAATAAGTTCTTTCACTTTCTCTAAGAGTCCTTACCAACAGGTTTTTATAATTTTTTAAACGCATTATATTTATTTCTGTAGTATACTTCATTTCGATTTAAGAAAACAGTTTTTTTTCATTAATCAACCTCAAAAGGGACTCATTTACCCAAGGTTTTCTTGGAGCATTTCTCTTTCCAGTTGGAATTCTATATGGACAAAATTGATCAAACTTTTCAGTCAATATACCATACAACTTATCTAAGGATTGATTTGGATTCTTTTCATTAATTACTAGACTCCACTCAACGTCACCAAGCCCGTCACCACCAATGAGTATTTTGTAATCAAAACGTCAGGTCTTTTCACAAACAAATATACCTGAATTCCCTTGGATATCCATGCATCATATCTGTGAACTATTATAATTTATCGCATTTCACAAATAACAGCTTACGTATTTTACGAATTTCGGCTGAAACATTGTCACTAATAAATAAGTTTGAATTGTTTCCATGGAGTGTCTTACCCTTAAGCTTACAAGTATTTTTTATCATCGCTATCTTGTCAGCTTTTTTATTCAGTGTCACTTTCAAAAATTTACGATTTAGATAATTTTTAAACCACAATGGCCTGACATCACATAAAGAAAGAAAAACGAGCAAAAATGGAGTTTTTATAGGCCAAATAAAAATACTTAAAAACAAAGCGAATATTTCGAGAGGACAAAACTGCCAATTCTTGTACTTGGTTTAACCGAAACTTGCTTTGCCTTGGAAACAAAGTCAGCAAAATTTTTAATATAGGATTTTTGAGCCTGAATTAGTGGGCAAAATTCAACTGATAAGCATTTCCCTATTTTTGCTGTAGGAGAATTAAAAGAAGAAACAATGGGTCGAAGTGGATTACCGGGCTTATGAACTTCAGGAAGACCATAAACGCGAGGGGAGGTGCATCCGCGTGGGTAAAACCTTTTGTACAATTGATCTGTAATTTCACCTTTTCCTTTTAGATAGGAAAGCTCTTTTCGGACTTCCTGGACAAATTTTTCTGTGGGATCGAAAGCTAATCGTTCATATGTGTTAGAATCATTTAAAATTTCTCTGACTTTTTGTTCGTGATCATCTGTATCTAATACAACAACAGTATTGCCTTTATTGGCTTTCGTAATAATCCTGGAATGATCTTTATGTAATGCGTGTAAGATCAAGTGTTCATTTTTACTAAACTTTTTTAAATTTGGAATATTAACAGAAGGCGAATCCAACAAAATTTCCACAAATTGGGCTCTAACCTCAGCAATCTCTCCAATATACCTTATAGTGAAATTATCGCACACACAGAGGGGGTATTTCATGACTCTCGTGCGTATATTTGAGTCTCCCATATGTTAAAGGGGTTTCAGACCACATTTAAAAAAATCTAAGGAAAAATAACATTTACACTTGTTATAGACCCTGAAAAACTATCAGGTCTGAAATTTATCAAGGTAAAGACCCTATCCCGATAGGTGAAAACTCCGGTGTTTACAGAATTCTTTGTTGGTGTGGTCTTTGGTATATCGGAAGAACTGATGAGCGACTAACGGATAGATTAACTCAGCACTATAGTTCTATTAATAATACACTTAAAAAGCGAAAAAAAACCCAGAAAATTTTGACTCTGACCTTGCAGAGCATATTTTTGAAAAACTAGACCATACTATTTTGTTTAATCAGGCTAGCCTAATTTCGCATGACAAAGGTATTGTCCAGCACTACAGAGAAGCTGTTGAAATTTATAAATACCAGCATTTAGGTCTCGCTTTAAACAGAGATTCCGGTGATTTAAGAATAAACGAGTCATATTTCGGTTTTCTCAAAAGAGAAACCGATACTTTAGTTATCCCTTAAATAGACCTTGAACCACTTTCCCTGTCATCTAATCAAACATGTGAACAACCCCTTAGGTCTCAAAGGGTGTCTGCAACAAATGCATTAATTAAAATCCGAAATCAAATGACATAGTTCTCCAACTTATTTAATTGCTGGTTCGTTTTGTTTTTGAGTGAATGAATTGTTTTCTTTTCTTTCTCAGTAACTGAGAAAGAAAAGAAAACAATTCATTCACATTCATTAGAAAATGTAATGTAAAAAAAATGTAATGTAACGTTTACATGTAAAACATGGTTCTTCACATCAGTGAAAAAACATTTTTTACATTAAATGTTTACATGTAAAGTATATACCTCAGTCATAAATGTTTTCAAGGCCAAAACTGGATGAAATAATTTTATTATTTGTTACATTTTAACACATAAAAGAACAAAAAAAAATCCATTTCAAGTGCCAACCCTGACTGTGGACATGCACAGGACATGCATCCCTGGAGTACCCCAAAATAGTGGGTACTCTACCCCATAAACAACTAGTGGCCCTGACTGGGAAAGATCCTGTTTTCGTCAGATTTTAGCAGAGTTCAGGTTCTTCTTAAATAGCCTCAAAATGTATGGTAGCTTACACTGCTGAAGAAAAAAAAAAGAAACAAAACATTTGCCAAACAAGCAGTAATGTGGTCTGACAACAGTAAACCATCTGCAAAAGGAAACCCCAGAACAGCTATGACGAAAAACTTGCATCAGAATTGCAAACTAGAAACTTAAACTGACTTATCCTACTAGCTGATTCCATTGCTGGGGTCAAATCTCTGCAAATTTCAAAAGAATTTCTTTTACAGGTACACAGTCCTACCAAGCCAATTACCCTTACCTTTCTCTCGCCATCTTAAGGGCCTCTCTCAACAAGAAATTGCCACAGCTCATGATTCTGCTCTTCAGTTTTACGGAATCTTTTCTTCTACATAATCATGAGTTTGATGAAAGGTTGGCCTTATTTGGTGATATCTGCTCTTGCACTGGAGGTAAAAGCAAAGATCTAGAAGGTGATATCTGCATGTGTAGATACCCATTTTGAGTCACAAGAAAATGGAAGTTTTCCAGATAACGCCAAATAAAACTACCATATATCTTGGCTATTTTTGCAGATATCACGTTTTTGACTCGACCAACCGATAGAGCGGAGTGTCTTTACTTGGCAAACGCAGAAATCTCAATTTCGCTCGTCATGTCAGATATCACCTTTTGATTGACGGCAGCCGAGTTGTTCGCTAGTATTCGTCGATGGCAGTTCAAAATTTTTTGGATTTTGTGCAAATCGCAGATATTGGTGAATAACTCTCTTTTATGGTTGTTAGGTATTTGGTTTCAATTCTTTTGATTTTTAGTTTTTATTAAATTTTATTCATCTTTTAAGTTTTTGGTTCTTTTTACATGTACTTTCCACGTTTGTTTTTTGTTTTTTTCTTTTCTTCGTTACTTTCTTTGGATACATTATTTCGTTTCACGCTGAAGAAGAGAGGCGTTTGTCCTCTCGAAATATTCGCTTTGTTTTTTCAGTATTTTCATTTGGCCTATAAAAACCCCATTTTTGCTTGTTTCTCTTTATTTACAATTTCTATCGTAGATCGTTAAATTTACATCCGGCATTTCTAATCCACAGTGACCTACCTATGTGAATAAAACTTTAGCGTTATCATTGTCCTCGCACACAGCATTCCATATAATAACATTGTTTTCTAATTCAGCAGCTTCCATTCTCACAATTTCACCCATACAAACTGAATTTTTTTTCTTAGCTTCATTATTTCATTGGTACATGTTTTTATTTGCAATTTGAGGCAAGACATATTATTTTCATTCTTTCCAATTTTCAGTTCAGGATTATTTATCTTATTTTTAAGTAGCGAATGGTCTTTTTCCAGATTATCGACCCTTGTCGTAAGACTTCCTATTTGATTTTTGATATTGTCTAGCTTATTACAATTTTCTTTTACGACATCAAGAACTTGCTTAAAGTTCGATAATTTTTGATTCGAGCTAGAGCTATCCTCTGAGGTGTTTATTGTACTCATACCTTGTTGTCTAGAATCCGTAAATATTACAGTTGTAATATTTTCCTTGAAAATATATAAAATTGATTATTGAGCTGCCATCAAATATTTATTTTCCATAGAAAGTACGGTTAGACAAATCAAAGAATTGTCTAACTCAGTAGGAAGAAGGACATGTTTCAATCTCAGTGTTATCAGAATCGTGCCAAAATTGCCGATCTGTATAATCTTATTTTACTAGGCTGGAAGATGATCATGTTGCGATCTCAGTGTTGTCGGAATCGTAACATCGACATAACCTTATCTATATTCACTTACTAGAAAATGGACTTGTTATCTCAGTGTCGTCTGTATAATCTTATGTAGATTCATTTAGTAAGAAGATAGAATTTACAATCTCAGTGTTGTTAAAATCGTGCCAAAACTGAAAAAAACGTGCCAAAGCTATTCAACTTTTTGTATTGATCCGGTTTTGAATTTAAAGTATCTAAGTTTGTTATGTAAACTGCAAAAATATTTATAATGTCTTTGTAACAATTCTACTCTTTGAATTGAAGCTAGAAAAATACCAGAAAATTAAAAAAAAGTTCTATTTTATTTGAGCGCTTAAGTTACTCATTACGCTACTGTTACTCATTGCTGCTACTGGTGCCTCCTAAAATAAGAGCTGGTGCTGAAATGTCCAAATTCTCAAGACTATTTTTAAAAATAACATCCATGTTATTTAGCTTTACTCTGATTGTGATAGTATTTTTGGTTTCCCACGCTTTTTATCAACATAGTGGTGCCGATAAATTATATCAGGTGGTTTTGGTTAAGAATGCTGCTCCTGAAACACTAGTACTTCAGCCATCAAGTTTATATAACGAGGTTAGAGATAAACCAGACAATGCAGAAAGCGTAAATGTAAAAAGTTTATTGTCATCAAATATTACATGTGGTGGTAGTAGAGACAGTAATAATGTTATATCATTCTCCCTTTTTGGTGACTGGAAGGATTCATATTGGAAATCTAGATATTTTGGACCTATGATGAAAAACTTATATTTTGCTAAGAGGTATTACCCAGGATGGGTCCTTAGAATCTATCACAATCTACCATCAGAACTCATTCATAATCTAGAATCAACTAATATACAATTTTGTAATATCAGTTCTTTAGATTCCGATTATACTTCAATTGATTTTCAAGATGTTAATCCAAGAGTTTGGAGATATTTGGCCTTACTTGACCCAACTATTGAGGTAGTAATGTTTAGAGATACCGATTCAATAATGCTGCTACGAGAAGTACACGCAGTCAATGAATGGCTTCAGTCGCCTCATTTGTACCATGTTATGCGAGACCATTATTACCATGGAGTTGAAATTTTAGCAGGCATGTTTGGCGTCAAGTTAGGTCAACAGAGCAGAGAAATCCGGAAATGCGCTTCAGAATTGATACATCGCTCTATAGGGGATCAAAATAAAAACACAGACCAGAACCTGCTTGCAGAAATATTTTGGGATGATGTCAGAAATAGCAGTATAGTTCATGATGCTTACTTCTGTCGGAGTTTTCAAGTGTCGGGCAAGAGCGAAATTCGACCATTTCCTACTAAAAGAGAGTTTCTCACATTTGTTGGTAACATACAAAATAACACAGTGGACAAAGCTTGCCCAGTCAAATGCAGACCCGAAAACCACAAAGATTGGCACTTCTGCTAGTTGTAGATCAAATGTTTTTTGTTAGAGATATGGATTTAATGCCTGAATAGGTTCTAAATCACTTTTGAAAAGTAGGTTAATATTGCCATATGCAATGACAAAACTAACAAGATTTTTTTAGTCAAAATGGTAATAGATAAGCAGACCAAAAAGTTTTTTTTTCAAACAGACCAATAAACAAAAAAAAAAACCAAAAAAGCAATTTTTATATTTTTAAACACCCTAGAAAACTTCTGCTGGTGGTGTAGCGATAAAAAAGGAGGCGTTTTTTAGAAATAAAAAAGGAGACTAATCTCAGTTGAGAGAAATATGAAAATTGTTTAAATATTCTTCTTCAAGTAATTAGTTTATTGTTTATATAAGCGTTTTTATCAGTCTGATAGCAGAATCAGGAGTATGCAAAGTGATCTGTTTATTAAGGGTAATATCGTTAACGTTCCTTCATCCAGTATTTTTAATTTTGTTTTTTTAAGTCTAAGCTTACAATTCTCAAGGTTTCTTTTCTGTTCTTGCTGTGTATATTTGTTGTGTTGCAACTGAATTGGTACAAAAAATCACAAGGTATGTATATTTGACATGTTCAGTTCTGTCATCTCTGCTGTTTTATGTTAAGTGCATGTTATCCGACCTAATTTTCAGTACCTAGGATTCGAGACACTTACTATTTACTATTAAACTTACTATTTATCGTAGAGTTGGGTGCAGGTTTTCAAAAACTAACTAACATTTGCGTTATGCTTGAAGACGGCCTATCATCCATGAAGAGTAATATGTATTTCGTAATCTAGGTGTGGTTATCGAAGAGAATCTTTCTTGGAAGGATCACGTCAATTTTTTTCTTGTGAAAGCATCACAGTTCGTTGGTATTGAACCGGTTGAAAAACTTAGTTCCTTACTCTACATTTAAGTCACTTTATTTCACTTTATTACAATCTCATTTTTATTATGCGGAATTGGTTTACCTAGATACGTTTGGGTCTAATCAAATTCCACTTCAAAAGATGCACAATGGGGCTGCTCATGTCCTTAGGTCATTTCTAACGTCTCCTTCTCTTTTGCCAAATAAACATATTATAGAATCGTTATATAATATTGTTGATAGTTTTCTGGTGAGCTTTAGTGTGAGCTTTTATTAGACCGTGGAGCTCTACATAAATATTTTTTATAAAATGAACTTGTGTTCTTTATATCCCAAAATGCCCGTTTCTACTCGATCTGGGACTCGTCAATTAATCCCTTGGCAAAATATGAGACATCAAGATTTACAGTGCAGTGTATGGTTCCTTTGATTTTGGTTTCTTTGATTGGGTCGAAATTTTTTGTATTTATATGTGTAACGTTATCACTTACTCCCATTAGATCTCGGCTCAAAATGTTGCTCAGTCAATGCTTTAAAAATAAAAAGTTAATTTGCTTGAGGATGATCACTTGCATTTAATATTTTTATTTTTTTGTAATTGTTTGGATGTGATTTTTATGCACTCCCTGCCCACTATTCAGTGATAATTGGTGTTATTAAGTTAGTATCGTCTCAAATGAGCTTGTATTGGCGGTAGGTTGGAGTTGTATGTCAATTTTAATTCTTTAGTAAGAAATACATGCAAGAACAGTTGTGTTTGTTTTAGTAATATGACGTATTGTTTTTTTTTGTATTTTTTTTCTCTCGTTTGTGTACTAGCTCTGCTCCCCACAAACGAGACAATGTATAAAATTATATAATCTATTGCCACTATAATAAAGAACTTTGAACCTTGAATAAAGTATAGCTTTGTATATAGGTTAATGCAATTCCACTGAATATTATCTGTCCATTTGTTCAGCTTTTGATTCAGTGTGCACTTAGGTGGATTACAGTCTTAGTTAGAAACACGTATTAAAGTGTCAACCTGTGAAGGGTAAGGAGTATCAGCTCCTCCAGACAAAGTATGAAGTCCAGAGATGATATTGCAAAGGAAATGTGGATATGTGTAACATGAGTTGTTCTGTAATAGCCACAAAATAGAACACGAGGCAATTAACACTTGTGAATGAGAGCTGCTATGAACTGATAGTGTGCAGTTCATATCATTTACTGGAATACATGTAAGCAAGGTCGTATCCAGAGGAGGGGTTTAACCCTTCCCCAAAATGTTTGTTTGACATGTAAAAACGCAATAAAATGAATGTGAACCAACTTTTGATACATTTTTCGAATTTTTTTTTGTACCCCTCCCCTTCCCCCCGAAAAAAACCTTTTGGAAAAAAACTAAAGGCAATACTGCAAGTTTTCAATCTTATCATTTAAGCGACAGTTGACAAAACTAGCTAGGATGCTATACGCCCGATTAAATTTCTCTCCAAAGGCTATATCTTGATCATCAGGCACATATACTGAGACCAAAATATTTCGTTTTGTTTAGACTGCAGCACAAATATCACTCTTTTTATCAAAAGGAAGGAAACGCTTATTTGTAAGTACTTTGACACCCCCTGGTAGTAAACTTCTACCCCCTGACTTTGTTGGAGTGCCAAAGACTTTATTTTGTATTTGATTTGGAGTAATTTCAACTATTCAAGCGAAAGGAAATGGTTGTTATAATGATTTTCATTCTTTTTTAGTTTATTTTATATTATCCTATCCAAATAATTTCCTATCTTATCCACATTCACACAATATCCACAAAGTTTATCTTATCCACATAATTAGAAATCCTTTCTTTAAAAATTTTCTCAAACACTTTATATAAAGTTGATAAAATTGCAATGGGACGATAATTATTTACCTCAGATTTATCACCTTTTTTATGTAACGGAATTACCCGGGCAATTTTTCATCTACTAGGAAACGTACCTCTGAACTGATACATGAATTAAAAATATAAATAAGTGGTTCAAAAATCACTCGAGCAATATTTTTTAACAACTTTGTGGACAGTCCATCATAAACCACTCTTTTACCACTTTTTATATTTATAATAACTTTATAGAAATCTTCAAAACTAACTGGGGCCAGAAATATGCTTGTACCTTCAGAGGAAGGGAAATAATGTTGATGCATCTTGCGAGAAGAAAAATATGTATCTGCAGAAACGATAGATTGTACAACGCCAATAAAATAATAACTAAATATATTAGCAACAGCTTGCGGTCCTCTAACTTCTTCACTGTTTATGTCATATAATACATCGGGATGCGATGACTGTTTATTTCGTCCAATTCTATTCTTGACCAAACTCCAAGTTTTCCGGGGAGAATAAGAATTGTGAACTGAATCTTCATAATAAGTTCTTTCACTTTCTCTAAGAGTCCTTACCAACAGGTTTTTATAATTTTTTAAACGCATTATATTTATTTCTGTAGGATACTTCATTTCGATTTAAGAAAACAGTTTTTTTTCATTAATCAACCTAAAAAGGGACTCATTTACCCAAGGTTTTCTTGGAGCATTTCTCTTTCCAGTTGGAATTCTATATGGACAAAATTGATCAAACTTTTCAGTCAATATACCATACAACTTATCTAAGGATTGATTTGGATTCTTTTCATTAATTACTAGACTCCACTCAACGTCACCAAGCCCGTCACCACCAATGAGTATTTTGTAATCAAACCGTCAGGTCTTTTCACAAACAAATATATCTGAATTCCCTTGGATATCCATGCATCATATCTGTGAACTATTATAATTTATCGCATTTCACAAATAACAGCATACGTATTTTACGAATTTCGGCTGAAATATCGTCACTAATAAATAAGTTTGAATTATTTCCATGGAGTGTCTTACCCTTAAGCTTACAAGTATTTTTTATCATCGCTATCTTGTCAGCTTTTTTATTCAGTGTCACTTTCAAAAATTTACGATTTAGAGAATTTTTAAACCACAATGGCCTGACATCACATAAAGAAAGAAAAACGAGCAAAAATCGAGTTTTTATAGGCCAAATGAAAATACTGAAAAAACAAAGCGAATATTTCGAGAGGACAAAACTGCCAATTCTTGTATTTGGTTTAATCGAAACTTGCTTTACCTTGGAAACAAAATCAGCGAAATTTTTAATATAGGATTTTTGAGCCTGAATTAGTGGGCAAAATTCAACTGATAAGCATTTCCCTATTTTTGCTGTAGGAGAATTAAAAGAAGAAACAATGGGTCGAAGTGGATTACCGGGCTTATGAACTTCAGGAAGACCATAAACGCAAGGGGACGTGCATCCGCGTGGGTAAAACCTTTTGTACAATTGATCTGTAATTTCACCTTTTCCTTTTAGATAGGAAAGCTCTTTTCGGACTTCCTGGACAAATTTTTCTGTGGGATCGAAAGCTAATTGTTCATATGTGTTAGAATCATTTAAAATTTCTCTGACTTTTTGTTCGTGATCATCTGAATCTAATACAACAATAGTATTGCCTTTATCGGCTTTCGTAATAATCCTGGAATGATCTTTATGTAGTGCGTGTAAGACCAAGTGTTCATTTTTACTAAACTTTTTTAAATTTGGAATATTAACAGAAGGCGAATCCAACAAAATTTCCACAAATTGGGCTCTAGCCTCAGCAATCTCTCCAATATACCTTATAGTGAAATTATCGCACACACAGAGGGGGTATTTCATGACTCTCGTGCGTATATTTGAGTCTCCCATACGTTAAAGGGGTTCAGACCACATTTAAAAAAATCTAAGGAAAAATAACATTTACACTTATTATAGACCCAGAAAAAACTATCAGGTCTGAAATTTATCAAGGTAAAGACCCTATCCCGATAGGTGAAAACTCCGGTGTTTACAGAATTCCTTGTTCGTGTGG
This sequence comes from Artemia sinica, assembly GCA_027921565.1. NCBI lineage: Eukaryota > Metazoa > Arthropoda > Branchiopoda > Anostraca > Artemiidae > Artemia > Artemia sinica. Next base: position 34,066,585 of record CM051274.1, on the reverse strand, counting down.
TCTTTGGTATATCGGAAGAACTGATGAGCGACTAACGGATAGATTAACTCAGCACTCTAGTTCTATTAATAATACACTTAAAAAGCGAAAAAAAAAAAACAGAAAATTTTGACTCTGACCTTGCAGAGCACATTTTTGAAAAACTAGACCATACTATTTTGTTTAATCAGGCTAGCCTAATTTCGCATGACAAAGGTATTGTCCAGCACTACAGAGAAGCTGTTGAAATTTATAAATACCAGCATTTAGGTCTCGCTTTAAACAGAGATTCCGGTGATTTAAGAATAAACGAGTCATATTTCGGTTTTCTCAAAAGAGAAACCGATACTTTAGTAATCCCTGAAATAGACCTTGAACCACTTTCCCTGTCATCTAATCAAACATGTGAACAACCCCTTAGGTCTCAAAGGGTGTCTGCAACAAATGCATTAATTAAAATCCGAAATCAAATGACATAGTTCTCCAACTTATTTAATTGCTGGTTCGTTTTGTTTTTGAGTCAATGAATTGTTTTCTTTTCTTTCTCAGTAACTGAGAAAGAAAAGAAAACAATTCATTCACATTCTTTAAAAAATGTAACGTAAAAAAAATGTAACGTAACGTTTACATGTAAAACATGGTTCTTCACATCAGTGAAAAAACATTTTTTACATTAAATGTTTACATGTAAAGTAATACCTCAGTCATAAATGTTTTCAAGGCCAAAACTGGATGAAACAATTTTGTTATTTGTTACATTTTAACACATAAAAGAAAAAAAAAAAAAAAAAATCCATTTCAAGTGCCAACCCTGACTGTGGACATGCACAGGACATGCATCCCTGGAGTACCCCAAAATAGTGGGTACTCTACCCCATAAACAGCTAGTGGCCCTGACTGGGAAAGATCCTGTTTTCGTCAGATTTTAGCAGAGTTCAGGTTCTTCTTAAATAGCCTCAAAATGTATGGTAGCTTACACTGCTGAAGAAATAAAAAGAAACAAAACATTTGCCAAACAAGCAATAATGTGGTCTGACAACAGTAAACCATCTGCAAAAGGAAACCCCAGAACAGCTATGACGAAAAACTTGCATCAGAATTGCAAACTAGAAACTTAAACTGACTTATCCTACTAGCTGATTCGATTGCTGGGGTCAAATCTCTGCAATTTTCAAAAGAATTTCATATATATATATATATATATATATATATATATATATATATATATATATATATATATATATATATATATATATATATATATATATATATATATATATATAATATATATATATATATATATATATATATATATATATATATATATATATATATATATATATATATATATATATATATATATATAAGTAGGGAAAGGGGTACCAGTCGTGACAGTACATAATTTATGCATGTTTTCATGGTTTTTCTCACTGAGAATGTTTTTTCATGGTTTTTCTCACTGCTTGATGGGTGTAAACATAAGTTCACATTAACCATTGATGGATGTAGACATCTGGTTATTGTTTGATGGTTATGTGTGTTGATCAATTTATTTGTTGTTTTCTTGGATGTCAACATAAATTCAACAACAACTTGGATGTAGACATCCGGTTATTGTTTGATGGTTATGTGTGTTGGTCAATCTATTTATTGTTTTCTTGGATGTCAACATAAGTCCAACAAAAACTTAGATATAGGCATAGAATACTGACGGGGCATCTCTGCTGCCATCTATAATCGAGTCTAACGCTGAGAGGACATAATTTATGCATGTTTTTATGGTTTTTCTCACTGACAATGAAAAAACATGTTTTTTCTCACTGTTTGATGGATGTCAATAGAAGTTCAACAACATTGCTGAATGTAGACATCTGGTTATTGGATGATGGTTATGGGTGTTGGTCAATTTATTTGTTGTTTTCTTGGATGTTAACATAAGTTCAACAACAAATTGGATGTAGATATCTGGTTATTGGATGATGGTTATGTGTGTTGCTCAATTTATTTGTTGTTTTCTTGGATGTCAAGATAAGTCCAACAACAACTTGGATGTCAACAACAATTGCTGTTGTTTTCTTGGATTTCAACATAAGTTCACATCGACAATTGCTGGGTTGATCGAGTCTAACGGGACAAGGTCAACGACACCTCTTTCTAGGTCAATTCATTTGTTGTTTCCAAATGTTATTGATCGAGTCTAACGGGACAAGATCACGTGTCTCTTTCTAAGCCAATCAGGGAGTCGGAAATAATAGCGGGACAGGATTGCAGTGAATATAAGGAAAGGGTTTTTGTTATAGTTTTCATTAGTGTGTGAATAGAAGTTCACTAAGTCTATAGTTAGCAGTATGATAACATGAGTGAACAAATTGAGTTAGAAATATCCTTTTATTGCAACTGTTCTATATGTAAAGGACATTACCATGATTTCGAACATTCTCGTGAACCTACTACACGTTTAGACAATGTGGACATAGGGATAGAGGAGAAAAATCTGGAGGAAATAAGGAGAAAAATCATACATGATAAGGAGAGAAATTTATACAGATTGCAAGCAAACTCGCATAAAAAATAGTTTGACATGACAGAAAAGGAAGATCAAAAGAAGAGACTGGGAAAAGAGGGCTTTCTCTACAAAGATATCTCAAAATATAATATAAAAGACAATGATGAAAACTCGAAGAAAAACGTGCATAGTGCAAGATATAGCAGTGAATATTATAATGAATATGATCTAAGAGAAGGGAAAAAGTGGCCCTTTAAGAGACAACATAAGAGTTTATTCAATGGAGTGGATTTTAAACATCAAAAATCGTTCAGGAAGAGTTCTCATATATCATTTTACAATAAATCTCATTATTGATTTGATTGATAAGTTATGTATCGTAACCTTGCAATAAATTTGTTTGTACTATATTAATTTTCTCCTACTCGATAAACCTAGAGTACGAATACCAACAGAGACTTCTGTACATGAATAGTTCAGATTGAATAGATCACCATAAAGAGTGTTATCTATCCCCCTCAAGTTTTCTATCAAAGATAAAAAATAAATCATTCTTCTAATCTTTATTCCTTTGATATATCAGTATTTACAATGGTTTTTATATACACAATCTCGGGTTCAATTACTTGAACCTCATCTTCTTCAATTACAATTATATCTACTAGAGGAGGTGGTATACATTCAATCTCGGGTTCAAGTAATTGAACCCCGTCTTCTTCAATTATCATTATATCTATCAAAGGAGGCATCTCCTGAAATAAATCCTTTCGTATTTTTAAGTGCAAACTAACAGCCAACCGCTCATCGTCCTCTATACAGGCTCGGCCTGAAGGTCCCCGCCGTACCAAGTCCTCAGATGTATATGATAGTCCATCATCTGCATAATGAAATTCTAGCACGTCGTCATCATCATCTATATTTTCAATCTCGGCTTTACACAAAAGAAGCTCCTCACTTTCCTTGAGCTCCCACTCGGTCCATATATCCTAAAAAGGTCGAGAACACTATGATTAAAAAAGCTCAGTGGAATGGTATGGTCTTCTTGAATATACTGAGGGGTGTTCTATATATGTAATAAACAGGGCTACTTAATATTTTTCATTATATAAATAATTTTCATGTCTAAAATTCATCAATTAGCCGGATATGTTTTTTTTTTATTTTTTACATACGGAACGATATTTAATGTCCTCGATAAAAGCCTTTATGAGATTTAATGTCTATGATAAAACCTGGAAAAAACCTTTCCAAGAACTAAGTTTTTCAACTAAAAGTAATGAACTGCTACATTAAATCAGAGATGAGCAGAAATAAAGTCGAATAATAGCCAGAGATATATATTTTCCATAATTTTCTTGCAAAACTAGAGTTTACACACGAAAATCTAAGAAATCTAGATCGGAAAACCCAAAACAGTCAATTAAATATTCTAATTAATGATCTCAGGCAAGTCAAACCACGAAATACTTGAGTTAAATTTTCAAATACTAAAGTCCAGGAAACAAACACCCACGAAAATCTAAAAAACGTAGATCTGAAAACCCAAAACAGCTAATTAACTATTCTAATTCATGATTTCAGGTAAGTCAAACCATGAAATACTAAAGTAAACTAGAGACTAACCTACTGAAAAGTGGCCAGTATAGGTACACTATGCCGAGAGAGAAAGAGATCCCTGAAAAGCAGCCTGGGAAACAGTAAAAAGCTTTTTACTCCCATAGTCCATCTCTCAAAAAAGTTGCAACGCACCGTTTACTTCATGTAATGTGGAATTCATATTTTCTTTATTTTTCTCTTGAGATGATATTGAGAACACTGACATACTTCAGAAGAGCTATCCCCCCGCCCCCTATACAGCGACAAATTTCTGTTCTGAATTTTCTTTAAGAAGAGAAAAAGTTAGCTAAATTCTGAATTTTACCAAAGAAAATGAAAAAAAGCTTCCACTTCAGCTCTTAATTTCACAAAGAGATAAAAAATTTAAAGCTCTGTTCTAAATTTACCATTGAGATTACATTTTATCGAACCAGAGAAATGTATTTTCTATAATTTTCTTACAAAAACTAGAGTTTACACACGAAAATCTAGATCTGAAAACCCAAAACAGTCAATTAACTATTCTAATTAATGATCTCAGGCAAGTCAAACCACGCAATACTAGAGTTAAATTTTCAAATAATAAACTCCAGGAAACAAACACCCACGAGAATCTAAAAAACGTAGATCTGAAAACCCAAAACAGCTAATTAACTATTCTAATTCATGATTTCAGGCAAGTTAAACCATGAAATACTAAAGTAAACTAGAAAATAACCTACTGAAAAGCGACCAGTGTAGGTACAGTATGCCGAGAGAGAAAGAGATCCCTGAAAAGCCGTCTGGGAAGCACTAAAAAGATGCTTCTTTTTGGTCAAATTAGCGACAGTAAATCCTTTGAATTGCAAGAGGGGACGGGGTGATAGCTATAATAAATAGTTTCATATAGTATTTGTTTTCCATATTGAGTACTCAGTGTTTATATGGGGAAGGGTATACCCCCCCCCCAAAAAAAGTCTCCACTATGCGATGTTTATAGTCCTTAGAAAGCATAAAATACGCTCGTTTCTCCACTACGTAAACCCCTCAACCCTCCTCCCGCCATTCATTACAATTTAATTCTTTCAATTGAAGTTATTACTCAAAAAGTTTTATTTTCACACACGTTTAAAACCATTAAAATCTTTACACTTCCGATTTAACCTAACCAGTGGGTGAATAAGTCTCAAAAGGGGAGATTCGTAAACAAATCTTCTCGCATGCGCGTTGTCTAAATTAACAAAAACAAGGGTGGTGGCTAGACATGGAAATGATTAAGACTACAGGCTTTGAGTAATTCCAGACGGTTTGAAAAAGGGATGGTAAAATTAGTAATGGTAAAATTAGATCTATGTCTCTTGCACTCTAAACGAAATACATCTTTTATTAACAGAACGGAAAAAGATTGCCTTTGCAGACAATTATACCTAATGAGAGGAGTATTCTATTTTCAAATGACTTTGATGAAAGCAAATAAGGTTTTAGTTAAGTCTTCAAAGTTTTACCTTCCCGGAAAGGAAGGGATGGGGCAATTTAAATGCTCTTATTTTCGAATTCATGGATTTTATCTACTCTTTAGATGATTAATAGTTTAAGAGGCTTTCATAAAAATCTTTCTTTCACTAATTTCCTTTCTTCAGTAAAACAAAAACACAAAAACACACACGCAAAAACGCAAAACACGCACACAAAAAGACACACACACGCAAAAACACACACAAACACAAACAAAACCACACTCAAAACACAAACAATAAAAAACACACACACACAAAAACCCAAAACACACACACGCAAAAACACACACACACGTTAAAACATACACTCACAAAAACACAAAACACACACACAAAAACACACACAAACACGCAAAAACATACACAAACACAAAAAAAAACACACACACACACACGCAAAACACACACACACACACACACACAAACACAAAACCCACACACAAAAACACAAACAAAAATACACACACACACACACAAAACACTAAAAAAAACACACACACACACACGCAAAAACACACACACACAAACAAAAGCACGCACACAAAAACAGACACACACAAAAACAAACACAAAAAAACACACACACACAAAAAAAACACGCACAAAATCACACAAACAAAAACACACACCCAAAAACACACACACACACAAAAACACACGCACACATAAAAACACACACAAACACAAACAAACACACACACACACAAAACCCAAACAAAACACACACACACAAAAACAAAAACACAAAACACACACACACAAAAACACAAAACGCACACACACACACACGCTAAAACACGCACACACACACACACACACAAACAAAAGCACGCACACAAAAACATACACACAAAAACAGACACAAAAATAGAAACACACAAAAACGCACACACACACACACAAAAACACACACCCACAAAAACACACAAACAAAAAACACACACACCGATGATAAAGCCTTTCGGTTGTGGAATTGGAATATGATGCAATTTGAATACCCCTAAAATCATAAGGTCTTCAAACTATGTTAGCAAGAAATCTAAAGAGGTAAAAGGAAAATATAACCTAGAACAATGTTTTTTATGCAATTATATCCCCACTAGCAGGGGAATCTACCACCAAAATTTAATTTTATGCTAATAACCCTTTGAAAATCGAATTCGCATTTGAGCTTGGTATTGAGTTATTGCTTGAAATTAATCCTTATAAAATATTTCATTAGCTTAGAACAGATCTTCATAGAAGGAAATTAAATGTTCTAGTGCCTTTTTTAAGTACTTGAAAGATTGGAGGTTACCCCTTACTTAAACCTCTTGCTTTATACACTAATTTTGACTTTTTGACACAATTCTTCAAAAAGCTACTTCCAAAGGCCGTCGAATTTGAATTAGAAACATTTTTAAAGAGTTTTTAATACTATAGTATAAAGAGCGAGGGTTGAGAAAGGGGCAGTTCCCCTAAAATACAGAATAATTACTGTTTGTTTTTAATTTCTATGTTGATCATTACTAACAGTTGAAAAAATGCTGTTGTTTTTAAAACTAAGATGATCAGAAATAGAGTTCTAAAATGATTGAAACTTAAAACGGTGTCTGATTAACGTTTAGGCTTCGGATCTTTCTTTCTTTATTGACAAACCAGGCAAAGAAGAGAGCAAACGAAGCAACTAATCTTTGTGTTTTATTAAATTAAAAAACATATTTTTGTAAGTGAAAGTAAGGAGCAACATTTAAAAAAAATTACAGTATCAAACAAAAAATCTTACAATGTTTAAGTTGCTCATAGCAATTCTTTGTTTAACGAATCTCTAGTTCAATACAGACTGCTCTAATAAACAATAAACATGAACTTATATTGCGAAAGAAAGTAACGGTCCAACAACTAGATTAGTTTATGTTATTAAACAATTTGAAAAACATGCAAATGTACCCTCTCACTATCATATAGAACTCTTCAGTATGAAACCATTATAAAAATCAGATAAAATATTATCTTTAATTCCCAGCGCAACTTATTTTTCGACCCAAAATCTACGAGCCTGAGAAAATTTGTCTGATTTTCAAAAAAAAGGGAGAAAGACATCATTAAGATAATAGAATTTTAATAAAAATCATAGCATTGGAATCAAAATATCAAAGAACCCTACTGTAGAGGTTTCAAATTCTTATCAGTAAAAATACGGGTTTTTTCATTTTTGACAGAATGGGGGGATTTTGGTATGGGGAATTAATTTTACATGAGGAGGGGGTTTCCAAGGGTGAAATTTTCATGGGGAATTTTCAGGGGGGAATTTTAACAATTTTTCCCAAGGAGATGGAACGGACAGAATTCGAACTTTAACGTAAAATTCCATATTATTACATAGAAATACCAAAACCATATGTTAGATTAGCTTAGGTTAACCTTGTGTAAGTTAACCTAAAAATATTACGTGCACATACGTAACCTAAGGGCCCCCCTCCACCTCCGAGCCCCCCAAAGGGTCCCTCTACCCCCTCCCCCCCCGAAAGGCCCCCGGGTCCCAAAGAGCCCCCTCCCCCCTACATAGAAATACCAAAACCATAGGTTAGATTAGATTAGGCTAGATTAGGTTACGTGTGCGCACCTAACATTTTTAGGTTAACTTACACTAGGTTAAGTGCCCAGGGAAAGACATCATTAAGATAATAGAATTTTAATCAAAATCATAGCATTGGAATCAAAATATCAAAGAACCCTAAAGTAGAGGTTTCAAATTCTTATCAGTAAAAATATGGGATTTTGCATTTTTAACAGAATGGGGGGATTTTGGTATGGGGAATGAATTTTACATGAGGAGGGGGTTTCCAAGGGTGAAATTTTCAAGGGGAATTTTGACAATTTTTCCCAAGGAGACGGAACGGACAGAATTCAAACTTTAACGTAAAATTCCATATTATTTCATAAAAATACCAAAACCATAGGTTAGATTAGCTTAGGTTAACCTAGTGTAAGTTATCCTAAGAATGTTACGTGCGCACACGTAACCTAATGGCCCCCCTCTCCCTCCGAGCCCCCTAAGGTTCCCTCTCCCCCCATAGGCCCCTGGGCCCCTCCGGACCCCAAAGAGCCCCCTCCCCTCCCTCTACATAGAAATACCAAAACCATAGGTTAGATTAGGTTAGGTTAGGCTATATTAGGCTACGTGTGCGCACCTAACATTTTTAGGTTAACTTACACTAGGTTAAGTGGCCCGCCACATAGGTTAGATTAGCTTAGGTTAACTTAGTGTAAGTTAACCTAAAAATGTTACGTGCGCACACCTAAACTAATGGCCCCCCTCCCCTACGAGCCTCCCAAAGGGTCCCTCTCCCCCCCCCATAGGACCCCGAGCCCCCCATAGGCCCCCGAGCCCCCCCCCACCCAAAGGCCCCCGGATCCCCAAAAGGCCCCCGGGCCCCAAATAGCCCCCCTCCCCCCTATATAGAAATACCAAAACCATAGGTTAGATTAGGTTAGGTTAGGTTAGATTAGGTTACGTGTGCGCACCTAACATTTTTAGGTTAACTTACACTAGGTAAAATGGCGGGCCACTTAACCTAGTGTAAGTTAACATGAAAATGTTAGGTGCGCTCACGTAACCTACTCTAGCCTAACCTAACCTAACCTAATCTAACCTATGGTTTTGGTATTTCTATGTAGGAGGGAGGAAGGGGGAGGGGAGGGGGGCTCTTTGGGGCCCGGGAGGCCCTCTAAGGGCCTTTGGGGGTCCCGGGGGCCTTTTTATGGGAGAGGGACTCTTTGGGGGCTCGGAGGGGGAGGGGGGCCATTAGGTTATGTGTGCGCACGTAACATTTTTAGGTTAACTTACACTAGGTTAACATAAGCTAATCTAACCTATGGTTTTGGTATTTTTATGTAATAATATGGAATTTTACGTTAAAGCTCGAATTCTATACGTTCCGTCTCCTTGGGAAATATTGTTAAAATTCCCCCTAAAAATTTCACCCTTGGAAACCCCCCTCCTCATGTAAAATTAATTCCCCATACCAAAATCCCCCCATTCTGTCAAAAATGCAAAATCCCATATTTTTACTGATAAGAATTTGAAACCTCCACAGCAGGGTTCTTTGATATTTGGATTCCAATGCTATGATTTTCATTAAAATTCTATTATCTTAATGATGTCTTTCCCCCTTTTTTCGAAAATCAGACAAATTTTCCCAGGCTCGTAGATTTTGGATCGAAAAATAAGTTGCGCTGGGAATTAAAGATAAAATTTTATCTGATTTTTATAATTGTATCATACTGAAGAGTTCTATATGATAGTAAGAGGGGACATTTGCATGTTTTTCAAATTGTTTAATAACATAAACTAATCTAGTTGTTGGACCGTTACTTTCTTTTGCAATATAAGTTCATGTTTATTGTTTATTAGAGCAGTCTGTATTGAACTAGAGATTCGTTAAACAAAGAATTGCTATGAGTAACTCAAACATTGTAAGATTTTTGTTTGATACTATCATTTTTTTAAATGTTGCTCCTTACTTTCACTTAAAAAAATCTGTTTTTTAATTTACTAAAGCACAAAGATTAGTTGCTTCGTTTGCTCTCTTCTTTGCCTGGTTTATCAATAAAGAAAGGTAAAGTTCTACCAAATAATATTATTGACTTACGCATAAAGTGAATATACCACTCGATGCCTTTTTTTTATGCTGATTACAAATTTAGTAATCAATTTTATCTGAAATGAATTTCAGCCCCCCCCCCTATATATGCCAATTCTGGGTATATATTTCTACAACCTAACCTAACCTAACCTGAATTGGCATATATAGGGAGAGGGCTGAAATTCATTTCCGATAGAAATGATTATTATATTCGTAATCAGCATAAAAAAAGCATCGAATGGTGTATTCACTTTATTCCTAACTCAATAATATGATTTGGTAGAACTTTACCTAAAGAAAGAAAGATCCGAAGCCTAAACGTTAATCAGACACCGTTTTAAGTTTCAACCATTTTAGAACTCTATTTCTGATCATCTTAGTTTTAAAAACAACAGCATTTTTTCAACTGTAAGTAATGATCAACATAGAAATTAAAAATAAACAGTAATTATTCTGTATTTTAGGGGAACTGCCCCTTTCTCAACCCTCGCTCTTTACGCTATAGTATTAAAAACTCTTTAAAAAATGCTTCTCATTCAAATTCTACGGCCTTTGGAAGAAGCTTTCTGAAGATTTGTGTCAAAAAGTCAAAATTAGTGTATAAAGCACGAGGTTTAAGTAAGGGGTAACCTCCAATCTTTCGAGTACTTAAAAAAGGCACTAGAACATTTAATTTCCTTCTATGAAGATCTGTTCTAAGCTAATGAAATAGTTTATAAGGATTAATTTCAAACAATAATTCGATACCAAGCTCAAATCCGAATTCGATTTTCAAAGGGTTATTAGCATAAAATTAAATTTTGGTGGTAGATTCCCCTGCTAGTGGGGATATAATTGCATAGAAAATATTGTTCTATGTTATAATTTCCTTTTACCTCTTTAGATTTCTTGCTAACATAGTTTGAAGGCCTTATGATTTTAGGGTATTCGAATTGCATCATATTTCAATTCCACAACCGAAAGGCTTTATCATCGGTGTGTGTGTGTTTTTGTTTTTGTGTTTTTGTGCGTGTGTGTTTTTGTGTGTGTGTGTGCGTTTTTGTGTGTGTCTTTTTTTGTGTCTGTTTTTTTTTGTGTGTGTTTTTGTGTGCGTGCTTTTGTTTGTGTGTGTGTGTGCGTGTTTTTGCGTGTGTGTGAGTGTGTTTTTGTGTGTGTGTGTTTTTGTTTTTGTGCGTGTGTGTGTGTTTTTTGTTTGTGTTTTGTGTGTGTGTGTGTTTTTGTTTTGGTTTGTGTGTGTTTTTATGTGTGCGTGTGTTTTTGGGTGTGTGTTTTTTTTTGTGTGTGTGTTTGTGTGTGTTTCGTGCGTGTGTGTTTTTGTGTGTCTTTGTGTGTGCGTGTGTGTGTTTTTTGTGTCTGTTTTGTGTGCGTGCTCTTGTTTGTGTGTGTGTGTGTGTTTTTGTGTGTGTGTGTGTTGTTTCGTTTGTGTTTGTGTTTTTGTGTGTGTGTTTTGTGTTTTTGTGTGTGTGTGTCTTTGCGTGTGTGTGTGTGTGTTTGTTTGTGTGTGTTTTTGCGTGTGTGTGTTTTTGTGTGTGTGCTTTGTGTTTTTGTGTGTGTGTGTTTTTGAGTGTGTGTGTGTTTTTTGCGCGTGTTTGTTTTTGTGTGTGTGTGTTTTTTTGTTTGTGTTTTGTGTGTGTTTTTGTTTGTGTTTGTGTCTGTTTTTGCGTGTGTGTGTGTTTTGTGTGTGTGTTTTGTGTTTTTGCGTGTGTGTGTTTTTATGTTTTGGTTTTACTGAAGAAAGGAAATTAGTGAAAGAAAGATTTTTATGAAAGCCTCTTAAACTACTAATCATCTAAAGAGTAGATAAAGTCCAAGAATTCGAAAGTAACAGCATTTAAATTGCCCCATCCCTTCCTTTCCGGGAAGGTAAAACTTTGAAGATTTAACTAAAACATTATTTGCTTCCATCAAAGTCATTTGAAATTAGAACACTCCTCTCATTAGGTATAATTGTCTGCAAAGGCAGTCTTTTTCCGTTCTGTTAATAAAAGATGTATTTCGTTTAGAGTGCAAGAGACATAGATCTAATTTAACCATTTCTAATTTTACCATCCCTTTTTCAAACCGTCTAGAACTACGCAAAGCCTGTAGCCTTAATCATTTCCGTGTCTAGCCACCACCCTTGTTTTTGTTAATTTAGACAACGCGCATGCGAGAAGATTTGTTTACGAAGCTCCCCTTTTGAGACGTATTCACACACAGGTTAGGTTAAATCGCAAGTGTGAAGATTTTAATGGTTTTAAACGTGTGTGAAAATAAAACTTTTTGAGTAATAACTTCAATTGAAAGAATTAAATTGTGATGAATGGTGGGAGGAGGGGTGAGGGGTTTACGTAGAGGAAAAACAAGCATATTTTATGCTTCCTAAGGACTATAAACATCGCATAGTGGAGTTTTTTTTTTTTTGGGGGGGGGGGGTGTATACCCTTCCCCATATAAACACTGAGTTCTCAAAATGGAAAACAAATACTATATGAAACTATTTATTATAACTAACACCCCATCCCCTCTTGCAATTCAAAGGATTTACTGTCGCTAATTTGACCAAAAAGAAACATCTTTTTAGTGCTTCCCAGGCTGCTTTTCAGGGATCTCTTTCTCTCTCGGCATACTGTACCTATACTGGCCGCTTTTCAGTAGGTTAGTCTCTAGTTTACTTTAGTATTTCATGGTTTGACTTGCCTGAAATCATGAATTAGAATAGTTAATTAGCTGTTTTGGGTTTTCAGATCTACGTTTTTTAGATTTTCGTGGGTATTTGTTTCCTGGAGTTTATTATTTGAAAATTTAACTCTAGTATTTCGTGGTTTGACTTGCCTGAGATAATTAATTAGAATAGTTAATTGACTGCTTTGGGTTTACACATCTAGATTTTTTAGATTTTCGTGTGTAAACTCTAGTTTTTGTAAGAAAATTATGGAAAATACATTTCTCTGGTTCGATAAAATGTAATGTCATAGGTAAATTTAGAACAGAGCTTTAAATTTTTTATGTCTTTGTGAAATTAGGAGCTGAAGTGGAAGTTTTTTTCATTTTCTTTGGTAAAATTCAGAATTTAGCTAACTTTTTCTCTTCTTAAAGAAAATTCAGAACAGAACTCTCTCGCTCTATAGGGGGCGGGGGGAAAGCTCTTCTGAAGTATGTCAGGGTTCTCAATATCATCTCAAGAGAAAAATAAAGAAAATATGAATTCCAAATTACATGAAGTAAACGGTGCGTTGCAACTTTTTTGAGAGACGGAGCATAGGAGTAAAAAGCTTTTTACTGTTTCCCAGACTGTTTTTCAGGGATCTTTTTCTCTCTCGGCATACTGTACCTATACTGGCCGTTTTTCAGTAGGTTAGTCTCTAGTTTACCTTAGTATTTCATGGTTTGACTTACCTGAAATCATGAATTAGATTAGTTAATTAGCTGTTTTGGGTTTTCAGATCTACGTTTTTTTAAGATTTTCGTGGGTGTTTATTTCCTGGAGTTTATTATTTGAAAATTTAACTCCAGCATTTCGTGGTTTGACTTGCCTGAGATCATTAATTAGAATAGTTAATTGACTGTTTTGGGTTTTAGGATCTAGATTTTTTAGATTTTCGTGTGTAAACTCTTGTTTTGTAAGAACATTATGGAAAATACATTTCTCTGCCTATTATTCGACTTTATTTCTGCTCATCTTTGATTTAATGCAGCAGTTCTTTACTTTTAGTTGAAAAACTTAATTCTTGGAAAGGTTTTTTCCAGGTTTTATCATAGACATTAAATCTCATACAGGCTTTTATCGAGGACATTAAATCTCGTTCCGTATGTAAAAAATAAAAAAAAACCATATCTGGCTAATAGATGAATTTTAGACATGAAAATTATTGATATAATGAAAAAAAATTAAGTAACCCTGTTTATCACATTTATCGAACACCCCTCAGCATATTCAAGAAGACCATACCATTCCACTGAGCTTTTTGATCATAGTGTTCTCGACCTTTTTAGGATATATGGACCGAGTGGGAGCTCACGGAAAGTGAGGAGCTTCTTTTGTTTAAAGCCGAGATTGAAAGTATAGATGATGATGACGACGTGCTAGAAGTTCATTGTGCAGATGAGGGACTATCATATACATCTGAGGACTTGGTACGGCGGGGACCTTAGGGCCGAGCCTGTATAGAGGATGATGAGCGGTTGGCAGTTAGTTTGCCCTGAAGAATACGAGAGGATTTATTTCAGGAGATGCCCACTTTGATAGATATAATGGTAATTGAAGAAGACGGGGTTCAATTACTTAAACCCGAGATTGAATGTATACCACCCCCTCTGGTAGATATAATGGTAATTGAAGAAGATGAGGTTCAAGTAATTGAACCCGAGATTGTGTATATAAAAACTATTGGAAATTTTGATATATCAAAGGAATAAAGATTAGAAGAATGATTTATTTTTTATCTTTGATAGAAAACTTGACGGGGATTGATAATACTCTATGCGGTGAACTATTCAATCTGAACTATTCATGTACAGAAGTCTCTGTTGGTATTCGTACTCCAGGTTTATCGAGTAGGAGAAAATTAATATAGTAAAAACAAATTTATTGCAAGGTTACGATACATAACTTATCAATCAAATCAATAATGAGATTTATTGTAAAATGATATATGAGAACTCTTCCTGAACGATTTTTGATGTTTAAAATCCATTCCATTGAATAAACTATTATATTGTCTCTTAAAGGGCCACTTTTCCCCTTCTCTTAGATCATATTCATTATAATGGTCACTGCTATATCTTGCACTATGCACGTTTTTCTTCGAGTTTTCAGCATTGTCTTTTATACTATATTTTGAGATATCTTTGTAGAGAAAGCCCTCTTTTCCCAGTCTCTTCTTTTGATCTTCCTTTTCTGTCATATCAAACCATGTTTTATGCGCGTTTGCTTGCAATCTGTATAAATTTCTCTCCTTATCATGTATGATTTTTCTCCTTATTTCCTCCAGATTTTTCTCCTCTATCCCTACGTCCACATTGTCTAAACGTGTAGTAGGTTCTTGAGAATGTTCAAAATCATGATAATGTCCTTTTCATATAGAACAGTTGCAATAAAAGGATATTTATAACTCAATTTGTTCACTCATGTTATCACACTGCTAACTATAGACTTAGTGAACTTCTATTCACACAATAATAAAAACTATAACAAAAATCCTTTCCTTGTATTAAAAGCAATCCTGTCCCGCTAATATTTCTGACTCCCTGATTGGCTTAAAAAGAGACACGTGATCTTGTCCCGTTAGACTCGATCAATAGCATTTGGAAACAACAAATGAATTGACCTAGAAAGAGGTGTCATTGACCCTGTCCCGTTAGACTCGATCAACCAAGCAATTGTTAATATGAACTTATGTTGAAATCCCAGAAAACAACAGCAATTGTTGTTGACATCCAAGTTGTTGTTGGACTTATGTTGAAATCCAAGAAAACAACAAATAAATTGAGCAACACACATAACCATCATCCAATAACCTGATGTCTACATCCAAGTTGTTGTTGAACTTATGTTAACATCCAAGAAAACAATAAATAAATTGATCAACACCCATAACCATCATCCAATAACCAGATGTCTACATTCAGCAATGTTGTTGAACTTATGCTGACATCCATCAAACAGTGAGAAAAACCATGAAAAAACATCATCAGTGAGAAAAACCATAAAAACATACATAAATTGCTGTTGACATCCAAGAAACATCCATCAATTGTTGTTGAACTTATGTTAACATCCAAGAAAACAATAAATAAATTGACCAATACCCATAACCATCATCCAATAACCAGATGTCTACATTCAGCAAAGTTGTTGAGCTTATGTTGACATCCATCAAACAGTGAGAAAAACCATGTTTTTTCATTGTCAGTGAGAAAAACCATAAAAACATGCATAAATTATGTCCTGTCAGCGTTAGACTCGATTATAGATGGCAGCAGAGGTGCCCCGTCAGTATTCTATGCCCATATCCAAGTTGTTGTTGGACTTATGTTGACATCCGAGAAAACAACAAATAAATTGACCAACACACATAACCATCAAACAATAACCAGATGTCTACATCCAAGTTGTTGTTGAACTTATGTTGACATCCAAGTAAACAACAAATAAATTGATCAACACACATAACCATCAAACAATAACCAGATGTCTACATCCATCAATTGTTAATGTGAACTTATGTTTACATCCATCAAACAGTGAGAAAAACCATGAAAACATGCATAAATTATGTACTGTCACGACTGGTACCCCTTTCCCTACTTATATATATATATATATATATATATATATATATATATATATATATATATATATATATATATATATATATATATATATATATATATATATATATATATATATACATATTATTTGGAATGATTTTAAAAAGTGGATAACAATGGAAGGAAACTGGGTAATCAAACAGTTTGTGATTTTGAAGTACAAGTAAGGAGTAACTCGGCTTGATAGTGACCGAAACCCTTAAAAGCAGAATTTTGATAATAATAGATATATCAAAGGATCTGGCTTTTTATGCTTGTTCTAAATATATGAAGTTTATTCCGTCAAATATTACCCATAAAGAGCAAAGTGCCTGAGAAAACTTGCCCAATCATAGGCAGCGCATTAGCGCTGCCCAAGTAAAGAGTGATTTGGATACAATGTGTTGCTAATTGATTTTTTATTTTTGGACCAGGGTGCTTCGTATAGAAGGAGTTGTCTTAGAAACTTTGAAAAGAACACATTTGATTGGAAATTGAAAGAGCTAGTGCCCTTGTTCATAGTCGAAAGTGATTAGAGGGCAACCAGTCCCCCTCCAATCCACATCATTTCCCCAAACATGTTCAATAAAAATTTAGAGATAGCCATTTTTCGCAAAGGTTGTAAGTTATGCCCCTAGGGTATATAAGGTTTTAATGGAAAGGGTGGTGGTATAAACTTCGGGGGGACTCATTGGATCGGAAATCAAAAGTTCTAGTTCCCTTTTTAAGAGTCGAAGTGATCGAAGGGTAGCCACTCCGCCCTCCCGTATTTTCTCCAAATACATCCGGTAGTAATTTTGAGATAGCTATTTGTTCAAAAATAGTCCAAAGATCCCTTTTGAGGTTACTACAACCCCCTAGAGCCACGGGTAAGGGTTGAAAGTTATACCCCAGGGGCATATAAGTTTTTATGAAAGGGGTAGTCGTGTGAATTTTAAAAGGGGCTCAGTTGATTGGAAAAGGAAAGCTCTAGTTGACTTTTTAAGAGTCAAAAGAGATCGGAGGGCAACTAGGCCCTTCCCCCTAATTCCCTCTGTTCCTCAAAGTACTACTACTACTACTAACAACTCACCGCTGCACCAAGCCACCTGAAGCCAACACAGCTACGCACGCTCCTCCTCCATCCAAATCTATTCAAAACCTCCCTTTTTAAACCCTCCCAGAAAGTTCCCATTTCCTTTAAATATTTCTTTATGACGTCCTCCCGCCCCAGACGAGGCGGACCTGCTGTCCGTTTAGCCCTAGAGGGCTGGCCAAAAAAGGACAATCTTAGGCAATCTGTCATCCTTCATCCGCACAACGTACCCTAGCCATCTCAACCTTTCATTCATTATAGCAATAGAAAGTGGTACTGAACCATATTTTCGTACAGCCTATTGCTTGAAATACGGTCAGTCAGTCGGGTACCCAGAACAACCCATAAGCAATTTCTCTGGAAAACATCCAGTGAATCTTCATCCGCTTTTCGGAGTGCCCACGCTTCAGAGCCAAGTCTGAACGCTGTCATCACTGTAGATTCTAATATTCCCATCTTGGTTTGCAGACTTATCTTCGTATTCTTCCAAACTTTTTTTTTTTACTGTGAAAAAACACCCTGGACCTTGGCTATTCTACCTTTTAACATCTTCACTGCGCCCACCGTATTTACTAGTAATACTACCAAGGTAAGTGAAGTTGCCCACCTGATCAATATTTTCGTTACCCAACATCACCTTTTCATCTTCATTTATTTTCCCTAGCCTTAGCATTTCCCCTAGCCTAGCCCTAGTATTTCCCCAAATTCATCCGATAAAATTTTTCAGATAGCCATTTTGTTCAAAATAGTCCAATAATGAGTAGATAACAGAAGCCTTTGGGTCGACCCTCCCCCCCCAAGCCCGGGGCAAAGTGTTTTAAATTATGCCCCGAGGGCATAAAATGTGTTTATGGAAGGGGGTGTCGTATAAACTTCGGACAGGGCTCAAAAGATTATAGATTGAAAGTTTTAGTTCCCTTTTAAAAAGTTAAAAGTGATCGAAGGGCAACTCCCCCCCCCCCGTGCCCTCTTTCTCCCAAATGCACCTGATCAAATTTATTTGATAGCCATTTTGTTTAAAATTGACCAAGATCATATAACAAAACTCAGGGGTTGACCCAACCTTCCAGAGCCCAAGGTCAAGCATTGTAAGTTATACCCCGGGGGGTATATAAGGTTCTTTATGGAAGGGGTGGACGTATAAGCTTCGGAGGTGGCTCATTTGATTAGAAATTGAGAGTTTAGGCCCATTTCCAAGAGTAAAAGTGATGGGTGGGAAAATAGCCCCCCTCCCCTAGGGCAACTAGCCCCCCAAGCTCATTCACCAAATGAATCCGATCAAAATATTGAGATAGCCATTTTCTTCAAAATAGTCCATGTCAGAGGCAACGCTGTAGCGTTGCTTATAGTAAAGGCCATACGGCTCCAATGTTTCATTATTTATTATTATTTTTTTCCCAGGGGCACTTCATATGGAAGGGGTCGTCGTAGAAACTTCAAAGGGGGCTTATTCGATTGGAAATCGAGAGTTCTATTGCCCTTTTTAATAGTCGAAAATGATTGGAGGGAAGCTAGCCCCCCCCCCCCCCCTCACGCCCATCATTCCCCCAAACACATCCAGTCAAAATTTTGAGATAGCCATTTTGTTCAGCGTAGTTGATTTCCAGATAGAAAATATGTTTTTGAGGAGGACACTCCCCCACAACCCTCAGGGCAAGGGTTTTAAGTTATGCCCTGGGGGCATATAAGGCTTTTTATAGAAGGCCTTGTCGTAGAAACTTCAAAACAGGCTCATTCAATTGGAAATTCAATGGCTAGTGCCCTTTTTAATAGTCGAAAGTGATTGGAGGGTAACTATCCCACCCCCCACGCCCATCATTCCCCCAAACACATCCAATAAAAATATTGAGATAGCCATTTGTTCAGCGTAGTTGATTTTCAGATAGAAAATATGTTTTTGAGGAGGACACTCCCCCAGAACCCTCAAGGCAAGGGTTTTAAGTTATACCCTGGGGACATATAAGGTTTTTTATAGAAGGCGGTGTCGTAGAAACTTCAAAACAGGCACATTCAATTAGAAATTCAAAGGGCTAGTGCCCTTTTTAATAGTCTAAAGTGATTTGAGGGCAACTAACCCCCCTCTCACGCCCACCTTTTCCCCAAACACATTCAATCAAAATTTTGAGACAGCCATTTTATTAAACGTAGTTTTAAGTTCAGGAAATTAGTTCTTTGAGGATGACAACTCCCCCACAGCCCTCAGAACAAGGGTTGTAATTTCAGGATTCTCCAAATCCTTCATAGTATTTCTTATGGAAGGGATGCTCGTATAAACTTTAGAGAGGGCTCATTGATTGGAAATTGAAACTTCTTGCTCACTTTCTAAGAGTCAAAAGAGATTGGAGGGCAAATAGCCCCCCCATCCTCCACGCCCTAAATGCATCAGATACAAATTTTGAGACAGACATTTTGTTAAAATAGTTCAAAGTTCTGATAACAAAAAACTCCAGTGTCGTTACAGCCCACCAGGGCCCGGGGGCAGGCCTTGTAAGTTATGCCGTGGGGGCATACAAAAAATCAAACAATGCAAACAAACATACAATAGATATTAATGTAAATTAATAAATAAATTTAGTGCTGATATTGATGTAAATTAATAAATAAATTTTTGCTGAGTGGAATTTAGCGCGGGGGAATCATCAGCAGGAAAAGAAAATGTTCTTTGAGGGGGGAGGAATTTCTCAGTGGTGGGTTTTCCAAATGGGAATTATTCAGACAGGGGATGACTAAACCCATTCGATAATATTCTAAACTTTACATCTGAAAGTAACGGGAATAAAGAATCAACGAAAATGTCAGAGATAGCACTTCAAGTTCCCTTAGACGATTTTGCTTGTGTCTAATGAAAAAAGACATTTTCAAAAGACAGATTATTTTCAGTTGTATTACTTCCTCTGTGGCTGCTCAATTATACATGTGAGTGGGGAGACTTCCCCCACCACTGTCTACGCTAAGGTTTTAGTTTTTATGTCAAGGCTTAAAAATGAACGCTATGCGATAAAAATATAACTCAAAATAGCATGTATAGAATAAAATATGCACATAACACGGAACAATTAATCAAAATTGCATATTATGAGTTAAGGCTCACCCAAATGATGGCCCAGGGGGCTCACCCATTCCACAATCTATGAAATCAATCCTGCAATAAGTGAAAATATAAAATATTTTAACGTCTTCCAGAACTCAAACGGTCCAACATTCTACAGCCCAATGAGTCTGTCTAATCTCCTAAATCGGGAACGGAGGAGATAAGTGAAGTTCCGCCCAGTATTGGATGAGTCTCCAACCTCCCCCTCCCCCTCTCCTACTGTCTACGCTAAAGTTTTCTTCTTTATGCCAAGTACCCTGCCCCCACCCCAAAGACTTTAATAAGGTAAAGTTTTGTATGGGAAGAACACATAGTAAATCTAATATAATTATCCAATTATAAGGTTAAAATACATACTCTGTGATAGATGAAAAATTGCTTTGGCACACAAATCCTATTAAGATCAATTCCAAACAGTCGTGATCCCTTTGTGTCAGCAAGTGAAATGGTCTAAACCTCGTATTGGAGCTATTTTTTCAATCCATTCATTGTTGTCAATCGCTGTCCACAAGTTATGCGAGCTGTCTATTGTTCATATATAAGGTTTTATCAAAGAGGTAATCGTATAGACTTTGAAAAAAGCCTCATTCGATTTAAATTGAAAGTTCTAGATCCGGTTTTCAAAGTCAAGAATAATCGGACAGTAAGCACCCCCCCCCCCCCATGCCATAAAACTTGAAACTTTTTGCAATCAAAAACGAACAAAAATGAATTTGTAAAAATTTTCCGAAAAATAAGTTTTTCAAAGAAAAGTAAAGGTCATTTTAAACTTAAGCTCAAGACATACAAACACCTGTTAAAATTCAAACTCAAAATGACCAGAAATTAATATTAAAGATGAATGAAACCCAAAACGAACAGAAATTTAATAAACAATCATAGCAAAAAACATACAACAAGTAATAATATAAATGAATTAATAGATCTTAAAACGAGTAATGCTTAGATTGAATATGAAAACCAAGCTTAAAACAAAAAAATTTTTTTGCTATTAAAGTATAAATGAAACTTAAAACGAACAGAAATTAAATAAACAATCAATGCGAACAAACATACAATATATATTAATGTAAATGAATAAATAAATCTTAAAACTAGTGAAACTTAAATTGAATATGCAAATCAAGTTTGAATCGAATAAAAATAACTACAAACAAGAGTTTGGGTATCGCCTAACTGCAGAAACCTAAAACCTACTGCGTCATTGGCGCTTTACTGAAAAAGAATTAGATTACAAATGTATTCTTTTGTGCTTAATATTGAAAATAAATGTTAAAATTACAGTAAATTTTTGAACTGATGAGATTTCAGCAATTAATATCATTATACATCAAATATTCAGTTTAATTTATTAGTTCTTTCCAAGATTGGTCAAGACAAATATAGTTTCACTACAAACAAAATTTGGATACTGCCCCCTTCTTTAACTGTAAAAACCTAAAGCCTTCTTCGCCATTGGCGCTTCACTGAAAACGAATTACTCGTATATTACAAATTTATTCTTTTCCAGTTCTTACAGCATTAAAAATGAAAATAAAAATTACAGTGAAAAAAATCTTGAACTGATGGATCTTTCAACAATTAATATCATTATATATCTAATGTTCAATTCGATTTTCTTTATACTTTCCAAGACTGTTCAAGACTCATATAGTTTTCAGTAAGGCACCAATAACGCAGTAGGTTTTAGGCTTCTGCATTGAGGCGATACCCAAACTCTTGTTTGTAGTTATTTTTATTGAATTCAAACTTTATTTGCATATTTAATTTATGAATTTAAGTTTCACTTGTTTTAAGATTTATTTATTCATTTACATTAATATATATTGTATGTTTGTTCGCATTGATTGTTTATTTAATTTCTGTTCGTTTTAAGTTTCATTTATACTGTAATAGCAAAATATTTTTTTTGTTTTAAGCTTGATTTTTATATTCAATCGAAGCATTCCTCGCTTTAAGATCTATTAATTCATTTATATTATTACTTGTTGTATGTTTCTTTCTATGATTGTTTATTTAATTTCTGTTCGTTTTGGGTTTCATTTATTCTTTAATAGTAATTTCTGGTCATTTTGAGTTTGAATTTTAACAGGTATTTGTATCTCCTGAGCTTAAGTTTAAAATAGCCTTTACTTTTCTTTGAAAAACTTATTTTTCGGAAAGTTTTTTTTTTAATTAATATCATATAATAATGCCTCTGAGGTTGACACAGCCTCTCCAGAGACTGGGGTCAAGGGTTGTAAGTTATTCCTCGGGGGTATATAAGATTTTATGGCTGGGGTGGTCGTATAAAATCTATTGGAGGCTCATTTAATTGGAAATTGAAAGTTCTAGTTCCTCATTTTAAGAGTCAAATGTGATTAGAGAGCAACAGCCCCCCCCCACGACCTCTTTTCTCTAAACACATCTGATCGAAAATTTGAGACAGTCTTATTGTTCAAAATAGTCCAAAGTTTACATAACAGTGCCTTTACGGTCGATAAAACACCCCAGAGCCCGGGTGTTAGGGTTGTAAGTTATGCCCCGGAGCATGTAAGGTTCTTATGAAAAAGGTGGTCATATAAACTTTGGAGGAGGCTCATTTGATTAGAAATTGGAAGTTCGATTTTCCTCTAAAGATTCGAGGCTGATTCGAGGGCAAATGGGTCTCCTCATGCTCTCTTTTCCGCAAATGCATGCGATCTAACTTTTTAGATAGTCATTTTTCTCACAGTACCTTAAGGATTGTATAACAATAGCTTCAGGGCTAACACAATTCCCAAAGGCTGGGGGAAGGGTTGTAAGTTATGCCTCAGGGGCATACCAAGTTTTTATGATAGTGATGGTTGATTTAGACCTTTTTCCCAAAATGCATCCAACCGAAATTTTGAGACATCCATTTTGTCCAAAACTTATAAAGTAATTCCTCTAGAGTTGGCAAAACACCAGAGAGGCTAGAGGTATGGGTTACAAATTATAAGCCGTGATAATATAAAGTTTTTATGGAAGGGGTGGTCCTTCAAATATTGGAAGAGGATGATTTCATTGGAAATAGAAAGTTCTAGCTCTATATTCAAAAGTCAAGAGTAATTGGGTGGCAACCAGCCCCCCAGCCATCCACACACACACTCCCTTTTTTCCTAAATACTCGTGATCAAAATTTTGAGCTAATCATTTTGTTCATAACATTCCAAATGTCAAATAACTATGGTTCCGGGTTTAAAAGCCCACCCTAGCCCCCGGAGAAAGGACTATAAGTTGTGCTAGTTGCCCATCGTTAACATATAAAGTTTTTATAGAATGTCTGGTCGTGTAGACTTTAGAGATGGCTCATTCAATTGGATATCGAAATTTCTTTTGCCCTTTTTAAGAGTCAAAAGTGATCAGGGGGTAACCAGCCCCCTCCTCCTGTGCTTTTCCCCCCAAAGGTATCCAATCGAAATTTTGAAAAAGCCATTTTGTTCAAAATAGCCCATTATTTAATTAACTATAACTTAGGGGTTGTAAAATACTCCATAGCCCCCTGGGCAAGGGTTTTAACGCATGCAAGTTGCCCATTGTTACCATATAAGGTTTTTGAAAAAGGGGTGATCGTATTAACCTTGGAAATAGGGAGTTATCAATAATTATGAAACGAACACCGTGCTGCCATCTATAATTGAGTCTAACGCTGACAGGCTATAATTTATTCAAGGATTATTGATCGAGTCTAATGGGGTCAATGCCCCCTTTTTCAAGGTCGATTTATTTGTTGTTTCTAGGTGTAATGACTCCGGGGCGAAGTTTGCACATGCGCATTGACGGGACAATGTATTGATCGACTCGAGGGGAAGTGGATTTCTGAGAAATTAATTACATAATCGAGTAGGAAATGAGGGGAAGTGGATTTCTGAGAACTTGATTACATAATCGAAGGGGAGAGGATTTCTGTGAAATTGATTGCGTAATCGACTAGGACAAGAGGGGAACTAAATTTCTGAGAAATTGATTTGCATAATCGGCGGGGAATTATTGATGCACAAAAGGGGAATTAAGAAACATTATGGCTTCTTTGATCTTTAGGTTTCAGGGATAAATTGTCTTTAGTGACAGAGATAAATTGATATTCTATTTTTAAGTATGGCTTCTCTGATCTTTAGGCTTAGTGATAAATTCGGTAATTCTATCGAAGCCATAATAGTGTAACAAAGAAAACCTTAGAGATGAAGAGATTAACGCGGGAAATGGTTTCCTAGGAATTTCAAGTGTGACAGCGCAGGGATGCCAAAAAGAAAGGAACACGAAGGAATTACATTTAGGGATTATTTGGGCGAAACAGTTTGAGACATTTTAGAAGATGATTTGGAGTGAAACTCTGTGGTCGTTATAATACAGAAGTTCCATTTGAACAGTGTTGTGAGGTTCCCCTACCCCACCCCAAAGGGCCCCCTACCCCAACCCCAAAGGGCCTCCGGGCCCCCTAAGGCCCCTTTGCCCCCAAAGGCCCCCCGAGCTTCCCGCCCCCCCCAAAGGCCCCCCCGAGCCCTCCGGGCCCCCAAATGCCCTCCGATCCCCCAAAGGCCCCCCGGGCCCCTAAAGGCCCCCTGGGCAATTTTGTATACTTTTTTTGTGCACTTGAGACACAGAAGGGTCCCCACATCTAAAAAGGCTTTATTATATCTTTTCAGAACAAGTTCCTTTCTTAATATCCCTCTTAAACCCATTCCACAAGTTGAAGTACTCATCCTTTTCGCACACAACTTTACTTTACAACTTTTTGAACACCCCAACACCAAGTAATACTTTTCAAAAGGGTTTATTATATCTTTTCAGAACAAGTTCCTTTCTTAATATCCCTCTTAAACCCATTCCACAAGTTGAAGTACTCATCCTTTTCGCACACAACTTTACTTTACAACTTTTTGCACACCCCAACATCAAGCAATGCTTTTCAAAAGGCTTTATTATATCTTTTCAGAACAAGTTCTTTACGTAATGTCCTTTCCTAAACCAATTTTACAACTTGAAGTACTCATCCTTTTCACCACAACTTTACTTTACGACTTTTTGCATACCCCAACATCAAGCATTACTTTTCAAAAAGGCTCTATTATATCTTTTCAGAACAAGTTCTTTACGTAATGTCCTTCCTAAACCAATTTTACAACTTGAAGTACTCATCTTTTTCACCACAACTTTACTTTAAATTCTGAAATTTACCAATGAAAATGAAAAAAGCTCTGTTCTAAATTTTTCTGTAGAATGTAGGAAAAGTTATACTATGATTGTGATTATTTTCCATGAAGATAAAAAGTTTCACTTTAATTCTAAATTTTCTTAAATTAAGTTCCGATTTTTCTCAAAGAGATGAAAAAATTTAAAGTTCTGTTCCAAATTTTTCATAGAAGATAGAAAAAAGTTATACTTTGATCGTGAATATTCGCCATTAAGATAAGGAGCTCCACTTCAATTCTGATTTTTCTCGAAGAAATGCAATGTTCAAGTTCTCTTCTGAATTTTCGTAAAGAAGAGAAAAAAGTTAGCTAAATTCTGAAGTTTACCAATGAAAATGAAAAAAGCTTCCATTTCAGTTCTTAATTTCTCAAAGACATAAAAAATTTAAAGTTCTGTTCTAAATTTTTCCGTAGAAGATAGGAAAAGTTATACTATGATTGTGATTATTTTCCATGAAGATAAAAGTTTCACTTTAATTCTAAATTTTCTTAAAGTAAGTTCCGATTTTTCTCAAACAGATGAAAAATTTAAAGTTCTGTTCTAAATTTTTCATAGAAGATAGGAAAAGTTATACTGTGATCGTGAATATTCGTCATGAAGATAAAAAGTTTCACTTTAATTCTAAATTTTCTTAAATTAAGTTCCGATTTTTCTCAAAGAGATGAAAAAATTTAAAGTTCTGTTCCAAATTTTTCATAGAAGATAGAAAAAGTTATACTTTGATCGTGAATATTCGCCATGAAGATAAGGAGCTCCACTTTAATTCTGAGTTTTCTCAAAGAAGTGCAAAATGTTCAAGTTCTCTTCTGAATTTTCTAAAGAAGAGAAAGAGTTAGCTCAATTCTGAATTTTACCAATAAAAATGAAAAAAGCTTCCATTTCAGTTCTTAATTTCTCAAAGACATAAAAAATTTAAAGTTCTGTTCTAAATTTTTCCGTAGACGATAGGAAAAGTTATACTATGATTGTGATTATTTTACATGAAGATAAAAAGTTTCAATTTAATTCTAAATTTTCTTAAATTCAGTTCCGATTTTTCTCAATGAGATAAAAAAATTTAAAGTTCTGTTCCAAATTTTTCATAGAAGATAGAAAAAGTTATACTTTGATCGTCAATATTCGCCATGAAGATAAGGAGCTCCACTTTAATTCTGAGTTTTTTCGAAGAAGTGCAAAATGTTCAAGTTCTCTTCTGAATTTTCTTAAAGAAGAGAAATAGCTCAATTCTGAATTTTACCAATGAAAATGAAAAAAGCTTCCATTTCAGTTCTTAATTTCTCAAAGACATAAAAAATTTAAAGTTCTGTTCTAAATTTTTCCAAAGAAGATAGGATCAGTTATACTATGATTGTGATTATTTTCCATGAAGATAAAAAGTTTCACTTTAATTCTAAATTTTCTTAAATTCCGCTCTGATTTTTCTCAAAGAGATGAAAAAATTTAAAATTCTGTTCCAAATTTTTCATAGAAGATAGAAAAAGTTATACGTTGATCTTGAATAATCACCATGAAGATAAGGAGCTCCACTTTAATTCTGAGTTTTCTCGAAAAGTGCAAAATGTTCAAGTTCTCTTTTGAATTTTCGTAAAGAAGAGAAAAAAAGTTTGCTCAATTCTGAAATTTACCAATGAAAATGAAAAAAGCTTCCATTTCAGTTCTTAATTTCTCGGAGACATAAAAAACTTAAAGTTCTGTTCTAAATTTTTCCGTAGAAGATAGGAAAAGTTAGACTATGATTGTGATTATTTTCCATGAAGATAAAAAGTTTCACTTTAATTCTAAATTTTCTTATTTCAGTTCCGACTTTTCTCAAAGAGATGAAAAATTTAAAGTTCTGTTCCAAATTTTTCATAGAAGATAGGAAAAGTTATACTTTGATCATGAATATTCGTCATGAAGATAAGGAGCTTCACTTTAATTCTGAGTTTTCTCGAAGAAGTGCAAAATGTTCAAGCTCTCTTCTGAATTTCCTTAAAGAAGAGAAAAAACTTAGCTCAATTCTGAAATTTACCAATGAAAATGAAAAAGGGCTTCCACTACAGTTCTTAATTTCTCAAAGACATAAAAAATTTAAAGTTCAGTTCTAAATTTTTCCGTAGAAGATAGGAGAAGTTATACTATGATTATGATTATTTTCCTTGAAGATAAAAAGTTTCACTTTAATTCTAAATTTTCTTATTTCAGTTCCGACTTTTCTCAAAGAGATGAAAAATTTAAAGTTCTGTTCCAAATTTTTCATAGAAGATAGGAAAAAGTTATACTTTGATCGTGAATATTCACCGTGAAGATAAAAAGTTCCACTGTAATTCTAAATTTTCTCAATGAAGTGCAAAATGTTCAAGTTCTCTTCTAATTTTTCCACGACAATTAAAAGGTTCCACTTCAGTTCTGGTTTTTTTCTCAAAGAGATAAAATATTTAAAGTTCTGTTCTAATTTTAAATTAAATTTTAGCTCCTTTGTCTTATGGATTTACACCTCAAATTTTTAAATTAAATAATGAGTGCTTCGTTCTATTATTAAAGACAATCTTTCAAGCTTGTTCATCTAACCTCCAAAACTATAGGTAAGGTTAGGTTAGGTATAAATAAATATTAACAAATAAATAGAAACATTTGTCCATGTTTAAGTTAGGTTAGCTTATCTTGAGCGCTCATGATAAGCTAACCTAACCTAACTTAAACATGGAGAAATGTTTCTATTTATTCTATTTATTTTTTTGGG
Source organism: Artemia sinica (assembly GCA_027921565.1). Classification (NCBI taxonomy): domain Eukaryota; kingdom Metazoa; phylum Arthropoda; class Branchiopoda; order Anostraca; family Artemiidae; genus Artemia; species Artemia sinica. The sequence continues at coordinate 34,038,008 of CM051274.1, read as the reverse complement.
GACCAGGGGACCTTTGGGGTTCCGGAGGGCCTTTGGGGGCCTGGGGGTCTTTGGGGGCCCAGGGAGTCTTTGGGGACACAGGGGGCCTTTAAGGACCCGGGGGGCATTTGGGGGCCCGGGGGCCCTTTGGGGTTGGGGTAGGGGGCTCTTTGGGGTGGGGTTTGGGGACCTCACAACGTTGTTCAAATGGAACTTGTGTATTATAACGACCATAGAGTTTCACCCCAAATCATCTTCTAAAATGTCTCAAACTGTTTCGCCCAAATAATCCCTAAATGTAATTCCTGCGTGTTCCTTTTGTTTTGGCATCCCTGCGCTGTCACATTTGGAATTCCTAGGAAACCATTTCCCGCGTTAATCTCTTCATCTCTAAGGTGTTCTTGGTTACACTATTATGGTTTCGATAGAATTCCGAATTTATCACTAAGCCTAAAGATCAGAGAAGCCATATTTAAAAATAGAATATCAATTTATCTCTGTCACTAAAGACCATTTATCCCTCAGACCTAAAGATGAAAGAAGCCATAATGTTTCTTAATTCCCCTTTCGTGGATCAATAATTCTCCGCCGATTATGCAAATCAATTTCTCAGAAATTTAGTTCCCCTCTTGTCCTAGTCGATTACGCAATCAATTTCTCAGAAATCCTCTCCCCTTCGATTATGTAATCAAGTTCTCAGAAATCCACTTCCCCTCTTGTCCTAGTCGATTATGTAATCAATTTATCAGAAATCCACTTCCCCTCGAGTCGATCAATACATTGTCCCGTCAATGCACATGTGTAAACTTCGCCCCGGAGTCATTACACCTAGAAACAACAAATAAATCGACCTTGAAAAAGGGGGCATTTACCCCATTAGACTCAATCAATAATCCTTGAATAAATTATAGCCTGTCAGCGTTAGACTCAATTATAGATGGCAGCACGGTGTTCGTTTCATAATTATTGATAGCTCCCTACTCTTGGAGGGGGTTCATTTAATTAGACATTGAAACTTCTAGTTTTTTTAAGAGTTAAAAGAGATCAAAGAGCAATCACCCCACCACCCCTTTTTTCCGGTGGCATCCGGTCAAAACCTTGAGATAGCCATTTTGTTCAAAATAGTTCAAAGGCCAAATAACTCAGCTTCCGGGTTGAACCCCCAAGTCCCCTGGGAAAGCCCTGTGAGTTTTGCAAGTTGTTTATCGTTATCTTGATACTTTGTTTATTTTTATGCTTGGATTTACTGATTTATGGGGCAATTTTGATTCACAGGGCAAGGGCTGTAAGTTATCCAAGCTGCTTATTGTTACTTTGATGTTTTGTTTACTTTGATACTTTCTTTACTTTGATACTTTGTTAATTTTATGCTAGCTTTGATACTTTGATGAAACTTATATTTTGAAAATAATTTGATTTTGAACTAAGGAATTTTGAGAAATTTTGACAAAATATTAAACTTAAGATCAGCAGAAATAAAAATATTTGATAATTTAAACTCAAAACGACCAGAAATTACTACTAAAGAAAAATTTAAACCCAAAACGAACAAAAATTAAATAAACAACAAACACACAAAATGTGCTAATATAAATGAATGGATAAAGCTGAAAACGAGTAAAAAATAAATTGAATATATATATATATATATTTATTTATGCCCGCTTACAATGGAGAAATGGAGAAAAAAAAAGCGGAGTACAAAATGAAACAAAAAAAGAAGAAAAACATGTTCAACACTAAAAATTAAATACAGGTATTTCATTCACTGAAACAGTTGAGTCAGCGGTGAGTCGTAGAGTTTACTGAGGGATCGTCTTGAGGCTCTCCGTTCTAGATCAATCACCTTGGTTGATGGATCAAGGATTCCATATATGGATGAGATCTCCGTGTTAGAAAATCTTAGTGGAAGTCCCAGCAAAAATTTTGCAAATCTGTAGTACGTGGTTCGTATTTTTCGACGCTCGGTGAGGGACAACATTTCCCACAAGGGTGATATATACCAGATGGCAGGAGAGACGACGGCGTTGAATAGTTTTGACTTAATAAATCGATTAAATGACCACTTGCATTTGACAGCTTTTCCATATGCTGAGCGGATAGATTTACAGACTGATTCAGCCAACAAGCCTCTAGTTGACCTAGGCGTCTGGCCATACGTGATACCAAGGTAATTTAGGGACTGGGACTGCTGGATTCCGATACCGTCAAGGACAAGATTGGAATTGGTCGAGTTGGTGCCGCTAAAAACGATAAATTCGGTTTTCTCTATGTTGACTCGTAGTCCTATTTTCTGTATAGGGTCACTAAAAGACGAAGATTCTCTTGTAGACCCCTCAGCGTGCTGCTTAGGAGCAACAAGTCATCTGTATAAGAAATGAAACTTAGATCCAAGCCCTCCAAAAAGAAGGTCCCACGAACGAATCTAGTTACAGAGTAAATCGCAGAATTAAAGATGATAGGGCTTAGAGCAGATCCTTGCCGAACTCCTTTGAAGAGCCGAATGGGTTCAGAAAGCTTTTGCTTGCGGTGACCGGCGATTGTTTCCCATCCCAAAGCTAGACGAATATGCGTGTGGGAGTACCAGTCATGGAGAACAAGGACAATGCGGGGGTCGACTCCTGAATCTAAGAGGCACAACAGTGCCTGCGATTGGACGACAGAATCGAACGCAGCGGAAATGTCGACACTGCAGGCAAAGAGTGGCTTTTTAACTAAAGATGTAGACCTCATTATTCTTCTTAGTAGCCGATGGGCGTGTCCACAGCCCAACCCATTTCTGAATCCAAGTTGTTTGTCTCCCATTAGAGCGTGCGACGTAATATGGGGCAACAGTACCTTCTCAAATACTTTGCTGATAACCGATGAAACTGAGATTGGTCTGTAGCTTTTACAAAGCAAGGGATCTCGATTCTTTTTCAGAATATTGGATGTGCGGCAACCATGAAAGTTGGCAGGTGTGAGTCCCTGCTCAATGCTCATTTGGAATAGTAAGGCTAAGTACTCATGTAGACGTTCTGTGCCGTGCTGTAAGTGCCTCGGAGTGATCCCATCGAGCCCTGGAGACTTGTTCTTTTTCAATTTTCTCACAATTATCTCAATATGCCATTTAGAAACAATGACATCAGTGCGGCGGAGTTTTGCGCTGATTAATTGCCTATCTAACTTAGATTTATATACGGAGTCCAGCTCGTTGGGTGGTGGCGCAAACACGTCCTTGTAATGGTTTACCCAACTTTCATCGGGAATGGGACTTTGCACATCAGCGTCGGCCCTGTTAGATTGGAATCGCTTCCATAAGATGTTTGGGTCACTCCTGCAATCACAAGACAACTTCTCCACTTGCTGGACTTGCATATTCTCGACAGTACGCTTGAATTCCTTTTTGGCATGTCAAAAGCACTGAAAAACTACTCCAGAGCGGGGTTTGTCGCAGTCCTTCCACAATTCGTACCAGAACTTGGATCTCTTCTTGGCAAACTTGACATTTGGGTTATCCCATCCCTTTTTACGAGTGTTGGGGTACACTTTTGCCACTGGAACAGCGGCAGATTCCGCAAGCTTCATCGAATGAACAATTTCGGAGCAAAAGATGTTCAGGGCTAGTCTGTCTTCATTTTGGCCATGAGTAAGCAGGTGGAACGGTACTTTGATTTTAGCAAGAGTTGAGTCAAGAATATCTTTGTACAAGGACTGATCTATCCTTTGCCATTCACTCTTGATAAACCATGATCGCCCGGGGCACTGCTTGTAGGTGGAGAATGGTACCATTAAGCTAATCCCAAGGTGATCGCTACAATTGTGTTCCGAGTCAACAATGGCTTTAATCCCGGTCGGAAGTAGGAAATTTACGAAAAAGTGATCGATATCTGATGTAGCCAGGGATGCGCTGTGGACAAACGTGAAGGACTGGGATTTTGGAACCGGGGCCATAGCTTCTGGCAGACACCCCCTTAATATGGTGAAAAAACGATCATCATCCAGAAGCTGACAGTTGAAGTCCCCACAGATAATAATTTTTTCTGACTTGTATTGTTCGGCCAACCTCCCGAGTCTCGCACAAGCCTTCGTGTAACGCCTTTCTGAGAGGACATCACGATAATTTGTGAGGAGGTACACTGATATGACTATAAAGCCATTTGGACCAGGAACTCTGATCGCAGAAAAATAATCGCATGAATCAATTAGCGTGCATTGCAAATTGGAGTCTGCAATGATCAAGATTCCACCACTCGGCCTTCCAACTGAGCTGTTGCGGATAGCAAGCTGCAAAAAATAGTCCTTTCCTGGAAATCGGTCAAGGATTGCTGAATGATCGGCTGTTACCAAATGTTCCTGAATGCATATTATGCTATGCTTGGTTACTAGATCACTTAAAAGAGACAGCTTGTGTGGAGCGTGCACGTATATATTTCTGCTATAAAGCGACATAGTTGCATTCATTGCTTACGTTTGTTTGAACTAGCCTCTAATTGTCTTTTATAAACCGGGCATTGCGAGCTATAACATGGATGCTTTCCAGAGCAATTAGCACATTTAGTGTCACGGACACATGAATTGTCTTTAGGGTTTTCGTGATCGCCGGAGCACCTGGAACACTTCGCATTGTTAGGGCAATCTCGTTGCAAGTGGTCAAACTTTTGGCATTTAAAACACCTCAGAGGGGCGGCAACATATTTGTCCACCTTGATATGGCAATAACCGACGTAAACGCCATATTTCAGTGCTTTTTCAAGAGCTTCTTTGTCTCTGAATGTTAGATTGACTGACTTGCTAGTACCATAGCGTTTCGCTTCTTGGATCCCTTCCATAGCAGACTCAATCTCCTCGTTTGTCGTATCTTCAGGGACAAATTTAGCCACTGCCAGGAATTTCGGTTTATGGACTTTAACTACAGCCGCGGAATTCGATTTTATGCTATTAGCTATAGCTTCTGCATCATGCTCGGTTCTAACATACAACACCAGCGTATCGCTTCTCGTAACTACCTTCTGTACTTTTCCGGATGCACCATTGGAATCAAGAAATTCTTTCTGCTTTTGGCACGATTTATAGATTTCGGGTGGTGCTTCTTTTACGTGAAGCGGGATACTTAGAGATTCGCTAGGAGTAGGCCACGTTTTAGTGACAAAACTGGCGTTGCATCGGTCCAGCCATGCATTCATTTTTTCACCACATTCGTTTAGTTTGCACGTTAATGAAGTAAATACATCGTGAGGTATGGAAGGAGTCTCAGATGGATCATAAATAGTGAATTTGAAAGGGAAATCACCCTTAGCGTCCAATTCCTTCATAGCATGAATCGCATCTTCTACAAAAACAGATGCATTTATTGTGCTTCTACGCTCTTTCAAAATGGTTCCATCTTTATCTAATTGATCTCGAATAAATTTTACGGCTTGTGTGACAGATTCCTTGTCAAAAAATCTCACGGCAGTGCTTACAACCGATTCATGGGGAATATCTTTGAAGTTAAGTGAACGCTGGATGAAATTTAAAAAAGGGCTATATAAATACTTGATTTTTGCCATTTTTCTTCGCTTATAATCTATCCAAATTAAGTCCAATCGTACCCAATGATGACACAAAAATTAACAATCCAAGTCCTTAATCACATCCAAAACCGGTCCAGAAAGTATTCGCAAAAATATACGTATCGCCTCTGGCTATTTACTCGTTTCTTGGGTGAATGAATGCTGAATGAAGTACACAGAAAGAATGCTGACGAGATACAGCTAACAAAACCTGTGGGAAGTGCGGGTACCCAAATCGCCTTTCCCCAGCAGTTTAAGGATCAATATCCGGCCGGTACCGATACGGCTCTTGTGTTTGTTCCCGCTCTCTTCTGCACAGGCTGTCACTAATCAGCGAAAAAAATAATGAGAATTTGGCTACTAAACTATTTTTATTAGCCAAATAATCCTTTTTCTTTCTTTCCTTTTTCCTTTTCTTTCCCTTCTTTCCTTCCTTTTCTTTCCCTTAAAATTTGAACTGTTGTTGCTACCGTATTAATAATCCAAACAAATTAATTAGTCCATATCAATAAGTTTACCTTAGATTATAATCCGTAGCAGAAATAATCCTGTGAAATAATCCTCAAGGTCACTGAATATATTATAGCTCAAGGCACTGAATTAATACAATTTCACAGCTGGTTTTAAAGTTCACTAGATCCAAAAAAGATGATGTTATCACTCCGGAGACTAAATAGAGACTAAATCAAATAAATCAAATACAAATCAAATTGAATATACAAATCATTCACTTAATTGACAATGCAAAGCAAGCTTAAGACGAACAAAAACACTGCAAACGAAGGTTTGGCCCCTTCCCTAACCGTAAAAGCATAAATCCTACTGTGTCATTGGCCCTTTACTGAAAACAATGTGTGTCTTGAAGAGTCTCGGAAATAACTAATAAAATTGAAATGAATATATGATATATATTTATATTAATTGCTGAATGCTCATAGTAGAAAGGCCCCTATTGCTCCTACGAGAACAAATGTGCTGCCATCTACAATTTAGTCTAACGCTGACAGGCTATAATTTATGCATGTCTTTATGGTTTTTGTCACTGAGAATGAAAAAACAGGATTTTTATCACTTTGATGTATTTTCATGGTTTATTGATTCTAATGGGGTCAATGACACCCCTTTCAAGGTCGATTTATTTGTTGTTTCCAAGTGTATTGTCTCTGGGGTGAAGTTTGCACATGCGCATTAACGGTGGGGAATGTATTGATCTAGGACAAGTGAATTTCTTAGAAATTGATTGCGTAATCGACTAGGAACTAGATTTCCGAGAAATTGATTACGTAACCAACTAGGACAAGTGAATTTCCGAGAAAGACTATGTATAACTACTGGGGGGACCCCATATATGGGCATAGAATACTACGAGAACACATGTGCTGTCTACTATAACTACTGGGGAGACTCAATATATGGGCATAGAATACTACGAGAACACATGTGCTGTCTGCTATAACTACTGTGGAGACTCCATATATGGGCATAGAATACTACGAAAACACATGTGCTGTCTACTATAACTACTGGGGGGACTCCATATATGGGCATAGAATACTACGAGAACACATGTGCTGTCTACTATAACTACTGTGGGGACTCCATATATGGGCATAGAATACTACGAGAACACATGTGCTGTCTACTATAACTACTGGGGGGACTCCATATATGGGCATAGAATACTACGAGAACACATGTGCTGTCTACTATAACTACTGGGGGGACTCCATATATGGGCATAGAATACTACGAGAACACATGTGCTGCCATCTACAATTTAGTCTAACACTGACGGGCTATAATTTATTCAAGGATTACCGATCGAGTCTAATGAGGTCAAGGTCAATTGACTCGTTGGTGTTCGTCAAGGGGAATTGTCTCCGAGGCGAAGTTTGCACATGTGCATTGACGAGGGAGAGATGTATTGATGTAGGACAAGTGAATTTATAAATACGGCTTTTTTTTAAATACGGCTTCTCTGATCTTTAGACTTAGCGATAAAATTAATATTCTAACGAAACCATAATAGTGTAGCTAGGAACATCTTAGAGATGAAGAGATTAACGCGGGAAAGGGTTTCCTAGGAATTTCAAATGTGACAGCGCAGGGATGCCAAAACAAAAGGAACACACAGAAATTATGTTTAGGGATTATTTGGACGAAACCGTTTTGACCCATTTTAGAAGATGATTTAAGCGAAGCCGTTTGAGGTATTTTAGAAGATGATTTTAGAAGATGATTTAGAAGATGATTTGAGGGTGAAACTCTGTGGTCGTTATAATACACAAGTTCCATTTGAACAGTGTTGTGAGGTCCCCTACCCTAACAACCCCCCTACCCCAACCCCAAAGGGACCCGACCCCCCTACCCCAACCCCGAAGGAACCCCCAGCCCCCAGTCCCCCTATTGCCTCCCCAGGCCCCCAAAGGGCCCCCGAGCCCCCAAAGGCCCCCTGGACCCCCAAAGGCCCCCCGGGGACCCAAAGAGCCCCCGGACCTTCAAAGAGCCCCAGGGCCCCCAAAGGAGCCCAAAGGGCCCCCGGACCTTCAAGGAGCCCCCAGGGCCCCCAAAGGAGCCCAAAGGGCCCCCGGCGGGCCCCAAAGAGCCCCCCAGCTTTTTTAGTTTGGTTGAAAACTTCCTTCTCTGGAGACTTGCAAATGGCTACTGTATCACAAGAATGTACTTCGGTTGAAAAGTGTCCGAACACTTCGGCTGTCAGTGTTGTTGAACGTCTTGGTTTGCCCAAACTTTGTGGCAAAAAGATTGATCTACCTGAGGCGAAAATCAAAGATGTCAAGTATCTCTTGAAGTTCATCCCCAACCAAGACAAGGAGTATTTTGAAACCATGATTGAACAATACTACAAGGCCAAGGGGATGCTGAACGTTTGGAAGCCTCTCCGTCTACGTGAGATCCCTGTCCAGAGGAGTATTCCACTGAAGCAAAACGGCGGCCGGCAAAGAAACTCAACAAAAAATAAACGTTTCTGACGTTTTTTGTAATTTTTATACTTTTTCAAATAGTATTGCTGCATCAGAAGTCGTTTGTCGTATCTTCATGGTGAAAAGAATAGGCAGCCCACACCATTTTATCGTATCAAAGTTTACTCCCATTTCGTTAAGGGCGGATTGTCGTATCTGTATTTCATTTCAAGTTTCGACAATGAATACTTTACCTTTTCCATCTCATATTGGGGAGACCTTCCTTGTTATTTTTTCTCTTTTTTGATGTATTTGCGAAGAAAATCGGTTGTACCGTGTAAGTTCCAGCAAAGGTGAAATTTTCAAAGTCGTTTTTCTCGGAATTTTGAAAACCTTAGTTACGACAAAACCGCTCTCAGGGGACAAGGTGTTCTTGCAAGCATACTACAAAAAAATTATCCGATTTTTCAGACACGAAATTCAATTTGTAGCTCGAGTGGCCGAATATGTTATGAGAATACACAGATAATATCCTTGAATTTAAAGTCATGGATGGGTGCTAGGGACATTCTCATCGCACACTGTTTTATAAATAGGGCACTTGAGTACGGCGTAGGCAGGGTGGTCACCATTGCAACGCACACATCGTATGTGTTTGGAGGAGCAGGGGGATTCCTTGGTATTGGGGTGATTTCCAGCGCATTTAGAGCATTACTCAGATGATGACAATTTTTAGCCAGGTGACTAAGCTTCTGACACTTGTAGCATCGTCTTGGTGGTACAATAAACGGAACAACTTTCAAATAGGTATATCCAATGATAACACCCCACTTGATAGCCTGGTAGACATACTGTTTTTCTTTGAAAGTCAGTTTGACAGAAAGGCTATCACCAAATCTGTACGCATCACTCAGGTTCGGGATAGCTTCAAGCAACTCCTCTTTAGTAGTTTCTATTGGGACATCTTTGGCAATAGCATGAAACTGAGGCTTACGAACGCTTATTGAGGAATCCGGTAGTGCGGACTGCAAGCTGGCGGCCGGGGTCTTTGCATCCTCGGCAGATTTTGCATAAATGGTAAGAGCATCCTTAGAGGTAATGGCCTTGTGAATTCTTCCAGCTGCTCCGTTAGTATCAAGCACCTTCTTCTGACTTAAGCATGATTTCAGCATCACGGGGGGGGGATATTTTTCAAAGTGACGGGGACCGCGTTGGACATGGACTCGGAATGAGTAGGCCAAGAAGCTTTTTCAATGGAGCATGAAAAACGCTCAATCATGGAGTTTAACTTTTCCCCACATTCTCCCAGCGTGCAAGCCAGTTTGGTCGCTACATCGTAGGGGACACTAGGGACTTCAGCAGAGTCACAAATTGTGAAACGGAATTTAAGCTTATCTGAAGCATCACTTACTTTCAAAGCCTCTAGAATGTCTTCAACAGCAAGCGAAATCGGCACAGTTGTTCTGCGCTCCTTTAGTATATCCGGGCTAACTTTATCAGTCAAAAACTTAGCTAGAATTCGAATATTGTCTTTACTGAAAAATTTTGCAGCGGTATCCACTATAATGTCCTTTGGAATATCCGCATTTTTCATCATTCTCTGAAGAAAATTTAGCACAGGTACATAAACATAAGATACCATTTCATTCCAATTCAATCAAGTCCAAAATCACAGACCGTATTTCACAGCATAGGTTTTATTGATTGCTAGAAGCAAGTTCACTTACGAGAGAAGTAAGGGAAGCGTTGGAGGCTGTTTACCTTGTCCCCGCAATTTAAGGGGCAAGCCCAGCGGGTACCACGGCTCTTGCAGACAACTCTCCCATCCCTCTTCGGCTTACTTCTCTCCTGTCACCTTTATCGAAGCGTAATTTCCTATAAATATCGAATTGTCCTAATTATAATCTCACTGCTTGATCTTGACCTATATATAGTTCATATAAGTCACTGCTATGAAAATGAAATGAAAATAATCCGATTATGAATGAAATTTCAATGAAAGTCCATAGGGAAATCACAAAAGTTGAGGTTTACTGTATTAATAGGTTATATCCAAAAATAATGTGTTTACCCAACGAACTCTCAAATGAGACAAAAATATTATCAATTTATATTTAGTTATAAATTGTGCCACCAGCTTTAGGATCTTCATATTGTCACTGTCATAGGTAAATCCTCCCAAAATCAAAATTACGCTTAAGTGATTTCTTCTTTCATGAAAAAACGTGCTGATATCCTGTCTTTGGGGAGTGTACTTATCAGAATCTGTAAGATGTTTCAGACTTTCTTCTTTGTCACAAAACTCACAGTTACTTGACTCTCCATAAAACTTTGCCCTGTGTGATTTCATATCTGCATGACCTGATCTAAGACGAAATGTTAATCTTCCATCTCCTTTACTTAATCCTTGGCACACATGTCTCTCAAACTTTCTTCGAGCTCGATACAACATTTCTTGAAATTTTCCCATTATGATCAAAATTGGCGAGTGCCTCCAATGCACTTTTTGAATCTGAAAACAATATGTTTCTTTGGTTACTAAGATTTTCTTTGGCAAATATGTAATGGGATCAATTTTCAAAAACCCCAAAATCTCCCAATTTAAGTTACCCAAGTAAAATTATTTAAGTTACCAAGTAAATAATTATACATTGTAATTATACCTTGTAACAAACATCGTAAGAATCTTTCCCACAGAAAATCCAATAAATAAATCCGCCCAGGTGTCGCCAATAAACGCAATAAATATCATTTTGACCAAATCTTATATGACAGCCAACGAACAATGTAATTTGAATCTTAAGAGCTCGAAAATACCAAACTGTCAAGAGAGTAAAATTTATAATACAAAAAGTAGTCACTCGAGATGCAAAATATATTTGTATAAGCTAATTGCATTGTTCTGGAGACTAAAGTTTAAAACTATCAATCTCAATGTAATTAAATCGTATTATCTTTTACCAATTTTCACAGAAATAAATTATAAGTCTTCTGAAAATCAAGAGACACCCTGCTGGGAAAATGTTACAATATAATACTTTGTTCGTTCGAAAAAATTCCAAAGTGATATTTTAAAAGTCATAAATTAAGCAACACCTGCTAGCAAAATGTTGCAGTGTAAAATTTTGAATTGTTAGAAAAATTCCAAAGTGATAGCTTAAAAGTCATAAACTTTAATTAAAACCAAGTAGCCCATTGGTGCAAGCCGGCCCAATAGTGATGTAGGACAAATAATTCAACCAATAGGAATCGTAAAATACACTTTTAGCAACGCCTAAACGTAACCCCCGGCAAAATTGCAGAGGATAGATAGTTAGGACTTAACAATTTTGCGCCAGTCTTTTTTTAGTCTTTTAGCAGTCTATTTTGAGTCTCGTAGCAGTCTTATGGGAGTCTTAGAGAAGTTATACACCAGCCTAACCGAGGAATTTCTTGTGTTTTATATTATGTGAGAGTCTATTCAAAATAAACCTTCGAGAGAACTTTTTGACAGTGCATTAACTTTTGTGTAGCATCGCTCCAGATGACAATTTTGTATCAGTGTTTTGTATTACAAGTGTGTTGATATATCCGAAGCTCTGCGACAATTATGTGAGTAACAATAAATGCATTACTTTCTTATTTTATTCTCTCTATGTTAATATTTCTCAAGTTTGTTAGTCCTTGTGGCTCCACTCGCTCCTAAGGGAAATTGAAATTTATCAGTCTGATTTCGACTCAGTATGGCCGTTAACATAAGCTCCCTACACGTATTCCTAGTTTAAGCTCCCCTCTCTAGAAGTTCAGCCTCCACTCAGGTAAGCCACACGCGAACCGTCAACAAAGAGTTTAACTTAATTTCCCCATTAAATTAAACAGTTGATATAAGAACAAACAATTTTTATTGAGACTCCCTTATCAGAAGGTATTATTGAATAACAAAACTAGAATCCCTTTCTACATAAAACCCCCCCCCCATTAGAATTGGCGCGGTCGGTAGGATTCGAACCTACGCTCCCATTTTCGAACGAAAATTATCGACTTCTAGATATGCTTACATCTCCAAATTCAAAGGCGGTACTGCCAGATGATGCACCCATATTGAAATTAAAACCCAACCTCAGTGGGAGAAACTGTGTATATAGATAATCTTGTTAAAATGAATGATGAAAGAACCCTATAATATTACCTGAAGTGTTATAACTATGAAAATCGATTGTTATAATAACTAAAAAAAAAAGAGAAAAAAAATGCATCATAGACCAGTATTGTATTGATATTTATGGAACTATGAATTAGAGTAAATATCACAAGATCTAAGTACATTATAAATATATTGACAAGAAGGCAGTTTCTCGAAAGTCTCTATACTTTTAAGACTATAATACGACCGCAAAGTCGTTAAACTAGAGTACGGAACTTTAGGGTAGTAACTATGTTCGAACACACAAATAGCCAGGTGCAAGGAGGCACCGGTGAAAAAGTAGTTCAACCTCAACCTGAAGTTACCTTGTTTTTCACTCAAAATTGGTTAATATGGAGCTCAGATGACTCGAATTATGGTCGAATGAATAAGTACCCGATGTATTGAGGAAATGCCGGTGAAAAGGTAATTTGACCTCGACCTAGAGTGTACCATGATCATAACCAATCTTGACAAAAATTATTAACTAGACAGAGACCAATAGAAACTACCTTTCATTTCAGAACAATGGCCAAAGCAATTATTGATACGGAGTACATATGTATCAGACATGCAAAAGAAAACGTCATATACTCGGCTGCAATGATCGTCGTGAATAAGTCAGGGGGGGAAGTCTTCGCGAAAAAATGGGACGTTAAGTATGATTTAAGGAAGTTTAACGTAAAATCTTATGAGTTCGGTCTAGATCTCGCAAACACCCCAAAATATCGGCCAGCGAGAGGCAAACTAGGAATCAAATATAACGGTAGAAAGGGAAAATACCTCCATTTTATTCAACATGAAATTAGGAAATTACAAAAACAATATAAAATCCGGTACTGGTATGTTAAAGGTCCTTGCCAGACAGATTTACTACTCCTCGACAAATGTAAAAAGCAAAAATTAGTTTACAAAATTGAAGGGAATCCAAACTGTGTAAAATATCAAGGAAAACATGACCCCCTCCAAGAAATAAAATATTACAAACAGTACTTGTACAATCCAAGGAGTGTACTATATAGAGAGAGAAGAAATGAAATTGTGTTTAAAAGAATCAAAACTTATCAGTCAAAATCAAAAGTGATCAAGAAAACAAAAAAGCTGAAACAATCAAATAATTAAAACCCAATTACTCTTACGTTAAAACAATTCAATTCTTACGTGAAAGTAATTAAAATACCTATCCCCCCAGCTTAAGAGTCAACAGTACGATGACCATAAGCAAAGTAACAAATTGAACGACCACGAATCTTAGTCTCACCCTGTTTCCTTTGGGCAACAAAGATTATCATAAAATAATATAAATATAATATCATAATTAGCACCTTCTTTCCTTCAAAAAAAAGAGAACAAATAATAGGAATCAAAATTCATGTTCAATTATCAATCGTAAGAAGTTTTCCTATATTATGTCTAATGAAGTATTAATTCCAGAAACAGCAAAAAGGATGTGGATAACAAATGTCATAACAATCTTCATTTCCCAAACTTTAGCCCAAGATATCGTAAAACATGGAATAATTTTTAAACACGAGAATTCGTTGCTCGCAAGTCATAATGCCTGGAAAATATTTATGAAATTGGACCCCAAACCATTTGAAACCTTGTTCCAACAAGTTATTAGACTAGAGAAAAATACCAATGAATTAAAGGACTCCATATTCCAATTCTTAAAATCAGACAAAAGCCTGCAATCAACAAAAGAAATGCACCATAAGGAAAATAAAGGAAATCTACCCCCCGTATTTCCTAAACTAAAATCGAAATTCATAATAGAAGATTTCGACAAGAAAATGGCAGAAATCGACAAGGCTCTAGGACTTAACAAGAACGAAAGCCGAAGAAGGAGAGCATTAAATAATGTGGATAGTTCCATGAGCGAACAAACTACAATTAAATCTACCACGAGTTTCTCCTTGACTACTTCCAAGCAAAATAAACTTTATGATGGAAACTACGCAATGTTAAATGAATTACCGAGCCTATGGACTTTTCTCAAAGAATTGTGGCAAAATCATGCTGAACAAAATGTTACGAAGCAAATATTGTCAAAACTCGCGAAGGAAAAAGACTACAGACAAATTATTAACCTCAAGGAGTTGAAATTCTCAAATATACAACATGATGATAAGAATAAAAATCCTATAGAAAGAAACATAAAAGACACCAAGACAACCACGCCTACATATGAGTCCCCAACGAGAGATATACAATCTTCAATGTCAGAAACTACGACAAATACAGTCCCAGAAATGAGCGCACTCAACAATAAATCACTTAGAAACTTGACCACGCTAACTTATCTAAGATCAACGATACTTACAAAATGGACGTGGTCAACAGGGCCCACGTACTATCGCACCCAGCCGATTGGCGTATTCACTATAGGCCTAAGGGCAAGAATCCCAGTAAGGCATACCGAGATGCAAACGATCAAAGTACAAGCGATTCAACCAGAACAAAAGAAAAATAAAAGTATGAAAGAAAAAGAAGACGATTACGTACATAAGAAGTGTTGGATAATAGACGGTAAACGTACTTGTGCAAGATTAGCAATGGCCGACGAGCCGGCAAGGGAAGATATTGAACCATTACCTGAGCTAAACGAGAAAAAACGCTCTAAAAGTATCGATTCACCAATCTTTTCTAATATTATATAGACAGAGACTGCAAGCACTATTTGAATTGTTCAACACAGAAATACAAAAGTTAAAGCAAAGTACCACGAGAATCTTCGAGGTATTTTTTCGAAAAAGCAAATACCGAAGATCAGCTAGTCTAATACCAATCGTGGGAGAATTAGCCTCACGCTTGTTTGGGCTTTCGACTGAAGAAGACCTAAATATCCTAAGGGAAAACGTAGGAAAACTAAATAACGCTATGAACGTGACCTTACATGTTCAAAAAATACAAGCCAGCATAGCTAATTACCAGAGAGACAAAATTGAGGCAATCTCGAAGAAAATATCAAAGACAGTAAACATAATGAATTATTTAAAAAATGAAGTAGATCGTGTGATTACCGATTCGAGCCTCACCATGGTATCACTAGACATAGTGACAATGTCCTTACTTAACCTGGCAACTGACGTTAGCAAATTTGAATTTGCATTATTTGCCCTTACCGGAGGAACTTTGTCGTACGACCTAGTGGATCCTTCGAACCTAAAAAGTATCTTGGATGAAATAAAAACGCATTTAACGTTCGGACTACACCTACCAACAGAACCGGAAGTAGCAAACTTATTTCACTATTACACCAAGCTGAAGGTTCACATCACAGAGATAAACGAACAATTATTTGCAGTGGTAACAATCCCGTTAATAAACCAACAATCAATATATGACTTGTATAAAATTTCTACGTTTCCAGCCAACATAGGTAGAACTAATTTGTTCATGACTATTACCCCCGAAGCGGATTACCTGCTAGTCGATCAAGATAGGAGGAAATATGCCTTAGCAAATCCACAGGACCTCAAGGAATGTGTAGCATTCAAAAACCTAGTATGTCAACTAACACTGCCCATTTATAATGTAAAACCCGGATCATGTATGTTGGATATATTCTTAAAAGAGACTCAACAAGAGGAAATTCCAAGTTCATGTGAAGCACTAATAGGTAGTACTAAGCGAGAAATATTTATTCATCTTAGAAATGATCTATGGCTATTCTCTGTTCCAAAAGAAACAGTCGGGACTATCTCTTGTTATAATAACACAGAAAGAATCGATCCAAGCTACAGAACCGAATTACTACTACAAGATGTAGGTACGATAACCATAAAGCAAGGATGCCGACTGGTAACTAAAGAAGCCACAGTACAAACACCTCTGATAACCACCAGCACGAATATAATAAGCCCCAAAGTGGTCAATTTTAAAGCAGTGAATTTATCATATACAATTCCTAACATTGAAAATGAAGAAGTAAAAACCAGAATATGGTCAATAATGGAGAATGTCAAAGAAACTTTACCACTAACAAAAATAAGAGAAGCATTAGACTCTCAAATTCCCCTCTTCACTAATGAAAACCAAAGATTGACATATGTAGAAAGTAGATATGGACTATTCTCAACAAATTTTTGGTGGAATATCCTCCTGACGGTAGGATTCGTGTTCATGATCTCTCTGACAATAAGAATGCTATTAACCCTAAATTACGGAAGAATGTTGAGAATAACACGTAGAAAAAGAGCAAAATCAGAACACATCGAGCCGAGTGAGATGCAAAACCTAAACCCGGAACTCCCTGATAACCTTTGAGCAAAGAGTAAGGGAGGACATGATCGAGCGAATGGGAGTAGAGGTCCTCATTCGTGCCATGTCCAGTCCCAAATTTTCACTTAATTTTTTATTGTGCAAGCCCATGCGGCTGCAAAGATATATTTCTTGGGCAGCGTGGACGCGCATAAACAATAAAGATTCGAAAAATTTATAGTAAATCGAGACCTCTAATAAAAACCACGTAATCTATCTTGAAAGTAGTAGCAGAATAGAAAATTAAATGCTAAAGTAGATGAGTGTTGAATAACATTTAAAAATGCATTGAATATAGAACATGTGCCAAACGCACATGGGTACATGTATACATATAGTCACCAAATCTTGAAAATCTTATAGTGTTATTTTTGTAAACATAATCATTTGTCCTATAACAACTTTGCTTATATCACAGTAATCTAGTGATTGCTGCAACATGCATGTAAAAGCACGAGAGTTGCCCTTAGTTGCTCTATCGTTGAGTTTAACTGTACCCATACTGAAATTGATATTATTCATATGTCTAATCACGACTATTATTCCAAAAATAGTCCCCACATGGTATTATGTAAATTGTATATTATTGCTGTATGTGTTATAACTTGTGTAATTATAAAGAGCATATGATTCTGCCCAGATATTTATATTCTAGGAAGCAGAGTAACCAGTGCAAATTAATTATTGGTGTACCAGCAGGCGACATGGATACAACCCAGTAGCATCTACTTTCATCATTCATCAACCACCGACATGTACTCACCAAGAAAGAACCTGAAGACAATACCCTGACGATAGCCCAAATCACCAAAACCTAGTACCAGGTAATCTTATCTCAAGCAATATTGGCAAACCAAGAACTCCACTTATATGTATACATCTGAATTAGTAATTACCTAGAGAACCACCCCGACCGCAACGTCGTAAAACTACGTGGAGACCGTCGATAACCATCCTTAGACGGCAACGGCCTTAAGATTTAATGTTTGAAACACCAAGAATAACCCTAGAGTCAATCCCTCAAGGATCATGAATCTTAAGCCCCAAATCAGAGACAATATGTTGAACCAACATCAAAAGCTTAAGTTTTGACGCCATCCAATCAATATTAAATATCGCTAAACCTAACCATTCTCCATGAGAAGAAAAATCAAACATGATCAATTAATGGGAAATATAGACTGTACGTGATAAAATTTTTTTCCCAAAATGAAGTGTTCGGAGAAGAGAAACCAACCTGTTATTATTGTTTTAATCTCCATAATTAAGCCCTCAATGATTGTGTATCATTTAACCGGAAATCAAAGACAATGCGTCGAGCCAAGGCCATAAGATCAAGTTTTGATCCTGCCATAGTTAACGTTAAATGTTGTAACACAGTCCATAGTCCAAGATATGGACTGAACGTGAACAATTACGGAAAACACAGACTTTGCGAGTATTAGATGTTCCCAAAAACAAGTGTCCAAGAAGAGATACCCAGCCCAGCGATAAAGGTACCCATTTCATGTAGCCAATTCTCCTAGAATTATATACCTAGTAAACAATAAAAGAAGAACTGAACGTAATCGATTTACGGAAAACACAGACTATACGAGTATTAGATTTTCCGAGGATAAAAGTGTCCAAGAAGAACTAACCAGCCAACGATTAAGATGCTCATTTCATGTAATCAATTCCCCAAGGGATATATACCCAATAGACATTTCAACATTCCTGTGACGTCAAACCCGCGTATTTCATATGACAAACCATACACGAACGATTTTGTGCAATAGTCATGATTACGGACAATGTAAACGCTCATCCCAAGGAACAAGTGCCAGAAAACGAAACACCAAGATGACAAACCATAAACAATTAGCCAACCTAATAATTAACTGAATGGAAGCCCAAAGTAAGAGTGATAACGTATGTGAGTATTATAGACACGTAGAATGATGAAGTAAGTGTGAAGTCTTATGTATCTAACTAGCAACTTTGATAAATATTGTTAAACTTATCATAAAACAGATGAAAACCAGTGCAAGCTACCTTATCCCAGTGTTGCCATTAAACATTAAGTTAAAAACGTTAAGGTGTAAATTTTTTTTTCTCCTCCAAGCTATTTTTAGTTCAAGCATGTCAGTGTATTGTAGTTAGATGTTTTAGATGTAGTTAAATATTTTTGATGTCAAATAACTATCGTAACAATATAACGTCAGGTGGAAGTATAAACTAGAATTAGAAGCAGCGAATATGTACCACGTTAATAATAAAGTAATTACAAAAGCGGAACTTAACTAGATGGAGCCGTGTAGAAGTATTAGAACATCAGGTGAAAAAATTTTAATATTAGGTGAAGGAATAATAATATAATTAAACCTATGTAGCGTCAGGTGGAAGTATAGTCAAGTGTTAGAAAAGGCAAATATGTACCATTTTCAGTGATAAGATAAACGTATCAGGTGAAGGTAATTTTGATATTAGGTGGAGGAATAGTAATTATCATGTAATCATACAATCTTATGTGTTAGTCATTAGAGACTCTTTGGCCCTTTCGCCAAATAGAGTGAGTAGGTGATGGACTTTAAAGTAATGTTGTCACATATATATAGTCTAATAGAGCAATCGGAGATATGGAACAAAGATATAAATTTTGCCAAAGCAGAACTAATTCAAGTAATAAGTAATAAGATAAATTCTTAAAAAAAAAAAAATCAAAATTTGAAAGTGTAAAGAGAGAGCATAAAACAACGATGAGGACATCGTTAAGAATGGGAAGGATGATATGTAATGGGATCAATTCTCAAAAACCCCAAAATCTCCCAATTTAAGTTATCCAAGTAAAATTATTTAAGTTACCAAGTAAATAATTATACATTGTAATTATACCTTGTAACAAACATCGTAAGAATCTTTCCCACAGAAAATCCAATAAATAAATCCGCCCAGGTATCGCCAATAAACGCAATAAATATCATTTTGACCAAATCTTATATGACAGCCAACGAACAATGTAATTTGAATCTTAAGAGCTCGAAAATACCAAACTGTCAAGAGAGTAAAATTTATAATACAAAAAGTAGTCACTCGAGATGCAAAATATATTTGTATAAGCTAATTGCATTGTTCTGGAGACTAAAGTTTAAAACTATCAATCTCAATGTAATTAAATCGTATTATCTTTTACCAATTTTCACAGAAATAAATTATAAGTCTTCTGAAAATCAAGAGACACCCTGCTGGGAAAATGTTACAATATAAAACTTTGTTCGTTCGAAAAAATTCCAAAGTGATATTTTAAAAGTCATAAATTAAGCAACACCTGCTAGCAAAATGTTGCAGTGTAAAATTTTGAATTGTTAGAAAAATTCCAAAGTGATAGCTTAAAAGTCATAAACTTTAATTAAACCCAAGTAGCCCATTGGTGCAAGCCGGCCCAATAGTGATGTAGGACAAATAATTCAACCAATAGGAATTGTAAAATACACTTTTAGGAACGCCTAAACGTAACCCCCGGCAAAATTGCAGAGGATAGATAGTTAGGACTTAACAATTTTGCGCCAGTCTTTTAGCAGTCTTTTAGCAGTCTTTTGAGTCTTATGGGAGTCTTAGAGAAGTTATACACCAGCCTAACCGAGGAATTTCTTGTGTTTTATATTATGTGAGAGTCTATTCAAAATAAACCTTCGAGAGAACTTTTTGACAGTGCATTAACTTTTGTGTAGCATCGCTCCAGATGACAATTTTGTATCAGTGTTTTGTATTACAAGTGTGTTGATATATCCGAAGCTCTGCGACAATTATGTGAGTAACAATAAATGCATTACTTTCTTATTTTATTCTCTCTATGTTAATATTTCTCAAGTTTGTTAGTCCTTGTGGCTCCACTCGCTCCTAAGGGAAATTGAAATTTATCAGTCTGATTTCGACTCAGTATGGCCGTTAACATAAGCTCCCTACACGTACTCCTAGTTTAAGCTCCCCTCTCTAGAAGTTCAGCCTCCACTCAGGTAAGCCACACGCGAACCGTCAGCAAAGAGTTTAACTTAATTTCCCCATTAAATTAAACAGTTGATATAAGAACAAACAATTTTTATTGAGACTCCCTTATCAGAAGGTATTATCAAATAACAAAAACCAGAATCCCTTTCTACATAAAACCCCCCCATTAGAAATACAATTGCTTCCTTTATAGCTATTACTTCAGCTCTGAAGATTACTACTACTACTACTAACAACTCACCGCTGCACCAAGCCGCCTGAGGCCAACACAGCAACGCAAGCTCCTCTTCCATCCCAATCTATTCAAAGCCTCCCTTTTTACACCCTTCCATGAAGTTCCTATTTAAATCTTTCTTTATGACGTCCTCCCAACCCAGACGAGGACGACCTGCTTTCCGTTTCGTCCAAGACAGTTGGCGGAAAAGAACAATTTTTGGCAATCTGTCATCCTTCATCCGCACAACGTGGCCTAGCCACCTCAACCTTTCTTTCATTATAGCCCTGTATTGAACCACATTTTTCGTACATCCTATTGTTTGAAATACGGTCAGTCAGCCGGGTGCCCAGAACAATCCTTAAGCAATTTCTCTGGAAAACATCAAGCAAATCTTCATCTGTTTTTCGAAGCGCCCATGCTTCAAAACCACATTTGACTACTGTAATCACTGTAGCTTCTAATATTCTAATCTTGGTTTGCAGACTTATCTTCCCATTCTTCCAAACTTTTTTTAAATGTGAAAAAACACCCTGAGCCTTGGCTCTTTTACTTTTAACATCTTCTCTGCTCCCACCATCTCCACCAACAATACTACCAAGGTAAGTGAAGCTGCCCACTTGATCAATCTTTTCATTACCCAACGTCACCTTTTCATCTTCACTTATTCCTAACCTTAGTGACTTAGTCTTCTGAACATTAATTTTCAAACCTATTCTACCACCCTGAACTCGCAAAACCTCTAAAAGTTCATTCATTTTGCTCACACTTTCCTCTAGGATGCTTAAATCATCAGCATAATCTAAGTCCAGGAGACTCTTTCCTCCCCATTTGATTCCGTGATCTCCCATTGCCTTTCCTGTGCTCCTCAAGACCAAATCCATTAAAATAATCCATATAAAGAAGGAGAAAACACAACCCTGCTTAACTCCTGATTTAATACAAAACCAGCTGCTAACCTCATTTCCTACCTTAACTGCAGCAGTGTTATTCTCGTACATAACACTAATCACTTTAATGTATCTCTGAAGATTGTATTATGAAGATTGTAGTGTAGTAGCTGTGAAGATTGTTGCCTATGAATACAGTTTAAATCGCTTTGAGACTTAAATCATTGGAATGATAGCCGAACTTGAGCCATTTTTCTTAGATCCGTCAGTATATATATCAAGGAATCCCCTGCATTTCTCTGTCATTATTTACTAGAATCATGGCATCCTTTCATTTCAAACTTCAGATTGCACTGTAGTTTAATTGTCTCCTAAGGAGCGGGTAGTAATATTGCTGGAACTCGTAACATATCTGTCATTTTTAGTACCACTCCAAACTTTTCTAAAATCTAATTATTTGGGTCACTTTCATTTTTCGTCGAGTAATTAACTTGGCTTTTGTTTTACATGTAGAAAAATTGAGATGAATATCAGTTGCCCACTTTTCAATTTGCACTAATACTTCTGAAATAGCGTTTATACCTTCTTCCAATGCCCTTGCCATAACCCACAGAGTACAATCTCAGCGTAAATTCCCACATTTGAATCTCCTTCTCCAATAAGCATATTATACTCTCCCATATTGTTAGAATCAGGACCCAAAGCTGACCCTTGAGGTACTCCCCTTCTTCCTCTTACAAGAACAGTTGATATCCTATTTCCTATTCTCACTGCCACAACTCGGTCTTCAACGTAATTCTTACTTAGCAGCAACATTCTTCCTCTTATTCTAGCTTCAATTATTCCTGACAATATTTGCCTTTGCATAATGGTATCGAACGCAAACTTGACGTCAAAGAAAATTGCGATCGTTATAAGTCCATTCTGGAGAGCATATAAAGCATCCTATTTAAAGCACAGAAAATTTTCTATAGTGCTTTTGTTTTTCCTGAAGCCGCATTGAATATCTTTAAGGCTGCCCTTATTTTTTCTACTTCATAATTAAGTTTTTTCTTAATAAGTCGTTCATATACTTTCGCTAAAACTGGGAGTAAAGTTATGAACCGATGGTTTTCCAGTTTTAAGTTATCTTTTTCTTGTTTTGGGATCACAATTGCTTGGCCCCTTTTCCACGCACCTAGAAAATATCCAACATTTCAAGCCAAATTGACGATGGTAAGCAACACCATAATCCACTGCTTTGGCAAAGCTAGAACAAATTGTGGATAAATCATACCTTCCCCGGTGAGGTTGTAGGGAGATTTCTTATCACACTGTTAATTTCAGCATTGGTAAATGGCTGATTATATGGGCTTTGAAAATCCTGATTTGCCATTCTTTAGACTTTAGCTGTCATTCTGGCAACTTCTATAGCATTTGCATAGAATTTGCTATGCTTCTTATAGCATTCGTATATATTCCCTGTGGTTTTATTTAGATAATGGGCACTCGCATTATCTTTATCTTGACCTGTCACTAGTAACTAATTATTATATACTGGGGGGGGGGGGTTGGAGTTACTGGTTAGAGGTTTATTTTGCATTTGTTTAATGAAACGAAACCATAGACCTTACTTACTGATTTACGGAAGTCCAAATTTTCAATAAACTCTTCCCAGCTCTTTTTCTTGGCTTGTGAAGTAACTCTCTGAAATGCTGCATAAGCTTTTTTCACATCAATATAGTTATATATTGTTGAAGCTTGTTCATACTCATTTTTTCCTTCTTAGATATTTATTTTTAGCTGCATCACAATCTTTGTTCCACCAAATACATGAATTCCTTTGTCCCTTATATTCAGCCTTCAGTGGAACAGCTTTCTTTGAAGCTTCAATTAAGTTATTCTGGAAAACCTTCGCCTTGTCCCATTTCTACTACAGCCACAATGTCTATTTGTTCAAGATGTTTTTGAAAATTTCTCCAATCTGCTTTCATGATTTGAAACTTAATAATCTTGTTTGTCTCAATATTATCAGAAATCTCCAAATGACCAACACAAAAATTTAATACAATGGGGGCGCGATCACTAAATAAATCTGTATTTACTAAGATTGACATAGTTGCTGATGTTGCTAGATCTGGACTACTGAAGGTCAAGTCTATAAAGGTGGAAACTCCTGTGATTGGATTTTTTCAAGTTGGAAGCCCTTTTGATGTCATTAAGCATATATTACTTTCTAGTAACATATCTTCAAGGCTTTTACTTGAAGCATTCACAAAATCACAATTACACCAGACTATTATTATGGGCATTAAAATCCCCAATTAAAACAACCTGTTCTGTTTTTGGTATTTTATCAAGCAGTTCATTTATTATAACGCCAATCTTGATTGTTCCCATTTGAGTTGTAAACATTTATAACATTAAGTATTTTACCATTTCCCAAATGGAGCTTGCATCGAAGTATTTCAACTGTCTCATCATGATTGTCATCTAATTCAATATGCCATTCGTTTTAGTGATTGTGAATTCCACGATAAGATTTTAAGGTCCACATTACTGGGCTGCTGTCTCATTAATTAAACATCCACTTCTAATGTCATCTTTGTTTAGCTGTCCAAGTTGTAGTTCATGTACAAGGGTGCATAATTTATTTATACGTTCTGGTAATGATAGTTCACTTAATTTTAGCATTTCTGGTCTTAAAAGTAATCCAATTATTAGGGTTTTTGCTGATTCCTGTTAAATTTCTTGTTTCATATCCATTGTAATTTCATTATATCCTTGATTCAAATATGGGATGCTCACAGTAAGATTTTTGTTTGCCACATCTGCATAACTTCTATATGTTACCTGGGCTCTCCTAAAACCCATGTGATATTTCTCTGCGACCTATAAGATTTCTCTATTTTGTATTGTAAGTTGGCAAGCAAATGATGGAGAAGAATGATTGCGCTTACAATTGGCACATATATATGATTTGGGCCTCGAGGTACTATCATTGTTTTTGAGACGGCACTTATAAGATGAGTGATTTCCTGAGCATCTTAGGCATGTATGAACCTGAGCTCTTCAAACATCCTGTTTATGGACATATTTCTGACACTTTAATAATCTCCTGTTATACACCTGGACTTCCCTTTTTCTTCCACAAAACCACACACTTGGGGGAAGACAATTAACTTCAAAAACCACCATTATTCCATAACTGTCAGATAGCTTGTTTATTTTTGTTGTTGTATCATTTTTGCAGGTGAACTTCTTTTACTTTAATAGGTGACTCAATACACTCCAAAATCTCTTCATCTGTCATGTCTAGTGGGACTTCCTTTATAATCCCTTAGCTTAATCTTCGCTTAACGCTTCCAGTAACATTAACTCCACCAACAATGTTCATTTGTTGGACATCTTGTCAGACAGAAATTTATTTTGCTCACTTTCTGTAACATCAATCATTGAAGATACTAATTCACTTTGGGGTATCTCAATGGTTTGACTTTTAAGACACTTTCTAGGTGCGGGACGGATTATTAGAGTTAAAATTAGCTAGCCCATCGTTCTTTTTATTCTTCCACGTGTGTCAGGAGCCTCCCTCCTTCATTCTTTACTGCAAATTTTGTAAGCTCGACTTGCCTATAATTTATTAGGTAAGGCGATACGTGGCTCGTGTGTCTTCACGGTTTGCTACTTCTTCGGCTTGCCTTGCCTTTTCGTTCACATATTCCGTCTATTACACTTTTTCTTTACTTTTTTGGACGCCAAGATTTTGTTCGACACAAATTGACCATTTTCTCCAAGACAGTTCGGCTTCAGTTTCTTGCGATTTGCTATGAGATCCCAGGTCTTTGAAGAATATCCACTGTTGCTTAGCCGGGTTTCTTCAGCCTTATCCGTGTAATTTTACAAATCGTCCCCTAGTCCCTCCACGTCTTCTGATGAGGTTATCAAGGGCTTCGAATTTATTGGACACGTTTTATACCAAATTTAGATTGGACTCCCTGGTCACTTAGCTTGTCTATGTCAAACCGTCTGAGTATGTGCGTCTTCTGTTTCCGATTATTTGACTTCAGTTTTAATTTCAATGTGGTGATTACGAATTCATGATCTGATCCAACGTCGGTATTTTTGAAACTTCAAGCGTTTTTTAAGCTCGTCCGCCATCTCCTGCGGAACGTCACGCAGGCTTCCTCGACGTCTTCTGGGGAGGTCATCGAGGGATTCAAACTTATTGGACAGTTTTATACCAAACTAAGATGGGACTCCCTTATCACTTAGCTTGTCTACGTCAAAATGTCTAAGTGGGTGTGTCTTCTGTTTCCGATGATTGGACTTCAATTTCAGTGTGGGGACTACCAAGTCGTGATCTAAAACAACGTCGGCACTTACTAAAACTTCAAACGTCTATTAAGCTCGGCCGCCATCTCCAACGCACTGGGAAATAATCGAATTGGTTTTTGCTGGTTCTATCCGGGGATGTCCAAGTACATTTATGGACATTTTTATGTTGAAAGTGCGTATCACCCATCAGAATAATCTGGAAGGGGACGGAATTTTCGAGGTGGGGGATACGCCTAGCACCAAAAATTCTTAAGAGACATAGAATCAATGCTATACGCAACGTTTTTAGAAATTAAGAGAGTGGGGATCACCATACGATCTTAGAACTATCCCAGATTATTATCAAACACCTCCTTCTTAGTAAACTACTTACTTCTGTTTTCCTGAGCAATTCCATTTAAACAGACCGCCAAAGAAAAGTAACCAGGGGATGTGTTGTACGGACTGAAGCCCCGATTTAACTTCTATGTATGGGTTTAATTGGTATGAAAAAATAGGAACAGAATAATGAGATTACTTACAGTGAAAATTAGAGTGTTTATGACTTGTCTATGGCTCAAAGGGCTTATAACTTACAGATTTATGGGGTCATAAACTGATTAGTTAAAACCTATTTAATTCTCACCATATAACATTACAAAGTAAAACAATTAAAACTAAAGCTCCTCGGCATGACAACAATATTTTCCAACTAAGAATGGCAGCATTCCTGTACCGTAAAGCATAATGATTAAAGTATTGCCTTGGGCATTTTCCTCTTCGAAAAGGAAGCGCGATTAGCGCAGCATCTATAGTCCTTTGTTATAATATACTACAGATGGCGGTGAGGGCAGTTTCGAGATTCTTTCCTGAAATGGAAAAGGATGTAAATATCCATTTTTATACTTCATTAAATATAAAAGAAAAGACACAACCTCAGGATCTCGTTTTTTTTAATCTGCGTCTTCGTACTGTCAGAGCCCTGTTCACAAAACTAGTTGCTTCGGATACTTCTCAGTCCCTGAAAAGTAACTAAAATAGTTACTAAAACTAACCGAATGCCACAACACATGAGCTTTTTTACCATTAGCTGGTGGCTTTAGACAGTAGACAATGGAATTTGGGGTAAGACCATCGTCATTAAATTCAGTGTCTCTTTTCTTATAATATACACTAACTTTCTTCATATACAAACAAACAACAAAAAAGGAACCTGAAACATTGCAAAATAACGAGCTTGAAATAAATAGTTTGAATTCACTTCCGTTTCTCTGGATTGAAACCAAGTTTGCTTGCCTTTTGGTTTCTTTCTGCTAGATATTGTCATTTTCTTGGCAGCTTCAACTACGCCTGAACATTCCCGACATCTTTTCAACGAAGTTGAACGACATCTTTCGATTTTATATCCTTTTCTGTCAATTTCCTTTACATGATGTGAATGACTTAATCATCGTTGCAATTTTTTCTAGTTTTCTATCTACTTTTTTTCTCTTACTAATAGCAACTCGTTTTCTTTCTGTTATTTTTTTTCTTTCTCCTCCTTCCGAAACACTTTCGTCACATCTTTCTTTCGGTGTTTATTTTCAAGGTAGACCAGGTATTAATGTCAGGAAATATTATTATAGTCAAGAAGCTCTCACGAAATTGTTAAAAATTCTCTTCGATTTCTTAGTTCTTAGCAGGGTCAGAAATTAGTAGCTTTCCTTCGAGCATTCTCAAATTGAAGGAGGTGGCATCAGTCAGAACATTGCTGAATTTCGAGTTGGCTCTTTTGACATCGGCCTTGCCATTTTGCAGGGATAAACTGTCCTTAACTATAGTGACGTGAGGTACTTAGATACACCCTAAACGCGTCGGAGGCGAAGAAAATATTTCAATATTTTTGGTTTTCTATGTAGCAGTCGTCAACTCAAACACAAGCTTTAGGAGCAATCACTCATCTTTGAATGATCTAGAGCTTATAGTTAAATATATTTGACAAGGTATCTTCGGAAAGGCTGCAAAGCTAACAAGAGGGTAGGGGGAGGCTGTGATAAATGATGAAGACAATGAAAATACTCTTACAGGAGGAGGCTTCCCTCCTTACACGCAGACATGTGTCCTTCTTCGACCCTAAACCGAAACTGAACCTGATCTAGCCGTGACAGATTTTTAAGACTAGTTAGTACTTAGCTGAAGCATTGCCCGACTCATCATGCACAGATGGACCTCAAGACTTTCCTAATGGAACATTTTAGTAAAGTTAGCAACCTTGGTCGACAAGTAAGGCAATCAGCAAAATCAAAGTAGTCTTTGCAAGTAGATTTAGTAATAAAATAATTTCTTAATTATCACTGGATTTCACTGGCTCTTTCTGCATTGAAAAGATGTGCATCAGGGAGAACTCAATCAGCTCATCTAACTGTTTAAGGAACTTCCTCGATGATCCCCAGAAATTGGCATATCAAATTATTCAAAACAAATTTTAAAACAATGGGCCGGCAGCCCAATGAGATATTGCATTATTGTACAACCCTCTACAAGTAGAACCAGCTGAGCTTGCACATACTCAGTGCTTTCCACCGTATGTATGTTACTCTATCGATTGCCAACCTTTGACACAACTCAAACTTTTGCAACAAACTTCGTAAAATGCTGCCTCATAACGGCTCCTTATAGATATGTACCAGTTACCCATAAATCTTCCTGTCCCACCCCCCTTTACTTAACCAAGTATAGCTGAAATTAAAATTCCTCAGCGCCAATGCCTTCCACGTCACAAAAACAATAAAATCTTCAAAGATAAATCAATAATCGAAGGTGCCAAAGCTGGATATCAAATCGAAGCGAACCAGTTTTATCGTGACCTTTGCTAGCATACTATAACAGTCAAAATAACAAGCCAGATAAGCAGTCAAAATTCATTTAAATATTTTGGAAAGATCTTCGTATGACCTTGCATACAACAACAAAAAGAAACGATGAAGTTGGAACTGTAAGAGAATTAACCATTTGAAAAATCTAAATCTTCTTTTTATTACTTATGGACATCAAGAAATTTAATCGCAGAAGAATAAGCGATTTCAAGTTATTATTTCAAATTGTCTGCAAATTGCGGGAAACAAGTTTATTTCGAAGCTTATTCAACTTTTGTTCGACTGCTCACTGATCTGATAAATCTCGCAGTGTCAACAAAAACAAATCTTATTGGAATCAACAAACTGAATAATAGAAGAATAAGCGAGGACTTCCACCATAAGCGGTTACTTCCTGTGTCCCCAGGGACGTCCTCTTTGGGGGATGGATTATTTTTGTTAATGAAATTAATTTGAATAAAAAGAAGCAGTTTTTTACTAAATTTTTAACTATTTTTTTCGACGAATAGTCTATTCTCCTGGAAGAATTGTAGCATACAAAAACATAACAATTTTCTGATTTCAACAGCCTCTGTCCTTACCCATGGAACAATACGGTTATCCCCTCTCCTTGGGATCAGAACTATGTAGCCCAATGATCAATTTAATCCTGGGCATCTAGACATAGCGAGGGTTTTGTGCAAGCCTTAACCGAGAGCGTAAATAATATCCAACTATTACACCTCTTTTCCCCGTTATGTGTTAGTAGTTTGAAACGGTGGTCTTGTTATAAAATGTCACATGTTTAAGCATTACCTGAAAACAAAAACTGCAAAATCAAAATACACTTTAAAAAATTAGAACATTTGAGCTGAAGAAAACAATCTCGCAGCCAACTACTGGCCATTAGGTGAGACTATATTTTGCACTTTCGATGTGCTTTAGGCGGTTACCTTCCCCAAAAATTTATCTAAGATAACTTGAAAATAAAATCTTTTTAAGGATCTTTTAGAAAACAATAGCATTTAGGTATGATTTCCCACGGTACTCTAATTAAAATAGGGACACCCATCTAAGAACGTCCATATTTTTATTATAATTCTGCATGACGACTACTTCTGAGAATGAAACACTACAATAATAAAAGAGTGGTACCATTGAATTCCTGATTTAACACCCTTTCCAAATATAATTACCACCACCATGTTCTCCCTCCCCTCCCTAATGGGGCCAGACATTGCCTTAGGCTATATACACAACTTCACAAGCAAACACCGCAATAACAAAATTCTTACTTATGGTATGCAGAATCATATTTTCAGGAGATTCTTCCATTTTAATCCACGTTTTCCAAGTTTTGCAGTCAGTCTAGGGCTACATCTGGCCCCATTAGGAAGGGGGGCAATTATCACTGTAAGGGCCATTATACTTTGAAAAGCGTTAAATAGGAAATTCAATGGTATCGCTCTTCTTATTATTTTAGCATTTCCTTCGCAGAAGTAGCACTCATGTAGGATTACCGTTTTAACAGATCACATTATTTTTCAATATTACAATAACTTAAACGCAATAATGATAAGATGCGAGTATCTCGCTCCTAGGCCACACAGAAAAATTCCTGCAATGGGTAATATACCTGAGCTGCAACAACAAGCAATTTCAATTGTCGTTAGGTTGATACATGATTGTTCCATCATTAAAGTTTTTGCCCTCAACACTTGTCCCTTCCCTTATATATCTTTGCCCCTTATATATCTTTGGATAGATAAGAAAAAATCCAAAGAATAATCAACTTTGTTTTTGTGTGGATAAAACCGTCTTATTATCTATTAAACGTTGACTGCCCAGGTCGGCAAGTAAATAGCCATGACAAGTATATATTCCTCATGCCTGAATTCATGGGAATCTGGAGTAAGACGAACAAAGTACAGTCAGGGCTTATATAAAACCTTTAAAAAGAAAAACTTTAAACAATAAAGGCGATTACACTATTCAATTATATGGAATACCTCTATAAGTTTAATACTTATATTATGTACCTCTGAAAAGTTTCATTTTCCTCCCTAATGATTTTTATGCGGCAAAACTAGTCGTCTGAATGAGCCATCATATATTATTTTTACTCAATAACAGTATATTCAGATACACAGGGAGACGTTTAAAATTGATCAGACATAACTAAAAGAGCATGGAGTTCAAATTAACTTAGCTTGCCTTACTCAATAGTAAAGGTCAAGACTTTTACATTACTAACATTTTTAGCCCCCCCCCCCAATAAAAATAGAAATTTTTCATCCTTTGTCATAGGTTACTAGTAGCCATTGTTAAATTGCTAACAATGATAGGTTACAGATACATTACATTTTAAAAAGCAATACCTACCACATACAATAGGTATTTAATTACTACCCCTTTACAGTACAGATTCAAGATGTGTTAAGCCATGGAAAAAAATTTTCTTACGGGTTTATATTGATTCACGGTGTTTCCGGTACACTTGCACGTGATATAGCGTCAATCGTACTCTAAATTAAACACTTTATTTCAGGTTAGGTGTTGACTCCGCTAAAGCACAAGTGACAATTTTGCGCTAACGGTGGAGTTTCTAATGTAGGCAGCCGGTTTTCCTCTTTAATAGAGTCATTTTCTCTCTTTTTCAGTTTTAATATCATTTTTTACTTTTATATGAAGATTGTTGTTCGTTCCTGCAGCATAGACACAGGCTTATACCTACGTTAGAATATAAGGCCTTTTGAAATGTAATTATAAATACAATTAATCAACCAATCATATTGTTCATACTAAACACTATTAAAAACGCGAAACGATTGTTCGGCTCAATATTCTTAGCTTGTTGTGGGCCAAAAATATAACAATAAAACACTGAAAGAACCATAAACAATACGCTAAAATACAGATAAAAGAGATTATACACTAGAATACAACAAGAAAAAGGAAAAAGAAAAGGGTAGCACTATTAATAATAGGGATAAACAGAAGCCAAGAAAGTAGAGAAAGAAAGAAAGACCAAGTCGAAGACTTGAACAGTTAGGAGCGATTTTGAAAATAAATTTCAAAGAAGAGGAGAGATATATCAGCTGGGGTAAAATTCAAAAAAAAAGAGAGAAAAGGGGGGGAAACAAATAAAGGAGGAAAAAAATCTACTGGACCAAAACTACGGAAAGACCCACAGAGAAACTGCTCTTGCAGAGAGAGATAGAAGGACATCAGAAGGGATAGAGTTCTATAGTAGAATGGATCAATAAACAGGAGACACCTGAGAAGCTGTTGATGATCGTTTAGGTAAAGAAGAACTACGTAAAGAAGAAGAATAAATACCTGAGCCTGTTCGTGAAAACAAAGACGGTGGAAGTGCAATTACAAAAGCAGAATGCGCAAAATATAGATTACTTTTACCTACAATAGGATCCAGCAGAGCTATTCCAGTATCACTATATAGATCAGAAAAAGGGTATAGCCAAGGGAGAAGAAAAGTAGCCTTCACTGCCCTTTTGAGCTCTTTGAAATGAACATGAGAGATTTGTTAGAATTGCCCCAGACAGAGCAAGAATATGAAAGGTAAGGAAAAATAAAGGCATACTAAAGAGAAAACACAACATCTGGGGGAAGAAATGAGTTAGTCCGGTGCAACATCGAAGACTGGCGGAAGATGAGGCAACGGGTGTGAGTAATATGGGGTTTAAAAGAAAGAAATCGGTCATGAAACACACCAAGAAATTTCACCGCAGTACCTTGCAATATAATATCATTCCCGTAAGTCAGGATGATTGTCTCTTGTAGGTCACACACACACTATGGGGTCCTGAAATGTATAACAGCCCTCTTACGGCTGTTAAGAGCCATGCCATTTGACCAACACCACTTCTTCACTTTATCAAGAAGACCTTGAGCTACATAAGTGGCAGACGGTAGGACCACTCCAGCAATGGAAAATTTACTATCGTCAGCAAAAAGGACAGGGTGCATAGTACTAAATACAAATGAAGAGATTCTACGATACACTACTTTTTCAAGAACTTTAGAGACGACGGGAAGAAGAGAAATAGGTCGATAGTTTGAAATTAGAGAGAAACCATAGTAAAGTCTTTACCTGAAGTTCTGGCTCCAAACTTAAAACTGCTATCGACGATCTTTGTGGAAAGAGGGCGCAGCACATTGGAGTGGCAAAAGTTAAAAAGAGGCCACATAGTCCGACCTGCAGCGGTGCTGCAATGAAGGGGAAACGTGCAAGCGTTCCTTTCTGCTCTAAGTAATTCATCAGCAAGGGCGGGAGTACTAGAAAATAAGAATTCAATTTAGTTTCATTATTACTGCTACATTTTGACAAATTAAATTGTTTCTGTTTCTTCTCATTGGTCTCTATGTGGTCTAAGTGATGAGTGACGATTTTTTTATGGGGGAGGGGGAGTCTAAAAATGAACAACTGCACTTTAAGCCGTTTTTCAAGAAGGAGACCTTCGAGACGAACCTGGGATTGGCTATGCAACTGAAAGGGGTTTCTCCTCCTCTCTCTTGACTGTATGATGGAATTGTTTTGAGTTCAAATAAAACATGCTAGAACTAACGAGCTAAAATATTTCCATTATGTATCTCTGCACGAAAAGACAAAAAGTCCACTTCACCCGCGTCTGATGTTCCCTCAAAGCTTCAATAGGGTCACTTAAGCCTTTAACTCATATTCATAGTTGAACCTTATATATTGCAAATAATCCTGCGCTTTGACAAAAAGAATGCACTTAGAGTCTTTTGATTTCGTTCAACACCCCCTCAATATTCCCTGAAAGGTTCAAATTAGTACTCTTAGCCTTTTCGGATACCAAGGGTCAAACATGCCCCCTTTCCCAATAATAAAACCTTTCCCTGTAGGCATAGTTATTGAATCTTTCAACTATTATGAACAAAATTGTTACTTCCAAATTTTTATAGGATCGCTGGTCGAGGTATGGGGAGGTGTGGCTAAAAAGGACGTGGGAGAAGCACTGGTTGCCCTGTAATCACTTTCGACACTTAAAGAGGGCACTTGAACTCTCAACTTCCGATCAATTGAGCCCCCTCAAAAGTTTCTAAGACTACTCCTTCAATACAAAGTGTCCTGCAGAGAAAAAAAAAAACTTACATTGAAGCTATATATCTTACAGCTTCTTACTTACTCTGATCAATTATCACTTTAAAAACCATTTTACCATCTAGTTTAGGAAGGCAAGATCTTATACCAGGGTCATTGAATAAGTAACAAGAGAAATCGCTGTAGCTCGGAAACGATTTATTAAATTAGATCAAAACTTTGGCTACTTGTAAGTCACTCCTTTTGTTAAGAGTTCACGACGCTTCGTTCGAATAGAAAGACTTTCTTTTTTTCTGAGAACATCACTGTAATACTGGTTGTTATTGGCTCGTTAATCTTCAGAACAGTCAAAATAGGTAGGCTCCTGTGAATTCCACTCTCACTTAAGGCCTGCCATTTGAACAAAAAGTTGTGGACTCTTGACTAAAGGTTTGAGGACTCCTGACTTAAAGGATTCCTGATTTTGGTCCGAAATATATTTTTGCCTGATCCCTTGAAGAGAAAGGAGATAAAATCTGTTGGGTTTGGTGTATTCGTAATCCATTCTCAGTTTGTAGACCCAGTTCATTTTCCTTTTCTTTTTTATTTTCTAGTGTTTTGGACAAAAACAAAAACAAAAAAACAACAACAAAATATTCGAAAATCAATAAGCAAAACTGTGAGAGACGGAAAAACTCTAATGGCATTTTAGCAAACCGGTATATAATAGCCGCATATTTTAAGCTATTTTCCCAGTCTAATTTTTTTGCTGTTTATGAATCGCAGCTTATCCGTGGTATGGATTGAAACGGAATAGAAAAAAAAAATAATTAGGAAAATTTTCTAATGTTGTTTGTATGTTAATTTCTAAAGTGTAATTAAATGTTTTCGAACACCCACATTTATTAGACTTAATAGTAGAATTTAGAATTTATTAAGACTTATTATTTATATTACATAATGTAGGATAATGGTGTTTTGAAAATAATTTATGAGAATTTAGAGAAATAGCCTAAACTCAAAAATGGCGTCGCATTGACACAAAAAATATACAAATTAGTCTTCAAGTGACACTGATATGACACTGATATCGTCTAATATAACTCAGCACCACAATATCTACTGGAGTCAAATATTTTACCTCTTGAGCCAAAAAATTTGATTCTGCCTCAGTGTAATTTCGAACAGTCCTATGTCAGTGACCGTCATGGTTGTAAACGTGAAATATTAGTGTTACAGATTATTCAAACTAATAAAATTATCAACTCTGTCATGAAAATTCTTCTCTTTAGAATGCAACATTTAAGCACACAGTACTGCATAAAATTGCAAGGTGGGGTACATTTCTAATATTGGTGGGATAAATAGAATTTGACATCTTAAATAGTTGGAATTGTCTGTGATAATGAAACTATCATTAATGGGACGTTCTGACACAAAGGAAAAACGGTTTCCTAGTCTTTAAAAAGACTGCTTGGTCTGAAGCGTCTAGCTGATAGTTTTTCAGTCTAGTGTTTACATTTCAGTTAACTTTTTCTTTTTTTGAAGAAAATATATTAAATAGGCAACAGTAAAGGACTGATGTTTGACAACTGAAATTTTATTTCACTTTTTTTTTATTTCAGTTGTAATTTTTGTGGGACAGCAGAAAAGCCATAATTACGTTTACGGTTTCTCGGCTGTTTTTGCATAGTGGTAAAACTCCAAGGTCACAAAAACGCATATATGAATCTTAATCATCCCTTTGGTCCCGTTACCGTCAATTATATATGGATTATTGTACATTAGACGACTGACTACATGCGTTTTGCACTTTTTCTTCCATGCCTCCAGCAAAGGGTTTCCTAAGGCATTTGAAGCAGTTAAATCCGACCATTCAGGGTTGTTCTACAATCTGATTGAATGATTACCTTTGGCGCCACCATCAAGTTAGATAAATTTTATAGGACAGCAAAAACAAAATATGTTTAGAATTTCTCAATATAATAAAGGACTAGTCTTTGTACAAATGAAATTGCATTACCCATCCAATACACAGCAGAGGAATCAAAAGCTCCGTTTTCCAACTACTTATGTGAGTTAGAGAAGAGACTATAACGCACTCGGAAAAGATATTAGCTTTTAAACAGTTTGAAAGCCAATGAGAGGTGAAAATATAACAAATCCATCAATAGCGCTTGCTTAGATTGAGGTTAGAGGCTATACAACTAAGTTTTACAGAAACTCGTTGTCATACAGCGCCTTGTGAATTACCGCGGCAAAAAGCAACATAATTAATGATTAGCTTTCATTTAGATATCCCCTTATCACAGTTCGACAAAGTATTCTGCTTTTACAAACAGAGGGTTCGTTGTACGGAGTGTCTGCGTTTGCCCATTAAAGCAAGTTTTTACTTAGTTTCGTTTTATTTATGACATAAAAACGAGGGCAAGAGTGAAAGAACGAACTGAAAAAGACTTACACATTCCAGGTGAGGCCATGCCTATTCTACTAAGCACAACTTGAGTGATGCCACGTCTCGCAGCAATCTTTGACTCTCCAAGCTTGTTTCCATTTTCGTCAGTAACTGGTACTCCGTTCTATTATCCCAGTAAAAACAAAACAAAGAACTAAATCAGAGACCAAACAGATCAAACCAATCAAAAGGATTATCAGAAAGAGATACGTCTACTTAAAAATAATAGCTCAATGATTCTAAAAGTATTCTCATGGTGATCAATGGTGTGCGTTGCGCAGGTACCGATCTCCTCAGTCTCTGCCTTTGGCCGGGAGTACAATGCGTGGCTGGGGGCAAATCATCCGACGCCTCCCGTATTCTTGGCCCATATTTCTCCAGGTGATGGCCGGCGTTAACCCCTCGCAAATACGTCCTGTGGGAAATACCCCCCCCCCCGTGGAACGTAAGGTTTTCCAAATTCGATAATTTTATTTCAGTTTGTTTTTTTTTATTTTCCGTAGGGGGTAGGAATTTAGGTACTTGTGTATTTTACACCACTCATTCAAGTTTACGCTGTGTAAAACTTCAGAACAAACCGGTTTCTTCGTTAGTTTCTTTCAGCTTAGCGTGAGACAAGACAAAGACAAGTGACAGATTAGATGGGAAAGATATATTTTGGGCTATATATTTTCAAATGAAGGGGGGGGGGGGGTAAAGCATTTGGACAGTTTGAAGTCCGAAATACAAAAATTTACTAATTTTATTCTTTTAAAAATCAGAAGAGTAAAATGTCAGTTCTCCAGGGCACAGTTTTAGACCCAGCTTTCTCATACATATACATAAAACAACAACACACATTGGGTTTTTATGCTGATGACCCACAAATAATTGGCACTATCGATAACACTTCAGAAAACGCTGAAGCCATCCTAACTGATACTGACAAATTTACAAACTGGCTGATAGTTTAGACTTAAATTTGGTATTCTAGCGGGTAGAATTATTCTCTTTGAGAAAAATAGTCCCATGTGCTAGTAATTCAAGGAACCTAAAGGTTCAGAACACTTATACTTGCATCAACAACACAAATTGCATCAGCTCCCCTTGGCACTTAAGAGCTGTTATACTTTCTCTTGCAAAGTGGATCTCTTCGGTCATAGGAATGTTAATCTCTGACCACGATAGGTCATATCTTTCTCAATGGCGACGAAAGCAAGCTAGATACGCCATATAGTTCTTTATCGTGGTTAATAAGGTTTTCCATTGGCCATAAAGATATTTCTTCCAAGGGGGACACTCGTTAGTGCTTTTCTTCGTGAAATCCTTATGATCGTCAGCAGAAATGTTCAAACCGTGTTAACAAGCATTCTTTAAAATGTCCTAACCGGGTTAACAAGCGCTTCATTATGATGTCCGCTGCGTCGTAATCTCGAAAGCTTCGATTTCAAATTCCTCTATTAAAGATATTATGAGTAAGTCGGTGACCCAAAATTTTCCGGAATAATCATAAAGCTTACAAAACATTAAAATCACCTGAAACCCTAAATTTTTATGTTACGGAACACACCCTGGAGCTGATTGGTAACTGGATATTTTCGATAAAG
This sequence comes from Artemia sinica, assembly GCA_027921565.1. Lineage (NCBI taxonomy): Eukaryota > Metazoa > Arthropoda > Branchiopoda > Anostraca > Artemiidae > Artemia > Artemia sinica. The sequence continues at coordinate 33,999,822 of CM051274.1, read as the reverse complement.
AAGAAGGTGAGCTTACCTTTGGCTACAGAAATACTAGGCAATTTTTCATCCTGAAGCAAAAATTTTAATCAGTCCTGGGTCGGCCATCATCAGGCTTATTTTATTCAAGTGATGGACTTTAATTTAAGCAAACGGACTTATATACAGGGAATTACAACATACATAAGGGATTTGATTTAAACAAGGAAATTAAAGGAGTTTAGTAATGGTCAGCAAAACCTGGTTAAAATTATTATTTGAGGGCCAGGAATCATCCACAAGCCACATTTAAACTAAAACACCGTTCGTGTTAATGTGGCTATGTATGAAATGGTTCTAGGCGTTTACCCCTCCCCCCCCCCCACGGTAAATACCCCACGTGGAAAATAAGGCTTTCCAAATTTGAGAATTTTATTTGAGTTTGATTTTTTAATTTCCGCACGGGGAAGGAATTTTGGTGCTTGTGTATTATTCGCTACTCACTCAAGTTTACGCTATGTAAAATTCGAGAACATCACCGTTTTTTTTAATTTTGTTCGTTACTTTAGAAATAAATTTGGGCTATAGATTTGCACATTAGGAGGGGAGGGGGGGGGGTAAGTACAGCGGATCTGCATGCAAAATGTGTTTAGTCCCATTGTTCTGCATTTTGAGTATCCATCAAAATCCAAATAAAGATCATTGAAATATTGTATATAGTTTTTTCTGCGCTACCAAAAGTATTGTATTCATAAAACTTTACAGTTTCATGAGTTGTAATTAAACAAGTAGATAAGGTTTTTCAACTAAAGTAAGTAGCAAGTTTAAAACTTAGTATATTATGCGCCACTCAATCAAGTTTACGCTGTGTAAAATTCGAGAACACACCAGTTTTTTCGTTAGTTTCTTCATTACTTTAGAAATAAATTTGGGCTATAGATTTGCATATTAGGTGGGGGGGGGGGGTAAAGTATAGCGGGTCTGCATGCAAAATGTGTTTGGTACAATTATTCTGCATAATAGATAGATAGATAAATAAGCGTATTTTAAAGCCAAATATACGGCCATGAACATAGTAAAATAACATAAATGAAAGGCACAAATAACATAAACTTTGATCAGCGGTCATGATAAAACACTTAAATGAAACATTACATTAACCTAATAATAGTACTTAATACTTGGAAAACGGTCATTGAAAAAAAAACAAAAAACAATTAACACTTCGAAAAAACACTTAAATGAAACATTACATTTACTTTATACTGGGATTTTTGATTTCTTTAGTTAACAACATTTCCAGATACCTCGCTATTCCTCTGTAATTTTTCAGTGGCCATATACCTAGAAAGAATTGTTTTCTGACTTCAAACTATCCAAATACTTTACCCCCCCCCCCCTATGTGCAAATATATAGCCCAAATTATACATTTCCCATGTATTATGTCACTTGTCTTTGTCTTGTCTCGCGCTAAGCTGAAAAAACTAACAAAGAAACCGGTTTTGTTCTCGAGTTTTACACAACGTAGACATCAGTGAGTTGCCCATAATACACAAGTATCAAAACTCCTTCTCCCTATGGAAATTAAAAAAATAAAATTTAAATAAATTCTTAAATTTGGAAAGCCTTATTTTCCACGGGGGGGGGGGGTATTTTCCGCGGGAGAGGGGGGTCTTTTCCGGGGGGTGGGGGTAAATGCCGGCCACCGTATGAAAGATTGGTTTATCTTACAAATACATCACCGGGGAACAACAAAAACATCGTATCTGCAATTTTTAGAAAACCTTATCTTAATACATTTCTTTGAGATTCGCGTTTCGGTTCAAACACTACTCCGATGGAGATTACAAGTAAAAAGTTATTGCCCCTGATACCTTCTTATCTTGAGCATTCAAATTCAGTTTCGTGAAGTTTTTCCACTCTTCCGAAGTCCAAATTGCAGACGCCAGACTTCTGCTGCCTAGTAGCGATTTTGTCTTATGGAAATGGAGAATGTAAATAAATGGAAATGGAGAATGTAGTCTTGTCAACACTTATTTGTGACTTTTGTAGTATTCTAGTTTATTGTGGATAAATAGCATAACTCTACTGCACTAGATGGTCACTTTTTTAGTTATCCCGTGCCATTTTTGTAGAATAAACCCAAGTGTTTAATTTTGGGAAACAATGATGGAACAAACCAAATCAAAAACTTTTTATCAGCGTTGTATTGCTTTTTCTAGGTTCCTGCAGCGGGGGAGTGGGATGGTCCCAATAGTTTTTACATGATGTTATTATTTTTTGCTGTTTTTTTCCAAATCCCATACCACACTACCTTTATAATATAAACATAAATAGTAAGTTTTCAGTAAAAATACGGGCATAATTGATATTTTCAATTGAGTAAACTTAGTTTTTACTTATAGACAATCAATTAATTTTCTTAGGCAAGGGTTAGGAGGTTAAAAGGATTACTCTTTGTTTCTTTCTGTTTTTCAAATTTTCTGATCGACATTTTTAATCTGGTGTAAAATTATTAAGTTGGATTGTCCAAATCAGCATTGTTAATAAAAATTCAATCCACAGTGTCACAATATATCTGTAACTCCTACAAGAGTGCTATATTAACAGCCATAAGATCGGAAAGTCTTTTTTTGTAAAATTCATCAAAAAGTACAACGGAACAAAATAGGAGAAAAATTTCCAGTGATTTATAAAAATTAAACATCCCCCATCCCCTTTTTTACAGTGATACTTCTTTTATTGCGGTATTAGTTTCTTTAAACTTGATACAGGCCACCTTAAAAAAAGAAAATTAATGAAAAATATAATGAAAGCACATAAGTTATGCCTCTAGAACTGTGGCTAATAACTTATACATCACCTGGAAGTTTCTACCTCCTTCTCCCATACAGTGAAGTTTCATCCCTCCCACTTAGAGCACGTGTACCACGAGGGAAAATATAATTTATCTTTTATCGCAATCAATTAAATCGTCTCACCTGAATTTCTTGTCTCCTCATCATAGGGATATTGACACAATTTGCGGCTGCCACAGCCATAAAAGGAACACATCGACCAATCAATGGTGGCATTGCCTTTGTTAGTCTGTTTAACCCAAGAGCCGTTCCAAGAGCACCACCTGTTGCCAAGGCATATGATGTTAATAACTGCTTATTAGACATGTCAGAGCCACCACTTCGGTTTGTGTAATTGACAATGGCGTTGAAAGATTGGTTAAACCATTGCCAAAAGACAACCTCCTTTGTTGTTCTAAAACAGACTCAAACAGTCATATCCCTACAACAATAACCATTCATGATTTATAACTAGTATTTTTTTTTTTTTTAATACTTCGAACCAGAAGATCTGCCTTTTGCTATACCATCTGCCGTTCGTTTTTTCGTTTTCATCACTGACTCAAGGGCATAAACATAACAAATTGACAGATCTTCTTCATCAGGATTGCCACTATACTAAAATAATACTCGCTAAAAAACCATAAGGTGATGAAAAGTACTTTATTAAAGAATGATTTAAAAAAAGGTTCTTTGGCCAAAAAATAATCGTTTTAAAAGTCAGCTAAATCTAAAGCCAACCTAACCCTTGCATCTAAATTCGACTTAAGGCAGACAGTAAAATTTGTCTTGATTAGCGCATCAAATATGTCAGTGACAGTTATGAATATGTACATAGAAGGGGAGGAGAATAGTGAAAACCGAGGAAACAAAATATCACTGATAACAAAAGGGCTATTACAACTTTTTATAATAGAATATCTTTCAGCCTTTTTTCTCTTTGTCAGGAGACAATTTATAATCTCAGTAATCCATAGTTTATTTCTTAGAGCATTTTTCAAAGTTGGGCAATAACAAACTGATCAATGGTCGCCAGCTAAACCGGCGTGTAAATTACCACTTGGTAGGGTAACTTATTACAAAAGCACATTTTGTTCAACCCACACCCCTAATAAATTTTGGGAGGCGGTACCAAAATAAAAATAGAAATCATAAAAAGAGTATAAGGACAATGAAATTTGCTAGCATAAATGAATAACATTAAAAAACTTGGCTGACTTGAGGCATAAAACTGCTTTTATTTGCCAAATATGCTGTTTAAGTTACATTTTAGCAAAAATATACCGTTTAGCGGCAAGTTTCGTGGTTTGACACAATTTGCGGCGAAGCAGTAGAGCTCTTCAAGACCTAACCACTCTTAAATCTAAACCACTTCTTCTTCTCTTGGCGCTGTTTAGAGGTTATTCTCCACTTACTACTACTACTAACAACTGAACGCAGCACAAGCCATCTGAGGCCGACACGGCTACGCACGCTCCTCCTCCGTCCCAATCTATCTAAAGCCTCTCTCTTTACATCCTCCCAAGAAGTTTCCATTTCCCTCGAAATTTCCTTGTGAAATTCTCTTAACCCATTCGGGGACGACCTGTTTTACGTTTTGACTTAGACGATTGGCCACCAAGGACGATCTTGAGCAATCTTCATCCACTGTAGCTACAACTGTTCTTATCTTAGTGCGCAAAATTATTTTCCTATTCTTGCAAACTTTTTTCAGCTGTGAAAAAAAATACCCCGGGCCTTGGCTATTCAACTTTTAGCATCCTCACTGCACCCACCGTCTTTACTAATATTACTATCTAGGTAAGTGAAGCTGTCAAATTGATCAATCTTCTCGTGATTCAAAATCACCTCTTTACTTTCATATATTCCTAGTCTTAGCGACTTAGTCTTCTTAACATTAATTTTCAAAACTATTCTTGCACTCTGAACTCGCAAAACCTCTAAAAAGTCATTCATTTGCTAACACTTTCATCTAGGATGCTTAAATCAGCAGAATAATTTAAGTCCAGGAGAGTTTTACTTCCCCAATTGATTCCGTGTTCTCCCATTGTCTTGCTACGTTCCTTAGGACAAAATTCACCAAAAATGATGCGAGATAGGACGCAACCCTGCTTAACTCCTGATTTGATACGAAACAGCTACTAACCTCACTTCCTACCTTAACTGCAGCAATGTTATTCTCTCACATAGCATTAATCACTTTAATGTATTTATCTGGTATACCATGCAAGGATAGGACCTTCCCTAAAGCTTTTCTATCAGCTGAATCAAACGCTTGCTCGTAATCTATAAAATTGAGGACAAAGGAGTTTGATGACTGATGCACTTCTCAATTATTAATCTAAGAGTGAAAATTTGATCGCCCCTTCTTAAAAATACACAGTTTTTCTCTTGAAATTTATCTACAGCGTCTCTAAATCTAAAAAGTATCATCACACTAATTAATTTTCTTCCTACGGAAATCAGGATAATGTCTCTATAATTATCAAACTTACTCTTATCACCTTTCTTATGGAGGGGTTTAATCACAATTTTCCTATTTACCTTTTTTCAAGAATCATGTTCATAATCTTCAGTAATTTATCTCTAACCTCAAAACCACCACATTAAAAGAACTCATTTACATACTATCAGCACCTGGGGCTAAATTATTTTTCAATTTTTTAGTACTATCACGAATTCTTCTTCATAAAATAAATCTTCTTTCACATCCAAAGTGTCTCAAACTTTTCCATTCTTTTCTATATCTTTTGCTTTAACTCTATCACAGTGTAACTATCACATTCTTAAAATGTTCTTCCCGTCTCTCTTTACCTTTTCTTTATCACTTGTTGTGACATTTCATATGGTCTATCACTCAAATAATTCTTGTACAAGAACCCCCCCCCCCCTCTATATTAAACATAAAGCGTTTCCACTAATATTCATAGCTATGTTTCTAACTTCCATCCCTAAGACACCATATTTAAGAAACTCCTTTCCCATACCATCAGCACCTGGAGCCTTATTATTTTTTAATCCTTTTAGTACTGTCACTAATTCTTCCTCACAAATCAAATCTTCCTTCACATCCAAGGTATCACAAACTTTTTTATTTTCCTCTATATCTTTTCCTGCAACTTCATCTCGGTTAAGCAAATTCTCAAAATGTTCTTCCCATCCCTCTTTAACCCTTTCCTTATCACTAATTATGGCCCCGTTCCTGTCTTTAACTGGGACAATTCCGGATTGACTATTCCCTCTCAGTTTATTAACATGCCAGTACAATATTTTACTATTATGCTGTCTAGCTGCATCTTCCATATCCTCGGCAATTTTATCCATGGCCTCTACTTCTCACCTCCTTAGTTCATATTTTAATACTTTCTCCACTTTCTTTACATTCCTTTTGTTTTCATATGATCTATCACTCAGATAATTCTTGTACGAGTCCCTTCTCCTTTCTACTAAACATAAAGCTTTTTCACTAACATTCTTAGCTGCCGTCCTAGCTTTCTTCCCCAAGACACCTTCAGCAACTTCACAAATTATTTTCGTAAAATTATTCTATCCATATTCTACATTGTCAAATTTTAAGCTCTCTAAGTTAGTATTTAACTGTTATTGGAAAATTTCGCTCGGATTCTCATCCTGAAGTCTAGGAACATCTTAGCTTCCCGGAAGGTAGTTAATCTTCCTAAATTTCAGCTTTAAATTAACATTAGACACTACTAGATAGTAACCTTTACTTTTAACATCAATAGCAGCACTCCTATATACCCTAGAAGCTTGTATTGATCCTGCCGGTCTTCAGTTTGCAATAACATTATCAATAAGGTTAGCTGTCTTACCACCATGTGAGTACCATGTTAACTTATGGGCTTTACAAACAAATACTGTATTGGTTATAACTAGAATGTCATACCTACAAAATTGCAACGGTCTGTTACCATTGCCATTTTCTTTTCCTACACCAAATTTACCTAGGCTAGGATACCATCTATCCCTATTTCTACCGATCTGGGCATTAAAATTTCCTAATAAAAATACAATATTTCTATCTAGGACCTTGTCTATTTGTTGCTGTAGCTATAAATAAAATTTATCAGAATAGCTACTATCTCCCTTAGTCGGTTCTACAAGGTCATATACTATTATGACTGATACCCTGCACCTTTTAGTCATAAAATGAGCAACTAGAATTCTATTATTAATAACTTCCTAACCTAATCAAGACTTAGCAGCTTCCTTATTCATAATGAGCCCTACTCCACGCCTAAGCAACCCATCCTTCCCACCCAAGTAAATATACTGTATATCACCTAATATCATGTTTCCTACCCCTGGGATATGAGTTTCTGAAACTCCTAATAAGTCCTATTCGAAGCGTCTGAATTCCTCAGCCCAAACCAAGGCCCAATTTAAAGTACTTGGCCGGATTATCGATAATTTCCAATCATTTAAATTAGTTTGTAATTAAATTAGGTAAGTACCACGTTGAATTACAATGAATTACACTGAATTACGTTAATCGAGAACTGTCGGCAGCCTAAAGTCACAGCTTTGATGAAAGTGAAATCTTGATTCCATCTTAACTAAAATAAACTTTATTTTCTAAAAATTTGTTTTCACAGTTTTAAAGTTTTGAAAGTTCTCATGAACAAATTAACTTCTTGTTTATTTAACTGATGTAACTTATTAGTTTTTCTTTCGCACAATTTTATTTCGTTAGAACAAACATAACGCCACCCTTTTCAATTTTCACTCTCTGGGCTGGGGCAAAGCATATTTTCAACAGTTTGCATTTAGCGATCTTCAAACTACAAACCTTCAAAATGTATCAAAAAACTCAATTTCTCTTTTTATTTTTAGTATACTTAATCTAAAGAAACTAAAAAATTACACACAGAAATGTGTTATTATGATATCTAATCTCCAGCTTGCTATTTCCATGATATAGCAATTGTTAAGGATAGAGTATTCCTGTTCGTGCCTGATGATTTGGCACTAAAAACAGTGGACGTACGTAAACAGTTGTTTTCGAAGATAAAAAAAAAATCAAAAAATGGAACCGTGTGCGCAACAGCCACGCTAAGGTCTAATAGAGGCTTTTCCTCTGTTTAAACATGCCTTATCATAGCCTTTGCAATGCAGCTGGGTCCAGGCTGTGGCCAGTACTTCCTCGAGACAGGGGGGGGGGGGGTCCTAAGAAAACAATTAAAAGAAGCTGCGTGCAAAGACCAATAAGTCGCTTGCAAAATCAAATGAATGATACTTAACCTTTTCAATGGAGTTCAAATTATAGTGGTTGTTAGACAACCATGGAATGTTAAGTGAAGAGCAATTACTTAAAAATATATACGACAGAAGCACTGTAAAAATTGCAACTCTCAAAATTATTTTTCTCATAAACATTTGTTATAAAACAAATGTTTTATAAAAGCGAAAGCTCAAATCTAGGCCAAGGTTCCCAGTAATAATTTTAGGGCTGGTTCCACAATTTTAAAACACATAAAAAATATGTGCAAGTTTTCTCATTTACAGACGTGTATGGGCGAAAATATAGATGGAATTTTGAGAGCGAAATTTTTAAATTCTTAAAATCCATAAAAATTATTTCCATGGAAAGACCAACAAAACATGTAACCAGAACAAACTACGAACGAATGTCCGATTTTATTGCACACACCGGTGTAAAAGTTCATAAGTTGCGTTGTGCTGAATGAAGAAATTGTGCAATTTTTCACCAGAATTCAAATCAGAGTAGCATCCAGAAAACGCTGAAATGTTTAACGAAGTTTAAGCATTTGAGGCTCTCTCAGAAATTATGCACAGCAAGTGGCGCTTGCCCAGAGTGGTGGGGCCAAGAGTTTCGGGGTTTGTGCCAAGGGTGACGAAACTGTGCGGCACACGTGGCGTTCCGAGATGTAAACCAGGTGGCGAGGAGTCAGCGCCCTCCCTCAATGGTATCCTCACTTTCTTTGTTTTCACTTCTATCTTTCAAGTTTTTTTTCTAATACAAATAGTATTAGAAAAAAATTTGTCAGTCGTATTAGAAAAAAAAATTATGACCCGGAAAGTTTCAAATTATTAAAGAAATATGTTTAAGCATTAGCATTTAAGACTGGGATTGCTAAACCCTCAAAATCCAACTCATCATGAATATTTAAACTAACAGCTCCTTAGAAAAGAATATCTTCCTGGCATGTTTTTGGTAAACCAACCTCTCTTAAACAATCAGATGAATATAGTTAGTGTTTGTATAACAAAATTTATACAGAAGATTTATATCTTCAACGCAAAACTTCTGCAAAATTATTCTCAAAAATATAATTCTAATTTCTCTATAAATTTGATTAGCCTTGATTTCCCTCGACATTCTGATACTTAGATTATCGCCTATGTGCTTCAATAGAGCTTACTTCTCCTATTGGTTCCATATGTTTTTCTTCTCGATTTGATAATGTGTTGCAGGTCCGTTATTTTTGTCTTTCCCAATAAATAACTTAGCTCCATCTTCATATGGCTATTTTTGCAATAAACTAATTAAAAACAAAATAAATATTAAAAAAGTGCTTACTTACAGAGCAAAAGCATACAGTACAATTGTACTTAAAGAAAGTACTTACTTATAGAACGTAAGCATGCAGACGACAGACCACATGCGTTTTGCGAACTCTTTACACTTTTTCTTCCATGCCTCCAGCAAAGGGTTTCCTAAAGCATTTGAAGCAGTTAAATCCGACCATTCAGGGTTGCTCTACAAACTGATTGACTGATTACCCTTGGCGCCACCAAACAAGTGAGATAAATTTTATAGGACAGCAAAAACAAAATATGTTTAAAATTTCTCAAAATAATAAAGGACTAGGACTTTATAAAGGACTAAATGACTTAGTGCTTAAAGAAAGTACTTACTTATAGAACGTCAGCATGCAGCCAGTAATAACCATATTCATAGGGACTTGTGCACTCATCCGTCCAATCAACAACATCTTTTCACCGGTGTCTGGGTGGAATGCTGAGTCATAAATGCTTTTAGCGTCCCACAATTGGTTTAAGGTGAGTCCAGATGCATTGCCTGTCTGTCTAATTAAAACAAAAGATAACAGGAATAAGAATAGCACGAACACATAAATTATAAACAAAAATAGACGGCCTTTTGCTGAAATCTATTTACCAGCTTTAATGGCAACGATTGTAATCAATAAACAAATAATAATAATACTAAAAACTCATCACAACACCAAGCCGCCTGAGATCAACACAGCTACGCACGCTCCTCCTCCATCCCAAGCTATTCGAAGTCTTTCTTTTACACCCTCCCAGGAAGTTCCCATTTCCCTTAAGTCTTTCTTTACGACATCCTCCCATCCCAACCGCGGACGACCTGCTTTCAGTTTAGCCCTAGATATAAACAAATACAGAAACAAGTCAGCTCTGCGATTGAATATCAACCTGTAAAAAAGGAACAAAAGGTAAGATCTGATTTTTTAGCAATGAGAGAATATTACAGTTAGGGGGCACATGTGATACAATTTCTTAGTCTCAGTTCCAAACCCTTGAAAATGAAATGAAAAATTCAACCTAAATCACGAATAGAAATGACTAGTAACAAATATGCAGAAGTACGTTTGAACCCATGAGAAAATCCTCCTTTTTAGGATTTCTATAATTATATGAGAGAATCTGGTGTATCAGAGACAATCTTTTGTCATTTCTGTGTGCTTATTCAGACTATTAATAGTGACTGCAGTATTTTAGAGGTTATTAAGATGTGAGTTTCATCTTTTTTTTTTTTTTTTTTTTTTTTTTTTGTGTATGTTTTTTTGTTTTGTCTCTTTCTTTATATGTTACATTTAATTTAACTTAGGTTTAACTATTTTTTTCCCGTTGATAAATGTTTCCGAACATGGAGTCAAAATATTTGGATTTTCACTATTAAAGTCAAAATATTTGGATTTCTTTTCACTATTTTATTTAAATTACACCTGTTTTCCCTCTCTTGAATGCTGTAGAATTTTCTATGTTTTCCTATTTAAATTTTAGGGAGAGGTTTTGGCAGTGGAGCCAGAGAACTGTCATACATCTTAAGCACTCTCAGATTTAGTTTTACTTTCAATCTATAGCAGGTGTCTACCAGCATGCAAGGTAGAATAGAGCTTTCCCCAAGAAAGTAGAAACATGGGTTGAAGAAACGAAAGCTTGGCTTAACAGCTTCAGATAGTCCCTTCTGACGACACATTATTAGAATCTCCTCCAGCTCGCATACCGAACGCTCAGCCTCAAAGAAAAACAAGAACCATCTTTTTGTCCCTAGAAAAGAATTCGTGGGGACCATATTTTATTTAGAAACCAGAGTTTAAATATTTTCCATTTTCTGACAAAATATCAAAACTTTAGGCCAAAAATTACAAATAAAAAATAAGACAAGACAAAGCCATGTTCTGTTCTTTCAACAGAATTAATTTACATCTTATATTTTCTGGGGGGGGGGGTATATTCTTTATGTAAAGCTAGAGTTCTTCAAATTTATCAACATCAATTGGAATAATTAAAAATTGAAAGATTATATCTTTTTTGAAGGCTAGATGCTTTCTGACAGCCTCTATTTCTGGTTGGTTTAAAGTTTTCTAAAAAAAAAAAAAAAAAAAACTGGAGGCTGCAAATTCCATAATGTAACTAAGAGCAACTAAACATAAAAACTTCCAAACTTTCAATACTGCTGATGTGGAATACTTTCTTTTCAACTGCTTGGAAGATGGGTAGTTTCTTTGAAACTGAAACTCCTTACTGATCACATTATAACTTAGATTAAATTGGTTGGGGCTTAACAAGAATAGCCCCAGTCCCCCCCCCCCACCTCAAAGCAGGAAAAGTCTATTGGATCTCTAAGGGTCAGACTTGTGTCTCCATTGAAAAAATGATTGGAAAAACACTGCCCCAACAGTTCAAAACTAAATACACTATCATAAACTGCTATCCAAGCTTAGGGCTAAAAGATAAGAACAACAGAAGGGTTCCAGCACCTTTGGAAGTTCAATTAATCAAGCTATTGATGATCCTAAAAAAGAATAAAAGAAAAAACGTTTTCTATATTTGTTTTCTGTGAAAATTTTCAAAAATGTTTTCTTCAATGATTTTATTATGATTTTATCAAACAACATATAATTTTCTTAAAGTTAGATAACAGGGAGGGGATCATCTGTACCCTGGAAAGGGAGGATTGCAAGAGTTTCTTACCTATACTTGTTCACAATTTCTTTGGCCCTGTCTAGTTCTGAATCTGAGCAGAGAACATTTAAGGGATTTGTAGTAGTAAAAAAATGTTTTGCTCTTCCCCAATAAGTACTTTGATCCCACCGAGGTGCATCCAAATTAACATTCTTTGGCTGCTCATCTCCCATTTCCTGAAAAAAAAGGTAAAACTTAAAAGACTGCAGTAAATGCAATAGATGCTATCAAGAATCTTTTTTTTTTCAGTTTCAAAATATCTCCACTAAAAACAATTTCCTGGCACCCTTCTTAAGACTAAAACCCATATGTATCAATACAAATAGCCAAATAGAGTCAAGCCCAAAAAATTCCAAGTTCTCTTTAGCATTTTCTGTCAGTGAGATGAAAACCGACACAAACACAAGGAACTATGAGCTATCTATCATAGGTAGCACCACACCACATCCCAAGTAAAGAACAATGTGAACTTAATTTTTTTTTTTTTTAAGACACTTTGTATGGAAGGAGTTGTCATAAAAACCTAAGAAGGGGCTCCTTGATTGAAAACTGAAAATTCGAGTACCCTTTTTATGACTCAAAAGCTATTGGAGAGCAATCAACCCCAACCCATGCCCCTTTTTTCCTCCAAAGACATACAATCAAAATATTGACGCAAGCCATTTTGTTCAGTATAGTTAAAAGGCCCAGTAACTTCGCCTCTGGAGATGATATGACCTCCCAAAGCCCTGGAGAAAGGGCTGTAAGTTATGCAATTTGCCCATTGGGTACATTTAGTATTTGCTATTGGGAAAGGTGGGAATATTTGATCCTTTATCTCCAAAAAGGCTAGGGGTATTAAGTTGAAGCTTTCAGCAAATGTTGAGGGGAGTGTCAAACTAAATAAAAAAACAATATGTGTATATAAATTGCCAAAAAGCATACCTTGCTCTTTATTTGTCCCCTTCATTACAGAAAAAATCAATCAAATATCCGGGTAGTTTTCCCTTTTTAATTGTTTTGTACTGACATTGCCCAAGTTTTGTGTTTTCTTTGCTTGTTTTGTCCCCCACCCCTTTTTTGTATGTCCTTTGAAGTATTTTTTAATTGTATATATTATCTAGTTCCTTTTTAGCTTTATCAGTTTTTTTTACCCTTTAACTTAATTATGACACTGCATTTTAATTACTTTGACTAAGGAATGATTTTTCATTCTATATTGTTGTTTTGGCATTGTTTGCTGGTCTTTCAGTTTTCTTGTTTTTTTAATGATTTTTAGTTTGCTTCTTTTTTTTTTTACTCCAAAATTCGAGTTTGGACCTTTGGGGCTTGGGATAGAAACCGTCCGAAATAAATATCTTATCTTACCTGAGGAACAGCTTAGGGTATTAGGTTGAAACTTACAGGATACAACAAGGGGTTGAGGGGGATGTTAAACTAACTGAAAGGCACTGTGTGCATACTACTACTACTGCTTCTATTGCTACTACTGCTACTACTAATACTAATGCTACTGCTAAGGGTATTTTGTATATGTCGAGAGGATTCTGAATTAAATCAAAACACAATATATGCATGCAGATTGTCAAAAGGACGTCTTGGCAATATCTCAGGAACAGCTTAGGGTATCAAGTTGAAACTTTCAGGACATGACAAGGGGGATGTTAAACTGACCAAAAGGCAATATGCATACACTACTATTGCCACTGCTACTGCAGCTACTACTGCTACTGCAGCTAGTGTTAAGGTGAAAATTTCAGGGAATATTGAGAGGAAAGTTGAACTGAACCAAAACATACTTATGTGCATGTGGATTGTCAAAAGGGCACATCAGCGATTTCTCAGGAACAGCTTAGGATTAGAGTATTAAGCTAAAAGTTTCAGGATATGTTGAATAAAACAAAACACACCATGTGCATATTAGCACTACTACTCCTAAAACAACTACTTCTAAGGCTAAGTGTATTGAGATAAATGTTTCAAGGAATATTCAAGGAGATAACAAACTAAATCAAAAACACATTATGTACTTACAGGTTGTCAAAAGGGCGTATCATCAATATCTAAGGAACAGCATAGAGTATTAAGCGGAAACCCTCAGGGCTTGTTGAGGGGGTTATTGTGATAATAAAATGGTATTATGTTTATACTGCTGCTACCACCAGGGCTAAGAGCATTAAGCTAAAACTTTTACTAAAAAAAAATACAAATGAATGTGCATTGTCAGTTTAATATACATATGCTGATATTTGCTCCTTAAAATCTTTACAAATTTTTGATTTATTAAAGTTATAAAAGTGAAAACATTAAGAAGAAAAAAAATCAGTAAAGTGCAGATTGTGTTCTGACTTTTAGAAATCATAGGGGTTTTGAGCCCTATTCATGGTAATTTTCTTCTTGTTCTGAGTTTGACTCAGTTATTTATTGTAATTTCTGTACGTTTTGGGTCTCGTTTATTTATTTATGCTGATTTGTGGTAGTTTTATGCTTGGTGGATATTTGATTCTATTTTTGCTCATTTTTGGTTTAATGGATTTCTTTACTTTTTTTTGGAAACCTTAATTTGGGAAAAAAGTTTTTTTTTAATTAATCTCAAGAATGTAATATGGTGTTAAGTTGAAACTACCAGGAAAGCTGGTGGGGATGGAAAATTTAATCACAACATATTGTATGCATGTAGGTTGTCAAAAAGGCTTGTCAAGAATATTTCAGGAACTGCTGAGGGTATTAAGTTGAAATTCTCAAAGCTATAACTACTGCTATTATTACTAGTACTGAACTAAATCAAAAGAGTTTAAGAGAAGTTTAAGAGCATATAGGTTGTCAAAATGACATAGATGCAATACCTCAGGTACTGAATAGAGCATTAAGTTTAAATTTGCAGGGAAAGTTGAGGTGGGTGTAAAGTTAAACCAAAAGGTACTATGTGTATCCAGATTGTTAAAACTTTCAAAACATGTTGTTGGGGATATTGAACTAAATCAAAACACATTATTTACATCCAAGATTGTCAAGATATTTCAGGACCCACTAAAGGTATTAAGTTCTAACTTTCAGGACAAGTTGAGAGATTTTTAACTAAACAGGGCTGTTAAAAGGGTGCATCTGCAATATCTCTGGAATGGCTTGGGGCATTAAGGTGAGAATTTCACAGAATGTTGGGACAGATGTTGAACTAAATCAAAACATACTTTATGCAAGCAGGTTGTCAAAATTGTGTGTTTGTAATATCTCAGGAATGGCTGAGGGTATTAAATTGAAACTTTCAGGGCTACATCTACCACTACTACTATTGTGACTACTTATGACTACAACTGCAACTACAACTTTTTGCGACTGGGACTTCTTGCAATTGCTACTGCAGCTAATTATTTCTGCTTGTGAATACAATTGTGACTTCTTGCAACTGCAATTAACTGAATGTAAATATTTACAACTGCAACTAATTTTATCTCTGACTACTTGCAACTGTGACTCCAACTATTTGTGAAAGTAACTACCACAAAAAGGAGTAGGGCTAATGCCCCCTTTAGCTTCTAAGGACCAGAACATAGTTTGCACTTTACTGAAACCAAAACACATTTTAAAAGTTTTCTCTTTTATAGCATGAATCTCAGTGTATGTTAAATTGTCACCTCTCTTCTGGAGGTCCAGAGGAGTCCAGCACTAAAAGTTATAGGGAAGTTGTCCTTCTCTCATTTGAGTCATGTGACACCAGTATTGCCACCTTCTAGGTTGGACTTTGTTGGTTATTTGAGGTTGCTTGTAAGAAACCTGATCTTGGTGTTAGGTGCTCTATCAACCTAACAAATCACAAATATTCTTTGCAGGTAATTGTTCTCAAATCCAAGTAACTTTTTATCTACGGCTCTAGAAAGGCTCTAGAATTTGCATCCATAGATATCATGTTGTTGTCAACCAGCTACAGTTTCAAGTTCAGAGATTAATTTCTAGATCTTTAAATGTTATTTAACTTGGCGAATCCTGCATCTGCAATTGCAATTTGGACAATCTTTCTATCACAGCTGTTGCTTTGAGTTAGCATGCTACCTAGACACTTGAATTTACTGACTTCACTGATTTCTATTTCCCCAAGTTTATGACCTGCAGCTAGCAAAGTGATAATTCCATTTGACATCACCTTGGTCTTGTTCATATTGATCAACAAATTTGTTTGGGAGGCTTTTGAAACTAGCTCCTCAATGTTCCACTACATATCTTCTGTGAAATGAGCGGCAAGTCATGTCATTGGAAAGTTGCAGTCATCTTTCTCAGGGGTTAAAAAAAAAGTGTTTTCCACATTTCTTCACAATGGACTGAATCAAAAGCTTTCAGAAAGTCAATGAAAACCAAAATGATCTGTAACTGCCATTCCTTTGATTCTTCAAGCAGTACCCAAAGGGTGAAGATAAGGTTGCAACATAGTCCATTTGGTTGAAAGCCATGTTTTTTATTCCTTAACATAGAATCTACCTGTCCTTGAATTCCATTCAAAGTTATTTGGCAGAGAGTCTTATTTAAAATCTTCTGGAGTGTTATTACTCTCCAGTTATTGCATACTGACTTCTTTTTTTTCTTGTAAAGTTTTACATTCATAATATTTTCCATTGAGATTGAAGAGTCTCAGTACTCCATATCTGCATCATTAGTTCAAAAAGTGGTTTTCTGATAGTCTCTCTGCTGTATGAAAAGCTCCAAAAAGCAGATGGAGATTTGCTAGATGTTTCCAAGAGAAATTGCCAATGAATTTTTGTACCTGGCTGACTGAGTATATTTCAGACAGTAGGTTGTATGAAAATTGTGGTTCAATCCTGCTTTCTAAGGCTATAATGAGAGAATGGTTGAGATGGCTAGGGCACATTCTGCAGATGAAGGATGACAGATTGCCAAAGATGGCCTTTTTGTCCAGCCATCTAGGACTAAATGGAAAGCAGGTTGTCTGCAGTCAGGGTGGGAGGATGTCTTAAAGAAAGATTTAAAAGAAATAGGAACTTCCTAGGAGGGTGTGAAGAGGGAGGCTTTGAATAGATTAAGCTGGAGGAGGAGCGTGCATAATAATGTTGGCCCCAGGCAGCTTGGTGCTGTGGTGAGTTGTTAGTAGTAATAGTAGTTTCTGCTGTATTTAAGTATTTCAGATGGGAGTTCAGGTTGTCATGGCCAGCCGAGGGAGCTATATGTCCTTCACCTATAAACTAAATTTTTTATTAGAAGTGGCAACTGTTATTATTGTATGTAATTGATATAGATTGTGATTATTTGAAAAAAACTACGTTTTCTAAAGAGTTAAAGAGGCTGAGTTACAAGGTCGAACCTTAAAACGTACAGGGATTAGGAGGCACAGTTGGGGGGCTGCCGCCCCCCCAAACCCCCCGCTTTCGCAGCCTTTAAATAAAATAAAAAGTTTTTTAAACTGAAAGTAAGGAGCGACATTAAATCTTAAAACGAACAGAAATTATTCCGTATATGAAAGGGGCTGTGCCCTCCTCAACGCCTCGCTCTTTACGCTAAAGTTTTTATTGTTTAAAAAAAAGAGTTGTGAGAAAGTCAAACTTTAGCGTAAAGAGCGAGGCGTTGAGGAGGGCACAGCCCCTTTCATATACGGAATAATTTCTGTTCGTTTTAAGATTTAATGTCGCTCCTTACTATCAGTTTAAAAAACTTTTTTTTTTTTATTTAAAGGCTGGGAAAGCGGGGGGTTTGGGGGGCGGCAGCCCCCCTTTTGTGCCTCCTAATCCCTGTGCGTTTTAAGGTTCGACCTTGTAACTCAGCCTCTTTAACTCTTTAGAAAACGTAGTTTTTTTCAAATAATTTCTGCACGTTTTTGTAAAGTTTATTACTTATTATTGCTTGACTAACTGTTAGCTGATTGTGTCAGGAGTTAAAGTTGGGGGCTGCCGCCCCCCAAACCCCCCGCTCTTGAACATTCTTGTGTTAACGCTTTAATTCCTGAATACTCAAATCACGTCGTACAGGGTGCCTCCTAATCCCTGTACGTTTTAAGGTTCGAACTTGTGACTTAGCCTCTTTAACAGCCCCCCAACTGTGCCTCCTAATCCCTGTACGTTTTAAGGGTCGACCTTGTAACTCAGCCTCTTTAACTCTTTAGAAAACGTAGTTTTTTTCAAATAATTTTGTTTAAAAAAAAGAGTTGTGAGAAAGTCAAACTTTAGCGTAAAGAGCGAGGCGTTGAGGAGGGCACAGCCCCTTTCATATCCAGAAGCGGGGGTTTGGGGGGCGGCAGCCCCCCAACTGCACCTCCTAATCCCTGTACGTTTTAAGGTTCAAACTTGTGACTCAGCCTCTTTAACAGCCCCCCAACTGTGCCTCCTAATCCTTGTACGTTTTAAGGGTCGGCCTTGTAACTCAGCCTCTTTAACTCTTTAGAAAACGTAATTTTTTTCAAATAATTTAAAAAAGAAACTGAGTTTCTTTTTTAAACTTTAAATTCAGTATATAAAAAATTTCCTCTGACGGTGAATCAAACCCGGGTCTTCCACCTGACAGTCAGGAGTATCGACCGCTGTACTAAAGAGACACAATTGTAATTGTTTTTTAGTAAGTGGAATCTATTTTTGACGCAAGCAAATCCCCACAAAACTTGATATTTGGTTTTTGGAAAACAGGGAAGGAGTGATCAGATTGAGCTGAAATTTCGAGGATAAGCTCCCAGGTCCCAGGAAAGCTTATCCTCTAAATTTCAGCCCGATCAGACAACGTTAAAGGGGGGCTGTGGTGGGAAAAATTAACATGGGCTCTTATAGGAAAACGAGGTTTTTCGTAAATGTAAATTCGGGGGATAATTTTTTCGGTCTGAAAATATTAAAAGGCCCTAACAGTTCGAATTCTGCTTCGAATGAGTCCTCACTCACCCGGATCAGTTGCCAACTGTGGCCTGTAGGCGTGGATAACAAAAAAAAAAGAGAAATGAACTTTAAGTGGCTATATTTGGTTTTTGGAAAACAGGGAAGGAGTGATCAGATTGAGCTGAAATTTCGAGGATAAGCTCCCGGGCCCTAGTAAAGCTTGACCTCTAAATTTCAACCCAATCAGACAACGTTAAAGGGGGGCTGTGGTCGGAGGGTCGAAACTTCCAGCCCACTTTTACCCATGAAGATAAAGTCGGAGGGGGGTGAAATTTTGCCCGTTTCTTAGTTTGAGCTTGGGCTACAAAATGCGATTACTGCTGTCTCTCTGCGACCACTAGGACCGGAAATCGCTTAACATTGTGGTGGGTCACCTCTTTATAGAGGCACAAGTGTGCCTCCTTGATCTTCAAGTACATAAATAAAAGATTCTACTGAGAAGCTGTTTAATTTTATGGCAATTTTCGGCCACTTCATAAGGGTACACAGAAATAATTATCAGTCAAAATTAAGGGTGAGTAAAATTTACCCTTTTGTTAGAACAGAAAATACATGCCTGCTAGAATATCTTCTGAGATCAACAAAAACTTTCACTTCTTTTGAAAGTTGTGTAGTTCCATACCTTTATACATTGATTCCCTTAATTATCCTAAGAATCAGTCAGTAAGAGCAGATACATTGTTGGGTAAATGCTTATATATTTTACAAAATATCAAAATGATTTTGAGCTACATATAGTTTTTACTTTACAGCAACAAGCCTCAGAAATCTTCAATGATACCTGAATCCAACACAAGGGCTGCTTAGCCAAAACTTTTCTACATCATAAAATTGTACTTAAAAAAATTAAAGCACTAAAATTTTCAAAAAGCACATTAGAAATAAATGTATAGGCCATATTTACAAAACTCTGGTTGTATTTTTAAGCGTAAGGGCCTTCCTAACCTTAGCTGTAGATCCACTCCAGAAAGAGCCATTTATGCAGGACTAGAATTTAGCTTGAGTCTAATGTTAGATTCTTGTTTGAATGACTGTGTGCCAAACAATTGGTTGTGCAAAAATATGATTTGATCCCTTTTATGAACAAAAGCTTAAGATAGTTAAATCATGTTTTGTTGATGAAGAGTGACACATTACAAAGGACTGTGGTTTTTGGCCATCCATCTAAGCCAAATAAAAAGTAGGATTATTCCCCAATGGCTTGAGAAGAGGTCATAAGAAGGGATTTAAAGGAAACTAAACTTTATGCGGAAGGAGGGAGGGCTATAAAGTAAAGCTTAGAATAAACTGGGATGGAGGAGCAGCATCTACTCCTGTGTTGGCATTAGGCAGCTTGGTGCTGCAGTGAGTTCTTAGTAGCAGTAGTAGATAAAGAATCATTATTTACAATAACAGCAATTTAAGTTTAATAGTCTGACTAAAAATAATTGATCTGACAACAGTTTGTGACACTGCATCATATGAAAACATTACTTTTTTTACTTAAAAAATGAAATTTTGCAATCCTTGTTGCTTAGTTAACCAGAATTACCCAATGGTGACATGTCTACATTTTTCTCTGTTCCTACCCTTTAAACAAAGAAAACAATTCTCTAGAAGTCATAAAAAACAGGAGGACCTGGCAGAATCCAATTTAGAAGTGATGTGTCACAAGCCAACTGTATCAAAAGAACCAAACTTTACAAAGAGCTCCAAGCTCACCTAGCAAAGGGATAGAGGGATATCATAATTTATGGTAGAAAAATTGTCTAAAAACTTCTAATTCCCCTGCCAGCTCAGAGAGCTTTAAGTAGGCCCCTAACCTTGTAAATAGTTTCTTCTGTTGTGCATCAGTGAATGATAGTTTTGTTAGTGCAAAGTCAGTCAACTTCTTCTGAAAGTAGAAGAAGTGAATTTTTGTGTAGTAAAACCTATAAGGTTGACTGTTCCATTAACAAAACAACAAATAAAAAAAATGACAAATTAGTCAGTAACCTATAAATGCAGGAAGAAAGGGGGAATTTGTCTGTATATCCAAGAAATTTTCCAGGTAGGAAATATTAATTCTGATTAAGAACAAATGTGGATATCAATAAACCTATTAGGTAAGTTAGTCCAATTTGGTATGATTTACAGAAGTCCAAGTTCCCTTAACTTATAGAAATCTATCCATAAAATAATCAAATCTATTAATAGGCTTTAGAAACCTACTCATGGTTGGAGACTTTAACCTACCCTTTTGTCCAGTGTGCAGATGGCTCTGGCTATTCTGGATAGCAACCTATTAGGCCATTTTTGAGTGTCTAGCTAAGCATTCATTTCGTCAGGCAGTTGATTTCTCAACTAGGCATTGGATGGTCACAGTCCACCATTGCTCAACCTTGTAATAGAAGATGACTATGAGCTGGGCATCTGATTCAACAGGTGTATTCAAGAAAAATCTAGACAAAGAATGGCTACAGCAAGAGTTCCTGGACACCTGCAAAGCTGATGAGTCCTCAACCCAAATTTAGCAAACAACCCTTAGAAGTCATAAGGGAGCATTACAAGGATGAAAGTCATTAATTTTGCTCTGAGCTGCAATTTAAGGTAATGAGGCAACACTACATGTGGCTGCACTATTATCAATAAGTACAAGCAAGCAGCTTACCTCTGTATATGCTTCATCTGATGATGCCCTGCTCCCAGAGTCAAATATATATAATATTACAACTCTTATGTCCCTAAGTCTAATTATTGTCAATAGGGTATACTTGGAAACTCAACTGATGAAGCTGAACCCAAATAACTTGGTGGGACCTGATGATTTATGCCCAAAGCTTCTTAAAGATCTGCATGCAGAACTACTAAGCCTACTCATTTGCTGATTTTAGAAATCTGAAGATGAAAAATATGCCATCCAAGATAGGGTATACAGCCTATATAACTCCTATATATTAGGATGGTAGCAAGGAAGGCTCAAGGAATTACTGGCCAATCAGCATTAGTTCTGTAGTTGGAAAAAAACTTGAAAGGATTGTTTCACTGCAATACTGAAACACTGGATAAAGGTGCTCCCCCTGGAAAATATGTTAACTAGGATTATTATGCATATTATGAAGTAAGAATTGTTTTCTTAACATGTCTCCTTATGACCAGAACTGGTCCTAAATTTATACCCACTGGACAACCAAGATATTTTTGTCATTTTGCAACATATTTCTCATCAATAGTTGGCCAATAATGCCAAACAAGGCAAATTTAAGTAACATTCTAGTTTAGCAGATTCACAGAAGAAAACATCTTATTAAAAAGAAAGTAACATCATTAGACTTGTTAAGTTTTTTTTCTAAATATCATATTTGTGTTGGAGACAATGCACCCCTCCTAGGGGCATCCTGAGGGGGGAGGGGTGTGCTGCCCCCCCCCCCCTAACTTTTTTGGCATTCAGTAAAATTTTCACCAAAGGTGAAAATTTCAGCATAAATTTTGCAAAATTGGCCAAAATTAAGCAAAATTCCTGATTTCTGCAGAAAATTTGGCATAAATCAGGTAGCAATTCAGTAAAATTTACAAAGATTCCCTCCCCTAATAAAATGAGCCTTGGGATGCCCCTGAACCCTCCCCTACTGATGGTCTCATACAAGTACTAGGCTATGTACAAAACTAAAAGAACCCTCCCCCCCCCAAAAAAAAAAACAATGAAATTCTTGCTATTTTATGGCCTATGTAACATGTTTCTATTAGGCCTAGGCTACTCAGATTAGGCCTAGAAGATTTCCTTCCAGGGTATTGTTATCCACATTTTACAATCACATCAAAGAGTATTTTATCCATGTTTTCATTGTAGACTAATCAATTAGGTGAAACACAATTTTGGATTGTCAGAACAGTAGGCTAAATGTTTGGGGGTTGATTCAGGAATTGAATGGTAGCCTACTCAGTAAAGTTCTACAAAATCATATTATTGAGTTAGGACAAAAGTGAATACACCATTCAATGCCTTTTTTATGCTGATTACAAATATAATAAGCATTTCTATCGGAAATGAATTTCAGCCCCCCCCCCCATATATAGGCTATACCTAACCTAACCCATCCTAACCTAACATAACCCTTAATTGGCATATATAGGGGGGGGGGGGGGGCTGAAATTCATTTCCGATAGAAATGCTTATATATTCGTAATCAGCATAAAAAAAGGCATCGAATGGTGTATTCACTTTAGTCCTAACTCAATAATATGATTTGGTATATATTGACCGTATTCACTTTATTCCTAACTCAATAATATGATTTTGTAGAACTTGTACCACCTACTCTGCTGTTCTTTTGTGTTTCTTTCAAAGAAGTATAAAGACAAAAATGACATTCTCAATGAAATACTTCTAAAAACAGCAGCCAAGACTAAAAAAAATAGAACCAGCCTACTGTTACTGTGTATTTTAGAGTTGATTTTCCTTGTAGAAAACTAGTATAATGAACGTGCCAGAAAATTAAACACTTTTTGGAAATTTAAACATCCACGTTTTACAAATGTAAAATATAGATGTCATTCCATTGATTTTAAATCAAATATCTTTCAGTAGGTATCAACACATGGCTAATTGTAGAAAAAGCAAAGACAAATAGTCCGAGTAATTTAGAGGCAAATCTGGGATAACCCTTTTTAAGATTGTACAAAAACGATGTCATTTCATTTGTTGATAGATAAGTCTATCGATCATCCATCCATAGGTCATTCCTAGGGCAGAACTAAGGTAGATAGCAATAGAATTAAGGGATGAAAGATTGGATTGATTTTGGGTTGTCGCATGACGGACAATGTCAAGTGACGTCTATGTTGAATTATATCTACGTTGAGTTAAAATCAAGTATTTTGCAGTAGGTATCAAGACATGGCTATTCTTAGGCAGCACCATCGCGCTGCCTAAACAAAGAACGATGTTAGCACAATGTATTATTTTTTTGTCAGAGGCAACGCTATAGCGTTGCCTACAGTAAAGGCAATGTTTTATTATTATTATTATTTATTATTATTTTTTTCCCCATAGGCACTTCATATGGAAGGGGTCGTCGTAGAAACTTCAAAGGGGGCTCATTCAATTGGAAAGCGAGAGTTCTAGGACCCTTTTTAAGGGTCAAAAGTGATTGGAGGGCAACTAGCCCCCCCCCCCCCAACGCCCATCATTTCCCCAAACACATCCAATCAAAATTTTGAGATAGCCATTTTGTTCAGCGTAGTTGATTTCAAGATAGAAAATATCTTTTTGAGGAGGACACTCCCCCACAACCCTCAGGGCAAGGGTTTTAAGTTATGCCCGGGGTCATATAAGAACGATGTTGGCACAATTATTTTTTTCCTTTAGAGCAGGGTATTTTATATCGAAGAAGTTGTCGTAAAAGTTTCAAAAAGGGCTCATTCAGTTGGAAATTGGAGTGGCTTGTACCTTTTTAATAGTCGAAAGCGATTGGAAGGCAACTAACACCTCTTCCACGCCCACACATTTCCCGAAACACATCCAATCAAAATTTTGAGATAGCCATTTTGTTCAGCGTAGTTGATTTCCAGATAGAAAATATGTTTTTGAGGAGGACACTCCCCCACAACCCTCAGGGCAAGGGTTTTAAGTTAAGCCCTGGGGGCATATAAGGCTTTTATAGAAGGCGTTGTCGTAGAAACTTCAAAAAAGGCTCATTCGACTGGAAATTCAAAGAGCTAGAACTCTTTTTAATAGTCGAAAGTGATTGGAGGGCAACTAACCCCCCTCTTACGCCCATCTTTTCCCAAACACATCCAATCAAAATTTTGATATAGCCATTTTGTTCAACCTAGTTGAAAGTTCTGGAAATTATATGTTTGAGCTGGACACACCCCCCCCCACAGTCTTCAGGGGCACGGGTTATAAGTTATGCCCTGGGGGCATATGTGGTTCTTATGGAAGGAATGCTCATATAAACTTCAGAGAGGGCTCATTTGATTGGAAATTGAAAGTTCTAGTTCACTTTTTAAGCGTCAAAAGATATTGGAGGGTAGCCAGCTCCCCCCCCAAAGCTCTTTGTCCCAAATGCATTCAATAAAAATTTTAAGATAGCTATTTTGTTAAAACTAGTTCAAAGATCATATAACAAAAATTCCGGTGTCGAGACAACCCCCCAGGGCCCGGGGGCAGGCGTTGTAAGTTATGCCCTCGGGGCATATACGGGTCTTATTGAAGGGATGCTCGTATGAATTTCAAAGAGGGATCATTTGACTGGAAATTGAAAGTTCTAGTTCACTTTTTAAGAGTCAAAAGAGATTGGAGGGCACCTAGCCCCCCTCCCCTCCTCAACACCCTTTTTTCCTCAAACCCATCCGATATGAACTTTGGGACAGCTTTTTTTTTTAAATAGTTCAAAGACCATGTAACGAAAACTCCGGGGTCGACACAGCCCCCCAGGGCTCAAGGTCAGGTGTTGTAAGTTAGGCCCTGGGGGAATATATGGTTCTTATTGAAGGGATGCTCGTAAAAACTTCCGAGATGGCTCATTTGATTGGAAATTGAAAGTTCTAGTTCAGTTTTTTAGAGTCAAAAGAGATTGGAGGGCAACTAGCCCCCCCAGGCCCCTTTTTCCCCATATGCATCCAATAAAAATTTTGAGATAGCCATTAAGTTAAAAATTGCTCAAAAGTCAGATAACAAAAAACTCAGGTGTCTTCACAACCCCCCAGGGCCCGGGGCAGGCGTTGTAAGTTATGCCCTGGGGCATATATGGATCGTATGAAAGGGATGCTCGTATAAACTTCTGAGAGGGCTCATTTGATTGGAAATTGAAAGTCCGAAATCACTTTTTAATAGTCAAAAGAGATCCGAGGGCATCTAGCCCCCCCCCCCCCCAACGCCTTCTTTTTCCAAACCCATCTAATGAAAATTTTGAGATAGACATTTTGTTAAAAATAGTTCAAAGGTCGGAAAAGAAAAAATCCGGTGTCAATACAACCCCCCAGGGCACAGGGGAAGGCGTTCTAAGTTATGCCCTAAGGGCATGTATGGTTCTTATTAAAGGGATGCTCGTATAAACTTCATAGAGGGCTCATTTGTTTGGAAATTGAAAGTTATAGTTCATTTTTAAAGAGTCAAGAGAGTTAAGGGAAACTACCCCACGCTCTTTTTTCCCCAAACCCATCCGCTACAAATTTTGAGATAGCCAGTTTTTCGGAAATTGTTCAAAAATTAGATAACAAAAACTCACCCCAGGACCCGGGGGATAGGCATTGTAAGTGTTGTCCTGGGGGTGTATATGGTTCTTAGAAAAGGATACTCGTATAAACTTCAGAGGGGGCTCAATTGATTGGAAATTGAAAGTTCTAGTTCAATTTTTTAAGAGTCAAAAGATATTCGTTGGCAACTATCCCCCCACACCCCTTTTTTCCCCAAGCCCATCCAATAAAATTTTTATAAAAGCCATTTCATTAAAAATAGTTCAAGGATCAGATAAGAAAAATTCGTGTGTTGACGGAACCCGCCAGGGCCCGGAGGCAGGCGTTATGAGTAATGCTCTAGGGGCATATCTAGTTCTTATGGAAGGGATGCTCCTATAAACTTCGGAGAGGGCTCATTTGATTGGAAATTAATTGTTCTTGTTCACTATTTAAGAGACAAAAGAAACCGGAAGGCAACTAGTCCTCCCTCCTCCACGTCCTAAATGCATCAGATAAAAATTTTGAGATAGACATTTTGTTCAAAAATAATTCAAAGTTCTGATAACAAAAAAACCCGGTGTCGACACAGCCCCCAGGGCCCAGGGGTAGGCGTTGCAAGTTATGCCCTGGGGGCATATATGGTTGTTGTGGAATGGATGCTCGTATAAACTTTCTAGAGGGCGCGTTTGATTGGAAATTAAAAGTTGTAATTCACTTTTTAAGAGTCAAAAGTGATTGGAGGGCAGCTAGCCTCCCCCCACACTCCATTTATTTTTTCCCAGAGGCACTTCATATAGAAGGGGTCAACATATAAACTTCAAAGAGGGCTCATTCGATTGGAAATAGAGAGTTCTAGTGCCCTTTGCAAGAGTCAAAAGTGATTCGGAGGGCAACTGGCCCCAAAGCCCTTTTCCCCCAAATACATCTGATAAAAAATTTGTGGTAGCCATTTTTTTAAAAATAGTTCAAAGATCATATAACAAAAACTCCTTTACGTGTGGCCATTTCGTTAAAAATAGTTCAAAGGTCAGATAGGAAAAACTCCTGTGTCGATACATCTCTCCCCAGGGCCCGGGGAAGACGTTGTAAGTATTACTCCGGGGGCATATATGGTTCTTATGGAAGGTATGCTCGTATAAACTTCGGAGAGCTCATATGATTGGAACTTGAAAGTTCTCGTTCACTTTTTAAGAGTCAAAAGAGATCGGAGGGCAACTACCCCCCTCTTTGCGCCCTATTTTCCTCAAACCCATCCGATAAGAACTTTGAGAGAGCCATTTTTTCAAAATAGTTCAAAGGTCAGATAATAAAAACTCTGGTGTTGACACCCCCCAGTGCCTGGTGGGGCAGGCATTGTAAGCTATGTCCTGGGGTCGTATGTGGTTCTTATGAAAGGGATGCTCGTATAAACTTCAGAGAGGGTTCATTGGAATGGAAATTAAAAGTTGTAGTTCATTTTCTCAGAGTGAAAAAAGATTTGAGGACAACTAGTCCCTCCCGCCCTCCAAGTCTTTGGGTGTATCGGATGGATAAACCCATCCGATAAAAGTTTTATGTGACCATTTTGTTAAAAATAGTTCAACCATCAGATATTAAAGTTCTAGGGTCGACACAACCCCCCACGGCTCAGGGACAGGCGTTCTAAGTTATACTCTGGGGATATGCATGGTTCTTATAGAAGGGATACTCGTATAAACTTCAGAGAGGGCTCATTTGATTGAAAATAGAAAGTTTTAGTTCACTTTTGAAGAGTTAAAAGAAACCGAAGCTTAATTAGTCCCCCACGCCCTTTTTCCCCAAACCCATCCGATAGAAATTTTGAAATAGCAATTTTGTTAAAAATAGTTCAAACATCAGATAATAAAAACTCCGAGGTTGACACAAACCCATTTTTTTACTTTGATATTGTTTCTTTGATACCAGTTTTGATACTTTTATGATTATTTGATTTTGTTTTTTAAGTTTGATTTTGAAATAAGGAACTTTTAAAAACTTGAAATTTTCTGCAATCAAAAACGAACAAAAATTGATTAAAAAAAACTTTCCGAAAAATAAATTTTTCAAAGAAAAGTAAAGGCCATTTTACACTTAAGCTCAGTAGATACAAATAACTTTTAAAATTCAAACTCAAAACGACCAGAAATTACTATTAAAGAATAAATGAAACCCAAAACGAACAGAAATTAAATAAACAATCATAGCAAAAACATACAACAAGTAATAATATAAATGAATAAATAGATCTTAAAGCGATTAATGCTTAGACTGAATATGAAAGTCAAGCTTAAAACGAAAAAAAAAAAAATTCCTATTGAAGTATAAATGAAACTTAAAACGAACACAAATTAAATAAACAATCAATGCAAACAAACATACAATAAATATTAATGTAAATTAATAAATAAATCTTAAAACGAGTGAAACTTAAATTGAATATTCAAGTCAAGCTTGAAACGAACAAAAATCTCTACAAACAAGAGTTTGGGTATGACCTCCTTCTCTCACTGTAAAAGTCTAAAGCCTACTGCGTCATTGGCGCTTTACTGAAAACTATATGCGTCTTTCACAGTCTTGGAAAGTATAAAACAACACCAAATTGAATATTTGATGTATAATGATATTAATTGTTGAAAGATCCATCAGTTCAAGAATTTATTTCACTGCACTTGTATTTTCATTTTCAATGCTGTAAGAACTGGAAATGAAAATATTTGTAATATAATTCGTGTTCAGTTAGGCGCCAATGACGCAGTAGGCTTTTGGTTTTTATTTACAGTTAGGAAAGGAGGCAGTATCCAAACACTTGTTTGTAGTGAGACTATATTCGTCTGCAAAAACTTTAAAAAGAGCTAATAAATTTGACTGAATATTTGATGTATAATGATATTAATTGCTGAAAGCTCATCAGTTCAAAATGTTACTATAATTTTGATTTTTATTTTCAATATTAAGTACAAAAGAAAATATTTGTCATAAAATTGGTTTTCAGTAAAGCACCAAAGACGCAGTAGGTTTTAGACTTTTACAGTGAGAGAAGGAGGTTATACCCAAACTCTTGTTTGTAGAGATTTTTGTTCGTTTCAAACTTGATTTGCATATTCAATTTAAGTTTTACTTGTTTTAAGATTTATTTATTAATTTACATTAATATCTATTGTATGTTTGTTTGCATTGATTGTTTATTTAATTTCTGTTCGTTTTAAGTTTCATTTATACTTCAATAGGAAAATATTTTTTTTTATTTTATCCTTGATTTTCATATTCAATCTAAGCATTATTCGCTTTAAGATCTATTTATTCATTTATATTATTATTTGTTGTATGTTTTGCTATGATTGTTTATTCAATTTCTGTTCGTTTTGGGTTTCATTTATTCTTTAATAACAATTAATTAAAAAAAATTTTTCCGCAAAATAAGTTTTTCAAATAAAAGTAAAGAGCTCCATTTAACAAAAAATGAGCAAAAATAAAATCAAATAACCTACCAAGGTCGAAACTACCACAAATCAGCATCGATAAATAAATGAAACCCAAAACGAACAACAATTACAAAAAATAACCGAATCAAACTCAAAACGAGCAGAAATTAACATAAGCTGGGCGCAAAACCCCTATGCCTTCCCAAGGCCAGAACAAAACTTGCACTTTACTGAAAAAAATATAAATGTTTTTACTTTTATAACTTTAATAAATCAAATAATTTTAACATTTTGATTACTAAATATCAGTATATGTACATTAAACTGACAATGCACATTCATTTGTATTTTTTCAGTAAAGTGCAAATTTTGTTCTGGCCCTGGGAAGGCTTAGGGGTTTTGCGCCCAATCTATGTTCCTTTCTGCTCGTTTTGAGTTTGAATCGGTTATTTTTTGTAACTTCTGTTCGTTTTGGGTTTCATTTATTTATCGATGCGGATTTGTGGTAGATTCGAGCTTGGTAAATTATTTGATTTTATTTTTGCTCATTTTTTGTTTAATGGAGTTCTTTACTTTTCTTTGAAAAACTTATTTTGTGGAAAAAGTTTTTTTAATTAATCAAAGTGAAAAAATGGGTTTGTGTCAACCTCGGAGTTTTTATTATCTGATGTTTGAACTATTTTTAACAAAATTGCCATCTCAAAATTTTTATCGGATGGGTTTGGGGAAAAAGGGCTTGGGGGATCTAGATTAAGCTTCGGTCTCTTTTGACTCTTTAAAAGTGAACTAGAACTTTCTATGTTCAATCAAATGAGCCGTCTCTGAAGTTTATCCGAGTATCCCTTCTATAGGAACCATATATATCCCCAGCGTATAACTTACAACGCCTATCCCTGGGCCCTGGGGGGTTGTGTTGACCATGGAGTTTTAATATCTGATGGTTGAACTATTTTTAACAAAATGGTAACTTGAAATTTTTATCGGATGGGTGTATCCATCCGATACGCCCATAGGCGTGGAGGGAGAGAGGGGCTAGTTGCCCTCTCATCTTTTTTCACTCTGAGAAAATGAACTATAACTTTTAATTTCCATTCAAATGAACCTTCTCTGAAGTTTATACGAGCATACCTTCCATAAAAACCATATATTCCCCCAGAGCAATACTTACAATGCTTTCCCGGCCCTGGAGGGGGGGGGGATTGTGTCGACACAGGAGTTTTTCTTATCTGATCTTTGAACCATTTTTAACGAAATGACCATACGTAAAGGTGTATTTGTTACATGAACTTTCAACTATTTTTAACAAAATGGCTACCTCAAATTTTTTATCAGATATATTTGGGGAAAAAGGGCTTGGGGGGTCAGTTGCCCTCTGATTACTTTTGACTCTTAAAAAGGGCACTAGAACTCTCGATTTCCAATCGAATGAGCCCCTTTTGAAGTTTATACGACGACCCTTCTATATGAAGTGCCTCTGGGAAAAAAAATAAATGGAGTGTGGGGGGAGGCTAGCTGCCCTCCAATCACTTTTGACTCTTAAAAAGTGAATTACAACTTTCAATTTCCAATCAAATGAGCCCTCTAGGAATTTTATACGAACATTCCTTCCATAACAACCATATATGAGTAGAAAGGGGGGTACCAGCCCCACGATTCACCCCTTTTGCCACCTACAACTTTTTTTAATGTTGACGGGGCTCCTAATATGGGCATAGAGTCCCTAGGGAGAACACGTGGTTAATGGGGTCAATGACCTCTTTTTCCAAGGTCGATTTGTTGATGTTGTTGTTTGAGAACACGTGGTTATAGGGGTCAATGACCTAAATTTCCAAAGGTGTTGATATTGTTGTTGTTTTGGGCAAGTGCACGTTCGAGATGAATGTTATGTCGTCATTGGGAATTTGGAACACCTGTGCTGTCGACCTCAATTCCCCTTTCGTGAATCAATAATTCCCCTTAGAAACAACAAATTAATTCCCCTTTCTTGACAGATCAATCAACCAATGACATCATCTGTCAGACCTTAAAAATTTTCGCCTAGAAACGATTCTCCAGGAATAGATCCAAGTCATTAATGTCTTTGCCTCGGAAACAACTCTACTGGTCGAACTCCAAAAGATATTAATAACCAAACGCAATGGAAACAATTCTCAAAGAAACATCTTAGCGATGAATTGTTTTAGCCTGGGAATCAGGTTTCTTAGTAATTTGAAATGTGTCAGCGCAGAGATGCCAAAAACAAAAGGAACACGCTGAAATTACGTTTAGGGATTATTTGGGCGAAACCGTTTTAGACATTTTATGGAATTATTTCGGCGAAACAGTTAGAGACATTTTAAAAGATGATTTAAAAGATGATTTTAGAAGAGGATTTGAGGGTGAAACTCTGTGGTCGTTATAATACACAAGTTCCATTTGAACAGTGTTGTGAGGTCCCCTACCACAACCCCAAAGGGTTCCGATCCCCCCACCCCAACCCCAAAGGAAGCCCCCGGTCCTCAAAGGTTCTCCGGGCTCCCAAAGGGCCCCCGGCGCCCCAAAGGCTCCTGAGCCACCATTTTAATACTTTTTTAAGGCTTTATTATATCTTTTCAGAACAAATTATTATTTTAGGGAATTATTTCGGCGAAACAGTTAGAGAAATTTTAAAAGATGATTTTTGAAGAGATTTTAGAAGAGGATTTGAGGGTGAAACTCTGTGGTCGTTATAATACACAAATTCCATTTGAACAGTGTCGTGAGGTCCTCTATCCCCAACCCCAAAGGGTTCCGATCCCCCTACCCCAACCCCGAATGAAGCCCCTGGTCCTCAAAGGTCCCCCAAGCTCCCAAAGGACCGTCCGGCCCTCAAGCCCCCCCCCCAGACCCTCAAAGGCCCTCCCCGGGCCCCATCTTTCGTTGATGTGTGTTGTCTGAAACCTATGATTTGGGGAGTATGGGTTGCTATTTTTGACTTTTCTGAGTTGGATTTCTTAGTCTTTCATAGGTATGTGTTGTCTGAAACCTATGATTTGGGATGGATGGTTTGCTATTTTTGACTTTTCTAAGCTGGATTTCTTACCCTTTCATAGGTGTGTGTTGTCAGAAAATTATGATTTGGGATGTGTAGTTTGCAAGTTGGACTTTTCAGAGCTAGGATTCTTAGTCTCTCATATGCGTTTGCTGTCTGAAACCTATAGTTTGGGATGAATAGTTTGCTATTTCAGGCTTTTATGAGCTAGGTTTCCTAGTATTTCGTAGGTGAATTTTGTCTGAAACTTATGATTTGGGATATATAAATTACTATTTCGGGCTTTTCTGAGCTAGATTTCTTAGTCTTTCGTTGGTGTGTGTTGTCTGAAACCTATGATTTGGGATGGGTGGATTGCTATTTTTGACTTTTCTGAGCTGGATTTCTTAGCCTTTCATAGGTGTGTGTTGTCTGAAACTTATGATTTGGGATGGTTAATTTGCTATTTCCAGCTTTTATTAGCTAGGTTTCTTAGCCTTTCATAGGTGTGTCTTGTCAGAAAATTATGATTTGGGATGTGTAGTTTGCTATTTGGACTTTTCAGAGCTAGGATTCTTAGTCCCTCATAGGTGTTTGTTGTCTGAAACCTATAGTTTGGGATGAGTAGTTTGCTATTTTTGACTTTTCTGAGCTGGATTTCTTACCCTTTCATAGGTGTGTGTTGTCAGAAAATTATGATTTGGGATGTGTAGTTTTCTAGTTGGACTTTTCAGAGCTAGGATTCTTAGTCTCTCATAGGCGTTTGTTGTCTGAAACCTATAGTTTGGGATGAATAGTTTGCTATTTCAGGCTTTTATGAGCTAGGTTTCCTAGTATATCGTAGGTGTGTGTTGTCTGAAACTTATGATTTGGGATATGTAAATTACTATTTCGGGCTTTTCCGAGCTAGATTTCTTAGTCTTTCGTTGGTGTGTGTTGTCTGAAACCTATGATTTGCGGAGTATGGGTTGCTATTTTTGACTTTTCTGAGTTGGATTTCTTAGTCTTTCATAGGTATGTGTTGTCTGAAACCTATGATTTGGGATGGATGGTTTGCTATTTTTGACTTTTCTAAGCTGGATTTCTTACCCTTTCATAGGTGTGTGTTGTCAGAAAATTATGATTTGGGATGTGTAGTTTGCAAGTTGGACTTTTCAGAGCTAGGATTCTTAGTCTCTCATATGCGTTTGCTGTCTGAAACCTATAGTTTGGGATGAATAGTTTGCTATTTCAGGCTTTTATGAGCTAGGTTTCCTAGTATTTCGTAGGTGAATTTTGTCTGAAACTTATGATTTGGGATATATAAATTACTATTTCGGGCTTTTCTGAGCTAGATTTCTTAGTCTTTCGTTGGTGTGTGTTGTCTGAAACCTATGATTTGGGATGGGTGGATTGCTATTTTTGACTTTTCTGAGCTGGATTTCTTAGCCTTTCATAGGTGTGTGTTGTCTGAAACTTATGATTTGGGATGGTTAATTTGCTATTTCCAGCTTTTATTAGCTAGGTTTCTTAGCCTTTCATAGGTGTGTCTTGTCAGAAAATTATGATTTGGGATGTGTAGTTTGCTATTTGGACTTTTCAGAGCTAGGATTCTTAGTCCCTCATAGGTGTTTGTTGTCTGAAACCTATAGTTTGGGATGAGTAGTTTGCTATTTTTGACTTTTCTGAGCTGGATTTCTTACCCTTTCATAGGTGTGTGTTGTCAGAAAATTATGATTTGGGATGTGTAGTTTTCTAGTTGGACTTTTCAGAGCTAGGATTCTTAGTCTCTCATAGGCGTTTGTTGTCTGAAACCTATAGTTTGGGATGAATAGTTTGCTATTTCAGGCTTTTATGAGCTAGGTTTCCTAGTATATCGTAGGTGTGTGTTGTCTGAAACTTATGATTTGGGATATGTAAATTACTATTTCGGGCTTTTCCGAGCTAGATTTCTTAGTCTTTCGTTGGTGTGTGTTGTCTGAAACCTATGATTTGCGGAGTATGGGTTGCTATTTTTGACTTTTCTGAGTTGGATTTCTTAGTCTTTCATAGGTATGTGTTGTCTGAAACCTATAGTTTGGGATGAGTAGTTTGCTATTTTTGACTTTTCTGAGCTGGATTTCTTACCCTTTCATAGGTGTGTGTTGTCAGAGAATTATGATTTGGGATGTGTAGTTTTCTAGTTGGACTTTTCAGAGCTAGGATTCTTAGTCTCTCATAGGCGTTTGTTGTCTGAAACCTATAGTTTGGGATGAATAGTTTGCTATTTCAGGCTTTTATGAGCTAGGTTTCCTAGTATTTCGTAGGTGTGTGTTGTCTGAAACTTATGATTTGGGAAATGTAAATTACTATTTCGGGCTTTTCTGAGCTAGATTTCTTAGTCTTTCGTTGGTGTGTGTTGTCTGAAACCTATGATTTGGGATGGGTGGATTGCTATTTTTGACTTTTCTGAGCTGGATTTCTTAGCCGTTCATAGGTGTGTGTTGTCTGAAACTTATGATTTGAGATGGTTAATTTGCTATTTCCGGCTTTTATTAGCTAGGTTTCTTAGCCTTTCATAGGTGTGTGTTGTCAGAAAATTATGATTTGGAATGTGCAGTTTGCTTTTTGGACTTTTCAGAGCTAGGATTCTTAGTCTCTCATGGGCGTTTGTTGTCTGAAACTTCTAGTTTGAGATGAATAGTTTGCTATTTCAGGCTTTTCTGAGCTAAGGTTTCATAGTATTTCGTAGGTGAATGTTGTCTGAAACTTATGATTTGGGATATGTAAATTACTATTTCGGGCTTTTCTAAGCTAGATTTCTTAGTCTTTCGTTGGTGTGTGTTGTCTGAAACCTATGATTTGGGATGGATGGATTGCTATTTTTGACTTTTCTGAGCTGGATTTCTTAGCCTTTCATAGGTGTGTGTTGTCTGAAACCTATGATTTGGGATGGTTAATTTGCTATTTTTGACTTTTCTGAGCTAGGTTTCTTAGCCATTCATAGGTGTGTGCTGTCAGAAAATTACGATTTGGGATTTGTAGTTTGCATTTTGGACTTTTCAGAGCTAGGATTCATAGTCCCTCATAGGTGTTTTTTGTCTGAAACCTATAGTTTGGGATGAGTAGTTTGCTATTTCAGGCTTTTCTGAGCTAAGGTTTCTTAGTATTTCATAGGTGTGTGTTGTCTGAAACTTATGATTTGAGGTGTGTAATTTGCTATTTCCGACTTTTCATAACCAGATTTCTTAGTCTTTCGTAGGTGTGTGGTGTCTGAAACCTATGATTTGGGATGTGTGGGTTGCTATTTTTGACTTTTCAGAGCTGGATTTCTTAGCCTTTCGTAGGTGTGTGTTGACTGAAACCTATGATTTGGGAATGAGTGGTTTGCTATTTTGGACTTTTCTGAGCTGGATTTCTTACCCTTTCATAGGTGTGTGTTGTCAGAAAATTATGATTTGGGATGTGTAGTTTGCAAGTTGGACTTTTCAGAGCTAGGATTCTTAGTCTCTCATAGGCGTTTGCTGTCTGAAACCTATAGTTTGGGATGAATAGTTTGCTATTTCAGGCTTTTATGAGCTAGGTTTCCTAGTATTTCGTAGGTGTGTGTTGTCTGAAACTTATGATTTGGGATATGTAAATTACTATTTCGGGCTTTTCTGAGCTAGATTTCTTAGTCTTTCGTTGGTGTGTGTTGTCTGAAACCTATGATTTGGGATGGGTGGATTGCTATTTTTGACTTTTCTGAGCTGGATTTCTTAGCCTTTCATAGGTGTGTGTTGTCTGAAACTTATGATTTGGGATGGTTAATTTGCTATTTCCCGTTTTTTTAGCTAGGTTTCTTAGCCTTTCATAGGTGTGTCTTGTCAGAAAATTATGATTTGGGATGTGTAGTTTGCTATTTGGACTTTTCAGAGCTAGGATTCTTAGTCCCTCATAGGTGTTTGTTGTCTGAAACCTATAGTTTGGGATGAGTAGTTTGCTATTTTTGACTTTTCTGAGCTGGATTTCTTACCCTTTCATAGGTGTGTGTTGTCAGAAAATTATGATTTGGGATGTGTAGTTTTCTAGTTGGACTTTTCAGAGCTAGGATTCTTAGTCTCTCATAGGCGTTTGTTGTCTGAAACCTATAGTTTGGGATGAATAATTTGCTATTTCAGGCTTTTATGAGCTAGGTTTCCTAGTATTTCGTAGGTGTGTGTTGTCTGAAACTTATGATTTGGGATATGTAAATTACTATTTCGGGCTTTTCCGAGCTAGATTTCTTAGTCTTTCGTTGGTGTGTGTTGTCTGAAACCTATGATTTGCGGAGTATGGGTTGCTATTTTTGACTTTTCTGAGTTGGATTTCTTAGTCTTTCATAGGTATGTGTTGTCTGAAACCTATGATTTGGGATGGATGGTTTGCTATTTTTGACTTTTCTGAGCTGGATTTCTTACCCTTTCATAGGTGTGTGTTGTCAGAAAATTATGATTTGGGATGTGTAGTTTGCAAGTTGGACTTTTCAGAGCTAGGATTCTTAGTCTCTCATAGGCGTTTGCTGTCTGAAACCTATAGTTTGGGATGAATAGTTTGCTATTTCAGGCTTTTATGAGCTAGGTTTCCTAGTATTTCGTAGGTGAATGTTGTCTGAAACTTATGATTTGGGATATGTAAATTACTATTTCGGGCTTTTCTGAGCTAGATTTCTTAGTCTTTCGTTGGTGTGTGTTGTCTGAAACCTATGATTTGGGATGGGTGGATTGCTATTTTTGACTTTTCTGAGCTGGATTTCTTAGCCGTTCATAGGTGTGTGTTGTCTGAAACTTATGATTTGGGATGGTTAATTTGCTATTTCCGGCTTTTATTAGCTAGGTTTCTTAGCCTTTCATAGGTGTGTCTTGTCAGAAAATTATGAT
This sequence comes from Artemia sinica, assembly GCA_027921565.1. Taxonomy (NCBI): domain Eukaryota; kingdom Metazoa; phylum Arthropoda; class Branchiopoda; order Anostraca; family Artemiidae; genus Artemia; species Artemia sinica. The sequence goes on along the minus strand of CM051274.1, from coordinate 33,962,567 downwards.
TTGGGATGTGTAGTTTGCTATTTGGACTTTTCAGAGCTAGGATTCTTAGTCCCTCATAGGTGTTTGTTGTCTGAAACCTATAGTTTGGGATGAGTAGTTTGCTATTTTTGACTTTTCTGAGCTGGATTTCTTACCCTTTCATAGGTGTGTGTTGTCAGAGAATTATGATTTGGGATGTGTAGTTTTCTAGTTGGACTTTTCAGAGCTAGGATTCTTAGTCTCTCATAGGCGTTTGTTGTCTGAAACCTATAGTTTGGGATGAATAGTTTGCTATTTCAGGCTTTTATGAGCTAGGTTTCCTAGTATCTCGTAGGTGTGTGTTGTCTGAAACTTATGATTTGGGAAATGTAAATTACTATTTCGGGCTTTTCCGAGCTAGATTTCTTAGTCTTTCGTTGGTGTGTGTTGTCTGAAACCTATGATTTGGGATGGGTGGATTGCTATTTTTGACTTTTCTGAGCTGGATTTCTTAGCCGTTCATAGGTGTGTGTTGTCTGAAACTTATGATTTGAGATGGTTAATTTGCTATTTCCGGCTTTTATTAGCTAGGTTTCTTAGCCTTTCATAGGTGTGTGTTGTCAGAAAATTATGATTTGGAATGTGTAGTTTGCTTTTGGACTTTTCAGAGCTAGGATTCTTAGTCTCTCATAGGCGTTTGTTGTCTGAAACTTCTAGTTTGGGATGAATAGTTTGCTATTTCAGGCTTTTCTGAGCTAAGGTTTCATAGTATTTCGTAGGTGAATGTTGTCTGAAACTTATGATTTGGGATATGTAAATTACTATTTCGGGCTTTTCTAAGCTAGATTTCTTAGTCTTTCGTTGGTGTGTGTTGTCTGAAACCTATGATTTGGGATGGATGGATTGCTATTTTTGACTTTTCTGAGCTGGATTTCTTAGCCTTTCATAGGTGTGTGTTGTCTGAAACCTATGATTTGGGATGGTTAATTTGCTATTTTTGACTTTTCTGAGCTAGGTTTCTTAGCCATTCATAGGTGTGTGCTGTCAGAAAATTACGATTTGGGATTTGTAGTTTGCATTTTGGACTTTTCAGAGCTAGGATTCATAGTCCCTCATAGGTGTTTGTTGTCTGAAACCTATAGTTTGGGATGAGTAGTTTGCTATTTCAGGCTTTTCTGAGCTAAGGTTTCTTAGTATTTCATAGGTGTGTGTTGTCTGAAACTTATGATTTGAGGTGTGTAATTTGCTATTTCCGACTTTTCATAACCAGATTTCTTAGTCTTTCGTAGGTGTGTGGTGTCTGAAACCTACGATTTGGGATGTGTGGGTTGCTATTTTTTGACTTTTCAGAGCTGGATTTCTTAGCCTTTCGTAGGTGTGTGTTGACTGAAACCTATGATTTGGGAATGAGTGGTTTGCTATTTCGGACTTTTCTGAGCGAGATTTCTTAGCTTTTCATAGGTGTGTGCTTTCAGAAAATTATGATTTGGGAGGTGTAGTTTGCTTTTTGGACTTTTCAGAGCTAGGATTCTTAGTCCCTCATAGGTGTTTGTTGTCTGAAACTTCGAGTTTGGGATGAGTAGTTGGCTATTTCAGGCTTTTCTGAGCTAAGGTTTCTTAGTATTTCGTAGGTGAATGTTGTCTGAAACTTATGATTTGGGATATGTAAATTACTATTTCGGGCTTTTCTGAGTTGGATTTCTTAGTCTTTCATAGGTATGTGTTGTCTGAAAGCTATGATTTGGGATGGGTGGTTTGCTATTTTTGTCTTTTCTGAGCTGGATTTCTTACCCTTTCATAGGTGTGTGTTGTCAGAAAATTATGATTTGGGATGTGTAGTTTGCTAGTTGGACTTTTCAGAGCTAGGATTCTTAGTCTCTCATAGACGTTTGTTGTCTGAAACCTATAGTTTGGGATGAATAGTTTGCTATTTCAGGCTTTTATGAGCTAGGTTTCCTAGTATTTCGTAGGTGTGTGTTGTCTGAAACTTATGATTTGGGATATGTAAATTACTATTTCGGGCTTTTCTGAGCTAGATTTCTTAGTCTTTCGTTGATGTGTGTTGTCTGAAACCTATGATTTGGGATGTGTGGGTTGCTATTTTTTGACTTTTCTGAGCTGGATTTCTTAGCCTTTCATAGGTGTGTGTTGACTGAAACCTATGATTTGTGATGAGTGGTGTGCTATTTTTGACTTTTCTGAGCTAAGGTTTCATAGTATTTCGTAGGTGTGTGTTGTCAGAAAATTATGATTTGGGATGTGTAGTTTGCTTTTTGGACTTTTCAGAGCTATGATTCTTAGTCTCTCATAGGCGTTTGTTGTCTGAAACTTCTAGTTTGGGATGAATAGTTTGCTATTTCAGGCTTTTCTGAGCTAAGGTTTCCTAGTATTTCGTAGGTGAATGTTGTCTGAAACTTATGATTTGGGATATGTAAATTACTATTTCGGGCTTTTCTAAGCTAGATTTCTTAGTCTTTCGTTGGTGTGTGTTGTCTGAAACCTATGATTTGGGATGAGTGGATTGCTATTTTTGACTTTTCTGAGCTGGATTTCTTAGCCTTTCATAGGTGTCTGTTGTCTGAAACCTATGATTTGGGATGGTTAATTTGCTATTTTGACTTTTCTGAGCTAGGTTTCTTAGCCTTTCATAGGTGTGTGCTGTCAGAAAATTATGATTTGGGATTTGTAGTTTGCTTTTTGGACTTTTCAGAGCTAGGATTCATAGTCCCTCATAGGTGTTTGTTGTCTGAAACCTATAGTTTGGGATGAGTAGTTTGCTATTTCAGGCTTTTCTGAGCTAAGGTTTCTTAGTATTTCGTAGGTGTGTGTTGTCTGAAACTTATGATTTGAGGTGTGTAATTTGCTATTTCCGACTTTTCATAACCAGATTTCTTAGTCTTTCGTAGGTGTGTGTTGTCTGAAACCTATGATTTGGGTTGTGTGGGTTGCTATTTTTTGACTTTTCAGAGCTGGATTTCTTAGCCTTTCGTAGGGGTGTGTTGACTGAAACCTATGATTTGGGATGAGTGGTTTGCTATTTTTGACTTTTCTGAGCTAGATTTCTTAGCCTTTCATAAGTGTGTGCTTTCAGAAAATTATGATTTGGGAGGTGTAGTTTGCTTTTTGGACTTTTCAGAGCTAGGATTCTTAGTCCATCATAGGTGTTTGTTGTCTGAAACTTCTAGTTTGGGATGAGTAGTTGACTATTTCAGGCTTTTCTGAGCTAAGATTTCTTAGTATTTCGTAGGTGAATGTTGTCTGAAACTTATGATTTGGGATATGTAAATTACTATTTCGGGCTTTTCTAAGCTAGATTTCTTGTCCTTCGTTGGTGTGTGTTGTCTGAAACCTATGATTTGGGATGTGTGGGTTGCTATTTTTTGACTTTTCTGAGCTGGATTTCTTAGCCTTTCATAGGTGTGTGTTGACTGAAACCTATGATTTGGGATGAGTGGTTTGCTATTTTTGACTTTTCTGAGCTAGATTTCTTAGCCTTTCATAGGTGTGTGCTGTCAGAAAATTATGATTTGGGATTTGTAGTTTGCTTTTTGGACTTTTCAGAGCTAGGATTCTTAGTCCCTCATAGGTGTTTGTTGTCTGAAACCTACAGTTTGGGATGAGTAGTTGGCTATTTCAGGCTTTTCTGAGCTAAGGTTTCTTAGTATTTCGTAGGTGTGTATAGTCTGAAACTTATGATTTGAGGTATGTAATTTGCTATTTCCGACATGATCAATTCTATTTCCCCAAAATAATATAAAAAGTTTCCACTTCAGTTCAGATTTTTCTCAAAGAGATGAAAAAATTTAAAATACTGTTCTAAATTTTTCAATGAAGATAGAAAACTTCAAGTTCTCTTCTGAATTTCACCAAAGAACACAATTCAATTCTAATTTCTCTAGAGAAAATAAAAAGCTTCCACTTCAGTTTTAAGTTCACCAAGACATAAAAAATTTAAAGTTTAGTTCAAATTTTTCCGTAGAAGATAGAAAAAGTTATACTATGATTTGTGATTATTTTCCACGAAGATAAAAAGTTTCACTTTAATTCTAAATTTTCTTAAATTCAGTTCCGACTTTTCTCAAAGAGATGAAAAAATTTAAAATACTGTTCCAAATTTTTCATAGAAGATAGAAAAGTTCAAGCTCTCTTTTGAATTTTACCAAAGAACACAATTCAATTCTAATTTCTCTAGAGAAAATATGAATCTTCCACTTAAGTTTCAAGTTCACCAAGACATAAAAAATATCAAGTTCACTTCTAAATTTTTCCGTAGAAGATAGGAAAAGTTATACTATGATTGTGATTATTTTCCATGAAGATAAAAAGTTTCACTTTAATTCTAAATTTTCTTAAATTCAATTCCGACCTTTCTCAAAGAGATGAAAAAATTTAAAGTTCTGTTCCAAATATTTTCCCGGAAGAAGAAAAGTTCAACTTTGATTCTGAATTTTCTCAATGAAAATGAAATAAGTTATTGATCAAATCTATTTTCCCAAAATAATATAAAAATTTCCACTTCAATTCAAATTTTTTTCTCAAAGAGATGAAGAAATTTAAAGTTCTATTCCAAATTTTTCATAGAAGATAGGAAAAGTTATACTTTGATCGTGAATATTCAAGTTCTATTCTGAATTTTACCAAAGAACACAATTCAATTCTAATTTCCCCAATAAAAAATTTAAAGTTCAGTTCTAAATTTTTCCGTAGAAGATAGGAAAAGTTATACTATGATTGTGATTATTTTCCATGAAGATAAAAAGTTTCACTTTAATTCTAAATTTTCTTAAATTCAATTCCGACCTTTCTCAAAGAGATGAAAAAATTTAAAGTTCTGTTCCAAATATTTTCCCGAAAGAAGAAAAGTTCAACTTCGATTCTGAATTTTCTCAAAGAAAATGAAATAAGTTATTGATCAAATCTATTTTCCCAAAATAATATAAAAATTTCCACTTCAATTCAGATTTTTTTCTCAAAGAGATGAAGAAATTTAAGTTTCTGTTCCAAATTTTTCATAGAAGATAGGAAAAGTTATACTTTGATCGTGAATATTCAAGTTCTATTCTGAATTTTACCAAAGAACACAATTCAATTCTAATTTCCCCAATAAAAAATTTAAAGTTCAGTTCTAAATTTTTCCGTAGAAGATAGGAAAAGTTATATTATGATTGTGATTATTTTCCCTGAAGATAAAAAGTTTCACTTTAATTATAAATTTTCTTAAATTCAGTTCCGACTTTTCTCAAAGAGATGAAAAAATTTAAAGTTCTGTTCCAAATTTTTCATAGAAGATAGGAAAAGTTATACTTTGATTGTGAATATTCTTCATGAAGATATGGAGCTCCACTTTAATTCTTGCTCCACTTTAATTCTGAGTTTTCTCGAAGAACTGCAAAATGTACAAGTTCTCTTCTGAATTTTCTTAGAGAAGAGAAAAAAAGTTAGCTCAATTCTGAATTTTTCCATAGAAGATAGGAAAAGTTATACTATGATTGTGATTATTTTCCCTGAAGATAAAAAGTTTCACTTTAATTATAAATTTTCTTAAATTCAGTTCCGACTTTTCTCAAAGAGATGAAAAAATTTAAAGTTCTGTTCCAAATTTTTCATAGAAGATAGGAAAAGTTATACTTTGATTGTGAATATTCTTCATGAAGATATGGAGCTCCACTTTAATTCTGGCTCCACTTTAATTCTGAGTTTTCTCGAAGAACTGCAAAATGTACAAGTTCTCTTCTGAATTTTCTTAGAGAAGAGAAAAAAAGTTAGCTCAATTCTGAAATTTACCATTGAAAATCAATAAGCTTTCATTTCAGTTCCTAATTTCTCAAAGACATAAAAAATTTAAAGTTCGATTCTAAATTTTTCCATAGAAGATAGGAATGGCTATACTATGATAGTGATTATTTACCATGAAGATAAAAAGTTTCACTTTATTTCTAATTTTTCTTAAATTCAGTTCATTCATCTAACCACCAAAAACAATAGGCTAGGTTAGGTTAGGTATAAATAAATATTAATAAATAATTAGAAACATTTCTCCATGTTTAAGTTAGGTTAGGTTAGGTTAACTTATCATGAGCGCTCATGATAAGCTAAGCTAACCTAACTTAAACATGGTAAAAAGATTAAATTAGGTTAGGTTAGGCTAGATTAAGTTAGGTTAGGTTAAGTTAGGTTAGGTTAGATTAAGTTAGGTTAGGTTAAGTTAGGTTAGGTTGGATTAAGTTAGGTTAGGTTAAGTTAGATTAAGTTAGGTTAGGTTAAGTTAGGTTAGATTAAGTTAGGTTAGGTTAATTTAGGTTAGGTCTGGTTAGCCTACGTACGCGCGCGTACGTAGGCTAATTGAATTGTGAAGAATTGAATTGTGTTCTTTGGTGAAATTCAGAAGAGAACTTGAAGTTTTCTATCTTCATTGAAAAATTTGGAACAGCATTTTAAATTTTTTCATCTCTTTGAGAAAAATCTGAACTGAAGTGGAAACTTTTTATATTATTTTGGGGAAATAGAATTGATCATGTCGGAAATAGCAAATTACATACCTCAAATCATAAGTTTCAGACAACACACACCTAAGAAATACTAAGAAACCTTAGCTCAGAAAAGCCTGAAATAGCCAACTACTCATCCCAAACTGTAAAAAAAAAAAAGGTAAAGGATGCGGCACTAGACCCTTAAGGTCCAAACCGGCGGTGCTGATCTCCGTTTCGTGGCCCTTCAGCCAGGAAGTGCAATGGGGGGCTGGGGGCCAGCCAACCTATGCTTTCGCAAACCCTTCCTGTTTACCTTCCCCATATTTCTCCAGGTACCCATTTAGAGCTGGGTTGACTCTGGCTAAGCTTACAGGGTCACACCACTGACCCGCGTCCCAAACTAAGAAACTGACCACACCAGGGATCGAACCCGAATTCACGGATTCTCAGCCCAGCGCGCGTTCACTTAGCCAGAACGGCTGGGCACTTAGCCAGTGCCCAGCCCCCCATTGCACTTCCTAGCTTAAGGGCCACGAAACGGAGATCAGCACCGCCGGTTTGGACCTTAAGGGTCTAGTGCCGCATCCTTTACCTTTTTTTTTTTTTATTTATATTATTATGAAGCAAAAGGTGTGAGAAAAAAAACTACAAAACATTGTAAACTGCCAAAATATTTAGGATGTTTTAGTAGCATATCCGGGTTGCAGCGGTAGCTAGCAACCTAGTAAGAGACGATCACGTCCTATGTTAAGAAATATAAAAACCCATAGCTCCTAAAAAAGGAGTCAAATCAAAACAAAAAATACACCATTAGAACCGCCTTGTCCAAAACCCCTGTATAGGAAAGTTTCTTTCATTTAGCTTGAACAGCAAGGGAAATATATTGGCTTGAAAATCCAGAAAATTGACTTTAACCACGTTATTCTCCACAAACGGCATATTTTTTTTCTTTTTTCTTTTCCACAGATAGCTTGGCACTGGAATATCGTAGAGAGTTGTTCCATGGCTCATCTTAAAGGAAATTAATAGGGTTAAAAATCTTTTGTAACTAAAATAAATTATTTCTAAGAGAGAATAAATTTTTCCACTAAACACTACATTTTTGATGTCTTTTCATACTGCAGTCTTTTCAAAGATATTGGATTTTTGTACATAAATCATTTATCCGGGTTGCAGCGGTAGCTAGCAACCTAGTAAGAGACGATCACGTCCAATGTTAAGAAATATAAAAACCCATAGCTCCTAAAAAAGGAGTCAGATCAAAACAAAAAGTACACCATTAGAACCGCCTTGTCCGAAACCCTGTATAGGAAACTTTCTGTCATTTGGCTTGAACAGCAAGGGAATCCGGGTTGCAGCGGTAGTTAGCAATCCTGGTTCAGCGGTAGCTAGCAACCTAGTAAGAGACGATCACGTCCAATGTTAAGAAATATAAAAACCCCTAACTCCTGAAAAAAGATTCAGATCAAAACAAAAAGTATACTATTAGAACCACTTTGTCCAAAACTTCTAAATAGCAAACCGTTCTTTGGCTTGAATAAAAAAGAAAATATATTGGCTTGAAAATCAAGAAAATTGACTTTAACCACGTTATTCTCCACAAACGGGATATTTTTTTCTTTCCGCTTTTTCTACCTCCTCAGCCAGCTGGGCACTGGAAAATCCTAGAGAGCGGTATAATAGCTCATTTTAAAGGTTGCACTAAAAGACGATCATTGGAATAACAAACCATTGCATACATTGGGCTCAGTTAGCTACTAGATTGTTTGAGGTTAGTCTCTTACTATTTCAAAGAAGAAAAAGCCGTAGGATTTTTCCTGTTTGTTATAATACAGAACAAAGATAAAGTTATTATAATCATATTGAAAAGATTACTGTTTACAATATGTTGAAAAGATACAAAGGGATTGATTTTTCTCGTATAACCTTATAGGATATATTTTTATATTATTTTTGTTCTCAGTTCAGTTTTACTAAAGTTATGATGTAAACTGCAAAAATATTGATGGTATCTGAGCAATAATTTGAATCTTTTAATTCAAACTAGAAAAAACACCTTAAAATTTTTAAATTAGTTTTTATACATAAAGGACCGATATGGTTCATTATAAATGGGGACTGTAAGTTTCATCCGATTTTGCTGATATCTAGTACAGAAAAAACCTCGGCACATAGGAACTAAAAGATAAGATGATACAAGTGTCTTTTGAAAAAGTTCTTGTCTGGGTATAGTGCCATACTGTGGATCATCTCTTACTATTCCAACAAAGAGAAAGCCATGGGCTTTTTCCTACTTGTCCGGGTTTTACATGAAGGAATGGTCTAGTTAGCTATAAATTGAAATTATATAAGTTTAATCGATATCATGGCTGTAGAGATGGAAGAAACCTAGTAAAGAAAAACCATGGCACAAATTGGATTTTTAGCTGTCTGATTATAGTAAAGAAAGAACTCTAGCCGTAGTAACTGAAATATTTATGCAATAATGTTTGTAGGGTTTTATTGTAGCATTCCTAAAAAGGGCGAGGGGAGGGCTGGTTGCCCTAAAACCCCTTTTGACTGTTAAAACGGGAAAAAAAAACCTTTGATTTCAAATCGAATGAGCCCCCTCCGAAGTTTATACGACCATCGCTTAATAAAAACCGCTTGGATTTGACCTTTGGAATATTTTGAACAAAATGGCCATCTCTAAATTCCCAATCCTTGACAATTAGAAGAAATACAGTTAATTTCTCTTTATTCAAACAATAGAAAAAGTAGAAAATACAGACTGGTTATAAATACATGCACAGAAACTAGACATTATTTTATTAAACTCTAAATACTGGTAAAGCAATATTCCGAAGCCTGGAAAAACTTGGATTTTCTCTGGGCTGAATATACATCGTTAGCTATTTTGGCAGTCTGGTAAGTAGTAGAGAGTATAGGCTATAAAGGCTGCATAAGCTATAAAAGTCCACCAAGTAAAGAATTATTGAAATTTAATTGAACGTCATTCGATGTCTACGGTATTTTAAGGTATTTATACACACATGGAAACGAAAACAATAATGGGTTTAAAACACAAATTTTAGTAAGAAAATGTCTCTTAGTATCATTCAAAAAATAAGTAACTCTCAGAACAAAAACTCGCATCGGGACCAGTTATTTACAAAGTACCTTGTAAGACATGCTTTGATTATTTATCAAATGTTTAAGCTCATTTTATGTGCAAATTATATTCACGTAGTTTTTCACCCTTTAGGAAAGTATTACCTCTGTGTCTAATATAATTAATGGAGTTCTATTAGGGAGGGAAGAAGCTCACTAGGTTCTTTGGGATTTAATTTTGTCATTATATTATAGATTTTCAGAGGGTCCTCACATATAAGAGTTCCCAATAAATTAACTAAATCTAAGAGCCGAAAAAAAACTTCCAGAAATCTTACAAAACCGTTTAACTTCTCGTTTTTAATGCTGAAGATAGAGATAGTCAGTTTCAATGAAACGTGCATCACCAGAAGGTGTGAAATTGGTCTTTTCGGTGCAAAGGCTCCTCCGCATGACATTGAACACGACAACCCAAAAAGTTTATCACTTGTTACTTTCGCCAGTAGTTGGCATTGCTCTATAGAAGTAACTCAGATTAGGCGGAAAGATGGCCCCGAATAGCTCTTAGATGTCACTGAAGTTATGAATGAAAAGTTAATAGCAGATTATTCAAGATGGTCGTTTATACATTATTATCCCACATTTTTTTTTAATTTGTCGTTATTGTTAGATAGTTTTAATCCATGTTATACAGGCTGAATCTGTAGGTGAATGACAACATGTGCAGCATCAAGACTAGATGTAAGGAATTCCTTGACTTTTTCTCCGTTTACTAAGGCTTAAATTCAATCCCTTTTTTCAAGGATTTTTTTTTCATTTTTTCTGTAAGGAAAATATAATTAGAGCTGCTTTTTTTTAAGATGAGACTTCCAAAATTCGTGACATTCTATGAATTTGACGAGGCACTAAACCAATGAATGTCAACACTTACAAACATTTCTCCCTATCCGTCCAAAGCTTTTATTTGGGCCCACTATTGAAAATTTTCGATTCGTCTCTACCGTTTTTTTTATCCATTGTTGCTTAATCAGGAGCCTTCTTTTACGAGGTAGATTTTAGAATATTTAGCAGCCCAGATTACTAAATATTAAAATTCCAACTTCTTTTACAACCAACAAAATTTATTTCTGTTCAAATAGATTTTTTCTTAAATTGAATCATGTATTGTTATTTCTGAATGTGTTGATATGACATGAAATACTGACATTTCATATCAACAACGTTTGTGTTGTGCTGATATTTATGAAATTCTGTAAGTCCAACTTCTTTTACACCCAACAAATATTTTACTTCTTTTAATTCAATCACGTGTTGATATTTCATAAACTTCAAAAAACTTCTTTGGATATTAGAGGTAGAGTTAAATGTTCATTAAGAAATGAACATTTAACGAAATATTAAGAGAAATGTTCTTTTTCTCTTTTAAAGCGGGAAAGGATAGACCAAGGCACACCAAGGAAGAATCAACTTATCCAACAAATTGGGTTCTGAAGCAAAATTCTAGTAGGTTTTGGTTATAAAAATGCGGCATTCAAACAAAACGAAAGACAGAAAAAAAAAAGAAAACACACAAACCTTAAAACAAAGTCGGGTGTAAAGAGTAAGGATTGTAAGAGTAGCAAGTATTTTGATATGAAGTTTGAGAGACCTAACATTGGTCAAAGGGGATTAAAATACTAGCGTCACAGCTCAGACGAATTAAAAAACTAAGCAGCCTTAAAACTTTATTACGGTAAGAATTAAAGCAATTCAGTAAAATTAAAAAGTATAATTAACCTAAATCGTTCAAATGAGAACGTTCCAACCGACATAAGTTATTAGATAACATTTGAATGTTTGTTTTAGCGCAATTTTTCATACGCAAAAAAAATGAAGCTAGTGTTAAAAAACACTTACGCATAGGCCATCATTTCAAAGACATTGGATTGCAACCCTCATCTTAACCAAACTATCCCTCCATACATAAATCACTGACAATTTGCCAAATATTCCATAGTGCAGCCAAGAAAGAAAAAAAAATTCAACGCAAATATAACTCACGCTTTAAATCGTCTTTAAAAATAGTGGTTATGATACACAGCATCACTATTCAATAGATGGTTATAGGTAACAAATCACACACTTGATAATTTAGCAGCTTTGAGATCAACCTGTTAGAATGCTTTGATGATGTGCCAGATTTATTCGTCCTTTGAGGGCACGCTCTTGTAAACGCTGCAATAAAATAAACCGAATTAGAGTTTAACAGTAGCTTGAACATGACTAGGTATAATCAGGGGCGTCCCGAGGGGGGGGGGGAGGGGCGAGCCCCCCCCCCAACGTTTTTGGCATTCGGTAGAATTTTCACCAAAGGCAAAAAATACGGCCGAAATTTAGCAAAATTCGTGACTTCTGCCGAAAATCCGGCATAAATCCGCTAGTGATTCAATAAAATTTACGAAGACCCCTCCTCCCCAATAAAATGAGCCTCGGTACGCCCCTGGGTATAAGTGCCTTTAGGAGAAGAGGCGGCTTCAGTAGTTTTGTTTCCAACAAATGGAATATGTTATAATATTATAAGCAAGAAAAGTTATAAGTAAGTGTTACGAGTTACTAGTAAAAAACGGGAAATAATAAGAAATTCCCGAAGGGGGGGGGGCGAGGTAGGGGGATGGGCTTGCCCCCCCTTCAAATTTTTTGGCATTCAATAAAATTTTCGCCAAAGACAAAAATTACGGCCGAAATTTAGCAAAATTCGTGATTTCTGCCGAAAATCCGGCATAAATCAGGTTGTGATTCAGTAAAATTTACGAAGATCCCCCCCCCCAATAAAATGAGCCTCGGTACACCCCTGGGTATAAGTGCCTTTAGGAGAAGAGGCGGCTTCAGTAGTTTTGTTTCCAACAAATGGAATATGTTATAATATTATAAGTAAGAAAAGTTATAAGTAACTGTTACATGTTACTAGTAAAAATCGAGAAATAACAAAAAATTCTACAATCAGTTGTAATTGAACTGATGGCACACAAGGTAGGGACTCTGTTGATCAGCTATAATGACAAGCGCAAACATTTCATAATAGCAAAACTCGAAAAAGACGAGTGTTACCAGATGACTGGTACAATATAGAGCAGTCATGAAGCAAAAATTTGGTGAAGCCACCATTCCTCGATCAAAAATGCATCGAGTGTGGGTTTTTTCAAATAATTGCGTTGATTTGACACACTAAATGCGTAAGCGCCTAAAATAAGCGCAGGTTTTTATATTGGTTATTTATATTTTAATAGCAAGATTTTTAGCCCTAATAATCGACTATATTCCTTTAAAAAACATAAGCTATAAACATAAAGTTTTCAGCTGCCCTCTAGATTTATTACTATTATTTATCCTTCCTATCAGCTTGCAATAAAACAAGATGTTTCGAGTCTTTTATAATTTTTCCAGTTTTGAATCACTGTCTATTTTTCAGTTTATTATTTTTCCTAGAATTATTATATTTAGATATTACACGATAGTTTTGCCAAGTATATTTTTGGGGCCTCAGCACAAATCTTCATCTTTACTTTGTCAAATTAAGCAAAGAAAAATGTATGGGACATTTTGGTCCCTGTATTACTGAAATATTAAAAAAGAGCCCCCTCCCTTCTGTTATTTAACCCATTCGGTTTGAAGTTGACCATCTGTCTTGTAAGTTCATTTAATTCAGTATTTGAAATACAATTTAAGTGTTACATTTTATTTGTTTTGCAATTAACTGATTTCTTGTTTTTACATAGCGTTTTTTTTTTTCTGCGTACCACATTTTATTATTTTTTTGGCCCTTAATTTAGATGTTGTCCCAAATTTTAAAACTTTTACGCATAAAGCGAGTTCGAGAGTGTTTCAGAAATAAATATTTCTATCTTTCAGTGGCCTTTTCCAAGCTCGCCCTCAGTTTTGTAATTCTTCTTCACCATAGCCTAGAAAACGCTCAGTGTACGTGTCTAGTGCGCATGTAAAGGATTAAGTAGCGTACCTTTTGATAGAGTTGCACCATAAGTCGGTTAGCCCTTGCGGCGTCTTCTCTGGCCTTTTCGAGAGCTCTCTTTTGGGCCTCTGGTAAACGGCAGAACATCTTTTCAGTTTGTTCCCTCATTTCTTTATGCGTGAACATTCGCTGAGAACCTAAACAATGACATTATTAAATGCCTTCTTTTATTTTAGGAATTATAATTTAATAACAATTTTATTTATTTAGGTTTTTATTATCGATTTATAACTTTAATTTAGTAATTTTTTTTTATAATTTAGCAATATAGGGTTTAGTAGCGTAATAATTTACTATAGATTTTAGTATAATTTATTTCATTTGTAAACTGATCTAAAATATGTTAATTTAATTATTTACAGTGTAATAATTTATAATTTTTATAATTTGGCAATGATACTTTTATTTATAATGTACTAATAATTAGTATTTTAATAATAATCTAATGCTTTTCCCTGCTTTTGCTTCGATAACCGAATAGAAAATTGTTAGCGCCTCTAAAAGAATTTTGATTTTTCTTCTTACTATTTTATAGCGAATCAAAACCATTTATACGAAAAAAATGTAAGATGCAGCTTGGGCTACTAGTAGTTGAAATTTTAAAATAAGGAAATTATATACCAATTTTTGCAGCTAACGAATTGTTTTTTTTTAGTGATTAAATATATATAAAATTCATTGTTGGAACTTACCCATCAAAAACTACGAGCCTGAATAAATTTATCTTCTTTTTAAAAAAGGAGGACACGCCCTTAAGAAGGCAAGCGATCTGATGAGGATCACACCATCAAATTCAGCATATTGAAGAAACATATTTTATAGGTTTCAAGCTTATATCTACAATAATGTGGAACTTTGTATTTTTCCCAGAAGAAAGATAATAGATGCATGTTTCCAGGGGTGATCGTACCGAAACAATGGCCCAAGAACATTGGGAGAGGGTTCAGCCGAACGGGAACTAAAATTTCCATTGCTTCTTTTTAAGTGGCAAAAAAAGACAGTGCCATGGATAATTGGTATTTTATGCTATTTTGTGACATCAAACTGCGATTTTGCCCGGAAGAGGGTAAAGTTACTATCTAAAGAAAATTCTGTGCTAGCCAATTAATCGGGGGTAGTAACTAATCTCTCATCTCCCTTCATTTAGACTAAACTTAGATAAGAATGTTCTGGGCTGAAAAATGGCAGAAAAATATTTCTTTCACTTATTGAAAAAAAAAATTCACTTATTTTAAAGCTTCATTTGACTAAAGTGATGCACTTGATGTTTCAGAAACTTATTTAAAGCGATGAATAAGTCCAAAATAGCTATTATCAAGGAAGGGCGGTGGTCAAGTCAAATAAAAAGTGGAGGAGATGGAGGTCAAGTCAAAATGACTTGCCCCGTCTGTACTAAAAGGCTAGAATACAGGTTTCATTAACATTCGGAGATTTGTAAAATTAAATTTTATATGTGTTGAAGTGTCTCTTTAATATGTTGCCTAGGACATGAAAACATATTATTTTTTCTGTTTTAAAGATGTCTGAAGTTTGTAATTTAGAGATTTTCCAAGTTTTAGTCATGTAATTCAAAAGTTGTTTTATTTCTAAGGTAGTAGTAAAATCATCGATAGAAAAACAAAACTAACAAACATTACAGACCAAACATATAAAGATTAAGCAAGGTAAAAGCACTATTAAATTGGCGTTAAAAATTCCATTCGTGGCAAGGCCGTACCCAGATTTTATACCGCATAGAAAAGAGTGTCACAATGGGAAGGCCAGTATTACCCCTCTCCTGCCCAAATAATATAGGCATAGACCAAATCGATTAGGACTATAATTAGGACCATTCTGATAGTAAAAAGATAAAAAGAACCTATAAATAAAGCATCTCTATGTATTAATTAGACCATTAATCAGACTGTACGGATACATTATGAAAGCACTCTACTGGCCCTTTTGGCTACATAAACAATCGGCAAGTGACACTGAGCACAAAGATAAGTGATGATAAATAGAAGCAATGATAGTTGACATGTCGTAAAAAAACAAAGTACACATGCAAATATTTATAATAATGTTAAGTGCTTTGAATTTTCAGGGTGCATTCGTAAGCGCATTTTAGAAACGCTTGAGAAAATTTCACTTCTACCAGATTAGCTAGTGCCAACTACCAAGAACGTTTGTTTTTATTGTTTGGCATTAATGACTATTTTAGAGAGCACTTATGCAGCTGTCAAGACAAAATGTTTTTTTTTTCACTCTAGTCAATTTGGTTTTAGAAAAAATATGTCTACAGAGCATGCTTTATTATTTTTGACAACATTTGTTAACGATTGCCTGGATTAAGGTTTAAAGGTGGCTTCAATTTTTCTAGATATTATGAAGGCTTTTGACTGTGTTGATCATAAGATTTTATTGGCTAAGCTTGAAAATGCTGGAATTCGTTTTAAAAGTCTGAAATTGATTGATGATATTCAGTTTACAATGGCTGCGAAAACAGAAGTGGATTTGAAAAATGGCATGAAACAAGGAATGGTGATAATCAAGAGGTGGATGCGAGTGAACAAACTGCTCGTTAATCAGAAGAATCAGAGTGAACAAACGTTAATCAGAGTGAACAAACTGCTCGTTAATCAGAAGAAAACAATGTTCATGTTATATGGCACAAGTGCAAATTACTATCTATGAATTGAAGAAATTGAGTTAGTAAATGGAAATATAAAACGGACAAGCATTGTAAGGTATCTTGGTGTAATGGTAGATGAATGCCTAAGTTTTAAAGATCATATTGCACTATAAGTACTAAATTAGCCAAAAATGTTGGAACTCTGCGGAAGCTGAAAAAATTTTTTCCCAAAAAGGTTATTAGAATGTTGTATTTTTCTCTTATTCATCCATATTTGCTGTATTGTGTAACAGTTTGGTCGTCGACGTTCACTAGCCATTTGTATCCGTTCCGTGTGTTACAAAATAAAGCTGTAAGAGTTTTGACCAATGACTTGTCCCAGAGTTCGGTAAGATCGAGGTATCACCAATTAAAAATTTCACCATTTTTTGGTTTGGTTAAATTTTATGTAAATATGTTTATGTATATATTTTTTTCTAATTTGTTACCTGCAGGTTTTTCGGAACTTTATAATGAAAGGGAACAGTTATGAAACTAGAAATGTTGAGTTAGTTAAAACGCCTGTTCCAGTTACTACCAGATCTAAATTTTCTATTAGGTATAACGGTAATGAAGTCTGGAACAGGCCGGCGGAAGTAAAAGGTAAGAAGGCCCTTGAGGAATTTCGGGCTTCTGTGCGATGTATTTTTTTTAACCAGTATTGTAGACATGGATTAAGTGATTGATCTGGGAGTGAGTATATGCTTGTGAGTGTTAAAAGAGAAATTTATTTGTGTGTTGATTGAGGTGATTGTCGGTATATGAAAGGAAGCATGATGAATCATAGAGCATAAGTGTGGTATTCCTATAAGTTCCCTGTAAAGAAATTTATTATCTTTATAATGTTGATTCATTGTTTAGTAGAGGTGGAGGAGGGGAGGAGGAGTCAAAGAATTTTTCCCTCGGGGAAGTGTATTAGTGTATTAGTAGTTGAAGTGTCCTTTTTTCGGGTCGTCCCAAACACGCTAGTATGCGTCGGAACCTAATTTGATTTTGTTAGTATTATTTGCAGTTTTTTTTTTTTTTTTAGTATTATATGGAGATTTCCATGTTGTTTCTTTTTGTAACCCATTTGTTAATAATAATAAAAAAAATCAAGTGCTTTTACATTAAATGACCCCCCCCCCCCCCCCCTTTAAGATTACCTTCTGAAAGGCTCATTTCGTCTATCGTGGTCAAATTTATTTTATAAAACAGGAATTGCAGTCAGAATCAGTTAATTCTTTTTTTTCCAAATCAGCGTTTCCGTTTTGCCCGATGTTAAGCAGAGAGTTTTACTGCAAAATGAAACAATCCCATTCCATCATTCAAACATTCTTCTTTGTTATTCCGTTTTCCTGAGTCATTGTGAACATGATTCTTCACTTCGGTTCCTTTCTAAACAGTTTCTAGGGAATGAACATAACATGGAATTAAATATTCCCTTCTTTCTTTGAATTCACATTGTTATCATATTCGTTTCACTTTAGTTATGTGTGAACTTGAATCCCACGCATAGTTTTATTACGCTGTTTGAACACACATATTTTATTACCCTTTTTATACTTTGGTGCACTGATCTTTTTGTATACATATTCCTTTATCATGGAATAATATATATATGTGAAAGACAGACTTAAATTGAAAAAGTCTTGATTATGTATTGAAGCTGGTCAGGGTAGTGTTTGACTCTGGTTCTCCTATATTGGCTTTGTAAAAAATAAACCTCTTTTATGTACCTTTACGGACGTGAGTATTCTGGCCTGTGAATGGTAATTAGTTTATACGCCCCATTGAATGAACTAGCAAAAAAACATAAAAAAAAAAAAATTCCATACAAAAAGTTTACACTTGTTTAATTATTTCCTTTGTATATTTTTTTCTTCTACATTCTCCTTTTGATTTCTACTGTAACGACTTATTATGATTTATTTTTCTAGGATTCATATTTTAGAAGATTTATTTTCCTAGGATCAACTAATTTTCTAAGGTCATTTCCTCCTCCAGTTCATCCAAAGTTTGGGATTACAAACGTAATATTATGATTTTCTCAGTCCAAACAAAACAACAACTATGGCTAGATTTGATTAGAAAAGGATTTTACATGGGGATTTGATGGGCTTTCTCTCTAGATTTTGCAATTACAATTCATTTTTGAAGAAATGAAAGGATAGAGAGAGAGGCGGAAAGAGAGACAGAAAAGAAGGGGGGATTTGAGGTTTAAAAAATTCTAGGTTCCTTACCGATAGGAGAAGTAAATGGCACTTTCGTTTTTGGTACGGCTAATATGTTAGCTTTAGAAAATGGAGGCTTATCCGTTTCATGGCTAACTAAATTAGAAGCAAGAGATACAAGTCTATCCCGACGTTCAGAAGATTTAACAATTCTCATTTCTTGGGCCTCATGTAGTATTTTCTGTCGATATTCAGAACGGTTTATGAAGTCTGGCCGACGTTTTTTGAGGGATTCCTAAAAAAGAAGTGCCAATTTTTCACGATAATCCAACTTGGGCTTACAACAGTCGATTACCATCATTAGCCCTTAGTGAAAGGTTCTAAAGCATTGGATAAATTTATTATTATACACAAAAAATAAACAAACACAAATAATTTAAAAGCCAAAACGGAGCTAAGCTCGAAAAGAAGGTTATCTATTATTACCTTAATTTCAAATATACCAAAAATAAAGATAAAAAGATAAATAAAGAAAATGTCATAAAATATAAAGGAGAAGAACAAAGGAGGCTACCCCAGCATGGCAAATTCCAAAAATAATACTAAGAAAATTATCAAGTGAAATCACCCCGTCATCAAAGGTTAATAATATATTCTACTAAATTTGTCTTTAAAAGTGATTAAATTTACGTTTTTGCCCATAATGGGCAAAAAAAATACAAATTAACGTGCATTGTCAGTTTAATATACATATACTGATATTTATTAATCAAAATGTTAATATTATTTGATTTATCAAAGTTATAAAAGTAAAAACAGCTATGTTTTTTTCGGTAAAGTCCAAATTATGTTCTGGCCTTGGAAAGGAATAGGGGTTGTGAGCCCTATTCATGTTAATTTCTGCTCGTTTTGAGTTTGACTCGGTTATTTATTGTAATTTCTGTTCGTTTTGGATTTCATTTATTTATCGATGCTGATTTGTGGTAGTATCACGCTTGGTAGATTATTTGATTTTATTTTGGCTCATTTTTGGTTTAATGGAGTTCTTTACTTTTTTTAAACTTATTTTGTGGAAAGTTTTTTAAATTAATTTCTGTTCGTTTTATATTGACATAGTCTTTTCAGAGAAATACATAGTCTTTTCGGGGCTAAACAATTACAAGAAAACCACTGGATAACTGAGTTCATTTCAGCCTCCAAAATCTCAATCAATAAAGTAGTGGATTTATTGTCAACAGATACCACTGTATCATCTGCAAACATAACTGCTAGGCTATCCTTATAGGATGGACAATTAGGGAGATCATTTATATATATTAAAAATAGTAACGGTCCAAGTATAGACGCCTGGGGCACTCCAATATCATCCAGGGACTTAGACTGATACGGACGGCCTTGGACTTCTACTTGGAATCCGCGATTTCGTGGGTATGACTTTATTAAATCCAATGCTCTTCCACGAATTCCAGAATTATTCAGTTTTTCAAACAAAATAGAATGATTTAGAGTACCAAATGCTTTTTATGTCGTAAAAAAGACATTATACATAATTATTGTTATTGAATGAATTATTAATCTTAGAAGCAAAAGGGCTGCAACTGCTTGTTCAGTAGAACGACCCGATCTAAAACCAAGCTGGCTTTCGGCTAAAAGATTTTTTTATCCAAATATTTAAAAATTCTTTTTTGTAGCGACTTTTGTAAAATCTTTGACAAAGGAGAAAGTATTGCAATAGGTCGGTAATTACTAACATTAGTTTTTTCACCATTTTTATACAGTGGGATAACTTAGACATTTTCCATTTAGTAGGAAATACCCCATAAGATAAACACAAAATTTAAAATATAAACAAGAGGTATATGAATTACAAATGCAAGGTGTTTCAAAAGATTAGTTGAAAGTCCGTCCAAACTTAGTGAATTACCTAAGTTTTTAAAGTTATTAAATTTTTTTGGAATTCATCAAAACTAACTGGGGCCAAAAACATACTTGTATCCTCTGATTGAGGAAAATACTTTTTATATCAATGAGCTGAAGTCGAGCCAAGACCACGAGTAACATCAGAACCATTACTAGCAAAATGAGTACTGAAAAACTCCGTAATAGCATCACGTTCCTTTAACTCAAGACCATTTTTACCTATTAATAATTCTGGGAAAATTATTACAATTGTTTCCAGATTTTTCTTAATTAGATCCCACGTTTTTTTAGGTTAATCCGCATCCCTAAAAGAATAATTTAAATGTATTTTTTCACTCATTCTAAGACTTTTCCTAGTATATTTAACGCCCTCCTCTTTCTTTAGACCCTCCCAAGACGTTCCAGTTTCCCTTAAACCTTTCCTTATGACCTCCTCCCACCCAATTCGGGGACGACCTGTTTTTCGTTTGGCTCTAGATGGTTGGTCTACAAGGACAATTACAATCGTTTCAAGTCCTTAAAACAGGTTTTTAAAGATGTCTATATCTTTTCACACTTCGTGGATAAAAAAAAAAGTATATAAATGGTTACATTCGAAATCACTCCAAAAGAAAAATTAAAATTTTCAATGAATAAAAATGAAACATTTCGAAAAGTCAAACGTCTAATTACACTGAATTAAATTTTTCAGGAGTCAAAGAAGAAATATAACTAATTGACAAAACTCTACACAGAAAACCTTTCAAAAATCAAAAAATTTATTTTCCTGCTTTCAACAAACAGCTACATAATTACTGCAATGGATTTGACTGAAGTCAAATCCATTAAGTACTATTCAACGGGACTTTATATTGGCAGTAAATAACACTTGTTTCGACCAGAACTCAATTGAAATCCTGTCAATTTACCCATATAATTGATATGCCTGTCATTCTCAGTCAATCACCAATTTTCAACCCAGAAAAGAATCTACTGACTAATACTACTGACAACTCACTGCGGAACCAAGCCGCCTTAGGCCAACACCCCTACGTACACTCCTCCTCCATCCCAATCTATACAAACTTCCCAGGAGGTTCCAATATCCCTTAAATACTTCCTTACAACCTCCTCCCACCCCATAGTCGAACGACCTTGATTTCGTTTGGCCCTAGAGGGTTGGTCGAAAAGGACGATCTTTCGCAATGTGTCACCGTTCATCCGCGGCAGCGGATACTAGAAGCTTAAGTCAAACGAGTATTTTTCATTATAACACAGTTAATAGGTTTCATAAGGCTAGAAAATCGTGATGAAATTTCCAGAAAAGTCCCTTAGGGGAAAGGGGAAGGGATATTGACCTTTTAAGATTAGGATGGTGTAAACATGTTCATTTTTCTGTCCCTCACTAAAACAATACGCAATCTTTTTTCATCGGAAGTCAGCCATACTAGCAGATCAGTTTGGATAAGTCCCTTCATTTGGCTCCGAGTTATTAAATTTACGTTTTATACTAAACAGTGAACAATGAGAGGAGGTTTAATATTTTTTAAAGAAGAATGAACTGCTCATGATTGAGGCGTCAAAATTGTCTTTGATCACATGAATTAATTATAGAATTTTAGTATACAGTGTTGATGGTGAGGAAACAGAGGATTAATTGGATTTAAGACATATGGTGGCACTAACTGAAATAGGGTCAATTTGGCTGCATAACAGATGACCATTATTGGGCAAGCTTCAATAAATGACGTCCTGCCATTGCAATTAAATAGATCAAGCGCTGTTAAGCGTAGTCTTGGATCAGCAGTTTACCTGCAGCGTTGGAACTCGCTTTTCGTCCTTTTGCGCTGATTTTGAACCAACAGTTCTTCTACTTCTTGTACTTTTGCTGCTACTTGTCGAATGGCGGCTTTCATTTAAGTCACGACTAAGTTTGATAACTGAGTTTCGGTTCAAGGGAAAGAAAAAGGCTTCTGCTTGAGGCTAAAAAAAAAAAAAGAATATTTTGGCTAGAAATATTAAGCTAGAAGAAAAAAATCAACATAAATGAACAAGAGTGAAATCTACTTAAGAGCAAATTTTTCCAAACCGCATGGCATGCTGGAGTCCAGGTAATCTCCGTGAGCAACTCAACTAAGCAACTCAACGTCAGGGAGAGGTAATATATCAAACGCAAATTAAGTAAGTGGTCCCTGCCTATCTGACACTTCATAATTTAACAAGAAAGCCAATCAGGATTTTTTGGGAGCAGTTCATATGTTCAGATGAGAAAAAAAACAGTTAGCTTCAAATGAGAAAAAAATCTGTTAAAATTTACTTTCCAAAAATTTTATTTTGTGACGTTTTGAAATTTTATTAGACATATACATTCAAGATCAAAGGTTTTAAACAAACTGAATGCAAATTTTGACGAGAAACATTACATAAATTTAATTGTAAAGGGTTCTACATGTATGTTTGCTTTCATTTCTAATTTACGAAAAATAGGTTAAATTTTCTTGAAAATCCTAAGTATTAGTAGGCATTCAAACGAGGGATCCGAAATATTGAGCATATCAAATTAAATTTCAAAAGAGCTTTAATACATGTTTCGACTTCTTTTAATGGGATCGTAACTGACTAATTGATCGGCTTTTTATTCCAAATGTCTTTACATGTACAATTTTTTACATTTCTATTTGCTCAAAAAGGGGGAAGTAATATAACAAAACGTTACTATAACATATAAGACGTAATACTTATAACGTAATAAATGATGCATAAAATACAATAATTAAAAGTAAAAGTTAACAAAGGTGACATAAAGATAACTTAAGGTAAAGGATAAATGTAAAAGTGATGGATAAAAATAAAGATGAAAAAAGGTAATTAAATTAAAAGATAAAGGTAAAAGGAGGTAACAAGTGATGTAGCGATATGTGCTGGCCTCACCTATTCTGAAGATATTATGACGGCTCTTGGCTATTTTTCCTTGTTGCTTAAGAATCATGTAAGGCTACACCCTCATTCTGTTGCGAGATTATTGCAGTATCAATAAAGAAAAAAGTGTTTTCGATTTTTCTTCTAGTATTACCATTTTCTGACACCTTTTATGCTAGTTCTCATTTGCACTATCTATCAACGCCGTATCCATGGGGAGGGGTTCAAGGTTTGAACCAAACCCCACGAAATTTTTATCCGACTAGTGAAAATGTAACAAAAATGTATATAATTTTTTTAACGCGTTTTTAATGTTTTTTACCCCCCCCCCCAAACATATTACCCCCTCCTCAAAAAAAAAAATCCTAGATACGCCCTTCCTTTCTACTCTGTAATTTTGTCAAATCTTGACAGTCCTCTCCAAAATTCTATTAGGCTGAACAAAAGTAAAAGAATGTACGACAGTCTGATAGGCAGATTTTATTACAAACTTACATTTTGATTCCTTAGAAAACATTGGCTTTACAATAAAAGTATACCTTTGAGTTTTTTGGGGTAAGGCGAGAACAGTATTTTTTTCCAGTTGAAAATCCTGAAGCATTTTTGGATGTCCTTGAACTTGATGGATGTGGAGATGTTTGAATTCCAAGAGTTGTAGTTCCTTCGCGGTCTACTCCTTTCAGAATAGGGGTTGGACAGTTTTGTGAAAAGTCTCTGCGTTTAGCAACCGGAGTACTGGTATTCACCCCAACTGATACCTGAAAAGTTTTAGGAGGTTAATCAGTGGTGTAATGTCGCCAAAATCCTGGGGAGTGGGAGCAAAGTTGCCAATTTTCCCAAATCAAGTGAAAATGACAGTGAAAATGCAAAATGAATCATATAATACCATAAAGTCAAAGATACACTAAAGAAAACTGACCCGTTTCTCTGGATGCTTGAATTGGGGGGGGGGGGCAAACTAGGGTCTGGGGGAGGCAGTTGATAAATCCCCTAATTGACTTTGTCTACGCCTGTTGCATTTGATTTTATCAATAGCATGGGAAACATGCTTGATTTGAAAAAAAAAAAAACAGAAGGGTACCCACGTTAGATCGGGGGGGGGGGGGGTTCAATCCTTCTCTTCCCGTGGAAGATCAAAATATATACTTTTAGAAATGCAATATTCTGAAACCTTCGTGATGTTTAAAAGAGAGGTCGGTAAACGTTTTTACCGACCCCAAACACAGATTGTCAGCCTGCTGTGTGGAATGCAGATCATGTGAAAAATACTAGATGACTGCTTTTGGCATTTGCGGTAGTTCAAAATGCAAAACGAACCATGCTTATCCATCTAACCTAGCAACCTATATTTATTAAACGTGTCTTTCAGTTTAGGAATTATTGTGCTCTGCAATCTCTAATGTTTTAGTGGTTGCAGCAGTAGCTGCAACCTAGTAAAGGACGAACCTCGGCCAATAGTAACCCAAAATTAGTTATTTCGAAACCGGATCGGATCGAAATAAAAAAGCACACCATTGAAAATGCCATGGCCAAAAACCGTAAACATGAAAATTACAGTCCCCTGGCTGGAACAAAAAGGAAAATCGCATTTTTTTTTTTTTTTTTTGCATGGGAAGCACTTATGGGTTTCATTTTTTTTCTTTTTTTTGTCCTCCACTTCTAGTGGGGCACTGGTAAATCATAGGAAGCTGTTTAAAGGCTCAAGTTAATAGAAACTGCTATATCTAGAGCTTTTTGTAATTAACAAAACATATTTTTTTTTCCAAAGAACTGTATCTTCATTTACAAGATGTTGAATGACGTCATAATCGTTTTTATCTACTTAATACAAATTTTCATCTATTATCTCCATAACACTGTTTTTGTACATTTTTTCCTTTGTTGAGGATATTTTTACAGCTCCCTTTTATCTATCTCAATGCTTAACATTATTTAGTTTTAAGATTCAAGTCAGTAATTTTTTTAATTTAACGGCTGCTTTTTCATTGATCAAATTAAATGGCTTAATTGTCAATTAAAATTAGCAGTAGAAAAAAAAAGTTAAAAAAAATAGCACAAAATTGAGCAAGGTTAAGGATAATAGGGAGGATAGAAAAGAATTTCCATCCTTTGGCAATTGAGCTAAGATTGGCTTGACAAAACAAGAATGTTGCCCTAAAAAATTTCCTTTCAAAATTAACAGGTACAAATAAGAAAATTACTGCATGGAAGTAAAAAAAAAAAAAAATCAATGTCAAACTACATACAACTATATAATGAACCGTTGTTTAATTTTCCTCATTGGAAAGAATAGTCATAAGCAAAAAAATTCTTGAATTTTATCTTGGCGCCACTGATACTTCCCTCTCTCTCTCTCTTGCTTTTAATATCAACTGTATTTTTCTCTTTTTTAGCTGTTTTGAACATTCCTAGGTGAAAAGCGACTTTTTTTTATACAGCGTTTGTGCTTGGGAGCTCAACATAGTATAGCAGAAGTAAAAAAAGAACCTTTCTTGTCCGAGAAAACGAGCCTCTTTTTTCTCCATCATATCCTCTAGCAAATGCACTTTTGAAAGGCTCCTGGATTCCTTTCCTGTGACCAAAATGCTGTTGCCCACCTGTTGACGCCATTTTTGACCGAATCTTATCCAGATGGCAATCAATGGACACAGACGCATACTCCCTTACCAATTTCGGAGGATGACGAAGAAGTACATTGGACGCCATAGTTTCTTCTGACGGAGTCGTTGGAGCTATCGAGAGTGTTACTGATTGATTTAGAGTTGTAGGAGTTGAGTAAGTTTCTACTCTGCATGGCGGGCTTGAGGAAGAAGCCAGATTTGGCGTTAAAGCTTCAGGGGGAGCTAGAATGCGCCATGTCCGCTCGAGCTGCCCAATATACTCCTTAAGCCCTTTGAGATGCTTGCTAAGCTGTTTACAGGCTTGAAGTTGATTACTCACTTCCTGATCCATCATCAAAGACTCTCCTATAATAAAGAGACAGAGCTAGATCTTTAAACGAGCATTGATTGTATATGTATATTTTTTTTTCTCAAAAACGACACTATATTTTTTTGAATGAAAATTGGCATGCTAAAATCTTCTGGTGTGAAAAAAAAAACGATCTAGATAGGCGACAACTCCGGGAAAATCCGTTTCCCTCTGACACCCTTGTTATATTTGTCTTAAATCGTCTGCTAACAGAAATTAGAGACCCAACAACCATTAAAGCTGTCAACCTGAAGGTTGACAGTTAGACAATGGTGTGTGAATATCACCCACGTCATAACTATTCATAAAACATTCCACCCACGGTTAATTTTGCATTGTTTTATATCTCCTATTTGCATCAAATTTGTATAAGCCGAATGTTTAATTATTTAGCTGCTTTACAGGTCAATTGAATCTTGCAGGGTGACAGAACGGGTCAATTGAACTTTGGGAGCAGGGTTGCCACCCCTAGTGATTTAGCACTATTTCTACTGATTTTTTATGTTTCCTAGTGATTTTTTCTTGCTAGTGATTTATAGTGATTTTTTCCTTAATCTAGTGATTTTTCACGCTATAGCGAGCAGATTCATGATTCAATCGAATAAATCATACAAGAAACTAATTAATAAGAAAAAACAAAATAGTAATTCACAACAGTTCCTAATATGTTCCAGATTAGCATTTATGCAAAAATGCCCCCTTTGAAAATTCCGATTTCCCACCATATGTCCATATCATATATGACCCCAGAGCATTATTACCGAGGTAACAGGCAAGCATGGTTAATCGCAAAATTGCAAAAATGTTCTATACTTCCCATTTTATAACATTTGCTCGGGTCGAATTTTTGTCTTCACATTTATGTGGTTTTTTTTCTGTAACCTATCAGTTCTAAATCAGATTTGCTTCTGTTAATACATTTGAAAGTGGAGTGAAAGGTGAATAAACCCTATACATCTGTAAATAGAACAGAAATGGAGTAACTGAAAAATAAGGAGGTAGTTATACATTAAGTATAATTTTCTAAATAAAAAAAGGAAATCATTGAAAAGAAAATAGGACTTGGTGCTTCTTGTAATAGGATTTGTAGTGTAAATAGATAGATTAAATCGATTATAGTTTGATGGATTGAAGTCGGTTGGGAGTAAGGGTGGGTATCTACTCTGGGCATTGTCTAATGATTTTAATTTCTACTACTAATATCGATTCTCTTATTTGTAATTGAAACATCTAATAAGCGCAGATAACCTCCTATTTCTTAAGTTTTTGGATTTATATAGTGAAAAACCCAACAGTTTCTGGTAACAAACTGTAAGAATGGAGCTACAAGGCTTAATACTAACCGAAACTCTAGAAACGGAGTTTTGATATCACTCAATATGGCATCGGCTTATTATGTTGATTCCAAATATATATGATTCATTAAGCTTAGTTTTATCCATAAAAGGTTAAGAAACTGTGAAAAATTTGCCTGATTTTTAAAAAAGGGAGGAAACACCCAATAAAGGTAAACAATTTTAAATAAAATCAAACCATTAGATTCGGCGTATCAGAGAACACTACTGTAGAGGTTTCAAGTCCCTATTTGCAAAAGTGTTGAATTTTGTATTATTTGCCAGAAGAAAAATCACGGATGGGTAACAAACTGTAAGAATGGAGCTACAAGGCTCAATAGTATCCGAAATTCTAGAAACGGAGTTTTTATATCACTCAATATGGCATCGGCTTATTATGTTGATTCCAAATATATAAGATTCATTAAGCTTAGTTTTATCCATAAAAGGTTAAGAGACTGTGAAAAATTTGCCTGATTTTTAAAAAAGGGAGGAAACACCCAATAAAGGTAAACAATTTTAAATAAAATCAAACCATTAGATTCGGCGTATCAGAGAACACTACTGTAGAGGTTTCAAGTCCCTATTTGCAAAAGTGTTGAATTTTGTATTATTTGCCAGAAGAAAAATCACGGATGGATGTTAATTTGTTGTTTTTCCCAGGGCCGATCGCATCGATTCAACGGTTCTAGAATATCGGGAGAGGGCTCATTTGAACGGAAATTAAAATTTCTGGTATCCCTTTTATTTGACCAAAAAGATCGGACGGCTACTAGCCCCCCTACCACGTCCCTTTTTTCCCAAAAATTCTTTCGACCAAAATTTTGAGATAGCCATTCTGTTTTGCATAGTTGATAGGTTCCAAAACTGTATCTTTAGTTTTAACATGACTCACGCAGCCCCTGAAGATAGGTCTAGGGATGAAAGTATGCTAAGGATATTAAGGATAATGTACGATCTATGAAAACCAGTTTCATAGCCACAAAGACAAATAATGGGTGACAGAATGCATTGGACTTGTATAACTTGGGCTATATATTTGCACATTAGGGGGTTGAAGGCAAACTTAGGTCACTGTATCCCCTCACCCCCCTAATGTGCAAATATATAGCCCTAATTATATTATTATATAAACTAAAGTATTATATTTTCATCATATTTTGGCATATTTTATTAAGATTAAAATAACTTTACTTTTTTGGTGTGTTCCGCACAATTAACAAGTGTTTTTTTTTAAGTAATGAAACGGATGCTTATCGAAATTCGTGATGAGTGGGACACATTTTTTCCATGAAATTATAAAAAAGGCCATTTTCAAAATTGTCACTGGTGTCCCAGTAATTATACTAGCTTAACTAGAGTAAAAAGAAAAACAGTTTCTACATTTTTTGGGGAAAAACAGGGGTTTCGGATCGACAAGGAAAAAAAATTAAAAAGAAAAAGCAAATACTTCGATTAGATCACTGATAACCAATTTTCAGTGATCGGGGTATAAACCAAGGGTACCAATTCGGGAACATACATGGAGGAAGCAAGAATTTTGTTCTATTCTCTGCATAAAGATGCAAAAAGGCATTTCTCACTATTTCAAGGGTAATTTTCGCTTGAGAAAAAACAAAACATCAATCTAAAGCTATTTTTCCACAGCTAGGGGGGATAATTTTGCCCCCTTCCTGTATGTGTGCCTGTGTAGAACAAGGTAAAGAAACAAAACAATTACTAGTTATAATGATAAAGAGTATAAGTCTAGTGATTTCTGGTCAATACTCTAGTGATTTATAAGCTGATTTAGGGAAAGTTTTTTCAAGAATCTAGTGATTTTTTTTTCACTGGGTGGCGACCCTGTTTAAGAGTAACCTTAGCAAGATATTCAACTAAAAATATTGTTATTTTGGACCGGATTTTTAGGAATGCAAGTTTGTTTTTCCTTTGTATAGTTCAGGACCACCGATTCACAAATAGACTAGGCATAAACACGAAATGGATTTCAATAAAACTAAATCCAGAAAAATTACACAAAAAGCTTATTCTTGCGTGAATCAGGGTATGGAGGATTGAATTTCCAAAGGGGAATTTTCCGTGGGGGGGGGGGATATAGAATAGATGTTCGTAGAAAGTTGAGAAAAAGCTCGGTAAACTGAAAATTCTGAGTTCTAATATCCTTGTTAAGGGCTAAAATTGATTGGATTGGAGGGCTGCCTGAAACACTTCATACAGCCCTTAGAAATCCATGAATCCTTACACACTCATATAGCGCTGAATCAAAATTTCCAGGTGTCAGACAGATCAAATGGTCCAAAAAAGTTCCTTCATCGACAACGTAGTCTGTAGATGCTCAGGTACAGGGACTCCAGCTTATGAAACAGCCTATTTAGAGCAGAGGCCTTGCTGACAAATATCAATAGAAAATTGAACAGCTTACACCTTGTAAAAATTTAGGACCCTACTAGCATTTTCAAGCTGTATAATTGAGGGTTCCAAAGCAAATTGAAGCCACGACTCCTAAAAGCCCTTCCGCGCCCATAGCTGTGCAAACATGGACTTAATGTATCGCTTTTAAATTATAACTGCTCAGGAACTAATTGCAGTCCTAAATCAAAGACACTAAGTAAACTATAGACAGTCGTAGACCAGACTTAACATCTAAGGGTTTTCAACACCGTCTATTATACATATGAGACTAGTAGTGTAGTATACTTCAGAAGTGTTTCTTCTGAACCAAAACACATTCAGTGAATGTTAAAAAAGAGTCTGACATATACCAAAGCAGGTATTTAAAATTATTGAGACTGTTGACTACAAATCCAAGGCAAATACCATAACACAAAAGGATAAAACAAGAAAACATTAACCAGATGTTCATGAAGTGAATGATTTTCATTAAATATGAATTCAAGACCCAGGAGCAAGGGCAAGAGTTATGCAGAACGCTTATTTAAAGCAGAGCCTTTATAGATAGACTTTACTAGAAAGACTGAGATGTTACACCTCCTTGATGCCAAAATCACGTAAGGATTTTCCAATTCGTATGATTGGAGAGGTCTTTGGACGACATATCTATTATCTTTAAAAAAAAAAAACAGACAAACAGACATCACGCAGGAAGATGAACGTGCAAACGAGATGACCCCAAAGAAGCCCAAAGACACATCAGGGGGCTAAATGTCCAACGGAGGTAGTCCCATAGAAATCAAAAGAGACGTCTTTAATGTAAGTCAACTTAAGTCAGGGGCGGATCCAGGATTTTTGTTAGAGGGGGGGGGGGAGGGGCGCAATATAGGTTGATCCGAAAAAAAATTAGGGTGGGGGGAGCAAAATAGGTTGATCCGATAAACTCGCGTTAGGAGCAAGTTCAATTAACGCAAACTTGAGTTAATTAAGTAAATTTCTCTACTTTAGACTACGCTAGGGGGGGGGGCGACCCTTGCCCCCCTGGATCCGCCACTGACTTAAGTCCAGTGCTCTCACCGATTGCAATTTTTTCTAGGATATTCATTTTACCTGTAATCAACATATTCCAAAAAGTGTTGAGACTAAACATACAATGTGTTTTCTAATGGAGGTTAAAAGCTCCCCTTTTATTATACAACGGTGTTTTTTCAACAAAAAATGTTAATTTTCAACTATTGAAGCAATGTGATAAAAAGTTGAACTTGAGGGTAAAGAGCAGGGGGTTCGATTTGATCAAAAGCCTCTCTTGAGTCGGCGGCCCCCAAATATCTTGTCGTTCAAAGGGACATGATGCTGTGAATAGAGCATAGTAGATGTAATAGCTTCGTAAGAAGTATTTCTTTACATGCATTTTAAATCGAAAGATTCCTTCGTAATCCTAAAGTGAAAATAGTCATAACAAATAAAAAAAATTAGTAAAATCAGACACCAAAGTTTCAGCTTAATTCATTTTTATGGATAAATTTGTTATGGTTTTCTTTATAAAACCTAACTTAGAAGGTGATTCAGCCTTTTATTCTAAAAAAGGCAATTCAGAGAAATACATTACAATTTTGTGCAGTATTATGCACAATACCAGACTGTAACCTGTGGAATTCAACAGCCTGCCAGATCCTGTCGCCAGGGAGAGCTACATAACTTGTGTCCTGATCCAAGTTCAAGTAAGTAACACCAGCCTTCACCTTTTTTGTAAGTTTGATAAATTAAAAAAAAGTCTTAATTAATATGAGCAAGTTACTTGAGAACCATAGGCCAAAATTTGGCTGATAAAAAAATTTACACATATTTAAGTTTCTAGCAAATAAATAAAACTGATATAAAATGTACCTTGAGACTGTTGATTGGAGTCTTCGGGTATTTCACTATGGCCTGTTGTTGCAGCATAGCTAGGCAAGGAAGAAGAGCCTCTGCCACCAGAGAAAACACTACCACTTGAATACCCCTCTTGCTGTCGATTCTGATTAAATACATCGTCATCATGGTTTATATTTGAACTTCCAGTACTAGTACAATGTCTTGTTGATTTCCGTACTTTTCTATATTCAAAACTAGAGGTGGCCATTTCACTCAGTCTATGTTTTGTTGTTTCAAACATGGAGTCAGTTTTCTCTACAGGAATAGGTCTTGTTAAGGTACAATCACGTGGGCGATCAGGCTCTTTAGAGCATGATGGCTCACTCTGAACTAGTTCGGTTTGAATGTTTAGTTTTTGTTGAAGAGCAAGAGCAAGAGCATTGACAAAATCAGAGGAGACCAGTTGATTAGCAATGCTCTGAACATCAACCTTTTCTCTTTGTGATCTTAAAGAAGAGTTTAAAGATTCGTGGGAAGGATTTTTACTTTGATAAGCATGACCAGGTAAATACTCAAAGCTTCTTGTTCTGTCATCAAGAGGTTGAACACTTGAACGTTTTGTTTTCCTTTTACGTCTTTTTGATAAACCAAAGCCAGAAGAAGTACTCGTAGATGCTCCAAGATCAGACAAAGTACTATGAGAAGAATCATGAGTGTTGGCTTTCGGCATTATAGTTAGCTGGGTTTTAACACTTTCCTGTTCAGAATTGGTTTCACTTAAGATATGCTGAGGAGATCCATTTGCAATCAGGGTAGTAGTGGAACCAAAGCTTGACTCTCCATGCTTTCTTAGGAAATTTTCAATATGCCCTCGAACACCACTGCCCACTGAAACAGATCTTGACAAGCTTCCACCTATTTCAGATCGAAGCTCGCAAAGTGATGATGCTTTGGGCATTTTAGCAAAGAGATCGTATTTCCGTGAGCTAGACACAAATGCAGAATCAGTAGATTCACTTGGTAACCGATCTAATATCAAGCTTGGCTTTGTGGAGTCTTCATCAGTTGAGTAGTCAACGATTGCTTTTGATTTTGGCAATTTTCTTATTTTTTCCTTATCATTGTATGATTTAGATGCACAACCTAAAGCAAGCTTTTCTATAGCAGTTAAAGATGTAGAGCTTGGATTCTCTCCTTGATAGCCTACATCTGCGGCAGAGTCCCATTCCAATCTTTTCGATCCAGTGCTTAATTGAGAAGCGCACGTAGGCGACAGATTACCTTGTTCCTCTGTAGCACTGTATTCTGAATCATTTTGACTATCTTCAAGTCCAAAAGACATTGAAGAAACACTTGCAACATCACTATCTCCTAAAGTTACAGATGTTAAGGTCCTGACAGACAAAAATCTATTATGCCCTCTTTCTTCTATGTCCCCCAAATTTGTTTCACTTTCATAATTTAAGTTGCTTAGGCTGTTTTTTTCTCTTGTTTTTTCGTCTTCTTCTGCAGGTGCGTTATTTGCCATTTGTGGTTTGCATCTGAAACTACAATTTCAAGTAACTACTTAATAAAGTAAATGCAACAAAGAGAAGTGCAAAGACATAAACAAATATATACCAAGCAAACAATTTTATAAGTTTTACTAAAGACCCATTCACAAAGAGATTTTTACTAATTAAGAGATTTAGTTTATACTAATTTGGGCGGGACAGATTTTCTGATTGGCTAGAAAATTCTGATTGGCTCAAATTAGTGCTATCTAAGTCTTGGTATTATCAAATCCCATTAAAAGTGAACTTTAAGCAGATTAAAAAAGGTAATTTATCAAACATTATTTTTATCATCCTTTTGAGTATATTGTAAGATATTGTCTACCCTTCTTTGTAAGCCCTGCTTATATTTGTATCTTAGATTAACATACATAAAATACGATTTTTTTTCGAAATATTGCAATAAAAAATCGAATTTGAAAACCGCATATTAACACAGTAAATATTATAAGGAGGGGGTTAAATTGGATCATTTTTTGCATTTTAGGTCGCAAAAATCTCTCAGAAATAAATTTTGCTTCTAAAATCTAAAAAAGGAAGCTTATGGCATTAAACCTTCTGCATAAAAAGGCTGAAAATGAACAAACAACATAACTGTACGGCCTAGTAGACTGAAAGATGATGGACTTTTTGCTACCTTAGATAGTAGGTGAGCTGGGTGAATGAAACTTCAAGAATAAAACCGTAGCCTAAATTATATTCTGGGAAGGTCTTTTGAAGCTTATAACTCCACCCTTTCCCCATCCAAGGGCATCAGACCTCTGATAAACTTAGTCAAAATAAATGTAACAAAATTATTCATTTATACAAAAATCTAAACCACCAATGAGAATAGATTTTGACTGTCTTAATTAATTTGCTAGCTAAGAGGTAATCATAATATTCAATGCACACTTGATTATCGTTCAAAATATGGTAATTGCTACCAACACAAATGCACCTCAGTCCCCTTCGTCTAATGAAGGAGCTGGATGTAGCCTTGGTTGGTTCATCATGCCAAATATAGCCAATCTGAAAAAAAAAGAAAGTAGACTTTAGCTGAGCCTCCGTTTAACTGAATCCGAATGCAGCTCAGCCCCCTGTTCAACCAAACCTTGTTTGACTCGTACCCCCATTCAAATAAGCCCAATTCGACTCAACCCTCTTCAAATCAACAATATAACTAGAATGCGTGATTCAGTCAGTTTTGACGTAAGTGATAAAAGTTGTATTGAGCGAAATAGTTTTATCCATTGGTTAATTCTTATGTAGGTTTTTGTGCTGCTTGAATTTTCAACTATTCCTCCCTCCCCCCTCTAAAAAACAACAATTTCTCATTCTGTCTTATATATTCAAAACTAATGAAACTTTTCATACCCAGGGCCCGAACACACTTGAATCTCGTGGTTGTAGCAATAGCTGAAACCTAGTACAGAGAGCCGGCCATAGTAGCCAAAAGAACAAAAACACGTTAAAAAATCTGCCTCGCAAAAAAAAAAATCCCTTTGGGCTGATCGACGAATGATAGATTCATCCTAATAGTAGAAGTTTATTACTGAAACAACTTTATTGGAATTTTTAAAAAGAGCTGAAATGCTGATAAGTCTCTTTTTTTCTTTTTCTTTTCTCCATTACTAACAGGGCATTACATTATCATAGACTTGTTTAGGGTCATTTGAAATTTAATACCCGTATTTAGACGAATTTTATAATTTCATCAAGACAATACCGCCATAAAATGCCTTATGGCACCAAAATGTGATTTTAGTGTCATTTGTGGAGTGTAAAGGCTTGAAACCATTAAAGATGTACCATTGAAATATCCATGATTAATAAACCCTTAAACTGGATTTAAAATTGTCCTCTTGAATATTCCCCTTCCCAGTCCTATTTGCAAGTGGAAAAAAGTTTTGAAACACTGCCAAGTGAAAAATATTCATTTAAATACAATGTTGATTCGATAATGATAGATGTTATTTATTGTCATCTCAACAATAAACTTAATTACAATTCAAATTCTTGGGTGTTTCGAAAATGAGAGTAGGGTAAGAGGTACCATTTTGGGGCCTTTACGTTCCCTGGCAGCTTTCCAAGACAGATTACCAGACTAGTTATTTGGCAGTGTATAATGTGGTCAAGCATGTTTTGAGAGTTTGGTCGTAATAATATAATGTGGTCAAACAGGTTTTTTTCTGTTTTTGTTGTCAATTGCACAATGAATGTACGTCATGAGTTCACGTGTACATTCTTAAAAAAACTGGTATGATATAAAGTAGTCAAACATGTTTTGAGGGCATGCACAAAATTATGTAACTCAACCATAGTGGTTTTTCGAGGCAACATCCGTTTTTTATGAGCCAATCAGAGAGCAGAGGTTACTCCATATACGATAACTTGATTTGTGGTTGGGATTTGAATAAAAGGAATGATTTTCATTACAATTCATATTAGTAAGAGAATTGAATTCAAAGAGAATAGTTTATTCGAGAGGATATTGGTGGAGATAAAATGAGTGGTGCATTTACATTATTGGAGATTAATGATGGAGCCGACAGCAGCAGCAACGATATACGTGTACCCAATGTGGCTGTGGAAATAACCGCTGGCTGTAGACTATGCCTTGAATGGGACACTATGTATGCTAGATACATGATATCATTAAGCAAGTTTAAACAGGAGGAGCGACTGTTTTGCTGGAAAAGTGAATATTCTCCATATAAATAAACTTCGGTCAGCATTAGATGTCCTATCGAAATATATTGATGAGAACAAAATACATCAGTGAATACTATTATTGTAATTATGTTCAATAAAATTGTTTCTAAATCAAAGGTATTTTTCTTTCTATAGTAGACTAGCGTATATTTTTAGAGTACAAAAAGAAATTCTGGTTAGTCTGAAATTGGTTGTGAGAGAGTTAGGACTCTAAAAAATGGATAGATTTGAGAAAGAGCGAATCATGGGGAATCTAGTGCTTATGGAAAAACCTTTGATTCTAGATGACGATTTTCTAGAGTTGTCTATTCAAAGGAAGATATTTTCTCGGGGAATGCTTGTCGATATAATGAAAAGTGATTCTCCATCATTGGACTATTGTATGAAGCTTCTACGTCGTGGTCCAAATGCATTTACACAATTTATTGATATATTGATCACGACACGGCAAAATGATATTGTGGATATGCTTTTAAACACTAGTTTAGAAATTTAGGACTTTTTTCATGAGAAAGACGGTGCTCAAGGATGATTTACTCCTCTCTCTCTCTATCTCAGACAACTTTTGTTGTTGTTGCTAGCTCAGTTTCATTGTGGCAGTGAGAGTGTCAACACATGAAAAAATGTTCCATACATGTCCCCTATGTATGTACACACTGGGCAGCTGGTCATCATGTGAGAATTGCACAATGATTGACGAGTATGATGAAAAGTGTAGATTATGCAACCCGTGTAGATTGCATAGAGGATATGCTGTACAAATTAAAGGTTGTAATTCCTGTCTTGAAGAGGTGTGTGACTCTCATCCTAGAGGGCACCTATGCTCCAATTGCCATTATGATAAATGTAGTCAGTGGGAGAATACATATCCCGGTATGATTGGAAAGAATCCTAATCGTGATTTTAGTCTATTGCTACGAGATTGGTATCGTCGTGGTTTTAGATTGTTCTGGGAGGAGGAGCCGGGTCAACGATTCAACTGCTGGAACAACAAAAGAATATGGTTTCTACGTCATCGTTGTGAAGACAATGGGTGTTACGATTATAAGCCCACTGATTTTTATTTGGCTGTGACGGAATGTGATTCGACACTTGAGGACACTATTTGTGAAATTGCTTCAAATAAGCAAATTGAAACATGTGAATTCTATAGAATGAATGAGAATAGTATCATTGACTATACAAAGAGATATGACAAGAGTGAAGTTACACTCTACTGTAGAAAATGTGAACCTGACATTGCACTACATCAGGATCAGTACACTGTGAATTCAGATAATCTACCAGCACTAGTTGTTGTCGACAAATACCTATACCTAGTAGAAGATGAAATCTAAAGAGTAGAAAAGTCGTTTTATCATGTATATAAATTTTTATTAATAAACTATTTCACATACATTTTTAGAACATTTTATTCGTAGGGCACTAAAATCAATATTAAATACGCTTGTAAGTATATTTTCCACTAGAAAGTCGTTCAATCGAGGTAAGTCAACGTAGATGTCGAGAAACTGCTTGTAGGTGTAGCCACGACATCTGAACATGAAAAAGAGTAGTGCATGAAAGCCACATGTCTTAGTCGTTAAATCCTGTACTCTTCGTTGATTTTGAATAATGGTTTTCCCACTGCTTTCAATAAAGTTGCTGATGTATGGAGTGTAGAATTTATACGATAGGTCAAGAAGATCAAAAAATTCAATATTCTTCGCTGTTTGAAAGATGCATAGCCAATGACCGGTCTTCAAAGTCGATGGACTGCTATTAACAATGATTAGGGTATTGTTAACACTTGGAATTTTTTCCATGAAGTCTGAAGGTATGCAATAGGACTTGTACTGGGACATGTATGGATCCATACTAAATACGTTGATTATTTGGTTTGTGTTCATGGTGCTAGGTCTAGTAGAACACTGCCGTCGGGTGTGATTTCCCAAGAGGTTTCAAATTGACTCAGTGATATTAGCGTGATACTCTCAGTCAAAGCACCAGCAAATGTACACTCTAAACGTACATTCCCTGTTCGTACTATGCTCATATCCTGAGTCCCCGACAAGTCCAAAACAATTACCCACTGATTTTTTGAAAACATTGAATCGGTTATTCCATTTTCAAATAGTTGAGAGTCATGATCTAGGGATTGCATGGTCAACTCGTACAGAGTTCTATAGGATTTTTTGTCAAATGATAGAGTGTACAGTGGAATACCATTCACTTTGCACACAAGGCTAGATAGACCGAAAAAATTAAAGTCATGGGGGGATTCAGTCCAGGATCCAACGGCACTGCCACTCTTCACAAAGGCCAAAGCCAATTTTGATGGGATTTCTCCATTGATAAATGATGAATCGCTATAGCTACGAGAGCCGGTGGCAATGTGACGTTGATTGGTGATCGTATGGGGGACAAGAAGTTTAATGTTGTCGCCATTGGCTCTTAGCTTTTCCACTGCCAATGCAACAGAGCTCATAACTTGTTGTTTTCGGACGTGGAGAATTGCCGATGTGATAATGACATTTGCATCGGGTGCTGCAGGAAGTGTTTTTCTCAAAATGAAATTCGATGGGGCCAGCTGTAACTTTATGTCAATCTTGACATTAGGGGGTAGCCATTGGGATATATTGAATATCTCATGATTTAATTTTCCAACCAGATGATACTCTTGGGTCACTGCAGTAGTCAACTCACCATCAGTATCAACACCTGATCGATATTCATAGCCCAATGATTGTCCTCTCAACTCCTTGTATGCCTTTAATGTCATCATCATAAATTGTATGTAGCTTGCATAGTTTGATAAATTATTGCTAGTGCTCACCAATGTTCCGTTAATAAATACATTAATTTGTTTGAATAGGTTGTGTAGAATACAGTTCTCGTAGGAGAGACCGTCGGCAGCATTTGGAGTTGTATTATCTGACTTTTTCTTCACCGCAACATTTAAATCAATAAATGTTGATGACAAATGAATGAAATAGTCTTCATTGGAAAATATTTGAAAGTGTATATTTTCCGAGGGGTTGTTGGGGATGAAATTGTTCATAGTAGCCATACTTGACACTGACATCAACATTTTCAGCATTGAATAGATTCAATGAGGAACTGATTGATGGATATGATTCCTTGTGGGGGAGATAAGTCATCTTAAGAGAAGAAATCCTTCTTTGATCTAACAATCTTTTTCTTTTTCTTCTTCTTCTGCTTATTGGTCTTCCTTGTTTTATTCCTCAAAGTCCTTGTTGATGTCCTTCGCTTCCCGCCTGGGTGGAGACTGATGAGTGAATGACGCGCACGCATCCTTTTCAATCCCTCCCCGTTTTGCCGAGATTTTAATTGCTCACCAACGGCTCTTGCTGAAGATCTAATATTTTCCTTAAGACTCTCCTTGAAATTCTTGCCCGACCCCCAGTCCTGTAGTGTGGAGGCAGCAAAATTTGATGCAGCAGGCACAAGATATTTTCTGTTAAGGGGTAGTGCAGAACGAAATAGCCTAGCAAACCAGCTACCAAGACCATAGCCAGACATTGTAGTACGACCCTTGTAGTAGTCCAATCCATTGCCTATTTGACGTGGACTCAAAGCATCAACATAGCAATCGATATCGGGGCAGACAAATGGAATTCTTCTATTGTTCATTTTAGGTGATTGTGCTATCGCCGACAATGGGTCGAAAATGACATGTAATCACTGCTAAGCCTTTTGTTATTGCTAGAGGATCACCCAATTCACTTCTTAGAGTTAACTGACAGAGTTCCAAATACGAAGTGTTTACAGGAACATACTGATTATGCTTTATATTATTGTGATGAACAAGTTCATGAGTTGTTTTTCGTTCAAGAACACGTAGGAGGGGGACATTTGAATTACCGACTCTCGATGTTTCCACAAAGGATGCATAGAGAAATATGCAAGAGTCCGAGGCGAAACCAGGTGGATAATCAGCAAAAAT
This sequence comes from Artemia sinica, assembly GCA_027921565.1. Classification (NCBI taxonomy): domain Eukaryota; kingdom Metazoa; phylum Arthropoda; class Branchiopoda; order Anostraca; family Artemiidae; genus Artemia; species Artemia sinica. The sequence continues at coordinate 33,922,680 of CM051274.1, read as the reverse complement.
AACTTGATTCATCCCGTAAACGGAGCCAGCATTTTTCCCATTGATCGTATTCTGTTTAAAGCCAAGAACGTCTGTCAGATTATCATTGAGAATAATTGTTTCAGTGTCAACAGGTGAGGTAATGTAAATCCTATCGTGTTCCAATGAATAATTAAAATGGAATTTACCATTCCTACGATATGAGATTTTTCTATTGATTGTACGACACAAATCTGTCATATTATCGTATTCAATATATTTCAATTTGGCATGTGGATATTCGCTAGATTTAAGTGCTTCAACCCATTCATAGTCGACAAAGAGTGTCCAATCGAATGGTATAACTTTTATATCATACACACGATCCTTTCTCAGGATGTCATAGGTATTTTTGAGAATACAATCGACAAGAGCCACTTCATACGCACCGTCAAATTTGATGGCGGGGGGGGGTAGTTTTGTCCAAAAATCACTTGTCGTATTCAAGTCGTTGTAGAGAGGATCGGAAACATTGGACATAAAAGTTACATAGAAATCATTGGGCATTGTCAAATCTTCAACACCGATCCAAGAATCAAAATCAGAGTTGTATCCTAGCCACCGAACAAGTAACTGTTTCTTACCCCTGCGAGTACGAGTCTTTAATATCTTTTCAATTTGATAGATTTCACTATTATTTTTAACTTTTTGTAGTTCATAGTCATAAAAGCCGCCGAGAATCTCTTCATCTTTGGTATCGCGCAAACGATAAGTTATGGGTTTAATGTCTGGGATTTTTGCCACTTTAAAAAGTTCGGTGGACCACAAGTAATTCCCCTTTTCAAAAACATTAGTTGTCCTATTAATTCGAACAGTATCACCAACATTGAATTTATTTTTCTACTTGACAATCGTTTCATTGGAATACTGTTTAAGAAAGGTGTCAATTGTATCATGATCAGAATGATGAACTTCCGTTGGCGTAGAGTTGGACAATGATCGATGAGGTCGTTGATTATAAATCAACACGATTTTATCTAAATCATGAATAAAAGCCGGTGTATTTTTCAATGTACAATATCTTGAAATTAAAAGTCAAATAGTTCTTATCAATCGTTCGGCCAATGCAGCCTTTATAGGACTATGACTATGATAGAGCAGTGTACTATATTTCACTAGTACTTTTGCAACATGGGGGTTAACAAATTCACTACCACGATCCGTTGAATTTTTTATATGAATCCTGTTCGAGAATACTTTCAATGGCCTGAGCAACTTCAACGCCTCTCTTTGATCGCAATGGAATTGCATATGCATAGCGACTAAAAACACAGATTGCAAGAAGAATGTACTTGTACGGTGTATTGTGACGTCGTTGAACCTCATCTAGAGTCAGGAGATCTGCTTGCATTATATGCAATGGGAAAAAGGCTTTAGTTTTTCGATATTGATTAGCAAGAAGTCTATGATTTCTATGCAGAGTGTAACTTGATTCATTTTGTAGATAGTCTTGTACACTTTTAGAGTGAACACCAGTGACCTTGGAAAGAGTGGTGGGTGAACTTAAACTCCCCACCTCACCAATATTTTCATAAACACGTTTCAGAACTTCAACCATTTTGAACGTAAACACGTTGTGTAACGTCCACTACCCTTTTGTATACTGGCGGTTGGTGGTGGTGGTAATGGTGACGTTGACTTGATACGTCTTCGCTTTTGTCTAGCTATCAGTGGTGTGCTAGTATTTTCCAAAATTGATTTAAAATCTTCTTCTTCTTCATGTTCATATTTTAATGGTGTTGACAATGATGCATGTTCATTTAATTTTTTTAGAATTTGTCTATTGCCAATAAGACTTTTGGGGAAGTTTAATGTATTTAGAAAGTTGTATAGATGACTTTCAAATGATAATAGTCCTTTACGATTTGTAACCATATCATAGATTAAATCAAGTAGATTATAGCTCTTGCCCTGAATTATAATCCCTTTCCCATTGCTCTCAACTTGAATATGATCTTGACCAATTTCCATGAGATATGTTATGCGTCGTTTACTTTGTTCACGATATGAGGGGGGCATTAGATTTCCAATTTTCAATACAATTGAATCCAATTCTTCCTTCTTTAATTGTGTTCCAGCAGCAGCAGACTCTTGAGGAGATGATTCTTTTTTGTGATCAATAGCAGCAGCAGCAGCAGTGGCCTTCACACGATAGGGCTTATGTTTGTCCACTCGGCGAAGTGCATCTTGAAGTAAAAGCAGTTTTTTATCATCCTCAATATTCTCGTTGTCCAGGAATTTACTCAGATTGTTCTCAAAGTGTTCCACGGGTGAGAGGGCGAGTTCTATTGGAGTCAATTTATAGGGTTTTGCCATCTAGAGAAAACTGTTTACAAGTCCTGCAATTATTGGCAGTAAAAGCGTCAAAAAGCTACCGCCCGCCTGAAGAAGTCGTTTCTTTTTAAAATTCTTTCCTTTGTTTTTAGAGGCCAATGCACGTACAATGGAACGATGTTGCTTTGCCTGTTGCTTAACTACTTCTGGCAGTTGAACATTACCCTCGATCAAATTTAAACAAAGTTCAGATATTAGATTAATGAAATCATTGTCAATACCATGTTTGAGTATGGCTTTCCTAAGTGGAGGTTTTGAAGTGCTTAGAACTGAAAACAGATGTCTATTTTCATGTAGTTTCTTCAGTGTCATGATACCGACTAATAGGTCTTTTTAGTGTTCACGGGGAGATATACTGTAATTTCATTGTCAAAATATCTGTGACTACACGCAGATCCTCGGGTGTATTTTGATTAAGATCTAATAGGATATAGCCGTGGGGTTTATTAGTTGCCTGATTGTATGCTGAGAGCAGAAATTTGGGGGCACCTGGATAGATTTGTTTATTGAGGGTTATTAGCGAGCTAGAATCACCAACAACTCTGTAGATGATATAATAGGTGCAGTTCAATGCAAGTGTTCGCATACATTTGCTCTGATGAGAGAGATTGGGTAGAACCAGAGTAACGGAAATCTGTTCATGATGAGAGCGAACGGTGAACAATTGCAGCATTTCCTGGGACCATTGTTCAATAGATTCAGCCAGATCGTCAATGATCAGCCAAGAGTTTGGTTCAATAATGCTGAAAACATCAAGTCCCTGTATGAATTGTATCTGCACCAAACCCGTGGTGGCAGCAATTGCTTTTATTTTATCGTATGGCTCCTGCCAAATACTGTAACAATAGTAGATTTTTTTGGCTTTTCCACAAACTTTTTATCGCAATTTTTAATTATTTTAGTTAAGAGTGTTGTTTTGCCCGACATTGAGGGCCCACACAGAAACGATCTGAATGGTGTTTTAAATTGATACATGTTCCCTTCAATAGTTCACCTGGACAACTAACTGTAGACCATAGTTGTCTAATGACTAAATAATTTCCCTACTACTACTACTACTCCATTCAAGAATAATAAGAAGAAGAAGACGAATAAAGAATCATATTTTCTTTTATTATATGCATAAAAAAGTAACAATACTTAAAAAAATACTACATTGAAAAAAAGCACATTAACCTTGAAAAAAAATACACTTTTTTTTAATTTATTTATAATAAAAAAATACAACATTTACATAGGCTCAGAGAGAAAAAAAACACTTTTTTTTGTTTATTTATTTATAGAAAAATACAACATTTATTAATATAATATCACTCTCTTTTTTTTAAATTTCAATGAAACATTTACAAAAGCACAAAAAAAAATCTGCTCTAAGTCAAAAAAGATAACTTTGGTAGTGGCTGGCGGTGCGCCCCCCGCTGGCGGCCGGCCCCCCACCGGGCCGCGAGCCCCCCCCCCCCCCCCAAAAAAAAAGGTTTTAGGAAAAAATTTACTGGACTTTATTCAAACCGAGACTTTCCCTATGGATAACACATTCGGCCCGGTATGAAGTTAAATAGTGCCCAAGGGGGAGGGTAGTCACACGATCTTGACAAACATAGACCTTGTCGGAGATGGTACTCATGGCAATTTTCTCTACATTTAAAGTGAAGTTCCTGTAGTTGAGAGAACGAATTGCCAGCAATTTGGCTCGTTGAATTGTATTTCGAACAATACAATTCCTATAGATGTCCATGTTGAAATTCTTATCCACATAGCGCGTGGGTACTCCTTTGCAACGTTTCTTGATTTCCTCGTCGTGTGTCTGTATAAAGTACACCTTCGGACTTACAAACATACCACTGGAAATCATGTCGCTTCCCGTTTCTGATTTAAAAAATAAAAGCCGATTTGGCGCCCGACGTTTCACTAGCTCTGGGTATAGCCCACTCCAATTGGTGAGTCCATCCGTGAGCTGATAATTTCACCGTGCGCCAAATCATCAATTAGATTTGGGGGTTTTTACTTTTAACAGTAGAGAATCCGTGTCCCCGTAGCAGACCTCTACTTGCCTCTTCTCCGGCCACTGTACCCTAGCCACATTGTAGTAGAATTCCAACATGAGCTTTTTTGAGATCTCCAAGATAGCACTGCCTGCAGCAATATTTTTATTTAATACAATGCGTCTTTTTTTTCCTATTCAATAGTACCATGTCCGGGCCAATGATCGTGAAGGAAGTGTAATTTGGATCGGCAATAATTCGAGCACATTGTTTGGGATCGGTCACGACGTCACGATTTCTATTGCGAACACTCTCACACATTTTGCCGAAAGCCGAATTCAAAATGAGTTTATAAATTTCTTTTTCGGCTTTCGTTTGTGCTTCAGAACGTTTCTAGACAAAGGTGTCAACAAATGTTTTTAGATATGGTTTTTGGCTAAACTGGAGCGCTCTGTGAACCTTTGTGACGTTGAAACCGTTGTTGCACATCCATTTTAAGGTCACATGATGTACAGCAATATTTTTTTCGGCAGAAGGTCAGAAATAAGTTTTTGTTTTGAAGGTGACCAATGCAATCCGTCCACCTCGACTAAACGCCTATTGCGGGGGCTCAAAGAGTCCCTAGTCACAGGTCTATTGATGCACGGGAAAACAAAATCCTTTACTGAATCGTAAAGCTCAACTGGTATCTCCCCATCAATTTCAAAAAACCATCCCACCGGTCCATTCTCCTCAACACTGTTGTCGGCAATGTTGGGGAAATGGGGAGCTTGAGGGTCATTGAGCCATTTATAGTCACCGCAAGGTAGCGCATAATGGGACATGGCCGAGGGGTACAGAGAATTCATATCAAGGAAAACTGCATCCGATTTTGTCCCCGTATTCTCTCAAGTTGGATCAGTTTCCAAGATACGATCCCCGTGAAAAACGTATCCACCCCTCATTGACCTTTCGATGAACAGATGCTGATCAATGTCTGTGATTAGCCCGATTTTTTCCCCACTAATTTTTAGGATGAGGTCCATTACCAGATGAGGAGATGAAAAATAATAGCCCAAATCAAGATTAAATTCCACATACATTTTGTCCGTATTTTTACACATAATGTCTAACAAAGTTAACACATCACTCGACAAATACAGCTTGCAGTAGTCAAACCCATTTTTACACCCTCCCTCTGCCCACACTTTTTTAGCAAAACTGTATTCATCGGGGGTGCACCTACGATCGTGTAGACTGTCGTAAAACGATTCAATACAAGGAATAGTTTCCTCGGCGAATCTCGACATGGAACAATAATAATCATAAAGATATATGCCCTTGACCGTCAACAAATCATATAAATCATTTGGAAATTGTTGCTTGAGAAGGGGGAAAGCGTTGCCGCCGTCATCGTTTTTCTGCACCTGAATTAATTCGGTCAATGATTTGGGGAAAAAACTGTAGGAATCTAAAAAGCGAATTTTATTCGTGCACTCAACGTCGACTTCAACAAATTTCCACATAAATTCCAAAACAAGAAACTTTTCCGATGATTTAGGAATGATTTTGTAGGAAAAGCTGTCTATCACCCATGCATCATCCACTCTTCCATTTCTTTGAAGATGTGCCATTGCTGGTAGCATATACTTCAGATCGTAGTTAGAGTTATGTACAAAAACCGGAAGAAAGAGTTGTTGTTTAATTTTTAAATTACATGAATTGTGAGCCCACCCCCGAAAGTTACTTTTTCCCGATGAATTGGGGTCAATAAGGTGATTATGATCCTAGACAGCGTCTTTTGGGGCAAGAGCACCTCTACAAACCCAGCAAATTGTCCCCTTATCTAGTGCCAGTTGCTCCTTATCTGATAATGTCATTGGTTAGTTGGTGTGACGCAATCGTGAAATTGCGCCGTTTGCTGTTTTATTTAAAGATATCAATAACTTTTCCATACTACCCTCCTCACCCATTGCCAAAAAAAACTTCCAACTGCATTTTATTGTTGGAATCGCGACGGGCATGCGCATAGGAACACGCAACTAGTTTGTGTTCCTTGACTATATTTGGCTTTGATGGGTCTGATACCTCAACCAGTCTTGATTCACAATCCAAACATACTTTATCAACTTGTAGCAGGGAATTTTGGAAATTTTTAAATTGTAAAGTATCTTTGCCTTCTGCCGGCATTTCTATTCGTTGATTCCCGTGAATTTTGCAATGCCCCATGTGATCCGAGAATGTTCGCTCAGATCTAAATGGGGAAAGGCACATGGGGCAATAGTGACGTTCCCCTTTCTGAACGCCTTGGGATAGGAGTCGACTTATTGCTATAACGGGGAAAAAATGACCATAGGAATTTACATCTTTGGGAGGCGTAAATAACCAAAACCCAATTTTTAACATTATCCATCATCGGTGTCCTAACTGAATACAAAACCCCTTTTTTATTTGGTTTCTTTCCCCCATCTACAAATTCCGTGTCATACTGGAGAACAACCACCCCCAACCCAAGATTTTCATTTGCTTTTTCAAATATGGCTCTTTCTTTAAAGGACACCGGATACTTCCCCTCTAAACAGTCAAAATTTACTTTAGGGAAATTTTCTCCGCCGTTACGAGCAAGTCTGTCCAGATTTTTTATTGTTGAATCTTTTTTTAATGTTTTATGGGCTGCTGCTAAAAATGGGTATTTAAAGCATTGCAGCCCCGTGTCAAATCTGAAACCTTGAAACCCTCCTGTAGCCGTCAAATCTGGGTGGCATTTTATTTTTAGATTACCCGCTCCCCTTAAAATAAAGTTTTTTTTAATCTACTGAGATTCAGATCCATGTGTTCAATGTATAAAATTGTGGACCCACTTCCCCTCTCGTTAAACGTGTCCAAAGTCAATATTAATTTATTTACCCACTTGAAAAAGTTGCTCTCAAATTCGTTTAGACCAGGGTAAAAAGTTTGATTGCCAGTTGAAAAATGAAAATAAAAAGTTCCCCAGATGTCCCCTTTTGTAGATAAACTTTTTGATTTACTGATGCTTTAATCCCCCCTTGACCCCCCCATTTCTGAATCTGAATCTCTAAGTGCTAGAATTCTGTCGATGTAGCTATTGAGAACATTTACAGGGTCTGTTAAAATAATGCTCCCGTCAATCACGTTTTCCTCGGGAGGGTTAAAATCTACCCTATATGTTTGTAAGTGACCTAGAGCAGATTCTAACAAATAAAATTCACGTAATTCCGGGGACGTGACACTATTTTCATGTCCTGTACCTATTTGTACAGGACCCAATTCACTAATTATAAAACTATCGTCAAAAACGTCCCCGGAAAAATTAGGTCCAACAATCTGCATAAGACTGTCCATTTCTTCAGCTGTAAATTGAAAATCCAGGGTGATACCAAATAACGTACCTTCACTAACATCATCATCCGGCGAGAGGGGACAATTACCCATGATACTTTGAAGTCCCGGGCCAGGGAAGGCAGAAGTTTTCACAGCTTCCCCCTGAAACTAGAAACGGAACGGATTAAATTTTTTTCTTTGACGAAAGTTTTATCACAATTATAACACACTTTTTTTTTCTTTTTTTTATCAAACAATTTATTTTCTTAATTGGATTCGAATTTATCAAACAAATGCATAATAAATTACAAATTTTTTGCTTATAGCATTATTTACAAAACAATGCATAACAAATTACAAATTTTGTTAATAACACACATAATCACGCGCACACACACACACACACATGCACACACACACACACACACACACACACACACACACACACACACACACACACACACACACACACACACACACACACACACACACACACACACACACACACACGCACACACACACGCTGAAATATTCTTACAGGTTGAAATTGCGTTTCTAACCCCTTAGCCTATATTCCATTAGTCTATAACGCGCTGCGGAAACAGCGTCACATAGAAATGCGCTGTGGAAACAATTTATGCGACGTCTGAATTTCTACTTAAAAAATTCTTAATTTTCTCATAATTTTTGATGAATTAAGGTAAACGAAATAATTTAAAGATATTCAAAATCAGCATTAAAATACAATTATATGTATAATGAAAAAATTTCAGCGCTCGGATCAAACATAAGAAATAATGATATGGAAATATATGCCATTCAATCATTACATCGATATTGAATTTACACTATCTCAATGAATTATCGAGTAGACGCGGCGCATGCACCGCTCACACACACAAACACAACAAAATAATGAAAATCATTACGACGTTATTGAATTTGCAATATTCATTATATTATCTCCATGAATTATCGGGTATACAGAAAAATAAGCGGCGCATGTACCGCTCACACACTCCTTCAAATTGACTTGGGAAAAAGAATCATTAGCGAGAAATAATATTTGAAAACTCAAATTTAAATTTGCAGCTTGCATGTCGAGAGCTGTATGGGCCACATCATTCTCGCCTTGCATTGGTTGTGAAGGGCCCGGCAATGCTTGATAGGGGGGGACCTCCCGATCTTGACTAGATGAGGCTGATGCATTATGAGAATCTATCCATTCTCTCTTGAATTTTCTGCCAGGTTGCATAGAGGTTTGTGCAGAGCTGACACTGGCTTGAGAGGCTCCTGGCTGGTCCAGAGAACTTGTAATGGAGCTAGCATATCTGATGATTGATGGTCTTGCAGCTTGCATCGATATAATATCACCCCATCTTGGTCTCTTTTCGGAGGGAGGGTAATTGTATGAATCCACCTCCACATCCTTAAAAAAGAAGAAAAATTTAGCAAGGAAATAATAAGCCCTCTTTTACAGATAAATTGCCCTCTAAAGTTTATTCTGGTGTTTGTAGCACTCTATGTCTTAGCACTTTAGAAATATTTAAAAAGAAAAGCTTTTAAAGTAAAATTTTGGAAAATTTTTAGTTTGGGGGGGGGGATCTTTTGGAAACAGCCTCTATTTTCTGTCCGTTTCTAAGTTTTGATGTTGCTCCTTACTTTCAGTTGAAGAAACTTTTTTTTATAATTTAATTTCTGATCGCGGGGGGGGGCGGGCCACGGTTGAAGTTGTTTTCAGAGTCTCTCAAACCCCGTAAAGCTATTTTAAAAGGTACAAGAATTACTTATTTAACAAAAATCCTCGCTTTTTGAATGATCACCAAGTAAACAAAAAAAAAACACAGACAGAATAAGACGACACCCTCAAACCCCGTAAAGCTATTTTAAAAGGTAGCCTACAAGAATTAGCTTGAATCTTAACATACCTAGTGGAAATCCCCCTGTGGAAAAGTATTAAAATGATTTGCTGTTGAGGCCTAAGTCATTATCTTTAGAATAAATAAACAATACCTTTTAAATAATTACAGTAGTCTAAAGTCTTTCAGAAAAAGCTCAGACACGATGTCAAATTTATGAGCAGAGTGTAGTGTGTATCTCCCTCCCCCCCCCCGTAAAGCTATTTTAAAAGGTAGCCTACAAGAATTAGCTTGAATCTTAACATACCTAGTGGAAATCCCCCTGTGGAAAAGTATTAAAATGATTTGCTGTTGAGGCCTATGTCATTATCTTTAGAATAAATAAACTATACCTTTTAAATAATTTCTCCGAAAATATTTTATTCAGAGATTTCACGTTAAAAAATTATCCAATCACTAATTACCCCTTTTTTATCTTGCCTCCTATCAATTCTGAGTTTCCGGCTAGAATTAGACAAAGCCCGTCTTAATCACCAAGCTTTTGTTTTCAGATACGACACGTTTGAAATTTTGGTTCAAAAAAGGACCCTTTTCTGTAATTATAAACACATATGGTTTTAATCTCTGCGATAAAATGAGCATGCGACGCCTGTTCTCCAAAAGTGACCGTTTCTTGTAACACAGAAGCTTCTATTTAGATCAGAAAAAGATTTTTGATAACTGGAAAAAAGGGCATTTTTTTGAACGAAATAACTATTTCTACAGAGCAGGGCGGGGGTGGTTTTTGTTTACATAGAGGAAAAAAGCGTACTTTGCGTTTTCTAACGAGTATACTATTGTATGGGTTTTTTATTGTTGAGGGTGGGGGGGGGCTAAGTCCCCCTGAAATTTGAATTTACTGGTAAATGCTTTTTATCTGGAAATAAATTAAAAAATTTAATAAGCTATACTCACATTGACAATTGACGAATCCATTGTTTTCAAAGATAATAATATGCAGTGTACTATGCTCGATATGTTAAAACATAATGAAAATTAAATTGTAGTGCATGAACATTTTATACAGTTTTTCAAGGACGAATAAAAAACGGATGTTGAGTTACATAATTTCGTGCGTGCTCCCAAAACATGTTTGACTACTTTATATCATACCAGTTTTTTTAAGAATGTACACGTGAACTCATGACGTACATTCATTGTGCCAATGACAACAAAAACAGAAAAAAAACCTGTTTGACCACATTATATTATTACGACCAAACTCTCAAAACATGCTTGACCACATTATACACTGCCAAATAACTAGTCTGGTAATCTGTCTTGGAAAGCTGCCAGGGAACGTAAAGGCCCCAAAATGGTACCTCTTACCCTACTAATGAGCATGATCCCCTTGAGAAAAAGTTGTTTTTCTTTCTTTTTTCTCCACCAGTGAAGATGTTAAAAACAGAATAGCCAAAGCTCAGTGTGTTTTTTCACAGTTAAAAAAAGTTTGGAAGAATGGGAAGATGAGTCTGCAAACCAAGATTAGAATATTAGAAGCTACAATGATGACAGTGGTCAAATACGGCTCTGAAGCATGGGCGCTCCGATAAGCGGATGCAGATTTGCTAGATGTTTTCCAGAGAAATGGCTTAAGCATAGCTCTGGGTACCCGGCTGACTGACCGTATTTCAAACAACAAGCTGTACGAAAAATTTGATTCAATACCATTCTCTAGGGCTATAATGAAAGAAAGGTTGAGGTGGCTAGGGCACGTTGTGCAGATGAAGGATGGCAGATTGCCGAAAATTGTTCTTTTCGGTCAACCGTCTAAGGCTAAACGGAAAACAGGTCGTCCTCGTCTGGGGTAGGAGGACGTCGTAAAGAAAGATTTAAAGGTAATGGGAACTTCGTGGGAGGGTGTAAAAAGGGAGACTTTGAATTGGGATGGAGGAGAAGCGGGCGTAGCTGTGTTGGCCTCAGGTGGCTTGGTGCTGTGGTGAGTTGTTAGCAGTAGCAGTAGTAGTTTATCCACCACTAGCAGGTCACTGGAATATCTTAAGGCGTTGACATGGGTAACCACCCAAGGTTCTCAAAATTAGGGTTTTATTTTCTCCATCCAATAAAGGCGTTCATTAAGAGACCATTGGTTTTGATGTTACAAAACCTACTTCACCCGAAAGTTCCTAACAAAACAGATGATTGATTCACTATTCAAAGCTGCTTCTAGGTACAATGGTCAATACCGTTGCAGTCTTCTTTTAGATCCTTTTTTCCAGCAGTGCTATGTACTAGAATAACACTGCTGTGGTTAAGGTAGGAAATGAAGTTAGCAGCTGGTTTTGTATTAAATTAATTTAAAAAACTTTTTCCACAAAATAGGTTTTTCAAAGAAAAAGAAAAGTAAAGAACTCCATTAAACAAAAAATTAGCAAATATAAAGTCTTGATTGAGAGTTCAGAGGAGACACTTCTCCTGTGATTTATTATAATCTGGATTCCTGTAATTTCGCAACCTAACCTGTGTACAAAAACGTGATTAATTCACGTTTTTGATAAGACTTCTCTTGTGAATTATTTATAATCTGGATACCAGCAATTTTGCAACCTAACCTGTGAACAAAACGTGAATAATTCCTGTCTTGGATAAGATTTGTGGATACTTTGACTTAAGGTGACCCATTAATCTATTTAACTTTGTTAAAATAGTGAATATTTAAATTTTTGGCAACTGATTAGTAAACACTAAACCAGATTACTGGTACTTTTCTCGTTACTGTTGATTATTTTGAATTTATTGAGAAACAATTTCTAATTAGTGTTCGAATTTGTGAGTTTGAATAGCTCAAATGTTTGGAAAAAAGGAGCCTCCAAAACAACCTCCTGATAGGGATATGAGTAAGTCACCATTTCAACCATCTTCAAAAGCCCTTGCTAGAACCCCCCCTACAGCTGCGAGTAGTAGAAAGGCCTCATGAGCTCCCGTACGAACCACGTGGTTTATGGTTTTTGTCAGTGAGAATGAAAAAACAGGAATTTTCTCACTTGAAAAAACATGAATTTTCTCATTTTGATGGATGTTTTCTTGGATGGTTATGGGTGTTGGTCAATTTATTTGATGTTTTTCATGGATGTCAACAGCAATTCATGTCTGTTTTATGGTTCGTTGTCAGTGAGAATTAAGAAACAAACATGGCTTCTTTGTTGTTTGGCTAACCTAACCTGAGAAATTTATTTACATAATCTGCGGGGGAATTATTGGTTCACGAAGGGGGAATTAAGAAACATTATGGTTTCTTTGATCTTTAGGCTAACCTAACCTGAGAACTTGATTTACATAATCGCTAGGGGAATGTACTGATTCACGAAGGGGGAATTAAGAAACAAACATGGCTTCTTTGATCTTTAGGCGAACCTAACCTGAGAAATTGATTTACATAATCGGCGGGGGAATGTATTGATTCACGAAAGGGGAATTAAGAGACATAATGGTTTCTTTGATCTTTAGGCTAACCTAACCTGAGAAATTGATTTACATAATCTGCGGGGGAATTATTGGTTCACGAAAGGGGAATTAAGAAACAAACATTATGGCTTCTTTAATCTTAGGTCTGAGGGATAAACGTTCTTTAGGTCAGAGAGAAAAATTAATATTCTATTTTTAAATAGGGCTTCATTGATCTTTAGTGTCAGGAATTAGAAATGACATCACTTGTTATCTTGGAATTATGCGGGAGTCTAAAGAGATAGAAATTCTATTTTTAAATACGGCTTCACTGAGCTTTAAGTCGGAGAGATAAATTGATATTCTAACGAAACCTTAATAGTGTAGCTAGGAACATTTATGAGATGAAGAGATTAACGTAGGAAAGGGTTTCCTAGAAATTCGAAATGTGTCAGCGCAGAGATGCCAAAAACAAAAGGAACACGCTGAAATTACGTTTAGGGATTATTTGGGCGAAACCGTTTTAGACAGGTTATGGAATTATTTCGGCGAAACAGTTAGAGACATTTTAAAAGATGATTTAAAAGATGATTTTAGAAGAGGTTTTGAGCGTGGTCGTTATAATACACAAGTTCCATTTGAACAGTGTTGTGAGGTCCCCTACCACAACCCCAAAGGGTTCCGATCCCCCCACCCCAACCCCGAAGGAACCCCCCGGTCCTCAAAGGTTCTCCGGATTCCCAAAGGGCCCCCGGCGCCCCAAAGACTCCTGAGCAACCATTTTAATACTTTTTTAAGGCTTTATTATATCTTTTCAGAACAAATTATTATTTTAGGGAATTATTTCGGCGAAACAGTTAGAGACATTTTAAAAGATGATTTTTGAAGAGATTTTAGAAGAGGATTTGAGGGTGAAACTCTAAGGTCGTTATAATACACAAGTTCCATTTGAACAGTGTCGTGAGGTCCTCTACCCCAACCCCAAAGGGTTCCGATCCCCCACCCCAACCCCAAAGGAAGCGCCCAGTCCTCAAAGGTCCCCCCAAGCTCCCAAAGGACCACCCGGCCCTCAAGGGTCCCACAGACCCTCAAAGGCTCTCCCCGAGCCCCGTCTTTCGTTGATGAGTGTTGTCTGAAACTTATGATTTGGGATATGTAAATTACTATTTCGGACTTTTCTGAGCTAGATTTCTTAGTCTTTCGTTGGTGTGTGTTGTCTGCAACCTATGATTTGGGATGGATGGATTGCAATTTTTGACTTTTCTGAGCTGGATTTCTGAGCCGTTCATAGGTATGTGCTGTCAGAAAATTATGATTTGGGATGTGTTGTTTGCAAGTTGGACTTTTCAGAGCTATGATTCTTAGTCTCTCATAGGCGTTTGTTGTCTGAAACTTCTAGTTTGGGATGAATAGTTTGCTATTTCAGGCTTTTCTGAGCTAAGGTTTCCTAGTATTTCGTAGGTGAATGTTGTCTGAAACTTATGATTTGGGATATGTAAATTACTATTTCGGGCTTTTCTAAGCTAGATTTCTTAGTCTTTCGTTGGTGTGTGTTGTCTGAAACCTATGATTTGGGATGGGTGGATTGCTATTTTAGACTTTTCTGAGCTGGATTTCTTAGCCGTTCATAGGTGTGTGTTGTCTGAAACTTATGATTTGGGATGGTTAATTTGCTATTTTTGACTTTTCTGAGCTAGGTTTCTTAGCCTTTCATATGTGTGTGCTGTCGGAAAATTATGATTTGGGATTTGTAGTTTGCTTTTTGGACTTTTCAGAGCTAGGATTCTTAGTCCCTCATAGGTGTTTGTTGTCTGAAGCCTATAGTTTGGGATGAGTAGTTTGCTATTTCAGGCTTTTCATAGCCAGATTTCTTAGTATTTCGTAGGTGTGTGTTCTCTGAAACCTATGATTTGGATTGTGTGGGTTGCTATTTTTTGACTTTTCATAGCCAGATTTCTTAGTCTTTCGTAGGTGTGTGTTGTCTGAAACCTATGATTTGGATTGTGTGGATTGCTATTTTTTGACTTTTCTGAGCTGGATTTCATAGCCTTTCGTAGGGATGTGTTGACTGAAACCTATGATTTGAGATGAGTGGTTTGCTTTTTGGACTTTTCAGAGCTGGATTTCTTAGCCGTTCATAGGTGTGTGTTGTCTGAAACCTATGATTTGGGATGGTTAATTTGCTATTTTTGACTTTTCTGAGCTAGGTTTCTTAGCCTTTCATAGGTGTGTGTTGTCAGAAAATTGTGATTTGGGATGTGTAGTTTGCTATTTCAGGCTTTTCTGAGCTAAGGTTTCCTAGTATTTCGTAGGTGAATGTTGTCTGAAACCAATAGTTTGGGATGAGTAGTTTGCTATTTCAGGCTTTTATGAGCTAGGTTTCTTAGCCTTTCGTAGGTGTGTGTTGACTGAAACTTATGATTTGGGATATGTAATTTGCTATTTCCGACTTTTCATAACCAGATTTCTTAGTCTTTCGGAGGTGTGTGGTGTCTGAAACCTATGATTTGGGATGTGTGGGTTGCTATTTTTTTACTTTTCTGAGCTGGATTTCTTAGCCTTTCGTAGGTGTGTGTTGACTGAAACCTATGATTTGGGATGGTTAATTTGCTATTTTTGACTCTTCTGAGCTAGATTTCTTAGCCTTTCATAGGTGTGTGCTTTCAGGAAATTATGATTTGGGAGGTGTAGTTTGCTTTTTGGACTTTTCAGAGCTAGGATTCTTAGTCACTCATAGGTGTTTGTTGTCTGAAACTTCGAGTTTGGGATGAGTAGTTGGCTATTTCAGACTTTTCTGAGCTAAGGTTTCTTAGTATTTCGTAGGTGAATGTTGTCTGAAACTTATGATTTGGGATATGTAAATTACTATTTCGGGCTTTTCTGAGTTGGATTTCTTAGTCTTTCATAGGTGTGTGGTGTCTGAAACCTATGATTTGGGATGAGTGGTTTGCTTTTTGGACTTTTCTGAGCTATGATTCTTAGTCCATCATAGGCGTTTGTTGTCTGAAACTTCTAGTTTGGGATGAGTAGTTTGCTATTTCAGGCTTTTCTGAGCTAAGGTTTCTTAGTCTTTCATAGGTGAATGTTGTCTGAAACCTATGATTTGGGATATGTAAATTACTATTTCGGGCTTTTCTAAGCTAGATTTCTTAGTCTTTCGTTGGTGTGTGTTGTCTGAAACCTATGATTTGGGATGGGTGGATTGCTACTTTTGACTTTTCTGAGCTGGATTTCTTAGCCTTTCATAGGTGTTTGTTGTCTGAAACCTATAGTTTGGGATGACTAGTTTGCTATTTTTGACTTTTCTGAGCTAGGTTTCTTAGCCGTTAATAGGTGAGTGTTATCTGAAACCTATGATTTGGGATATGTAAATTACTATTTCGGGCTTTTCTGAGTTGGATTTCTTAGTCTTTCATAGGTATGTGTTGTCTGAAACCTATGATTTGGGATGTATGGGTTGCTATTTTTTGACTTTTCCGAGCTGGATTTCTTAGCCGTTTATAGGTGAGTGCTGTCTGAAACTTATGATTTGGGATGGTTAATTTGCTATTTCCGGCTTTTATTAGCTAGGTTTCTTAGCCTTTCATAGGTGTGTGTTGTCAGAAAATTATGATTTGGGATGTGTAGTTTGCTATTTGGACTTTTCAGAGCTAGGATTCTTAGTCCATCATAGGTGTTTGTTGTCTGAAACCAATAGTTTGGGATGAGTAGTTTGCTATTTCAGGCTTTTCTGAGCTAGATTTCTTAGCCTTTCATTGGTGTGTGCTTTCAGAAAATTATGATTTGGGATATGTAAATTACTATTTCGGGCTTTTCTGAGTTGGACACTTCTAAATTTTTCCGTAGAAGATAGGAAAAGTTATACTATGATTGTGATTATTTTCCATGAAGATAAAAAGTTACACTTTAATTCTAAATTTTCTTAAATTCAATTCCGACCTTTCTCAAAGAGATGAAAAAAATTAAAGTTCTGTTCCAAATATTTTCCCGGAAGAAGAAAAGTTCAACTTCGATTCTGAATTTTCTCAATGAAAATGAAATAAGTTATTGATCATATCTATTTTCCCAAAATAATATAAAAATTTCCACTTCAGTTCAGATTTTTTTCTCAAAGAGATGAAGAAATTTAAAGTTCTGTTCCAAATTTTTCATAGAAGATAGGAAAAGTTATACTTTGATCGTGAATATTCGAGTTCTATTCTGAATTTTACCAAGGAACACAATTCAATTCTAATTTCCCCAATAAAAAATTTAAAGTTCAATTCTAAATTTTTCGGTGGAAGATAGAAAAAGTAATACCATACGTGTGAATATTTTCCCGGAAGATAAAAAGTTCTAGTTCAATTTAAAATTTTCTCAACGAAGTGAAGAAGAATTCAAGTTCTCTTCTGAATTTTACCAAAGAACACAATTCAATTCTAATTTCACCAGAGAAAATAAAAATCTTCCACTTCAGTTCCTTATTTCACAAAGACATAAAGAAATTTAAAGTTCAATCCTAAATTTTTCGGTGGAAGATAGAAAAAGTAATACCATACTTGTGAATATTTTATTGGAAGATAAAAAGTTCTAGTTCAATTGAAAATTTTCTCAAACTTTTTTCTCTTCTTTAAGAAAATTCAGAAGAGAACTTGAACAATTTGCACTTCTTCGAGAAAACTCAGAATTAAAGTGGAGTTCCTTATCTTCATGTTGAATATTCACAATCAATGTATAACTTTTTCTATCTTCTATGAAAAATTTGGAACAGAACTTTAAATTTTTCATCTCTTTGAGAAAAATCAGAACTGAATTTAAGAAAAATTATAAATAAAGTGAAACTTTTGATCTTCATGGAAAACAATCGCAGTCATAGTATTACTTTTTCTATCTTCCATCTAAAAATTTAGAATAGAACTTTAAATTTCTTTATTTCTTTGGGGAACTTAAAACTGAAGTGGAAGATTTTTATTTTCTCTGGAGAAATTAGATTTGAAGTGTGTTCTTTGGTAAAGTCCAGAAGAGAACTTGAACTTTTCTTCACTTCGTTGAGAAAATTTTAAATTGAACTAGAACTTTTTATCTTCCGGGAAAATATTCACAAGTATGGTATTACTTTTTCTATCTTCCACCGAAAAATTTAGAATTGAACTTTAAATTTCTTTATGTCTTTTGTGAAATAAAGAACTGAAGTGGAAGATTTTTATTTTCTCTGTAGAAATTAGAATTGAATTGTGTTCTTTGGTAAAATTCAGTAGAGAACTTGAACTTTTCTTCACTTCATTGAGAAAATTTTAAATTGAACTAGAACTTTTTTTTATCTTCCGTGAAAATAATCACAAGTATGGTATTAATCTTTCTATCTCCCACCGAAAAATTTAGAATTGAACTTTAAATTTCTTTATGTCTTTGTGAAATAAAGAACTGAAGTGGAAGATTTTTGTTTTCTCTAGAGAAATTAGAATTGAAGTGTGTTCTTTGGTAAAGTTCAGAAGAGAACTTGAACTTTCCTTGACTTCGTTGAGAAAATTTTAAATTGAACTAAAACTTTTTATCTTCCGTGAAAATATTCACAAGTATGGTATTACTTTTTCTATCTTCCACCGAAAAATTAGAATTGAACTTTAAATTTCTTTATGTCTTTGTGAAATAAAGAACTGAAGTGGAAGATTTTTGTTTTCTCTGGAGAAATTAGAATTGAAGTGTGTTCTTTGGTAAAGTTCAGAAGAGAACTTGAACTTTTCTTCACTTCGTTGAGAAAATTTTAAATTGAACTAGAACTTTTTATCTTCCGGGAAAATATTCACAAGTATGGTATTACTTTTTCTATCTTCCACCGAAAAATTTAGAATTGAACTTTAAATTTCTTTATGTCTTTGTGAAATAAAGAACTGAAGTGGAAGATTTTTATTTTCTCTGGAGAAATTAGAATTGAATTGTGTTCTTTGGTAAAATTCCGAAGAGAACTTGAACTTTTTCATCTTCAGTGAAAAATTTGGAACAGTATTTTAAATTTTTCATCTCTTCGAGCCAGATCTGAACTAAAGTGGAAAATTTTTATATTATTTGGAAAAATAGAAATGATAAATGACTAATTTCTTTTTCATTGAGAAAATTCAGAAGAGAACTTGAACTTTCCTTCACTTCGTTGAGAAAATTTTAATTTGAACTAGAACTTTTTATCTTCCAATAAAATATTCACAAGTATGGTATTACTTTTTCTATCTTCCACCGAAAAATTTAGAATTGAACTTTAAATTTCTTTATGTCTTTGTGAAATAAAGAACTGAAGTGGAAGATTTTTATTTTCTCTGGTGAAATTAGAATTGAATTGTGTTCTTTGGTAAAATTCAGAAGAGAACTTGAATTCTTCTTCACTTCGTTGAGAAAATTTTAAATTGAACCAGAACTTTTTATCTTCCGGGAAAATATTCACACGTATGGTATTACTTTTTCTATCTTCCACCGAAAAATTTAGAATTGAACTTTAAATTTTTTATTGGGGAAATTAGAATTGAATTGTGTTCTTTGGTAAAATTCAGAATAGAACTCGAATATTCACGATCAAAGTATAACTTTTCCTATCTTCTATGAAAAATTTGGAACAGAACTTTAAATTTCTTCATCTCTTTGAGAAAAAAATCTGAACTGAAGTGGAAATTTTTATATTATTTTGGGAAAATAGATTTGATCAATAACTTATTTCATTTTCATTGAGAAAATTCAGAATCGAAGTTGAACTTTTCTTCTTCCGGGAAAATATTTGGAACAGAACTTTAATTTTTTTTTCATCTCTTTGAGAAAGGTTGGAATTGAATTTAAGAAAATTTAGAATTAAAGTGTAACTTTTCATCTTCATGGAAAATAATCACAATCATAGTATAACTTTTCCTATCTTCTACGGAAAAATTTAGAAGTGTCCAACTCAGAAAAGCCCGAAATAGTAATTTACATATCTCAACTCATAATTTTCTGAAAGCAAACACCAATGAAAGGCTAAGAAATCTAGCTCAGAAAAGCCTGAAATAGCAAACTACTCATCCCAAACTATTGGTTTCAGACAACAAACACCTATGATGGACTAAGAATCCTAGCTCTGAAAAGTCCAAATAGCAAACTACACATCCCAAATCATAATTTTCTGACAACACACACCTATGAAAGGCTAAGAAACCTAGCTAATAAAAGCCGGAAATAGCAAATTAACCATCCCAAATCATAAGTTTCAGACAGCACTCACCTATGAACGGCTAAGAAATCCAGCTCGGAAAAGTCAAAAAATAGCAACCCATACATCCCAAATCATAGGTTTCAGACAACACATACCTATGAAAGACTAAGAAATCCAACTCAGAAAAGCCCGAAATAGTAATTTACATATCCCAAATCATAGGTTTCAGACAACACTCACCTATGAACGGCTAAGAAACCTAGCTCAGAAAAGTCAAAAATAGCAAACTAGTCATCCCAAACTATAGGTTTCAGACAACAAACACCTATGAAAGGCTAAGAAATCCAGCTCAGAAAAGTCAAAAGTAGCAATCCATCCATCCCAAATCATAGGTTTCAGACAACACACACCAACGAAAGACTAAGAAATCTAGCTTAGAAAAGCCCGAAATAGTAATTTACATATCCCAAATCAAAGGTTTCAGACAACATTCACCTATGAAAGACTAAGAAACCTTAGCTCAGAAAAGCCTGAAATAGCAAACTACTCATCCCAAACTAGAAGTTTCAGACAACAAACGCCTATGATGGACTAAGAATCATAGCTCTGAAAAGTCCAAAAAGCAAACCACTCATCCCAAATCATAGGTTTCAGACACCACACACCTATGAAAGACTAAGAAATCCAACTCAGAAAAGCCCGAAATAGTAATTTACATACCCCAAATCATAAGTTTCAGACAACATTCACCTACGAAACACTAAGAAACCTTAGCTCAGAAAAGTCTGAAATAGCCAACTACTCATCCCAAACTCGAAGTTTCAGACAACAAACACCTATGAGTGACTAAGAATCCTAGCTCTGAAAAGTCCAAAAAGCAAACTACACCTCCCAAATCATAATTTTCTGAAAGCACACACCTATGAAAGGCTAAGAAATCTAGCTCAGAAAAGTCAAAAATAGCAAATTAACCATCCCAAATCATAGGTTTCAGTCAACACACACCTACGAAAGGCTAAGAAATCCAGCTCAGAAAAGTCAAAAAATAGCAACCCACACATCCCAAATCATAGGTTTCAGACACCACACACCTACGAAAGACTAAGAAATCTGGTTACGAAAAGTCGGAAATAGCAAATTACATATCCCAAATCATAAGTTTCAGTCAACACACACCTACGAAAGGCTAAGAAACCTAGCTCATAAAAGCCTGAAATAGCAAACTACTCATCCCAAACTATTGGTTTCAGACAACATTCACCTACGAAATACTAGGAAACCTTAGCTCAGAAAAGCCTGAAATAGCAAACTACACATCCCAAATCATAATTTTCTGACAACACACACCTATGAAAGGCTAAGAAACCTAGCTCAGAAAAGTCAAAATAGCAAATTAACCATCCCAAATCATAGGTTTCAGACAACACTCACCTATGAACGGCTAAGAAATCCAGCTCTGAAAAGTCCAAAAAGCAAACCACTCATCCCAAATCATAGGTTTCAGTCAACACATCCCTACGAAAGGCTATGAAATCCAGCTCAGAAAAGTCAAAAAATAGCAATCTACACAATCCAAATCATAGGTTTCGGACAACACACACCTACGAAAGACTAAGAAATCTGGCTATGAAAAGTCAAAAAATAGCAACCCACACAATCCAAATCATAGGTTTCAGACAACACACACCTACGAAATACTAAGAAATCTGGCTATGAAAAGCCTGAAATAGCAAACTACTCATCCCAAACTATAGGCTTCAGACAACCAACACCTATGAGGGACTAAGAATCCTAGCCCTGAAAAGTCCAAAAAGCAAACTACAAATCCAAAATCATAATTTTCTGACAGCACACACATATGAAAGGCTAAGAAACCTAGCTCAGAAAAGTCAAAAATAGCAAATTAGCCATCCCAAATCATAAGTTTCAGACAACACACACCTATGAACGGCTAAGAAATCCAGCTCAGAAAAGTCTAAAATAGCAATCCACCCATTCCAAATCATAGGTTTCAGACAACACACACCAACGAAAGACTAAGAAATCTAGCTTAGAAAAGCCCGAAATAGTAATTTACATATCCCAAATCATAAGTTTCAGACAACATTCACCTACGAAATACTAGGAAACCTTAGCTCAGAAAAGCCTGAAATAGCAAACTATTCATCCCAAACTAGAAGTTTCAGACAACAAACGCCTATGAGAGACTAAGAATCATAGCTCTGAAAACTCCAACTTGCAAACTACACATCCCAAATCATAATTTTCTGACAGCACATACCTATGAACGGCTCAGAAATCCAGCTCAGAAAAATCAAAAATTGCAATCCATCCATCCCAAATCATAGGTTTCAGACAGCACAAACCAACGAAAGACTAAGAAATCTAGCTCAGAAAAGTCCGAAATAGTAATTTACATATCCCAAATCATAAGTTTCAGACAACACTCATCAACGAAAGACGGGGCTCGGGGAGAGCCTTTGAGGGTCTGTGGGACCCTTGAGGGCCGGGTGGTCCTTTGGGAGCTTTGGGGGACCTTTGAGGACCGGGCGCTTCCTTCGGGGTTGGGGTGGGGGATCGGAACCCTTTGGGGTTGGGGTAGAGGACCTCACGACACTGTTCAAATGGAACTTGTGTATTATAACGACCTCAGAGTTTCACCCTTAAATCCTCTTCTAAAATCTCTTCAAAAATCATCTTTTAAAATGTCTCTAACTGTTTCACCGAAATAATTCCCTAAAATAATAATTTGTTCTGAAAAGATATAATAAAGCCTTAAAAAGTATTAAAATGGTGGCTCAGGAGTCTTTGGGGCGCCGGGGGCCCTTTGGGAATCCGGAGAACCTTTGAGGACCGGGGGTTCCTTCGGGGTTGGGGTGGGGGGATCGGAACCCTTTGGGGTTGTGGTAGGGGACCTCACAACACAGTTCAAATGGAACTTGTGTATTATAACGACCACCCTCAAAACCTCTTCTAAAATCATCTTTTAAATCATCTTTTAAAATGTCTAACTGTTTCGCCGAAATAATTCCATAACCTGTCTAAAACGGTTTCGCCAAAATAATCCCTAAACGTAATTTCAGCGTGTTCCTTTTGTTTTAGGCATCTCTGCGCTGACACATTTCAAATTTCTAGGAAACCCTTTCCTACTTTAATCTCTTCATCTCATAAATGTTCCTAGCTACACTATTAAGGTTTCGTTAGAATATCAATTTATCTCTCCGACTTAAAGCTCAGTGAAGCCGTATTTAAAAATAGAATTTCTATCTCTTTAGACTCCCGCATAATTCCAAGATAACAAGTGATGTCATTTCTAATTCCTGACACTAAAGATCAATGAAGCCGTATTTAAAAATAGAATATTAATTTTTCTATCTGACCTAAAGAACGTTTATCCCTCAGACCTAAGATTAAAGAAGCCATAATGTTTGTTTCTTAATTCCCCTTTCGTGAACCAATAATTCCCCCGCAGATTATGTAAATCAATTTCTCAGGTTAGGTTAGCCTAAAGATCAAAGAAACCATAATGTTTCTTAATTCCCCTTTCGTGAATCAATACATTCCCCCGCCGATTATGTAAATCAATTTCTCAGGTTAGGTTCGCCTAAAGATCAAAGAAGCCATGTTTGTTTCTTAATTCCCCCTTCGTGAATCAATACATTCCCCTAGCGATTATGTAAATCAATTTCTCAGGTTAGGTTCGCCTAAAGATCAAAGAAGCCATGATGTTTCTTAATTCCCCCTTCGTGAACCAATAATTCCCCCGCAGATTATGTAAATCAATTTCTCAGGTTAGGTTAGCCAAACAACAAAGAAGCCATGTTTATTTCTTAATTCTCACTGACAACGAACCATAAAACAGACATGAATTGCTGTTGACATCCATGAAAAACATCAAATAAATTGACCAACACCCATAACCATCCAAGAAAACATCCATCAAAGTGAGAAAATTTATGTTTTTTCAAGTGAGAAAATTCCTGTTTTTTCATTCTCACTGACAAAAACCATAAACCACGTGGTTCGTACGGGAGCTCATGAGGCCTTTCTACTGCTGCGAATGTACCAGTGACCTCTCTGAAGAGTATTCATACCCTAAACATGGATACCACCCAATGTCCATCCCCCTCAACAACTGATACTGAAAAAGATGAAGAAGGCTTTAAGATAGTAAACTCGGCTAAGCGTAGAAGACAGAGAACAAAAAGTCCACCAGATTCAGCAATAATACATCAAACCGATACCAAGAACAACTCTTCAAGAAATCCAGCCGATTCCCGGGTAATTATTCAACTAGTTCCCCAATCTGATAATTGCTTGTTTACCAACCGTGATCTACCAAAGTTGCGAGTTTCCCTCTTCAAGACCATTCGTTGCAACTTTAATATGAATATAAACAGATCAGGATCCCTAGATATCCTTTTGAACGATCCCACATCAGTGAAAAAGATAATGAAGCTAAAAAGTGTTGAAAATGTTGTTGTCACAGCCCACCTGTGGTCCCCAAGCCCGATACAAACAAAGATAGTGCTCTACAATGTCCCTAAATCGTTTCTAAACTCGGACCTGATGGAAGCATTGATGAATGAAAAAGGTGAATGCATTCCGGTCTCTAGTGTTCATACCCTTGGTCGCGAAACCACTGAAACCTCAAACTTTAAAACTGTGTTGTTTGAGCTTCAAGGACAATTTAATATTGACAAAGTGTTCCTCTTTGGCCAACAAAAATTTTTCAAGCCTTTCAAAGAAAAGCCATTACAATGTACTAAATGTCTAAAGCTTGGGCACTCAGATAAATACTGTAGAGAGGATTCCAACATTTGTAAAATTTGCCTTGGCAAGGACCATAATGAGTCAAACTGTCAATTTGACCCAATATGTACTAATTGTAAGGGCAAACACCAGTCCCTAGATAAAGGAAGCTGTCCCAAATATAAACAAAGGGCAGAGATACTAAGAATAGCAAAAGAGCAACAACTTCCAATCCCTTTTGTAGCAATGCAAGTCCCAAGGACACCAAGAGTCCCCCGTCCCCCAACAGGCCTCAGGCAACCAACAGCCCCTGAACCACCAACAGGCCCCAGGCAACCAGCAGCCCCCAGGACACCAACAGTTCCCAATGCTTCCCCTAGTGTTGAAAGTTTTCAGAATAATCTCGTCCGAGACAAAACTAATCCATGGTTCCCCTTGATAGCAAGTGCCCCCCAAAAAAACCTGAAGAACCCCCTTTCGGAAAATCCTACGCAAGGAAAGACATCAAGACCGACAAAGCTACCTGGAATTACTCCCGCAGATTTCACACAGTTTCTCCAAATGCTTTGGAAGATGAATCAAACGTGTACTTTAAATTAGCCAGCTTTACAGTTACCTCTATGCTCATCTCCCAATTAGAGTTACCCAATCAGTTGAAATGCATTATTCTGAAGAATTTGGCAAAAACCCACTTTGGCGAGACCATAGTTTCCGAAGCAGAAATTCAAATTGAGAGTGTTTTAAGCCAACATAGGCTGATTGAGTCACAATCAGAACGCCTGACGACTATTTAATGTGTGACTTTTCGTTTTTAACTAATTTATCCCTTTCCAATAACGTTGCTTTTAATTATCCCGATATAGATGATAATCAGCATGCCAACCCTATAAGCAGCCCCCCTGGTACCTTAACAAATGCTAGCCGTAAATACCTTGATATTTTCGATTTTGCTACTAATGTGAAGCCAAAACTAGTAAATAATAATTCCCTTAATGTTCTTTGTTTCAACATCAGAAGCATCCGGGATAAGTGGCTCAAGTTTAAAGATTTAATTTCAATTAATGGTGTCTGCCCTTTCGATGTAATAGGATTAACAGAGACATGGCTTTCTGATAATGATGACACTAGTGATTTTTTGCTCCCTGGTTACCCAATAATCCATATGCCCAGGAGATTGACAGTGTTCTGGTGGTATCTCACTTTACATCCGTTCGAATGTAAATTTTACCAGGCTATCAGAGTGCGAATCTATTTTCTCTACACAACTAAATCTCAGATGTATTTATTCAATAATTGTAAACATAGTTATCGGCCAAAATTCCTATATACTCTCCTTATTTTATAAACCTCCTCCATTTCCGACCTCATGTTTTTGTAATCTGTTTGATGATTTTTCTAATTTTATTAACCTACCCCATAAAAAGGCAATAGTTCTTGGGGACTTTAATTGCAACCTACTCAATGTTGGTAAAAATATTGAATCTGACACTTTTTTTGAATCGGTAACCGCGAGTGGTCTTCTACCCACAATTTTTTTCCCCAGTAGAGTCGATCCTGTGAGATCAACTTCAACATTAATTGACAACATTTTTGTATCCACTTCCCTGGGAAATGACCTGTCCTCAAATATAGTATTTTCGGATCTGTCAGACCATTTTCCTATTTACTTGTCTCTACCTTCGCAACCACTACCTCTACGGTCTAGAATTAATATCCCAACACCTACTCGAAATTACAGTTCTGCAAATATAAACCATTTTATCGATTGCCTAAGAACCACTGACTGGTCCGATGTCTTAAATTGTCAAGAGGTAAATTCTGCCACAAATGGTTTTGCGCAAAGGCTAAGTGAGATTATCCATTCAACTTTTCCTATTCGTAAACCTAACCGGAAAAATATCCCTATTTGCCCCTGGATGTCACATAGCCTCATTGTCTCCTCATATCGTAAAAACAAATTATATAAGTTAGCCTGTAAGACCTGTAGTGATATTGACCTATCTAATTATAAACATTATAAAAACTTATACACTAAACTCATCCGTGAAGCGAAGAAAAATTATTATTATACAAAAATTCTCAATTGCAGAGGAAATCTGAAAAAGATATGGTCCACCATTAATGATATACTTTCAAAAAATAGAAAATCAAAGTCTATACTTATTCGCCTTAAAGACACAAATGGTAGATTAATTGACCCTTTATATGCACCTGATGCATTTAATAATTATTTTTTGAATGTTCCTCATACTGACTCCCGCTCCTCCTCACAGGCTGTATTCCCTTGCTTCAATTTTAGATCCATGTTTTTCTGCCCAACTGATAGCAATGAGGTACTTCAAATCATCGGTTCTCTCCCTAATAGTTTTACTCCTGACTGTCTTGGATTAAGTAATAAGCTCCTGAAGACCATATCTCCTTTTGTCTACGAGCCCATCAAGCATATTGCCAACCTATCTTTAACCCACGGAGTTTTCCCTGATTTACTAAAGTCAGCCATTGTTATTCCAGTTCTTAAAAAGGGCGATCCAACTGAGATAGGTAATTATCGTCCAATCTCAAGTCTTCCTGTTATATCCAAAGTGCTCGAGAGAATCATCTTCAGACGTCTGTCTCCCTTTCTGTTTGACAGTCAGCACTCCGTATCCTTGATTTCTCCTCACCAATATGGCTTTAGGCCGAAATTCTCAACTTCTCATGCTCTAATTGACGCCACACAGTTCATACGCTCACAACTCGACCTTAAAAAAACTGTATTGGGCTTATTTTTGGAATTTTCTAAGGCCTTTGACATGGTCGATCATAGTATTTTAATAAGTAAATTAAATAGTTACGGTATTCGTGGTGTTCCCCTCTCTTGGTTTGATTCTTATCTATCTGGAAGGGTACAGAGTGTGAGCCTGGGTGGAGTATCCTCTCAGCCCTTACCTGTTCGGAGGGGTGTCCCGCAAGGCTCCGTTCTAGGCCCTATTTTATTTCTCCTATATATCAATGATCTTGTTATAGACCTGGGCCCTTCAGTGTATCCTGTATTATTTGCTGATGACAGCAACTTCTTCATCACTGGCACCAATCTACCATTGGCAATAACCTCCGCCCAAGTCCTTCTGAACAGAGTCCAGGCGTGGTGCCTTACGAATAACATGACCATTAATAGCAAAAAAAGTCAAATAGTGTTATTCAGAAGCTTGTTTTAAAACGTGTGAATGGGTAGGATGGAGGGCTGTTGAGTTTTGGCCTTAACTGAAAAATTAGAAATAACCTTTTCTCTCTTCGGGCTTTAATGTGATGTAGTCTGTAGTGTAGGATTACACATTAGTAAGAAAGAAAGCAACGTTTTGCAGGTTTAGAAATGCTACTAAAGATTCACCGCGGCACCAAGCCGCCTGAGGCCAACACAGCTGCGCACGCTCCTCCTCCATCCCAATCTTTTAAATGCCTCCCTTTTTACACATTCCCTGGAAGATTCCATTTCCTTTAAATCTCTTTATGACGTCCTCTCGCCCCAGACAAGGACGACCTGCTTTCCGTTTAGCCCTAGACGGTTGGCCGAAAAGGACAAACTTCGGCAATCTGTCATCCGCACAACCTGACCTAGCCACCTCAGCCTTTTTTTCATTATAGCCCTAGAGAGTGGTATTGAACCATATTTTTCGTACAGCCTATTGTTTGAAATACGGTCAGTGAGCCAGGTAACCAGAACAATCCGTAAGCAATTTCTCTGGAAAAAATTTAGCAAATCTTCATCCGCTTTTTGGGAGTGCCCATGCTTCAGAGCCATATTTGACCACTGTCATCACTGTAGCTTGTAATATTCTAATCTTGGTTTGCAGACATATCTTCCCATCCTTCCATACTTTCTTTAACTGTGAAAAAACACCCTGAGCCTTGGCTATTCTACTTTTAAAATCTTCACTGCTCCCATCGTCTTACTAATAATACTACCAAGGTAAGTGAAGCTGCGCACCTGATCAATCTTTTCGTTACCCAACGTCACCTTTTCATCTTCACTTATTCCTAGCGTTAGTGATTTAGTCTTCTTAACATTAATTTTCAAACCTATTCTAGCACCCTGAACTCGCAAAACCTCTAAAACTTCATTCATTTTGCTCCTGTTGAATTTGCTACTGTTAAATCCTCAAGCTTTCCCCACTATCCTTTGTTGCAAACAACCCCTACTAAGTAATTAAAACCATCAACTAATCCAAACACAACTCCAACACTCAAAGATGAAGAAAGCAAAGTACCATTGAATCTTGAGGACCTGAAGGATGCTCGACAATGACTCATAAAAATTTCAGCAGTGATAGATGCAACCAAGTGAAGAGTGAACCATGGCCCATAGTAACCAGGAGTTTAAAAATAAATTTTGAAAAAAAAACTGTCTAGTGACAAAAAATTGCAAATTGATGCTAGTTCAGCAATGGTAAATTTTTATTTCAGTTAACCAACCATCTACACTTCAAATCTCACACATTAATTCACACCAATTCACATACATCCAACCCAACTTAAATACCCACATCCTACCTTCAAACACTCCATAAGTATCAATCCCTCCTACCCTATGCCACATCAATCCCTTCAATTCCA
Organism: Artemia sinica; assembly: GCA_027921565.1. Taxonomy (NCBI): domain Eukaryota; kingdom Metazoa; phylum Arthropoda; class Branchiopoda; order Anostraca; family Artemiidae; genus Artemia; species Artemia sinica. Next base: position 33,893,248 of record CM051274.1, on the reverse strand, counting down.
ACTCTCAAACGAGAAGATGACGCCAGTAGCACTCCTGGCTGGCGATGGAGAATACACCTCCAAAACAGTAGTCCTCCTACACACAGTGAGTCACAAACCTGGAGTTCACAGTAATAATTTCGTTTTTATTCCAGAGCATCACGACACAATCCAATCATTTGTTATGTTTTATTGATTGTGCAAATGATTCTTCTACTTTGTTGCAAGTACCATATTCATAAAAAAAAATTTATATAGATCAATAGTGTTAACCTTATCCCCATCATTTTTGTAAAATAGTCTGTCTTAAGCTATGGAAGGGGGAGGGGGTTCATTAGACTCAGGGTGAGGTCAGCAGTTTTCATGGTGAGGTCAGCCATGGGCAGCACCCATGCTAGTTCCATGACTGGGGATACTCTTTACTATCATCAATGGCTAGAATCCATGTTGGACCTCATTTAATAAATCATTAGCAGAAAGACAATACAGCTATAAAGATCATTTTGGCTCTTAGTTTGCTCTGAAGTATAAATAAGATAATATGAGTTTGTTTGAAGTTTATACCTTATTGGAGTACTTATTCTCAACCTGAAATCTAACTAGGTTTAGAAATGGTCATACCCTCTGAGTCAATTGTAAACTTGGGTCTTTTTATTGATCAAACTATACAAGGTACAGCATACGAGAGTGCTGATTGAGAAGAAAGTTGGGCTTGTTAATGGAGCTTCAATTCTTTCTAAGCATAATTTAGATCTCTCACTGTATCCACAAATTTTTGTTGCTGTAGTGTTGCCCAATATCTCATTATGTTTTGATATTCTGGAAGCTACTGAGTAATCTGGACAAAGTAGCTATAAGAAGAATATTCATTGGTTACCTCCTTGATGGGCCATTAAGAACAAGTAGTTTGTATTTAATGAGGTGGTATTCAGTGCCTGATCAGTACAGCCCTGGGCAGCATACATGCTAGTCACACCACTGGGGATACTCCTTACTTGCATCCATAGCTGAAATCCATGTTGAAACTCACTTATTATAGCACTAGCAGAAAAACAACACAGCTATAAAGATCATTTTGGTTCTTAGTTGGCTCTGAAGTAAAAATAAGATAATGTGACTTTGTTTTAAGTTTGATGTCTTATTGGAGTACTTATTATTAACCATCCTACTAGGGTTAGAAGTGGTCATGCCCTCTATGTCAAGTGCTGTTCTGGATGCTATTTAGTAATCAGGACAAAGTAGTTATAAGAAGAATGTTCTTTGATTACTTCCAGTTCCTCCTTGATGAGCCAATAAGAACAAGCAGTTCGTATTTATTGAGTTGGAGTTCAGTCTTGGAAGCATAATCACAAAAATGCTCCAAGAGAGCAGAGGCCATTAATTCATAATCTAATTTAGACTCATTTTAAGTTTTGAAATGGCTCTTTATGCATCAAAGAAAATCTGTGATTAGAACAGAAAATCTGTTCTAAACATATATAAAGTTTCATTGACAAACTTCAGCTAAAAGTGTAATTTTTTGTGAAGTCATTTATGGTTGGGTGATGACAAAAGATAGAGACAAGAAGTTGGTAGTACCTTCCAGGGGCAATAAAGATTAAAAAGCTAAAGAAAAGCAGACCATTGACATTTTAACCTGGGTTGATCTTGTATGCAACAAATATGGTCAGTTGGTCAATCATCACTGCTTTATTTACAAATTGCCTTTCAATAGGCTACATGTAAACTAAAATTATATTATCTAAAACAAATATGCATCTATAACTTCTTCTATTTTTGGAGCATTTGTGAAAAAGAAACAAACCCTTTTTATTCCCTTGGCCCTGTTTAAAAGTATTCATTTTTGAAATATAGGGGGGTAGAAATGAATTAAAGCACAAAGAGTAGAGGGGAGGAGCAAGCAGCCCCTTCATACATGAATTAATTTCTATTTGTTGTAAGTTTTAATGTCACCTTTTTCATTTATTTAAAAGAAAAAGTGCTTTGTACATAGCTTATGTTACATCCATGTTTCAGTATCTATATTGATAGGCTAGAGCAAATTGGGCATTGTGAGCCCTTTCAGTCATGTATCTACTGGAACTGATGCTATCTAGAATAAAAACTACTTTTAGGCCCAGTTTTCTTTAATGTTCCATCTAACACATAAATTGTACTTCCTTAAATTACAACTTAAAGCAATCTAAGTATTGTTCCTTGTGAAGCTCTAGAGTTGATGACCAAAGTCGTTTTGGGTGTTGTTTAGTGACCAGATGCAGTTGGATGATCAGTAGCTTCCCAGTTGAGTTTACATTCTCTCGAGGATCTCTCAGCAACCAGCCTTTCTTTGAAAATGTCAACAGATTCAGCAGTACTGTAACTATGTCTTTTGTGAGTTAATTCCAACCTTTGATGATTCTTGAGGAAAAGAACTGAGTGCAGACTCTGGTTACTGTAGACTCCTTAACAAGTTTCAGCTGATGGCCTCTGGTTCTAGAATTAGGACCAAGAATAGAAAATAATACTGGGAGAGCATTAGCCTTCATTGACTTACAGGTTAGAATAACATCACCTCAATTTCTCTTGTACAAAGGTTAAGGGAGTTTCAACTGAGCTAGTCTTGCAGGGTAAGAAAGCTACTGCATACCAGATATCACTTTGGTTGCATGTCTCTAAAAATCTTCTATAACTTCTATGTCTTTTAAAATACAGGAAGACTAAAGACATTCCAACTTCAAGCTTGGGTCAAACTAATCCCTTATACAGAAGACTAATAACTTTGGGGGAACAAGTGGAAAGGGTACACTTAATCAGCCCCAGAGTTGAGCTAGCACCAGCAGCAGACTTTTTAGCATGGGTACTATATTTTAGCCCATTGTGAAAGATCTTGCTCATCATTTACAGAGGAGATTAGGTAGCCTGAGAGAAAATAAGACCAACAAGGATTCATTTTTCAAAGTTGAATGAGGCAACATTGAATTAAAGAAGCCAAGCCCCAGCTCATTGACCAAGCAGTTCAAGGTTATTTTGTAGGAGGGCATGATCTTCACATGACAAGTCTTGTCCAAGAAGCTTTAAGTTGTCAGCATAGAAAGTTAATTCACTTTTGATAGTAGAAGGAGCATCATTAATAAAGATTTTAAGTAGTGTAGGACCCAAAACACTTCCTTGAGGAACTCTGTTCAAAGCTTCAGAAACTTCTCTTCAAACTTGGCTGCATGTAGCTTTGTTGTTGTTTGTGACAAACTTTGTCAAAAGCTTTAGAAAAGTCAAGCAAAATCATGTCAGTAGGCACCCCAGTAACAAGCAACTTAGTGATGCAGTCATATGATGCAAGGAGACTGGTATCAACAGATCTTCCAGGACAAAAATCATGTTGTGAGTGGGGCAAGAGATCATTTGCTTAAGATGCCTAAGAACTGTAGAATTGATTATTCTTTCCAAGAACCTTAATAGCCACTGATGTTTTGCTAATGGGTCAATAATTTTCAGCAGGGTTCTTTCCACCTTTCTTAAACATTGGAATGATATAGGCTGTTTTCCAATCCAGAGGTAGTCTGGAAAGATACAATGATAAGTTGAATAGCAAGAAAAGTGTTGTCACAAGACTGTTTGACATTCATGAAGGATACAAGGATAAATGCAGCCAGGACCAACAAATTTATTTGTTTTAAGGGATGTAAGTTTCTTTAGAACTATTGTAGGCTATCAGTTATCAAAATTGGCTCCATCTCAGGTGATACAATATATATAGGAGGAGGGGGAAAAACAGTAGGTACTGGAACATGAAAAAACAGATCAGAATTGTTGGTTGATAAAGCAGGCAAAAGAAATAGAATAGGGACAAGGATAACACACTCCTCAATAATACAGTTTATAATAATATTTAACATACAAAATCCTCCAGAATAGTTAATGACACAAAGGTGGTCAAATTGTCAGTTGCTAAGTTCTGGGACAGGTGGTAAGCCTTATGCCAAACCTTGCAGAAGGTGTAATCATAACCACAGACCTTGTAATGCCCAGGAGAGCATCAATCTTCAACTTTTAATCTAATGATTCTTTGAATTTACCAATAGCAACACCTGGCATCTAGTCTTAGCTAGAGAACAAAACAAACAAGGCAAGGGTTCACTAAATTTCAGGTTTTATTTTTCACTAAATGCTAAGCTATAGATATTTGTGTTAATTTTGAATTTTTACCTTAATTTCTACATAAAAAAAAAAAAAAAAAAAAAAAAACAGAAGGAGCCTTGTGTCACCATATAGTTAGAACCCTTTCAAGTGTTCAAAACAGAAGTTGCAACAGTAGTGTATAGCACATTTGCAAAGACTATTGAGATACATGTTGAATGGTATGTTACCCTTCAGTAAGTAAATTAATCAAACTACCTTAACTTCTTAAAATATCTGCTGATATTTCAGAGACAAACCAATTTCGGTATTAGCACAATCCTAAATATTACAATTCCTACAGGTATATGAGTGATCCCAGTCATCCTTGGAGTGAAGTCAAGCCTGAAAAGCAATGACTTGCCCAAGTTTTGCTGATTTGCTAGGCCTGTATCTTTCTTGCAAATTTTGATATTTTTCTTTAGGAGAGGTGATTAACAAAAATTGATTACAACAATGGAGAATGGCTTGTTTTTTTTCTTCTTACCTGGGGTCCAATTTAAATTATTACAGCCTATTTAGAAACAACACTGAATTGTTTACCTTTGCACATTCATCATTTAGCAAGTCAATTATAATAGGGAAATACATGTTGACAGATTAAAATCTAATAAAACCAAAGAGATAAATCATTGATTGTCAGCCATTGAAATTGCACACTTTTGCCCCTCATGGGGTTATAAAATGTTTAATGATTTATGGGTATGTATTATTTTTGTGGTGTGGTCTTTATTCATTTATTTAATATCAATTACTGACAAAACCTTAACAACACATCACCTCCAAATACATTTTCCTTTGTATTGCCTTTTCTGAGCAAAACCCAATAATAACTTGCCCTTATTGCTGGCAAGTGTAATCTAAGGTAATAACAAAGTTCCCCATTTAACACCATTTCCAAATACAATGGTTGTCAACATGACAATTACAGCCTAGCCTTGTCTAATGGTGGTAACTATACAATTCTAGTGCCTAGAAGATATCATTCTTGACCTATCTGGATTCTGATGACAAAAAAATTCATTTCAATTGTATGTTTATAATCTCTTTTCAAATGGTCTAGAATTTGAAAATGTGATTCCTGTTATTTCTGTAGAATTTTGAACCATATCAAGGGTGCTTTTCTAAATTTAAGAAATAGAATTACAGATCTTTAAAGCCTTATAAATTGTCATTGAACAAAGATATCAGGCTAAAAACACTTTTCTTCAACCTCATTTGAACAGATGATCTATTTTTAAGATTTCACTTTTTAACACAAAGATTGATGAAGGTCAGTGCCCTCTGGAGGAAGGAGGAGTGGAGGTAGGTGCTTCAAAACACCTTTTCAGGTCACCTTTAAGACTCTGGATGCATTCCTGAGAGTTTTATTCACCTAACTCAACTACTTCCCAAGATATCAAAAAGTAAATTTTACCCTAACTTGGCAGCTAAAAGATGAGATTTTTCAAGTGCCACACAAGAAACTTTTTTAGAACTCCTTTGAAATACACTAAATGCTACTACTGCTAGCTATATTTGGTTCCTTAAAGTGATACCTTCTTCTTTTCTTCCTAGTCATAAGATATTAGACAGAAAAAAAAAAAGAAAGATGACCTTTTTTTTATTCTCTGTTCATTTGTGATAGCAGTGATTATTATGTTTGGAAAGAATATTGGCTAGGGAATTGAATTGTAGCCTATATTACTTAATTAGTAACTTTAATTTGCACTTTGGAGCAAATTCAAGGTCTAAACTGGATCTGTTGTGTTTCATGCCAATACATAAGTGACATCAGTAGATAGTTGAAAAGGATGAACAGCCATTTTCATGTTTCCATAACTTTTTAGTAAATTTATACATATCCATACAATTTATTAAGGACAAAATGAATACATCACTTGATGCCTTTATATGTTCTTTGCAAATTCAATAAGATCTTCCAGGGCAAATTCTATTTCCATGCCTTAAAGGGGCTCAAAACAGCCTATAGTGAGCAAAAGTCTAAAAATAAGTTTCTACAAAAAACTCTCAGATGATAAATAAAATGTCATTCATAGCTGGTTCAGGAATGGTAATTATTATTTTTATTAGTCTTAATAGATAAATGTTGTTTTAAAAATAAATTTGCAGAAATTTCTAAAGAGCCTAAAATCCCTCAGAAGAGTCGTCAAAACAAAACTAAGAATACATCACTAGGAATATCATTGTTGAAAACCCTACATAAGAAGGTTACAGCCTTCACCTTGAACAACAAGGAAAAATACATTTTTGTAAGGGTAGCACTGGTGTATCCTCTTTTTCTTTTTTTTTTGTCCTGTTTTTTCTTCTTCTTTATGCCCAAGAAGCAGCAGATGAATTTGGAAAGTGCATAAAAAAGGCATCTAATGATGTTTTCACTTTCTTCCTATATAAATTATCTATAAATTATATCTTTTTTTTCGACAACAGCAACTCTATAAGAAAATTAAAACAAATTTTCTTGTGAATTATTATCGCTTCTAATCAGCAGTTATACCAAACCAATCCTGCTCAACTCATCCTCAGGGCTATACTGTGGTGTTCTCCTCCCCATAGTATAGTGCAGACGGTTTGATATCATTCCATTTTCCCTTCTTGCTTTAGTTTTGTTTTTCTCTGTTTAAAGCTTTTTCCAATAGGCAATGTTTAGAAGTCCTCCAAAAAAAAATGTCCCCCAGATCCCAAATCAAATTCCAGTGAATGTGCCATAGTGAAAGATACCCATCTTGGCTGGTCAAGCACACTTTCTCAAAGTTCAAATGATAGCTCCAATTCGGAGAATAGGACAATGATAAGTGTAGGGGCTAATGTAACCATAAATGATGATAATGGGTTTCAAGAGGTCCTCTCTAGAAGTTCTAAGAAAAGGAAAAAAATCTCCCCAATTAAAAGCATTTCCCCTCTCCCTGCCCAAGATCCTCCCTCCAAAAACTTAGGAATTTACCTTAAAATTACTCCCACTACCCCCTTTGAAATAAAAATGATCACTGCAATAAGAGTTGCAATTTTTAAATTGCTAAAATCAATGTTCTCTCTTAACATTAACCGTGATGGATCTCTGCTAATAGCTGTAGAAGATCAGAAATCAGCAGATACAATAATTAACCTTAAATCCCTTCTGAATACCCCAATTATTGCATCTAATTGGAACCCAAAACAATCACCAACAAAAATAGTAGTTTATAATGTTCCCCCAGAGATATCTACTCAGGAGTTAAAAGAAGGCCTTTCAGATAGGGCTGGAAACACAATCCCAGTTGAGGATGTTACCCAACTTGGAAAACCCAACTCTAATGGCCTAAAAACTAGTAGATCCTTCTTATTCACACTGAAGGATAAAATTGATATCCCAGAAAAATTATTCCTATTTGGGCAAATCAAACCACACAAGGAATACAAACCTAAGCCTATTCAGTGTCAGAAGTGTTTCAAACTGGGACACACAACAAACAAATGCAATGAAATTCTCCAAGAGTGTAGTAATTGTAAATCTTTCCATCCTAAAGAGCTGACAACTTGCAACAACACTCAGCCTACATGCATCAATTGCAAAGGCCCACATGAATCTACAAATAAATCATTATGCCCTGCATACAAGAAAAGAGCTCTAACACTCCAAATATCAACAGAGAAGGCAATCCCATACCCCTTTGCAGCAATGGAAGCAAATGCTGCCCAACAATACCAAATAAAGCCTGTAATGAAACCAACCAAAACCCCCAAGTCAAATGCCCCCAATGCATCAAGCACCCCATATAAAACACCATCTTCTAAGCCCCCTAGCTCAAATCCCTATCAGAAGCAATCACCAAGCCAACAAGCCTCCTTGTCCGGTGAGATGAGGCCAGCCTGGCCCTCCCTCCCAAGAAGAAACAAACCAGAAACACTACCAGGAATCAATCCATTAACCAACAAACAGGATGTACTACCAAAAATGCAATCCCCAAATATATGCTTATTCATTCTAAACTGTAATGCAGTTCAGGCCATGAACATACATCAACAACAGAAAACAAAAATTATTGCAGAATTGGCAAAAATTTACATCCCAGATGATATGCTCATTCAAGCAAAAAAAGATCTTGCTTTACTCTTAACAAAGCTGAACATTGATACACATTCATATGAAGAATAAATCAACAACACAACATTTATCAATACTCCAATGGAATGTAAGATCACTCACAGAAAATAAACTAAATGAACTAACATCATTTATGAATAATAATTCAATTAATATTGCTTGCCTCCAAGAAACTCATTTAACCCAAATCAACAAATTAAGTCTCTGGGATATACTATCCTGAGAAAGGATAGATCTTCAGAGAGAAAAGGAGGTGGTGTAGCTTTATTAGTTAATAATAATATAAAATTTTGTGGCATCAATTTTCCAGATTTTGAAAATGATGTTGATGTAATTGGTATAAGTGTTTGGCTGAATAATTTAAAAACCTACATAATAAGCTTTTATAACCCTAATGGCCAAACTACAGATGCCAAGGATTTCTTTAATTATATAAATAATTCTAATATGTTAAAAAATATCATTATTTGTGGAGATTTCAATGCCCACAGCCTTTTGTGGGGGAATAAACCAGCAAATAAAGCTGGTAAATTTATTGAGCATATGACTTCAAATAATAATGAATTAGTTGTTGCTACCCCTCTAAACCTGAATACTTATTTCAACCCCAAAAGTGGCAATTTCTCCACAATTGACCTACAAATTGTGTCTTTAAATTTTTTGAACAAAATTTACATAAATAAAATTGATAGTCTATGTACAGACCACTTTGCTATAGTTTGCTCCCTAAATGAACCTGCTGAAACTTTATCTCATACATCCAAATATATCAACACTAAAGCAAATTGGTCTATTTTCCAAAATAAGCTAAATGATGAAATTACAAGTTTCACCCAAAGTTCATGCATTTCTAAGACAACAGTTGACACACATGCTGAAGCATTGACATCTTTACTAATAAATACAGCTAATCATGCTATCCCCAGGACAACACCTAAGAAAACATTCCCTAAACAAATTCCTAAAGCATGGTGGACAAATGAGTGCCTAAATAAATGCAGGATAAAAAAGGCAGCTAGGACAGAATTCATAAAAAAACCAACACCTACTACATATTTAAAAAATTACAAGCAGAATCTAATCTAAAAAGGACTATAATAGATGCTAAATATAAATACTGGAATAATTTTGCAAATAATCTCTACAGAGAAACAAATAAGCCAATTATACATAAAGTCATAAGCCACATATGTGGGAAAAAGACTTCTCCCAACCCACTCCTGGAAGAGCTTATACATAATAATACCCATCATGACAATGATAATGAAAAGGCTAACCTATTTGCAACTCTTTTTGTTAATAAGCTAACATCAAATAATCAAAGCAAGCTGTCCACAATTCCTATGAACCCTAGTTACCAACCACGCCCAGGATCCGAGTACATAACTAATCCATTTTCAATCCAGGAATTGAATAATGCAATACATCATATTAGGTCCAAAACTAGCAGTAGCTATGACAATATACACCCTACATGGATAAAGAATCTCACACCTTCATACAAACAAGAACTGCTAAATTGTTATAATCACGCTTGGGCATCTTCTAGGTTCCCCAATATATGGAAATGTTTGTTCCTCCTACCAATCCTAAAGAAAAATAAACCAAAAGATAACCCTGAGTCTTATAGGCCCATAATGATTACACCTGTGATGGGGAAAATAATGGAGAAAATGATTTATCACAGACTCCTCTGGTTTGTTGAGAAAAATAACATGATCCCACACACTCAAACTGGATTCAGGAAATACCACTCCTCAACAGATGCTTTCATTTTGCTAACAAATGCAATAAATGAATCTTTCTCAAAAAATAATATCCTAGTGGCAGCTTTCCTAGATTTTGAAGGAGCTTATGACAATGTGAACCACCAAATCCTTTTAAATAAACTTGCAAACCTTGGAGTACCTCCTAAGCTAGTATCCTTTATTAAATCATTCATAGAAGTGCAAAGTTTCATTGTTTGTGTTGGTTCAGCCTCTTCACCCCAAAAGACAATATCCAAAGGCCTACCTCAGGGAGCAGTCCTCAGTTGCCTCCTTTTTGCCCTGTATCTCTGGGACATGAACCTACCCCACACGAATCTACAATATGCTGATGGTCTGGTGCTATGGTCATCTGGCAACACCTTTCAGATAGCACAGTCAAATCTGCAAAAGTCACTTTTCCAGTTTGAAAAATTCTCTCAACATTCAGATTTACCCATTGCACCCACCAAGTCAAAAATAATCCAATTTCACCAGAAGCGAAACCATGTTAATGCAAAACTAACTCTAAATAAAACAACTATTCCAGAAGATAATAATATTAATTACCTAGGTCTCATGCTTGACCAAAAACTTAATTTCCACCTCCACATTTCAAACACAATAAAAAAATGTTATAGAAAAGCAAATATACTAAAAAGACTTCTTTCCACACCCTGGGGTTGTAAGGAGAAAACCTTACTCCAGTTTTATAAATCACATATAAGACCCCATATTGACTATGGGCTCATTGTCTATGGTGCATGTGCAAAGACCCAGATGCAAAAAATTGAAACAACACAAAATGATATAATATGTCTCATATTTGGTCTTAGGAAACCCACAAGCACCAAGTTTCTGCTTATGGAGAGTGGATTAACAACAATAAGGGAGAGACGTAGCTTTCTCTTGATAAAACATCTTACAAAAATTGAATCAAATAGCTCACACACATTACATAATTGGTTAAGAAATCCAGCCATGTATAGAGGTATTGCAGATGAGTATGCCAATATTCAAAAGAAGTTCCCTGTACCAGCAAAGTCTATTGCACCTACTTTCCCCCAATCCCCTCCATGGAATTGGTCATTTCCCATAATAAATACTGAATTTTCAAAATGGAATAAAGATTTAACCCCCATTGCTTTTGTCCAGAAAAAATTTGCAGAACTTAATACAATTACCTATAAAAATCACTTCCAAATATTTGTTGATGGGTCAAAAATGGATGAGAAGGTTGTAAGTGGTGTTTTCCTTCCTCACCTGAAAATTGCAATGGGCGAGAGATTATTTAATAATTTATCTATAATGTCTGCTGAGTTAAATGCCATAATCATGGCATTAGAACACCTTAAGCAAAACCAACCTTTGATTGAAAATTCGAATAATATTATCATCTATTCCGACTCTTTATCAAGCCTTGAGTTGCTGGCCTCAGCTCCTCAATATAAGTTGGACATTGACACTTATCATTGTCTCAGTATTATTGATAATCTTGCTTCAAGTGGCATAAAAACTTACTTTCAGTACATTCCTAGCCACTCTGGCATAAGTGGTAATCATCAGGTTGATGAAATAGCAAAAAATGCTATAAATATTGACCAGCCAAGTGGGAGACCAATCCCAATTAGAGATATTTACCAATGGAGGCTATCAGATACTAATTTTAATAAGATTAATCCTATCCTTTCCCCCTTTCCCAATAAGTATCTTTCTAAAATTTATCATAGAATTCGTTCTGGAACAAATGGACTAAATTTCCTTGCATTCTCATATAAGCTTTCTAATTCAAGTGGCTCAATTCCCTTGTCCCCTCTTTGCAGGCATTGTAATATGAATAATGAAACAATTGACCATTGCCTATTTGAATGTAATATGCTGACATCTGCACAACATACCTTGCTTTGTAAACTGTTAAAATACTTCAAACACCATAAAATCCCACTATCAGCCAAGAGCCTAGCCAACTATACCTGCACACAGAGCATAGAAATCGACATCTATCATCTTATATTTGAACTCCTAGAGTCAAAAGATCTGCTGAAAGATATCTGAATATATCTAATAAATATGAGGCAATCCAGCCAGTAGCTCTGTAGCCCACAGAGTGAAGCAAAAGGAAAAGGGCTAAATAGTTTTACTGAAAAGCCCGCCTGCTGTTAAATAGAAGAAGAAGAAGAAGGCATCTAATGATGTTTTCACTTTCTTCCTATATAAATTATATGAATATGTATAAATTTACTGACATTTTGTTCTATTCTTTTCAAGTCTGAACTTGAAGGATGCAATTGTGGGTGAAGTCACCATTTCAGCTTGGCATCTATTCTAGTCCTGGTATAAGCATAAAGTTGGGGCTGTTGAGAAAACAATTTGTGCTTCAGAATAAGTAGACAAATTTTACTGAGCACATTTGAAACTGCTTCTACTATACTTCATCATTAAGCCTACTATTGTGAAAATGTACCACTCAAGTTGTATATTTCCTATGTAATTTTTTGTTCTTTGTTTTTGTCAGAGTTGATTCAAATTGTGGATACATGGGTTGAAGCAATAATAATGCTTGGGAAATACATAATTTGGGCTATAGGCTATATTTGCACATTAGGAGAGAGGAGGTTAGAATATAGTGGAAATCACTTCAATACAAATTCACTAGCTTATCTCTAGTTAACTAACTATGCTGAATAAATTTTCCTGCACACTATGATGTAAGAATTGTTTTCTCAGCATGTATCCTTCTCAAGAACCCCTATTCTATGCTTAGTCCTATACCCTTGTCCTTAGCAAAATACTTTGAGAAGACTAGCTTTTGTGAGTGGCCTATTGCATGCTGCTGGCTTCAATTTTTGGTAAAGAGGGATTTATTTTGTTGCATATTAGGCCTATGCTTGCAGGTAAGCATCATATCTCTACAGTGGAATCTAAAGACAGGTGTTGGCAGCTTCAAGAATTTCAGTCAATATTTTTATAGCTTCATTTTTTAAATTTTCTCTTTAATCTTATAGGCAGGTAGTCTAGGCTATTTTTTTCAAAATTCTGGTTACTGAAAAAATTAGCCAATCTTTGAAACCCATTTTAGGGTCAAATGGAATTTTCTTTGGTAGAAACCAGTATATTTGGAAAGAGTGTTACTAGGCACATCATCATTTAGCTAGCCTATCTGACCAAATGGGCATAGCCTAATTCCAAACTAATTTAGAGGGCTAACCTACTATATGAGGAGACTTAGATAGAATGGAACATATTACTCCTTAGAAATTGTTTCTAAAATTTAATCACTCAATATTGATTGTTGATTCCTAGGAATTTAAATTAGTCTTCAGCCCTGCATATCCAATAGTACCATTAACAATAATATAAAAATTTGAAGTTTCGGCGATGCGTTGATGCACTGTTGTCGACCTGAAGCTTTACTTACCGAGACCAGGTTTTTTAAGGAATTGTTAACGTATTAACGTAAAAAAGTCATAACTGAAATTGACGCAGAATTATCCAAATCACGAGAATGTGAATATTTGTCAAAGGGTATGCTCTAAGGGGTTGTTTGCAGTTTCTCTTTCCTGAATAAAACTTTCTATTGCCAGCCTACTATCCATTTCTTGAAAACTTGGAGTTATTTATAAGCAACGAATTGTAGGAAAGCTTATAATAGCCTACTCTGTCACATCACATTGAAAGGCTAGGCCTACTAGTGTCAGTAAGTTGGGTATTTCTGGGTGGCACTATAATTTAGCTAATATGAAAGTGAAAATTTCATTCAATGCCTTTTTGATACTCTTTTATAATTCAGTAATTGCTTCTGGAGTTAATTGCATCTTGAGCCTTTAAAGGAGCCCCAAAGATTTTTATATGGATTATGAAAGAGTATAAAAAAGCATCAAATGATGTTTTCGCTTCATCCTAGCTAAATTATATGGCCCACTGCAAAGTTAGGCTACCATGAAATTTACCCACCCCTATCCCCCTAATGTGCAAACATATAGGTTATTCTGAATTCAACAGTAAAGTTTTGAATTGCAAAACTCAGTGCTAATTTTGTCAATGGCATTTGAAAAACAGTAAATGATAAGAAAATGGTTCATATTTGAGTTGCCTAATAAATAAGGTTTGAATTGTTATAAAGGGTTACCTACTTATGACAATATAGAAAAAATTTTCTTTATATCTGAGCAATAGAAAATTTTCATTTACTCTTATATAGAATGCAGTATAAACTCAAACAGAAGACAATATCTTGCTTTCTCCTATTATGTAGAATGATAAAAAGTCATACAGATGACTTTATGCCTCATTCTTTTATAGAGCAAACATAAATAAAGTCATACAAATGACTTTTTATACCTCATGCTATTATAGAGCCAGCACAAATAAAGCCATACAGATGACTTTTTATATATCTCACTATTATTGAGAAAACATGAATAAAGTCATACAGATGACTTTTTATATCTTACACTATTATAGAGCAAACATGAATAAAGTAATGCAGATGACATTTTATACCTTTTACTATTATATAGCAAACATGGACAAGTCCTACAGATAACTTGGTATTTTTATGTTAAATGCACTCTTATATATATGTCAAACTGGAGATACAACAGAAAACCCATTTTGTATGGGTTAGTTCTAGACACTGTTATGCAGTAATTAATGCTTAGCATGGTTTCCAATGTGTTGACAATATTTAAACTGTTGTTTTTGGGGGTTTAGGGGGAGAAAAAGGTACCTAGGTTAGGTTACATATTTAATATATGCTATGCTTTACAAATGACTTTTTATACCTTGTATGTTTGTAATTATATATTTCTATTTCTAGAGAAATGATAGAGAATGACATAAAGTCTTCTGTATGACTTTTTAAACATCAAATTATTGTTAAGAAGTACAAATAAAGGTATACAAAAGACATTTTGGTTTTCTTATTTAATATATGATCCACTAAAATGTCATACAGAGGATATTATATTACCCCACTGATACATAGAGAAAACAACAAAAAGCCATCTGTAAGACTTTATTTATGTTTGCTCTATAATAGCAGGAGACATAAAAAGTCATCTGTATGACTTTATTCATAATGCTTTTTAGTAGAATGATATATTAAAAAGTCATCTGTATGACTTAATTTAGGCTACTCTATAAATGAAATCATGTAAGCCTATGCTATAAAAAGCCATCTGTATGACTTTTTGTTGTTTTCTCTATGTACTAGCAGGAGGTATAAAAAGTCATCTGTATGACTTTATTGAAGTTTGCTCTATAAAAGAAAGGCATAAAAAGTCATATGTAGGACTTCATTCATGTTTGCTCTATAATAGTATGAGGTATAAAAAGCCATCTGTATGACTTTATTTATGTTTGCTCTATAATAGCAGGAGAAATAAAAAGTCATGTGTATGACTTTATTCATAATGCTTTACAGTAGAATGATATATTAAAAAGTCATCTGTATGACTTAATTTAGGCTACTCTATAAATGAAATCATGTAAGCCTATGCTATAAAAAGCCACCTGTATGACTTTTTGTTGTTTTCTCTATGTACTAGCAGGAGGTATAAAAAGTCATCTGTATGACTTTATTGAAGATTGCTCTATAAAAGAAAGGCATAAAAAGTCATATGTAGGACTTCATTCATGTTTGCTATATAATAGTATGAGGTATAAAAAGCCATCTGTATGACTTTATTTATGTGTGCTCTATAATAGCAGGATACATAAAAAGTCATCTGTATGACTTTATTCATAATGCTTTATAGGGTAAAGGTACTGATGATTTGACAGTTTTTGTAAAAAAACAGTTTTTCTGCTCTAGAAATCTTAATTTAAAGACTTTCGGTTTGAAAAGGGTTTCAGTATGTAGGAAAAACATCTAGGAATCTAACTGTTTGATGAGAAGTTTGAAGTTATGTCTGGAAAGGGTGCAAAACTCCAATTTTCTGAAATTAGAGCATTTTCACCTACAAATTCAACACAACAAAAAAGTTACCTGTTTTTGACGCAAGTCAGAACCCAATTCAACACTCGTATTGGGTGTCAAACCAATGATTTGACAGTTTTTGTAAAAAAACAGTTTTTCTGCTCTAGAAATCTTAATTTAAAGACTTTCGGTTTGAAAAGGGTTTCAGTATGTAGGAAAAACATCTAGGAATCTAACTGTTTGATGAAAAGTTTGAAGTTTTGTCTTGAAAGGGTACAAAACTCCAATTTTCCAAAATTAGAGCATTTTCACCTACAAATTTGACACAACAAAAAAGTTACCTGTTTTCAATGCAAGTCGGAACCCAATTCGACACCCATCTAAATATTTGGGGAATACTTGTGGGCAGAACCTGGTGTATTTGACGCATATATTCTTGTTTCTTTGTTTTTCTTCAACTTCATTTAATGTATAAAAGTATAAAAGACTATGTAAAAGTAGAAGTAATAAAACTAACAAAATTGTTTCAAGTATGTAGTATTTGGTATAACAAAATTGGTACAACAAATTTTAATATACATTATTAAATACAAATAGTATTTAGTATAACAAATTTAGTATAACAAAATTGTTTCACTAGCATTTTGGAAGGAATAGGGTCTAGGAAAATGGGAGTGGATTTCAAGAAATTTAAGAAGTTTATTTGATTTAGTGGATTTTATTTTCATATGCAGATTCTTAGTTTCGTCCAAAACATAGGCCTACGCATCATTTTGTATAAGATTTTGTATTTGATAAAATCTGTATTTTTTATTCGGATGAAGGATAAATAAGGGTATAATCCAAAAAAATCTGGGGGGGGGGCAAAACGAGGTCTGGGGGGTCAACTGCCTCCCCCCCTGCCCCATAGCAATTTACGCCCCTGCATGGTATGAGGCCAAGCAGCAGTTCCTCAGATGATGGAAAAATCCAGTGTCTGTAAGTAAAACTTCAAAGTTTAAAAAAAAACCTTTTGTTTAAATGTTCTTTCATCTGAAATAGGCTATTATTAGAAATAATAATCATCAAAATCTCTCGTTGCACAGAAAGCACCCGTAAATTCGACAGCTATGGTGCCTATGGTTTTGTCAGTTGATCCTGGAATTTCGACACCTATTATTTCTCATCTGTTTTACATGTTGAGTGAAGTTTTGACAAAGTCACCTATATTTCGACAGGGCCTATTGCTGTCTGTCCAAAATTTCGACAAGGTTACTACAAGATATTCACCAAAGAAATAAATCCCTTGATAGAAGCCGATATTTATGCTTGAATGCGGCTGAAGGAACATTTTTAGTCCGCCTGGTATTCCACTACATTGAACAAGAACTTTCGACACTTGGAACCTAGTTTCGACAATGCAATTTCTGTCGCCATTTTCATTTAATTTTATCAAGAAAAAGCTAATGTGGCTACATTTCAGAGAATATCAGATGTATCTCGACACATTGGTGCTTATCCCAACTTTTTCTTGCAATAAATAACCAAGTAATGACAGTTTGAACATTACATATCTGAAAAATTGTCGGGAGCTCCTGTTGTGTCAAAAACAGGAAACTGACCGAATTGAATGTTCTTTTCTTATCTGGGTGTACTGGATATAGTGTCCACGTTTCGCACTGTCGAAATATAACGACGGCTCCAAGAGATGGCGCTCTAAGTCACGGCTAAGCAGAGCTATCCCGTTTTGAAGGAAAATTTCGACAGTGGTTCCGAAATTGCACTGTCGAATCATCGGTGCCTTTACCCTAGTAGAATGATATATTAAAAAGTCATCTGTATGACTTTATTCTTTATGCTTTATAGTAGAATGATAGGCTATATTAAAAAGTCATCTGTATGACTTTATGTAGGCTGCTCTATATATGAAATCATGTAGGCCTAGGCTATAAAAAGCCATCTGTATGACTTTTTGTTGTTTTCTCTATGTATCAGTAGGGTAGGCTGCTATAATTTTTCTGTATGACATTTTAGTGGATCATATATGAAATAAGAAAACCAAAAAGTCTTCTGTATAACTTTATTCATACTTCTCTATAATAATTTGATGTTTAAAAAGTCATACAGAAGACTTTATATCATTCTCCATGTTTAAAGGAAACACAATATTGTCTTTTGTTTAACTTTATAGTACTTTCTATATAAAGGTAAATGACAATATTTGTTGCTTAGAGTATAAAGAACCAATGACTTTAATAGTCAAACATTGCTCACCCATTATAAATAAGTATTTTTGGAATATATTACTCTTGAACAACGTATTTATAAACTAGGCTAGTGATATGTTTTTAACCAATTCAATAAACCAAATGTCTAAGATTTTTGATTACAGTCAATTGGAATGTGTCAAGTTCCACTATTTTCATCATTTATGTTTACATTTTTAAACTGAAATTTAATTTTGTTTTCTCATTAATTTTTTTTTCATTTTAGGCAAATATGCAACACCAGACATAATGGTGAGGCACACTAAGGGGGGCACTTGCCCCCCCCCCACAGGTTACAGTAAATGTAGGGTAAAGGCACCAATGATTTGACAGTTTTTGTAAAAAAAAAAAAAAACAGTTTTTTCACTCCAGAAGTCCTAATTTAAAGACTTTGGTTTGAAAAAGGTTTCAGTATGTTGGAAAAATATCTAGGAATCGAATTGTTTGATGAAAAGTTTGAAGTTTTATCTGAAAAGGGTACAAAACTCAATTTTTGGAAGTTAGAGCATCTTTACCTACAAATTCAACCCAACAAAAAAGTTACTTGTTTTAGATGCAAGTCAGAACCCAATTCAACATGTGTTGAAATACATGTTGGCAGAACCTTGTGTGTTTGAGTTGAAATACTTGGGGAATACCTGTGGGTGGAACCTGGTGTATTTGACATGTTTCTTGTTTCTTTGTTTTTCTTCAACTTCATTTAACGTATAAAAGTGTAAAATACTGTTCAAAAAGTGGAAGTAATAAATTAAAAGAATAGTTTCAAGTATGTAGTATTTAATATAACAAAATTGGTTAATCATAAGGAGTGTGAGAGAATAGAATAGAATATGATTTATTGGCTAAAATAGCACAAAAGCTAACATAAGCATGTCAGAACTACAATAACAAAACATATGTTAGGGGATAAACATAAAACAAAAATTGAATCAATAATAAAACAGATGTTAGGGGATAAACATAAAACAAAAGTTATATCAATTATTAAAATGGGAAACAAAATAGGGACAAAAGAGTTTTTGTAGCTCATGATCAACATTTGGGGATACAGGTCCAGTTGGGTATTTAGAGGTCTATGAGCATTGAGTCTTGTATTAGGAAGGGTTGGGGGATTTTCTTTAAAGGGAGGGAGAAAACATTGATGATAGTCAGAACTAATGCACTTATGACCAAAGTTCATTGTAAGGATGTGAGGTTGTGATTCCAATGTAATAAGTTCAAGTCTAGCCAAACCTTCATTGTATGTAGTATAGGCTGTCCCCAGAATAATTTTCATTGCTCTGTTTTGAGTACTTTCAATTTTAGAACATTGGTCTTTGGTCAACCCAGGGTGCCAGACAGGGCAAGCATATTCCAGACAGGGTCTTATGTAAGAACATTAGATTATTTTAAGGTTTTGGATTGATATGGAGAAACATTTGAGAAGGGGAAAGATTTAAGGAGAAAACTACCAGACTTAAATAAGTGGGAAATGTGGGAGTTCCATTTAAGGCTGTTGTCCAACTGCACACCAAGCAGTTTAACCATATTTAAATTTGGTATGCAAAGGTAATTATTGATAGGGAGTATATTTTTAAAAAAGAAAATAGCATGAAACTTCTTATGGGTATGCTTAAATTGAGTTTAACATTGTCAAGATCATTCTTTAAATTGTTAATGAGTGAATCAACTGTAACATTCAAAGTGTTAGATGTTTGGCAAAGGTTCAGTAATGTCAAATCCTCCACAAATTTAAAAGAGTTGCCAAAACTTGGTAAAACATTATTAAAAACAATTAAAAATGCTAAAGGACCTAACTTAGTCCCTTGAGGTGCTCCATGGGAAATGAGGAAAAACCTGATGAATCCCTGTTAGGGAGGGCTACACATTGCTGACAGCCAGACAAAAAACTAGCTAACATATGTAAAACAAAAATCTCTTGCACCTAAAGCCCTTGCCAAACTGATTTGGGTTGATTTAAAAAAAAAAAAAACTGGTTTGGGTCAAAAATAAAATGGTAAATAAAACTTTCAAATATTTTCAAAACTTTCAAATATCAAAATTTGCACTTTACTGAAAAAATACAACTGAATGTATATTGTCAATTTAATATACATATACTGATATTTAGTAATCAAAATGTTAATATTATTTGATTTATTAAAGTTATAAAAGTAAAAACATTTATATTTTTTAGTAAAGTGCAAATTTTGTTCTGGCCTTGTGAAGGCATAGGGGTTTTGCGCCCAACCTATGTTAATTTCTGCTCGTTTTGAGTTTGACTTGGTTATTTATTGTAATTTCTGTTTGTTTTGGGTTTCATTTATTTATTGATGCTTATTTGTGGTAGTTTCACGCTTGGTAGATTATTCAATTTTGTTTTTGCTCTTTTTTTGTTTAATGGAGTTCTTTACTTTTCTTTGAAAAACTTATTTTGTAGAAAAAGTTTTTTTAATTAATTTCTGTTGTTTTATATTGACATAGTCTTTTCAGGGAAAAAGAAAATAATACTTTAAATCTTTTCGTTTTTTAAAATTTTATAGTTTGGCCTGCTATTTGTATGCTGGAGAAAAATTTTCAGCAATTTTTAACAATATACACCCTTTTAAAAATCAGGACACAAATAGTAGTGTTTAATTTAGTTTCATACCTCCTCTAGTTGACCTGAAATGGAAAACTTGATACCATTTGCAAAAAAATCTGTTTACTTTCTTTGATAGCTTGGATACAGTTACACTATTTTGATTTGGTTAAATTTCAAGAGCAGAAGTAGCCCCAAAAGTTTGAACATGATACCCTCAGTCATTCTTGGGATACTGCTGAGATGCCTTATTGGGAATTAGCATTATCACAGTGCATTTTGATTTATCTTAAGGCAACATTTAGTTTTTAATCATAATGGGCAAATGGGAGGGTGGGAGTGGAAGGGGGACTAGTTGCCCTCCAATCACTTTCGACTATTAAAAAGCGCATTAGCCCTTTCTATTTTCAATCAAATGAGCCTTTTTCGAAGTTCCCACAACATTTCCTTTGATACGAAGTGCCCTGGTCTAAACAACAACAACAACAAAAAATAATACATTATACCCACATTGATCTTGACTATAAAAATGTCAAGCCTTCCAATCACTTTCAACTATTAAAAAGGGCACTAGGCCTTTTGATTTCCAATTGAATGAGCACTTTTGGAAACGACAACGCTTTCTATAAACACCTTATATGCCCCCAGGGCATAAATTCCAACCCTTACCCTAAGGTCATTCTCAAAGACCTAATTTCCAGAACTTTCTACTATGTTGAACAAAGCGACTATCTGAAAATTTGGATTGGATGTGTTTGGAGGAATGGTGGGCGTGAGAGGGAGGTTAGTTACGCTCCAATCACTTTCGACTATTACAAAGGGCACTAGCCCACTCAAATTCGAATTGAATGAGCCTCTTTTGAAGTTTTGCGACAACTCTATCTATAAAATCTTATGTGCCCCAGGGCATAAACTACAACCTTTGCCCTTGGGGCTCTCGGGGTTTGTCATCCTTAAATACATAATTTCCCCAACTTTCAACTATGTTGAACAAAATGGCTATCTCTAAATTTTGATTGAATTTTTGGGGGAAATGGTGGGCGTAAGAGGGGGGTTGATTACTCTCCACTCATTTTCGACTATTAAAAAGGGTAATTTCAATTTCCAATCAAATGAGCCCTTTTTGAAATTTCTATGACAACTTTTGATATAAACTTTAATGCCCCCAGGGCATAACTTACAACCCTTGCACTGAGGGCCCTGAGGGGGTTATCATCCTAAAAGACCTAATTTCCAGAACTTTCAACTACATTGAACAAAATGGATATCTCAAAATTTTGATTGGATGTGTTTGGGAAAATGGTGGGCGTGAGAGGGGCGTTAGTCGCTATCCAATCACTTTCGACTATTAAAAAGGGTACTAGCCCTTTGAATTTCCAATCGAATGAGCCTCTTTTGAAGTTTCTACAACAACGCCTTCTATAAAAACCTTATATGCCCCCAGGGCATAACTTAAAACCCTTGCCCTGATGGTTGTGGGGGAGTGTCCTCCTCAAAAACATATTTTCTATCTGGAAATTGAGTAGGCCTATACTGAATAAAATGGCTATCTCAAAATTTTGATTGGATGTGTTTGGGGGAATGATGGGCGTGGGGGGAGGGGGGCTAGTTGCCCTCCAATCACTTTCAACTATTAAAAAGGGTACTATCCCTTTGAATTTCCAATCGAATGAGCCTCTTTTGAAGTTTCTACGACAATGCCTTCTATAAAAACCTTATATGCCCCCAGGCCATAACTTAAAACCCTTGCCCTGGGGGTTGTGAGGGAGCGTCCTCCTCAAAAACATATTTTCTATCTGGAAAACAACTACGCTGAACAAAATGGCTATCTCAAAATTTTGATTTGATGTGTTTGGGGGAATGATGGGCGTGGGGGAGTGCTAGTTGCCCTCCAATCACTTTCGACTATTAAAAAGGGCACTAGCCCTTTGAATTTCCAATCGAATGAGCTTGTTTTGAAGTTTCTAAGACAACACCTTCTATAAAAACCTTATATGACCCCAGGGCATAACCTAAAACCTTTGCCCTGAGGGTTGTTGGGGAGTGTCCTCCTCAAAAACATATTTTCTATCTGGAAATCAACTACGCTGAACAAAATGGCTATCTCAAAGTTTTGATTGGATGTATTTGGGGGAATGATGGGCGTGGGGGGGGGGGCTAGTTGCCCTCCTATCACTTTCGACTATTAAAAAGGGTACTAGCCCTTTGAATTTCCAATCAAATGAGCCTTTCTTGAAGTTACTACGACAACGCCTTCTATAAAAACCTTATATGCCCCCAGGGCATAACTTAAAACCCTTGCCCTGAGGGTTGTGGGGGAGTGTCCTCCTCAAAAACATATTTTCTATCTGGAAATCAACTATGCTGAACAAAATGGCTATCTCAAAATTTTGATTGGATGTATTTGGGGGAATGATGGGTGTGGGGAGGGGCTAGTTGCCCTCCAATCACTTTCGACTATTAAAAAAGGCACTAGCCACTCCAATTTCCAATCGAATGAACCTGTTTTGAAGTTACTACAATAACGCCTTCTATAAAAACCTTATATGCCCCCAGGGCATAACTTAAAACCCTTGCCCTGAGTGTTGTGGGGGAGTGTCCTCCTCAAAAACATATTTTCTATCTGGAAATCAACTATGCTGAACAAAATGGCTATCTCAAAATTTTGATTGGATGTATTTGGGGGAATGATGGGCGTGGGGGGGGGCTAGTTGCCCTCCAATCACTTTCAACTATTAAAAAGGGTACTAGCCCTTTGAATTTCCAATCAAATGAGCCTGTTTTGAAGTTTCTATGACAACACCTTCTATAAAAAACCTTATATGCCCCCAGGGCATAACTTAAAACCCTTGCCCTGAGGGTTGTGGGGGAGTGTCCTCCTCAAAAATATATTTTGTATCTGGAAATCAACTACTCTGAACAAAATGGCTATCTCAAAATTTTGATTGGATGTGTTTGGGGGAATGATATGCGTGGGGGGGGGGCTAGTTGCCCTCCAATCACTTTCGACTATTAAAAAGGGCACTAGCCACTCCAATTTCCAATCGAATCAGCCCTTTTCGAAGTTTCTACGACAACTCCTTCGATACAAATTGCCCGGGTATAAAGAACCAAAAAACAACACATTGTGCCCACATCATTCTTTACTTAGGCAGCGCTAGCGCGCTGCCTATGATATAAATTATTCTTGAGATATTGCTCTGTCACCTTTTAAAAGTTCACATGCTTATAGTTTGTTTTGATTTAGTCCAACGTCTGCCTAAATGTTTCTTAAATTTTATTATTGAAGACACTGTTATATTATCTTTGGACTATTGGCTACAAAATGGTCGTCTCACAATTTTGATCAAAGGTGTTCAGGGAAAAGAGGATATCAGGGAGAGGGGGGGGGGGCTATTTTCTCTCCATCATGCTTGACTCTTAAAATGGAACTAGAAGTATGCATTTCCAATCAAATGAGCCTCCACTAAAGTTCACAAGATTACTTCTTCATAAAGACCTTATATCCCCCTGGGGCATAACTTAAAACCCTTATCCCCATACATTGGGGGGGGGGTTGCGTCAACCCCAAAGGCCGTGTTATGAGATCCTTGGACTATTTTTGGCCAAATGGCTATCTTAAATTTCTATTGGATGTATTGGGGGAAAATATGCCATGGGGGGGGTATAGCTGCCCTCCAATAAATTTGACTCTTAAAAATGGCTCTTCAACTTCCAATCTAATGAGCCCCCTCCTAAGTTTATTAGACCACCGTTTCCATAAAAACCTTAAATGCCCTCGGGCATACCTTACAACCCTTCCCCTGAGGACTGTGAGGGGGTTCTCATCCTCAAAGACGTCATTTCTGGACTTTTAAACTTTTATGCCCCCAGGGCATAACTTACAACCCTTGATCTGAGGTCTATATGGGGGGGGGTTATCCTCAAAGACATAATTTCTGGACCTTAAAACTACACTGAACAAAATGGCTATATAAAAATTATGATTGAATGTGTTTGGGGAAATGGTGGGTGTGGAAGGGGTGTTAGTTGACTGGGGTATGGGGGGCTGGATTACCTCCAATCACTTTTGACCGTTAAAAAGGTCAGTTGAACTTCTGTTTACCAATCAAATGAGCCCCCTCTGAGGTTTATACGACCACAGTTTCTATAAAAAACCTTGTATCTCCACAGGGCATAACTTACAGCCCTTGCTATGAGGGTTTTTTTTGGGGGGGGGGGTGTCATTCTCAAAGTCATAATTTCTGGACCTTAAAAATACACTGAACAAAATGGCTATCTCAAAATTTTGATTGGATGTGTTTGGAGAAGTGATTGATGTGAGGGAGTGGAAGCTGGTTGCCCTCCATGAGCTCTTTTGAAGTTCCTATGACATTTCTTTCTATAAGAAGTGCCCTGGTCTAAAAAAAAAAATATATTGTGCCCACATCGCTCTTTACTATGGAAGCCCTATTGCGCTGCCTATGATATTTTGTCTTGAGATTTCAATTATACAGCACTGGAAGTGCTGATTAGACCAGGTAAGCCCCCCCCCTAAAATTCAGTCTATGGATGTCCATGCACTAAGGCAATTGTTTTGCTTATCTCATCCATTATCTTGTGACAGTAAAAATAGGGATTACAATTTTGAAAATGTTGCCTGTGTAAGCCCTCTTGATTGGCTAGAAATGATAATTTGAAATTAAATTTGTAGTTTTAGCTAAGTACCAAATTTTACTTGTGAATGGTCATTGCCTAGACATTGAATTCTGGCGAGACACGTGTCTAGACATGGGATTCTAGCTAGACATGCTTGTGAACGCTGCTTAACTTTACTAGCATTGATAACTTCATTGTTTGGTTATGAAAATGAAATACCTTTGGGGCCCCTTTAAGGGCTCAAGATGCAACAAGCCCTAGTTGCAATTATTGAGTTATGAAAGAGCAAAAAAAAAGCATCAAATGATGTTTTCATTTTCATCCTAACTAAATTATAGGGCCACCTAGAAATTTACCACAAGTTTTGTTCTTGAAAGAAAACAATTTTTCAACTGTCACATATATCATGGATAGTCAATTTCTTATAAGGATCACATTAGGATTGAAAAATAGAGCCAGTGCCTAATCTCAGACAGATATCCTGATTAAAAGTATGATATCTGTTTACAGTTAGAGCTGTTGAAAAGGAAACATTAAGGCTAGATGCTGAGTGGTCCTCCAGAGAGTGTAAACTCAATTGGGATGCTATCAAAGATGGAACACCACCTGGTCACCAGTGAACCTGCATACAACTAGTCATCATTCCAGAGCTCTACAAGGAGAAATCCTTAGTTTGCTCCTAGCTGCAACATAAGGTGATAAGATTCTAAGGTGAATATTTGGTAAATATTTCACAGTTCATATTATTGACTTACAAATAAAGTAAACATACCACTTGATGCCTTTTTATGCTCTTTCCAAATACAGTAATCATTTTTGTCACAAATGAATTTTATCCCCACCACTATATATACCAATTCAGGGTGTATATTTGCACATTAGGGGGGGGGGTGTAAAGTTTATTTCTGATGCATATGAGAGGTAAGTTTAAACTTTATATTTACCAAAATATTTTGGTAAATATAAAGGTAAACAAAAATTTTGTTTGGTAAACAAAATATTTACCAAATATTTTGCTGTTCATGTTATTGACTTACAAATAAAGTGAACATGCTACTTGAGGCCTTTTTTATGCTCTTTCCAAATACAGTAATCATTTTTGTCACAAATGAATTTTATCCCCACCCCTAAATACACCAATTCAGGGTGTATATTTGCACATTAGGGGGGGGGGGTGTAAAGTTTATTTCTGATGCATATGAGAGGTAAGTTTAAACTTTATATTTACCAAAATATTTTGGTAAATATAAAGGTAAACAAAAATTTTGTTTGGTAAACAAAATATTTACCAAATATTTTGCTGTTCATGTTATTGACTTACAAATAAAGTGAACATGCTACTTGAGGCCTTTTTTTATGCTCTTTCCAAATTTAATAACCACTTTTACTGCAAATGAACCAGGTGCCCCACTTTTGAAGTGGTCAGTAAATGAACCACTTTTACTTACCACGTGCCTCTGGATATGGGGTTTTCCCTAACTAAACGCTCCATGTTAATGGGCAGCCTCAACCTTATGAGGTGGGTGGAGCCCACCCCAGGGACTTTCAGTATCTAGGCAAGTCCTAGCTCTAATTAGATCCCAGGCCTAGGGTCGGTTGGGCCTGCAACCCTCCACTCGAAAATTTTACCGCAACGAAAAACGATGATACTGCCTCGGATGACCTACCCCCCCTTTACCTTCCACGACCCCAGCACGTCCCTGGACCGATTTTAGACCATCGAATGAACCTTATTGACGAGGGTGGAATACGACTCGCCACCTGGAACGTACTCACACTCAACTTTCCTGGAGCTAAATCAATGCTTGCCTATGAGCTAAAACGCTTCAATATAGCTGTGGCTGGCCTTACGGAAACCCGCCTTGTCGGAAGAGAGTCCGAGGATATTGGTGAAGGATATCACCTGATCTGGTCTGGTGACCCAAAAAGCAAGACAGATGGTGTAGGCCTCGCGCTGAACGCTAGAGCCAAGAGATGCCTTCTCTCCTATAAACAAATTTCAGATAGAATACTGATGGCTCAGCTCCAGCACAAGCATGGAAAGTGGACAATTATTGTATGCTATGCTCCCATCAATCCTAGTTCTGCGGAAGTGAAGGATCAGTTCTATGCGGAGCTCTCAGCGACCCTGTCTAGAGTCTCACCCCACGACATCGTCACTCTTCTGGGAGACCTTAACGCGACGGTAAATGACAGGGAGGGCGTGTGGAGAAGTGTTCTCGGCCCTGTGACTCCATATTCACTGAATGACAACGGACAAAGACTCCTCCAGCTCTGCAATATGCATAATCTGGTCATTTCAAACACGCTCTTTCAGAGACGAGATATACACAAATACACTTGGTATAGTAACGACGGCCAGACAAAGAAGATGATCGATTATGTTATGATCTCGGGTCGCTGGCGCTCGTCGATAACAAATTGCCGGACTTATAGGTCGGCCGAGCTTGGAAACACAGACCATAGGATGGTAGTCGCCACACTCAGGCTATGCCTGAGAGCACAAGGACAAGAAAGACGGCCTCCCAAGCTCGATCTGAGTAGTCTGGCTACATCTCAGATGCAACAGAAGTATGCTCTCGATATCTCTAACCGGTTTAGCTGCCTCCAAGTTCTGGACGACCCTTAAGTAGCCTGGAAGTCTTTCAAAGATAACATACTCGATTCTGCTGGCAGTACCATTGGCCGCAGCAGACACAAGAATAGACCCTGGATATCCCAGGAGACTCTGTCTGTAATCGAGCTGCGCCGGAAGGCCCTTTTAGCAAAGAATATGCCAGAGTACAGACGACTCAATGGCCTGCGCAATAGCCTACTGCACAGTGATAGGAAGACCTTTGTCGACAAGAAAGCCAGCGATCTTGAAGATGCCTCGAGAAAAGGAGACACCTGCTCCCTCTACAAACACCTCCGCAAACTGACGGAAGGGAGGACTTCCACTGTGAGCCGTGTTTTTTCTGCTGACGGAAGCATGCCGGATGACGATGCAGGCCAACTCTCTGCCTGGAGCAATCACTTCTCAACGCTTCTGAATGCCGAGGCAGTTGCTCATCCCGACCCTGATCTGATTCAAGCAGCAATGACCACACCCGAGGCTACTTCCTACCTCGTATCGCAACCGTTTACCACCTTTGAGATCCAAAATGCTGTAAAACGGTTAAATAATAATCGAGCCCCCGGCACCTGTGGTATTTCTGCAGAACTCCTCAAGTACAGGGGTGCAGCGATGATTCTGTGGCTCCAGATAATCTTTTCAGCTGTATGGACGACGGAAAGCGTACCGAATGACTGGCGTGCTGGCATCATATTGCCGCTCTGGAAACGTAAGGGCAGCCGTCAAATCTGCTCCAACTATCGTGGGATCACGCTTCTCTCCGTTCCTGTTAAACTCTTCGCCATGTCACTCCTGGACAGGTGTTCCACCTTTTTGCGTAGAAAGAGAAGAGTCCAGCAAGCCGGATTCATGCCCGGCAGGTCGACGACGGAGCAAATGTTTACTATGCGCCAGTTGATCGAGAAGACGCGGGAGTTCCACCAAAAAGCGTACATCGCGTTCGTGGACTTTAAGGCTGCCTTCGATTCTGTTGATCGCCGTTCACTTTGGCTGATACTAAGAACTACGGGTCTACCCAAGAAATATTGCTCACTCTTTGAAAAGCTGTATGAGGATACGGAAAGCTGCGTGCAAGTCAATGGAAGACGCAGTCCCACATTCCCGGTGAAGACTGGCGTCCGGCAAGGTTGCGCCGTTGCTCCCGAGCTTTTCAACTGGGTCATAGACCATGTTATGGCCAGCACGATGAATCGCCTTCAATTCGGTCTTCAGTTCGGAGACCGGGTACTCTCTGATGCTGACTTCACCGACGACATAGCGCTAGTTGCGAGCACCGTCGATAAGATGACCAAAGCTCTCCAGGTGCTCTCAGAAGAAGCCTCGAAAGTTGGACTGAAGATCAACTGGCAGAAAACCAAAGTTATGCTCCTTGAGCCCCCCACGTCCCGTTCTACTGTAAAGGAAGTCAACATCGGAAGCAACCGAGTAGATGTGCTTGAAGACTTCACTTACCTGGGATCTATTCTGTCGAATGATGGGTTGATCACAAAAGAGCTTACATCTCGAATTGCCAAAGCTTCAGCACTTGTTGGGAGGCTTAGCAGCATCTGGCGAAAGCCAAACATAAGCCGCTTTACCAAATGCGCATCTACAATGCGTCAGTCAGCACCGTCCTGCTGTATGGAGCGGAGACGTGGCCAGCTGCCAAATCTATCCTCAGCGCCGTCGATGTCGCTCAGACGAAACATCTCCGAAGAATCGAAAGACTTCACTGGACTGACTTCGTTAGCAACCAGACTCTCCTATCACGTACGGCTCAAACTCCTTTCTCGACGCAGCTCGCCCAGCGTACTGTTCGGTGGTACGGCCACCTCCTTCGCATGCCACGTGACGCCCCAGCACGGGTCGCATTTGACTTCGACCCCACCCTACACGGATGGAAACGACCCAGAGGACGCCCACCCACTAGGTGAAAAGACAAAGCCGATGAATTCCTCACCCAAGCCCACATCCCGGTGGAAGAAGCTGCGATCCTGGCAAGCGATAGGTCAACCTGGAGGCGCCTAGTCTCATCGTTCTCTATGCCGAACCCTCGGCAGGAGCCTTAAGATTAACAACCTATATATATCAATTCAGGGTATATATTTGCAGTTTAGGGGTTGAAGGTAAAGTTTATTTCTGCTACAAATGAGAGGTAAGTTTAAACTTTACCCCTCTCCCCTAATGTGCAAATATATACCCCGAATTGGTATATATAGGGGTAAGGGTTAAATTAATATTTGACAAAAGTGATTATTATGTTTGGAAAGAGCATAAAAAAAGGCATCAAGTGATATGATCACTTTATTTGTAAGTCAATAATATGAACAGCAAAATATTTACTGATTCTAATACTTGAGATATATATATATATATATATATATATATATATATATATATATATATATATATATATATATATATATATATATATATATATATATATATATATATATATTATATATATATATATATATATATATATATATATTGACAATCTTAAATTGCAGCTAGGAGCAATCTAAGGATTTCTCTTTGTAGAGCTCCAGAGTGATGACATGAGTTGTGTACAAAGTTCACTAGTGACTAGGTGCTGTTCCATGTCCAGTAGCATCCCAATTGAGTTACGCTCTCTAGAGGATCACTCAGCATCTAGCCTTCATTTGAAAACATCAATGGATTCAGCAGTAACTGTTTCATTAGATAATTTGTTTCAAATGTTGACACTGCATGATGAAAATAATTTTGTTTGGACTCTAGATATTGTAGACTGATTGACAAGTTTCAGGTGATGACCTCTAGTTCTTGAATTGATACCCACTGTAGGGAATAATGCTGGGATAGTATTAGCCCTCAATAACTTGTAGGCTAAAATGGCATCATCTCTATTTCTCCTGTAAAGAAGTGTAGGGAGATTCGGCTTTGATATTTGTACAAGGTAGGAAAGCTTCCACATGCCAGATATCACTTTAGTGGCACATCTTCAAGAACTTTTATGCTTTTTTTTTTTTAATAAGGGGAGGCAAGAGACATTTCAAGTTCAAGAAATAGACAATACATGGAAATTATATAGCCGTTTTTTGGGCTAGGCCTATATATTTGCATATTAGCAGGGAGAGGGTTTTGGTTGAAGTAAAGTGGAGTCTTTTAGGAATGATATGAGTAGGCTAAGTATTTTAGGATTTTAAAAAATTATTTTCAGAATTATTTTCACCCTACACTGATGTCAAAAATAAAAAGAGACGTAGAAAAATGTAAATATAAAGAGAGGTAAATATAGTAAAAATTTACAGGAGAATATAAGAGCCAATCGAGTGGTTTGATACTAAGATCTCAGTAAGTGCAAACGAGAGGACACAATCAATTTAGTTATGAATGGGTCTGTTGCAGACCATGTTCCTACAAAATTTAGGTTGAAATGCCTTGTAAATCGTTTTTATATTATTCCTACCTGGATTTGAGAGGAGTGGAAGTTTTTCCCTTGTCACTAATTCAAAGGACACCCACCCTTCAGGAAGATTAACAAAATATTGTTCTTGAAATGCATTCTTTTATTGACAACCCTCCCTCCCCCCCCCCCCCTCTCAGAGAAAAATTACTTGATACTGCCTTCCTCCTCTTTTTCTTTCAAAAGTTCAGTTCTGTTTGTACCTATGATAATATGTACTGTAACCAGGGTCGAGTCTGAGGGAGGAGAGGCTGACGCTTAGCTTATGTGTCCGCATTTGTCGACACATTGGGCGATTTTATCAGCACATTCTTTATATTCCCCTTCAAACTCAAAACCCTAGCTTTGCCCCAGGTAAGTACTGCTCCATGGTTTTTATTTTATTTTTATTATTATTTGTTTTTTAATGAACTCTTTATATGAATGTGTTTCTTCTTTTTTCAGATGCAAAATAGATGCGTGTTTCAAGAATTAGTATTTTGGACTTACCTCCACATCCAACAATGCCTCTTGAAACACCTTACCAAAGGCTTGAACATGGATTAGCTTATCATTTTACAAGAGCTCCTGTCTATAGGATTGGAAACACTGCACTAAGGATTCAAAAGTGCCATATATTTTTTGTATTTATTTTGTTCTTATTTTTGGTTGCCATATATACTTTCTTTGGGAGTCAAAGCACCAACAAATATTTGGACAATAGGAAAGATTACAAAACAATTGTGTATGAATCTCCATATCCTCTGACACCCCCAGTACGGACAGAAAGAGGTTTGAAGTATAAATTTGGAATTATATCAGATTTAGATACATCATCCTTAAGCAAAGATGTGAAAAATACTTGGCTGAGCTATCTCAAAGCAGGTTACTTGACTGTGGACATTCCTGCTCAAAAGGTTAGTAGGATAATTAGTGTACAATAGTTTTTTTTATTCTCGCAATATTATTTGTTTCTTTCATTGTGTCTATCAAATTAACTTTCCCTCCATGTTGTGTCTATCAAATTTACTGTTACCTTAAATTGCAGCTAGGAGCAATCTAAGGATTTCTCCTTGTAGAGCTCCGGAATGATGATTAATTGTATGCAAGAATCACTGGTGACCAGGTGCTGCTCCATCTTCGATAGCATCCCAATTGAACTTACACTCTTTGGAGGACCACTTAGCATCTAGTCTTCGTTTAAAAACATCAACGGACTCAGCAGTAACAGTTTCATTACATAATTTGTTCCAATTGTTGACAATACGTGTTGAGAAGAATTGAGTATGGACTCTATATGTTGTAGACTGCTTGACAAGTTTCAGTTGATGACCTCTAGTTCTTGAATTGGTGCTAACAGCAGGGAATAATGCTGGGTGAATATTAGCCCTCAATAACTTAAAGGCTAAAATGGCATCACCTCTATTTCTCCTGTATACAAGTGTAGGGAGATTCAACTTTGATAGTCTTACAGGATAGGAAAGCTCTTGCATGCCAGATATCACTTTAGTGGCACGTCTCTGGACATCTTCAAGAACTTTTATATCTTTTCTAAATATGGAGAGGCAAGTGACATTCCATCTTCAAGCTTAGGATGCACAAGTCCCTTATAAAGAATACATTTTCATCCTTTTTATTTCTTAGTTTACCAGTGCCTGATCCAAAGACAATGAAGTAATTTGTATTGGATCTTACTATTGTTGCTTAATCATGGCTCTTGTTATAAGAGTTCAAAACTACTAGTGCTGCCAATATTGTAGTGTTACCTAGCTGAAAAGCAAATGTTTCCATACACCTAGGAAAACTGTGGCCAGAAAATGTGCCTTTCCCAATTCCCAGCTTCAATCCATTGCTCCAGAGAAAATTTCTGAAAAATAAATTAAAAAATAGGTCATTTAGCACTTTTTTCTAAAAAAAAAAGGCTGTCAAACACTTTTCTTTAAGAAGTTATATTTAAAACAATTTTTTTCTCCCACAGAAAGTAAGGAGCAGCAGTAAAACTTGAAACGAACAGAAATTATTCCTAGTATGAAGGGGCCTGCCCCATCCCCAACCCACACTCTTTATGTTAAAGTCTTAAAGTTCTTTAAAAATATCTCTCATTCAAAATCAAGGCCCTTGGGTTTGAGCTGTCTTTCCTAAAGAATTGTGAAAGAAAAGTCAAACCCCAGCTCAAAGAGTGATGGTTGAGTAAGGGGCAGCCTCCCACCCTCATATACGGAATAGTTTCTGATTGTTTGCAGTTTTAATGTCACCCCTTCCTTTTAGATCAAAAAGTTTTATTTACCATTTTTCAAATCATGCCAGGATATCTCCCCTGTGTAAAATTTTCCCTGGAAAATTCTCCCAGAAAATTTTCTCCCTGTGGAAATCCCCCCCCCCCGCAGAATTCCGCCCTCCCCCCTGAAGAGTTTCTTTCAAGTTCCTCCAGATATCTGGCTGGCCACAGGAGAACTAAATGTACCTAGGGACGGTTGGGCTGGCAACCCTCCTCCTGAAACTAATTGCTACAAATGGAAATGGAAATGCAGCCTCGAATACCCCAACCTTCAAGCTGGCAAATATCTCTACTAAGTAGAAGCCCTTTCCTTGAAGTGGTACGGCCATCGACTGCGCCTCCTGCCATGTACCCCTGCAAGGATCATCATGGATTTCAATCCATTGGAAAGTGGCTGGTGACGTCCTCGAGGGAGGTCACGCATTAGGTTGGCTGATGTAATGAACCAACGCTTCCTCAGCCGCAATATCAAACCAAATGAGGCCCGAGTGAGCGCAATTACTGGTCATTGCAGAAGCTCCCACAATTTTCATCAGAATATTTACAGCAAGAGCTGTCAGCAAAATATGCCCTAAAAGTCTGCAGCAAAAGATACAGTCAAAATTTGATAATATTTGCCATTATTCCAATGAAATTCACAGTTCGTGCTGGATATATTGTCCCCAGACCCCCGACCTCCAAGGAATTGGACACATTTTCTAATAAGCACCCATTTCTCAAAATGGACAGAAGAATCTACTTGCCTCCAGTATGTGCAGGGAAAGCTTTTGCTGAATTTGATAAATTGTATATAAGGAGTATTTCCTTATTATTTGTTTTTTCAACTGTCCTAAAATGGATAATAAGTTTAATTAGGAGTGTATCTTTTTCAATAAATCTAGCAATAGGTGCAAATCTGTTCGTAATTTATGCATAATATAAGCTGAATTATTGCCCTTGAATATGTTTTAAATATTGTTTTACCATGTTCAAAAATCCATCAGATGATAATTTATTCAGACTTGATGTCGAGCCTTCGGCCCCTAGATTTGGTATTGCGTGACACTTTCAAACGCACCTGCTTCTTAGGGTGTTAGGACCTCTAATACATTCCCAATCACTCAGGTATTATGCAGACGATATTGCTAATAATTCACTGAATGTTGACCACCCAAATGTGAGACTTGGGATATTTCTCTTAGCTTACTGGGAATAGGGAATTTTCGCCCTATCACTGGTACAAATGACCCCCCCCCCCGGGGAAACTTTAAAAGACCTGATCGAAAAAGTTTGTTATTTTGAAGGGTTTGAGCCTTTGTGCACCTATTATTCAAAAGTAGTCAAGCTTATTTTATATTTGTACCATTTTCGTTCTAGTGACAGTCCTCTTCTAACCCATACTTATTGGCCATTTTAGCAGAAGACTGCAAAGAATTACATCCTAATTAAAAAAAAAATACAGATTGCTAATAGACCTCCTTCCCTTCTCCTTTCCCCCCTTACACTGAAGAAATATCGACTTGACGTTTTTTTGCCGATACATTGTCATAAACCGCCTAGTTCTAGGTAAAAACTTTAATATTTCCAAAATTTCCTGGCATTTGACCTTGTACAGTCTCTCTGAGTTGAAGAATGATTCTAAAGATTTTTGCAGCTGCTCCGTAAGCTGGCAGGCGCTTTTTGTTGGTGCACAGAAATAGATATAGGCTAGCAAGACTTTTGTGAAAATATTCGTCGATGATTGATTTTGCGTGCAATTTGAAAAATAGCCATTAAACAAAACAAAAAATAAGCAATCAGAATATTGAGCAAAGCAGGATACTAATACTATAGCACCAGATAAACTGATTGCATTATAGATTTTTAAGTAGCAATATTCTCTGCTTCAGGATTTTTGAATTTTGTGCTCCAATACAAACTGACCAGATGCTTCTTTTGCCTTTCCCCTTTTAGATTTTGCTAACAGTTATTAGCAACAAATTCTTGTTGGTGGATGAATGACACCTCAAGTATCAATATGCTAAATTCTTTATTTCTTAGTAAAAGAATGCCAAGAAAAAAAGCTTAACAATTGTTTATTGTAAAAAAAAAAATATTCATTTGAAAAACAAAATTTTGTGTCTGAGCTCCCCTCATTCAATTTCCCCCTTGAGGATTTGTCAATCTTTTTTTATTTTTATAGGCTTACATTGAAATAGAATCAGGATCCCCTATAGTTTTGTCTTCAAACATTGCGAGTGGTGGAAGAGGAATGGAACTATCAGAACTGGTTGTGTTTGATGGGAACGTTATGACGTTTGACGATCGGACTGGAATCATATATGTGATTGAAGGGAAGACAGCTTATCCATGGGTAATATTAACTGATGGGCCTGGAAAAGTATCCAAGGGTATGTGAAGACTTTTATTATATGCCGTGCCATATTCTTACAATATGGTGACTCAAGAGTGGTCAAATTGTGGTGTTCCCTGTCATTCTGAGTAACCCCCTTTACTTGCTTACGCCCATCTTAATTACTTTTGCTTCTAAGGTATTTTAGACAAGTTTAGAATTTTTAATGGGGTTGTCTGGAGTCTCTTATATAAAAATTTCCCGATAGGTAATATGAACTAATTTAGCCTATTCTAATATGGTGATCCGAGTATTTCAAAATGCCACTTTAAGTCCAATTTTTAGCTCCGTTATAGATTTTCAAACAGTTCGTGGTAACGAACTGTAAGTAAGGAGCGACCCGGCTCAATGGTAAGCGAAGCTCTACAAAATGGAATTTTGGTACCAATAGACACATGAAAAGAATCAGATTTTTATTTTGATCTCAAATATATAAGTTTCATCAAGTTTAGTCTTACTCATCAAAAGTTACTCACATGAGAAAATTTGCCTTATCTTCGAAAAAAGGGGAAAACATCCCCTAAAAGTCATAGAACTTTAATGAAAATCACACCGTCAGATTCAACGTATCAGAGGACCCTACTATAGAAGTTTCAAGTTCCTATCTGCAAAAATGTGGAATTCTATATTTTTTTGCCAGCAGGAAGATCACGGATGCGTGTTTATTTGTTATTGTTTTTTTGTTTGTTTGTTTTTTTTTGTTTTTTTTTTTTCTTCCCCAGGGGTGATTATATCGACCCAGTGATCCTAGGATATCGCGGGAGGGCTCATTCGAACGGAAATTAAAAGTTCTAGTGTCCTGTTTAAGTAACCAAGAAAAATGGAGGGCAACTAGGCCCCCTCCCACGCTCATTTTTTTCCCAAAGTCACCCGATCAAAATTTTGAGATAGCCATTTTGTTCAGCATGGTCGAAAAAATACAATAACTGGGTCTTTGAGGATGACTTAATCCCCACAGTCCCCGGGGAAATTTTCAGGGGGTATGTTTTCTGGTAGTTGGAGGGGTAGGGGATTACGTGGGAGCTGGGAGGATCTTTCCATGGAGGAGGTTTTCATGGGGGGAGGGGCATTGCTATGAAGGGGGGTATTTCCCAGCATTATTTAAAAAACGATCAGAAATTAAATTAAAAAAAACAACGATTTTTTCAACTGAAAGTAAGGAGCAACATTAAAACTTAAAACGAACAGAAATTATTACGTATATGATTGGGTTCTCTCCCTAATCATTACCTCGGTAAAGTATTTTTGTACTTTCATCAGAGCTATTTATGCTAATTAACGGCCTTTGTGATTAAGGGGTCATTCTTTAAGAATTGGAACAAAGTTTGAACTTTAGCGTAAAGAGCGAGGTATTGACCAGGGGGCGAACTCCCTTATATACGTAATAAAATTATAAGAATATAAAAGTTTGTTACATAAGTTAATTCGTAAGTTGCGTCAGGTCAAAATTTCGAGAAAGTCATTTAACCAAAAAAAGTAAAATTAATATGCAAATTACTACTACTACTACTACTAACAACTCATCGCAGCACCAAGCCGCCTGAGGCCAACACAGCTACGCACGCTCCTCCTCCACCCCAATCTATTCATCATGAGCCCTTTCTTTCATTATAGACCTAGAAAGCGGTATTGAACCACATTTTTCGTATAGCCTATTGTTTGAAATACGGTCAGTCAGCCGGGTACCCAGAACAATCCTTAAGCAATTTCTCTGGAAAACATCTAGCAAATCTTCATCCGCTTTTCGGAGCGTCCATGCTTCAGAGCCATATTTGACCACTGTCATCACTGTAGCTTCTAAGATTCTAATCTTGGTTTGCAGACTTATCTTCCTATTCTTCCAGACTTTTTTTAACTGTGAAAAAACACCCTGAGCCTTGGCTATTCTATTTTTAACATCTTCACTGCTCCCACCATCTTTACTAATAATACTACCAAGGTAAGTGAAACTGCCCACCTGATCAATCTTTTCATTACCCAACGTCACCTTTTCATCTTCACTTATTCCTAGCCTTAGTGACTTGGTCTTCCTAACATTAATTTTCAAACCAATACTAGCACCCTGAACTCGCAAAACCTCTAAAACTTCATTCATTTTGCTCACACTTTCATCTAGGATGCTTAAATCATCAGCATAATCCAAGTCCAGGAGACTTTTTCCTCCCCATTTGATTCCGTGGTCTCCCATTGCCTTTCCTGTGCTCCTTAAAACAAAGTCCCATCAAAATAATCCATATAAAGGGGGATAGAACACAACCCTGCTTAACTCCTGATTTAATACAAAACCAGCTGCTAACCTCATTTCCTACCTTAACCGCAGCAGTGTTATTCTCGTACATAGCACTAATCACTTTAATGTATTTGTCTGGTATACCATACAAGGATAAAACCTTTACTAAAGCTCCTCTATCAACAGAATCGAACGCTTGCTCATAATCTATAAAACTGAGGACCAAAGGTGTTTGAAAACTTAGGCACTTCTCAATTATTAACCTAAGAGTGAAAACTTGGTCAACACATCCTCTACCTTTTCTAAAACCGCACTGCTCTTCTCTTAAAACTTTGTCTACGGCATCTCTCAGTCTAAAAAGTATCATATTACTAAGCAATTTGCTACCTACAGAGACCAGACTAATGCCTCGATAATTACCACACTCACTTTTATCACCTTTCTTATAAAGTGGCTTAATTAAGGTTTTCCTAAAATCATTAGGTACTTCCCCTTTTTCAAAAATCATATTCATAATCTCCAATAACTTATTTCTAACCTCAGAGCCACCATATTTAAGAAACTCATTTACTACCCTATCAGCACCTGGAGCCTTATTATTCTTTAATCCTTTTAGTACTGTTTCTAATTCCTCCTCACAAAACAAATCTTCCTTCACATCCAAGGTATCACAAACTTTTTCATTTTCCTCTATATTTTTTCCTGCAACTCTATCTCGCTTAAGCAAATTCTCAAAATGTTCGGCCCATCTCGCTTTAGCTTTTGTCTTATCGCTAATTGTCACCCCATTCCTATCTTTAACTGGGACAAGTCCGGATTGACTACTACCTCTCAATTTGTTAACGTGCCAGTACAATATTTTACTATTATGCCGTCTAGCTGCATCTTCTAAATCCTCGGCAATTTTATCCATGGCCTCCACTTCACACCTCCTTAGTTCATATTTCAATGCTTTCTCCACTTTCTTTACATTTCTTTTGTTTTCATGTGATCTATCACTCAGATAATTCTTGTACAAGTCCTTTCTCCTTTCTATTAAACTTAAAGCTTTTTCACTAATATTCTTAGCTGCAGTTCTAGCTTTCTTCCCTAATACACCATCAGCAACTTCACAAATTATTTTTCTAAATTATTCCAACCATCTTCCACATTATCAAATTTTAAACTCTCAAGTTTAGTATTCAACTGTTCCTGGAAAGTTTCTCTCAAATTCTCATCCTGGAGTCTACTAACATCATAACTTCCCGGGAGGTAATTACCCTTCCGATATTTCAGCTTTAAATTAACCCTTGACACTACTAGATGGTGATCTTTACTTTTAACATCAATAACAGCACTCCTATATACCCTAGTATCTTGTATTGATCCTGCCAGTTTTCGATTTACTATAACATAATCAATAAGGTTTGCTGTCTTACCATCACGTGAATACCATGTTAGCTTATGAGCCATTTTATGACCAAACACCGTATTGGTTATAACTAGATTGTTATACCTACAAAATTGCAAAAGTCTGTATCCATTACTGTTTTCTTTTCCTACACCAAATTTACCTAAGCTGGGATACCATCTATCCTTATTTCTACCAACCTGGGCGTTAAAATCTCCCAGCAATAACATCATATTTCTACCTGGGACCTTGTCTATTTGCTCCTGTAACTGTAAGTAGAATTCATCTGAGTCACTAGTATCTCCATCAGTCGGTTCTACAGGGGCGTATACTACTATAACTGATACCTTGAACTTTCTAGTCATAAAATGAGCAATTAGTATTCTATTATTAATACCTTCCCAGCCTAAACAAGACTTAGCAGCTTCCCTATTCATCATGAGCCGTCAGGTCAAAATTTCGAGAAAGTCATTTAAACCAAAAAAAAGTAAAATTAATATGCAAATTACTACTACTACTACTACTAACAACTCATCGCAGCACCAAGCCGCCTGAGGCCAACACAGCTACGCACGCTCCCCCAATATATGAATAATTCGTTTTAATTATTCATATACGGTGAGCCAAAATCAAAACTGCATTAATTCAAAAACGTTCAGAAATTAAATATAAAAAAAAACATGTTTCTTAACTGAAAGTAAGGAGCGACATTAAAACTTAAAACGAACAGAAATTATTTCGTATATGAAAGGGGCTGTCCCCTCCTGAACGCTTCGCTTTTTACGCTAAAGCTTGACTCTGTCTCTGGACTTCATTTTTTAAACAATAAAAAATCTTTAGCGTAAAGATCGAAGCGTTGAGAAGGGGAAAGTCCCTTTCATTTACGGATTAATTTCTGTTCGTTTTAAGTTTTAATGTCGCTCCTTACTTTCAGTTAAAAAACTTTTTTTTCATTTAATAGCATAAAGAGACTTAGTTCAGTCTTAACTCTATTGAATCACAACAAGTAATTTCCCACACCTAAGAATCCATACCAAAATTACAAGGTATTTTTGCCACAACATCCTCGGAATTTGCCCCTCCATGTGGTTGGAGCAACAGCTGCAATCTAGTAAAGAGCGAACTACGGTCCACAATAACCAAAAGTTTAGAAACTTGTTTTGAAAAAAAAACTGCTTAGTTAGAAAAATTGCCATTTGTAGCTGAGTCAGGAATGGTAACTCTTATTTCAATTAATCTAAATAGTGACGGTTTACTGCAAAAACAAATTTTTGTGGATTTCAAAATAGTGCCTCAAATTCCTGAAAAATGGTATTGGATATAAGATAACCAACCGATTTTTCCTTGTCTACAAACCTCAACTGGAGGTTTTGAGTCTCCCGTCTTCAAAAAGGAGGAAAATCGCTTTTTTGCACAATTAGCATGTATCTCATTATTTTTTTCTTATTTTTTTGCTAGGGCTAGAAGGGTACCAAAAGATCCCAAAGAGATGTTCAGTGGCTCAATTAAAATCTAAAGCCTCTCTCTACGTGCCCCGATAAATTCGTCTCAGCAACCCTATCGTAAAATTCCATAGGGCACCAAAAATGACATTACAGTGTAATGACATTTTTGTAGTGTAAAGGTTGGGAAGCACAGTAAGGTTACCGCTATGATTTCCATGGATAAGCCTAAACCGGAGGCCTATACTGCCACCCTCAAGTATACTCCCCCTCCCAACCCCCTTTAAAAAAAAACTGAACAATGAACAAAAAAAATAGTTTTCATCTTCACCAAAATAGATGATTTTTTTTATGGGAAAACTCTCAAAGACAGCTGTGACAATATACCACTTAGGCTTTTTTTATTATGGAACCAAGTACTGCATATCTTATGGGAAAGTTTAAGGGAAATTGGAAGTGGAAACGAGGTTTAATGTCGTATTTTTACAAAAAATCGTTCTGTGACTGTGACTACTTTTAACTGCGATTTCAACTACTTTTAATCTAGACTGCTGCTACTTACAATTAGGACTGCAACTACTTACTTCTTGCGGCAGCGACTACTTGTGACTGTGACTACATGCGACTGCGACTAATTGCAACAGTGACTGTGAACGTAGACTACTTTCGACTGTAACTTAAATACGATTACTTGCAACCGTGACTACACCTATTTGCGACTGCAGCTACTTTAGACAAAAAAAGAGAGGAAAAGAAATCTCAAGAAGAAGAAAAGGATCGGGCCTACGGACAATAGAAGAACAAGACAAACTAAAATGACGCGGTTATTTCATCTTTATAAAAACAAGGCGTCTTCAATGCTAAAAAACAAAGAACCTCATGGACACCCATATGGGGGGGGGGCTGAGGGGGCTCCAGTCCCCCTCCTGGCTGAATGATGCTGCTTTATATTTCTATTTGAGATTTCTATTATACTGTATTGGAAATGCCGATTAGACCAGGTAACCCCCCCCCCTAAAATTCAGCTTATGGGCGCCCATGAATAACGTAAAACCAAATAAAATCTAAACCTAACAAATAATAAA
Organism: Artemia sinica; assembly: GCA_027921565.1. Taxonomy (NCBI): domain Eukaryota; kingdom Metazoa; phylum Arthropoda; class Branchiopoda; order Anostraca; family Artemiidae; genus Artemia; species Artemia sinica. The sequence continues at coordinate 33,851,108 of CM051274.1, read as the reverse complement.
AACACTATAGAATTTTTGCTGCTGTATTTGAGCACCAGAGAAGCTAAACAGAGTTGCTTCAATGAAACCACTGTAACGACTGGATAAAAATAAAATGAATATGAAATTAATTATTTTGTTGTGAAATAATCCTTTTGCTTGCTTTTACTGCTGCAATTCTCCTAGGTATTGTATTTAATCAAGTCCCCTGGTGATTTTGTAAAACTTCATTACCCATATTAGCTTTTGGTTCACTTTTCACAAGACCGTTATAAATCCCATCAACATTTTAAATACCTGTATCTCTGTTTATTGAAAGATTAGCAAGAATTTTTTTTTTTTTTTTTTTTCAATTGCTTCCCCTAGCCCACTGTGTCAAGCACTCACTCGTTAGAAATTGCCCTTTTACGCAAGCACGTTGTTAAATCACAGTTTGATTGGATCTGTGTTGTGTTTGGTCCGTGTATTAGTTTTTTCCGGTCTTTTACTAATCAACAATTATAGTTGTTTCCAATGTGAGGTCTTACTTTTCTTTTCTTTTCTCTTTGACTTTTATCGTGTAGTTCTTCCTCATCTCTCTGTTATTTTGTCGTATATTATAGCTTCTAAGTGTTGTTTCTAACTTGTTTTCCATTGATAACTGTTTCACACGTGAAGACGAAGTATTCAACCATTTTATTAGTATAAATTTTTGTACTGTGTTAGTTAAAATGTTTATGTGTTATCTATGTATTTTCATTTTATTTATTTATAGATCGAAAGGCAGTGGGGTCTAAGAGATTAAAATAAGTACCGAGGGAATGAATACCATTTTCCGATTCCTATTATTTAACCTGCTATAAAATTCTGATGGAATTATAGTTTATTTTATGCTTATTACGTTTAAGTAGAACATCCTGAATGGCTATAAACTTCAAAAACTTTTCATCATGTGGACGCTATATGAGTCAATATTTTGTTTTGAGAAAAATTGGTTAGGAAGAAAAAGAGGGAGATCGGGATAACTTTATCCGGGTAGTCGTCATCCAATGCCTTTTCTGACGAGGTAGAATAAAAACTCAGTATCAATTTCTGAAATTGAAGCCACAAATGGCTGGGAATCAAAATGTTGTTAAGATTTGGATATTTATGACCGTAAAGCATTGTCAAACTTACCGAAAAATATCTGCTTATTTATTTCAACCTCATCAGCGTGGCAACACTAATGAAAATGTAGTATTGCCCTAGAAATTTCATAATTTTGAAACAACTCCCTCCCCCTGCCAAAAAAAACATATAGAATCCCGTTTCTAGGTATGAATACACCTAAGGTGGGTCTAGGGAGGGGGGATAAAAAAGGTTTTTTTTTATGTCCTTGGTATTTCGAATAATATTTTGGCCGACTAGCGATATTATTTTGCCTAGTCTTCTTAATGTTTTATTTTATGTTTAATGATATACATATCTATATTCTTAGGTTTCAAGAGTGAATGGGCCACTGTGAAAGATGGGTACTTATATGTCGGAGGCCTTGGAAAAGTATGGACAAATTCTAAGGGTGAAACAGTCAATCATTTTCCTCAATGGGTGAAGTCAATATCTCCGAAAGGACATGTTAAGCACCATGATTGGCAGATGAATTATGAAGCTTTAGCAAAGGCAGTTGACATTCATCATCCAGGTATGTGAAAATTATAAATGTGTAAATAAGATAGAAGAGCAATGTCCACTTCTTCTCATTAGCCGTGGAAAATATGTAGGGCTTAAGCATGCACCCTCGGCAGCTTTGGCAGGATTGCTCGGTAAATTAAATTCCTGTGGCAAGTAAAATTGGCTCTCAATGTGTACTTGATCCATCTGTGATTAGCATCGATCATTGAAATCCGTCAGTGAAAAATAAAAAATTCAAGTCATCTAAATAATCGCCCGTTTTAATTTTTGAATGTCTACAATACCGAGAGTAAAAATTAATTAGGCAATGATGTTGTTTTATTTTATTTTTTTGCTCCCTGTCGCTTCTTTATCTTTAAGCGAGTATTCATGAGTATCGATTGTGATATTTTTTCTGAAAGCGTTAAAATAAGTAGTCTTCAGCTCCGTTCTTTCAAATGGCTTAGTTTCTCGAATCAGTGTTAGCATTAAGTTGGTTTGCAAATGAATTTTAGTAGTATATTAGTGCGCAAAATATCAAATATCAGTTGTATATTTACAGTGATCTTTCAACTGAATCCCATTCAAATCAAACTTTTTAACTTAACTCTCATTCAGTTCAACTCAACCCAATATTTTTTTTTTAATTTCTAATTTCTCAAAATTTTCTAATAGTCCTGCGCATTGCTGGGCTGTTTCCCAACATTGATGAAACAAATTTTTGTCTCATCAAACGTTGTATTATAGTTTTAAAGATCAAATAACGATCATTCTAGAGATGTCTAGTAAAATCTTTACTAAACTCTAGAAAATATTTAATACCAAAAAAAATCCGAAGTGGTGTATACAGAATTTCTTGATCTTGTAAATTTTTTTTTTCTGGCAGAGCTCACCAAAATTTAGGAGATATACTCTGACAATATAAAAAAAATGTGTTTCTCCCTGAATTGTAAAGCTCATTTTTGTGGATTTAAAATGCATGAGAACCTTTAGAGCATCCATTGAAACTGGCCTATAACTTTAGGTTATTTGATACACGAAGCATGTGCTTGGAGTGACATCAAACGAAAGTGGGTGTTTCTACCTCGGAGAGAGAGTAAGGAAGCATATGATGAAGAAGACGATGAAAATAGAGGAACAAATCTGATGCTAGTTACTGATGAGGGTTTTTTCTGATGTTGAGGTGAGTGATTACTCTTTTAATCTTTTTTGGAAGGAAAACCTATGTTAGGACTTTTCTTGAATCTCCAGTCTCTGTGGCCTGACATAAATATCATAGAATTGTTTATTTCCAAATTTCTAATGCCTTGCTCCTCTGACGACAAATTATTGACTTTCTGATTTTCTTAGATCCTATATCCTAATCCTCAGGAATTTTTGCGTATCATCAGCATCTTCTCTCGCTAATGAAAGGAATAATAACATATTTGTAAATGCTAGACAAACTTAGCATTTTCTTCCAGCATTTCAAGAGCGTAACTATCCGAACATTTTTTTGTTCTTTTGTTCATGGAAAAGATGACTTCTTGGCAAATATTCTAAATCTGTAAAGAATGAACGCGCGAAAAATAGAATAAGTTTGACCAACCGTCACTGCGCATTTAAAGTGATTGTATAAGCTTAATCTTCTTTGGAAATATTGTGCAGTGAAGTATCCTATATAACAAATCCAATATCTAAAACATTCAGTCTTATTGAGTCAAAGTTTCACACTCAAATAAGTCGTTGTAAAAAAAAAAAATGATAAGATAAGCGTTAGTCTAGAAAGAAGTTTAACTTCGAAAGCTAGCGTGAAATACGCCCTTATTGAATAAATACAGTCGTTTTTTATTGAAAAATGCCACGTTTGCTATTGAAAAATGCCACGTGGCATTTTTTATTGAAAAATGCCACGTTTGCTCATCTTTAAACAGATCTGTGTGGTTTTTCGTGTGATCCAATATCCGTCTGATGCAAGGGTCTTTATCATTTTCTTACGGTCTGTGTGCTAGGCATGAGTACAAAAATAGAAAAAAAGTGTAGATAGTGAATAATATAAATGTGAATAAGGTAAATAGTGAGAATAGTATAAAAAACGGAAATAAAAGCAGTAAGCTTTTTGATAGTTTTAAGACGAGAAAACGGACCTAAAGATGATTTTGTTGAATAGTTGTGTCCTTCATGAAACATCGCAAATTCTTTCTTATATCCTTCGGATGTTAGATGAAGATACAATTAATATTCCTTCTAGGCGAAACTGACAATGTCCTCTTTCTGTCTTAATCTGTTTAATTTTAAGGCTTTTATTCCCTGTAAAGCATAGGATTTTGCGACAAGGCTACAGCCGTAACTTACAGCAAAATTACAGGATACTTATGCAATCGGATTCATTAGTTTGGACCTATCCTTTCACCAATCCATAATTATGATTTTGCTGATACTTTTTCTTAGAGAATATTCTAAGTTTGCTGAAAAAATAGAAAATATCGCTATTTTTGCCTATTTCTTTTTCTTTTTTTTCTGTTCTTAAAATGTTTTTTCAATCTAAAAAAAAGAATGCAAAGCGAATATCAAAAACGTAATTAAGTAGATGGATAAAGAAGAATTTCAGCTACTAAGTTATACCCAAAATTATAGTCTCACGTTGGAACATTAAAAAGGTAGGACTGCAGAAAAACAATATACCAACAACTTGCACAGGAAACATAAACGTTATACTTCTTAAATTATTAAAATAACAGACTAAGAAGAAATAGTCAATGAATAATGATGTACAGGAACAAGAGATACTGAAAGATAATTTATTTTAGCATGGTTTTATTGAGTGGAAATACTATTTTAAGAGAAAAACTATAACCAGAACTTAAAGAATAAAAATATCCGAAATTATTTTATGGAAATAAGTGAAAAAAGCTTTTTTTTTTTTTTTTTTTTTGTTACCGACAAAGGCAGAAAATTAAAGAACAGGCGTGGAATAAAGAAAAATAAAAGTACAGATGGTGCTTGCAACCTATAAATAAAAGAGTTTTAAGATTTATCCCAAATACGTTAAAAATCCCATAGAACCTTGAAGGAAGAAAGAGACATAAGTATTTAATTAAATTGATTGTTTTAATAAAAGAAAATCGAAGCAATTAAAGGCAGGGAAGTGGTGTGATGTATTAACGAATCTTTCTTCGACAAATGACTTATGGCGATCGCTTTAAGTATCTCAATATATTGACACAGACCATAGTAATTTAACAGAGGCTCTGCGTCACCCCTAATATCTACCAAGGTCACCATTGGGGAAGGCCCAACCCCTCTAAACATTTTTTTTCTTTTTTTAACAAAGTAAAAGTGCAAGCCCAGCGTTACAAATGCATATATAGATAATAATACAGCACGATAATGTGAAGAATAAGATGAAAGGATAGTAATATGACATTTGCCATGTTCGATTTAACCACACAGTATCCTTGGTAGATTTGTCAAAACTAACTTGAGTATCTGAGCCCTGGGGGTGTGTAGTAAAGCATGGTGAGAGCTACATAGTTTAAATATTCCAACAGTGAGTTCTTATTAAATGAGTAACTTCAGAAAAATTCAAACCTTGCATGTAGTTTCTCTGAAATTATATGTTCGGTGTCACTAGTTTTTAAGGGGCTGACTTGTAAAGAAACATGGAAAGGTCTGATCCCCATACTTTCCTGTTCGGTGGGACCCGATGTTTACCCAAGTTTTCCAGCCATAGTGACATGCTCTTATGCATTTATGTTGCCTGTGGCGACACCGCCAAATGCCATAGTTTTCTCGGCAGGTAAAATGAAAGTAACTGAGATGATTTGAGCTGGGTTTTCTGATGAATATTTTTTGTGTTGTTGTTCTTTGTCTTGCTACATAGTTTAAATATTCCAACAGTGAGTTCTTATTAAATGAGTAACTTCAGAAAAATTCAAACCTTGCATGTAGTTTCTCTGAAATTATATGTTCGCTGTCACTAGTTTTTAAGGGGCTGACTTGTAAAGAAACGCGGCAAGGTCTGATCCCCATACTTTCCTGTTCTGTGGCTTTCCTGTTCTCGCAAGAGTTGTTGCAGTAGTTTTTTAGATTTAACCTTTCAAGAATAGGCATCAACTTGGAATGAACAGAAAAATTGCATGTTCTGAAAAATGAACAGAAAAATAGCAAGAGTCGACCCGGAAAGATTGGTGGTCTTTGCTTAATTTTGAGCACTTTTCACTTGCATTTCTATGAATTTATTGAGTAAATAGAAGTAATAAGGGTCTAAATAAATGCAGGTATCTGCATCAACATTCAATCATTTTTTTATGCGCTATTGCACGTTTTTGTTCAGTATTTTGGATACATTTAATAACACAAGAGTTTATGGGAGGAGAAGAATTTTTGTCTCTAGCGCCATCCTCCCCACCCTAGGGACGTCCCTGCCTGTGAGGGAGTGTGGATCCTCCAGCTCCGAGGGTGGTCGAAATGTTAAGCCCTGTCCTTCGTTAAAAATAAAGCCCGAGACCCTGTATAATAGTTATTATTTGGCACTTATAATGGAACTTATTTTTACACTTATTTTTACTTAGCCTTGGTAGACAGCTTAACTCTTTCGCCCCGGTTTCAAACAAATCTCGCTCACTAGTAAATTTCATCTTTTTTGAAAATTGGTTGAATAAATTTATTTTTAATAATATTCAAAAAAATTTAATTATTCATTTTTTATCCAAACAACTTTTACAAAAATAAAATCTATATAATTGCTGTTAATAATAATTGATGTATGCTAGTTTGTATGTTTATTCATTTTTAATATGCTTGATTTGGCTATTTCATGTTTCGTAAAAATTGAAACCCCATCTTACATCCAAATTTTTCTAAATTATATCCTTGTGGAAAAAAAGTATTTTCAAGAAAGGAACACAAACAAATGCAGTTTGATGTTTTTCCAGCCGGGGGGGGGGGGGGCGATCAAGACATCGTCCTATATATAATGTCTTCTCACCTTATCACAAAGAAAAACTAATTAGGCAAATCTCCCAGGATTACTGGTTTTATTAATTATCAGTATGAGTAATGACGCTTCTTCATATCTGATCTTTGGTTATTACGTGAAACGTCAATACAAATATAATCGAAATTTTGTGAAATGAGCGAGCTGATATGTGATTTAAGAAGAATTTCTTAGATAATTGCGTTGATAAAATTGCGTGCTGCAAGAGGGAAAATATTTAAAGCTTAAGCTGTAAAAATCTCAGCTTTTTTTCTGATATACGTTTTCATCTTTTGTGTAGTTGAAAAGCATTTAATTATAAATTTTTTAGACTGCTTGAAATATTGCACTTTGATTGAGGCCCTAACGGTGGATGGGTTTAATCTACCACCCTATCGTCCCATTTTCCAAAAACTTGTATCAGTGTTTCTATTATTTTATTAATTTGCCTTTTTTTTGTCTTAAAACATTGGCCCACATCTCCAGAAATAGTTTCACGTACGTGCAAACCTCGATGCTATTGAGAAAGTAGAGCTGTATCCTCGTTTTATGGCAGTGAAACTCAGATCAAACTCAGAAGCGCTTATGGTGGACAATGAGGTAGAAAGAAGGGGAAGGGAGTGGGGTTCTAACTCATACACAAGCAGTCAGTAGTTTTCTGGGCTGGGAGGAATCTAGATGCGAAATCTACTCACTTTCAGCTAACGTGAATATAGCCAACCTCCTGCTCACTCTTCGACAAAGAAATAAAATGTTCCATCGTAAAAAAAAAAAAAAATCATGAGCATCTACAACTAGCGTCAACAGTTGCATCAATTGACAAAAATGAAGGGGGGGAGCAAAATGTATTTTTCAAAATTTGAGAGAAGGTATATGGGCATTTTTAATAAAAATTCCAAAAAAAGGCATTTCATTTAAATGTATTTTTAACCTTCAAACAGCTATATACATACCAAATAAAACTCTGAATATATAAAAGAGATATTTCCTGTTTTTTAATAGTCAGAGTAAAAGGAACCCGGCTTCAACTGAAATTTATCAAGCGGTTTAGCCTTTTATACAAATTTGATCATTGTTTTAACCGTTTCTGTCCCTTGGCCCTCGCCTGAAAGGCTCACCTGTACTTACATTGAACTAGGGTATCACTGTTTCTCCTAAGCCTTGCAACCTCTCAAGATTTTTACGAATATTTCTTGATTTCAACATCTTTGAGTTGACAGTGTTTTTTTTTCAGGATTCAATTTCAGGAATTCAGTTGTATATTTAGTCCAAATCA